>CM046832.1:50090552-50733842 GCA_025618425.1 Heliocidaris tuberculata | reverse complement strand
CAAATAAATTCACTTTTGTCAAAATATTGATTAAATATTATTGTACAACAAAAAAAAGAGTCTCTGAATTGAAACAAAATATACTAATTGTACACTGATTTACAATTGGAAAAAAAAAATACATGAACTACAGATGTAATTAGATTTACAATTACTTCCTGGTTTTAGTAGCGAAATACTCTGCATAAATCATGTTCTAACTGTATACGAGCATACAAAATAGCATAACACATATTCTCTATCTTCATCATGATAACATGTAGCAGCATTCAAGCTAAGAAAGTATCTAAAATATACAAATGGTAATCTCCCACCCTCACATGTCATCTTAATGGAAGCCTACACACTAAACAGACATGTACCAATGTTATACGATACAAAAAAGTAAAATTTCAATTATATCACACACTTCTGAAACAATGTGGAACTTTTAACTGTACTATAATGGAACTTACATGAGACAAAAAAGAGTATATGTTGGCCTAAATATGTCATCCAGATAGACATTGAATTATTTATGCCCTGCATGTCCTGTGGCATTTACATATATCTGTGACTTAAAGATAAATCAAGATCAGAATACACATGTAAGATATTTCTAATGGGCAAATAAGATTTATGTGATTCAAAAGCTGTTGCTCCTTGATAACTTTAAAGTGAAAGGTGTATATATTATTCTGGTTCTCTAAGTTTCTGCCTCTTCTCTTATTAATATATTTCTCTTAATTTCAATATATACATTCTCATTTAAATTTCTTTGTCGACTTAAAAGCTGCTAGTATCCATTTCAGCAAGTCAATGAAAAAAATATATGGACATTTTTTTAAAGATCATCAGTATTGTGTGGATTTCTACTTTGTACACCTTGCATGATAACTACTGTGAATAATTTTTAAAATAATGGTATTCAACTTTTTTACCCTTGCTTTATAAGTTGATCTGGCAAATTCATGTGATATACAATGGATATATGATAAAAATTAATTTACATATTTGTGCCATGTGAAAAACATTTCTGAAAGAACATAAAAACTTTAAGTATGTAATCTTGTTTAAAAACAGAAATTTACGTAATCGATTTAAAGAATTCAGGAGTCATTTTCATATCTAAAAGCCTTCTCTTGCATACAGATGCTACAGCAGGAAAGCAAGGGAAGTGAAACGGGGAATCGTACAGTGAAATAAATTGTTTAAATACCGCAAAATAATCACTGCATCTGCCATCAAAATAAAACAAAAAGAAGACAGACTACTCAAATTTGTCAAAACTGTCATAGAAACAGTGATAAACCATCCAAGACTCTCAGAATAAAACCACGAAAACTCTTGAATTTTACATGGAATATGCCAAAGTCTGTCATCCTTGGCAACTTTTCTTTTTTCCTTTTCTATTTGGCAACTGCACTGTCACTGGACATCATATACCACGGCACACTTTCATGATAGAGAGAATATATATATATATATATAAATTGTACAAATGGAATTGGTGTCTTTGATGTCCAAATCAACCACGATCATAAGCAGTTCTCCACTGCATGTTGTGAGCATGCACAAAATTGGGTTTACTGTGGGTGGCTTCTGAAAATGTCAACATATCATACAGATACCCCATGTAAGTATTGAAAAAGTACCCTTAGGCATTCTTGGGCATAATGCATTATACACGAGTACTTCTACAGAAAGACTATTTTCAATACTGATGTCTCTCTTAAACGGTCGATTTGGATATAGTGTGAAAAATAGCTGTGGTGTTGAGTATATTCGCGGATTTTAGACCAGTTTCTGCGGCTGGACTGTTTAAGAAGTCCTTCTTGCACTCATCCTCTTGTGCAACTAGTCCCTTCTTGCAGTAACGTCTATTCACCCTGCGTCGCTAGCTCTTTCTTGCGTCTCTTTGCCAGGAGGGGGTTGGATGACATGTTAACCTCTTTGATACGGACCTGATCGTAGTCAACTCTCATCGTTGCAAGGGCATTCGTCATCTCATCCTGGTGTAGAAGGAAACACAAAGGGAAAAAGTGAAACAAATTACAAGACATATACTTTAGTGATTATATTTTGCTTTGTCAGATATTAATTCAATGCTACATCCTCAAACTGGAGAAATTTGGAGTTGCTTTGACATGTTCTTTTATCAAACATTTTTACTCACAATCAGCTCTTTTAGTGTGCAGTGCGGTTAACACGATACGACCTTAGACGTGCTCTTTCCTAAGGTACAATATTTCCACACGAGACAATACTTCTACACTGTAAACTGCTTCTATCAGGTTCAATGCAAAAGATGTATTAGTAACATACCTGAATGTCTGCCCATTGATCTACACCCTCTTCCTTCATCACACTGCTGGTATGGAGTGGGGTAGCTGGTACTGCACTACATTGCTTAAGGATAAAACAAGACAATAAAATCACTGGTTACATTTACACTTCAAGAAAATAAGTGAAATAATAATAACACTCATAATTTGAACATATATAAATAATACTATTAATACATGGTTGGGAGTGCGTTAGTACAATCCGGCAACACAAAGGTTTTTATCGTGGTGTACTAACGCACGAGGCGTAGCGGAGTGTGTTAGACACCACGATAAAAACCTGCATCTTGCTGGATCGCACTAACGCACGAACTCACAACCATGTATTAATAGTTTTATAAAACGGGTCTACAATCTACAATCTACAATCTTAGCGTGTAAAAACATATAGCCTAATCAAGTCGTACCATCTGCGCTACATGTTTACATGTTTACAGATCCGGTTTGATCCGAATTAGCTGTGCGTTAGTCCCCTCGCCGTGCGTTAGTACTTTTTTTTTGCACGGTCACGTGGTGTTATTTGACCTATCACGATGGCTACATTCTTGAACCCATTTTATAAATACACAAAGGCATATCCAATAGGCCTTTTATGACCCTGAGACCTGAGATCTTTGACCTCTTAACCCCAAAACCAATAACTTTATCCCTGCATGCTCATTTATACTTGAACCAAGTTTGGTGAAGATCATCTTCTTGGATCTCAAGTTATTATGGTAACAAAATATGGGATGGACAGACAGACAAACAAATAAAAACAAGAACAAAATGCTTCTGGCACCACAGTGGCAGAGACGAACAACAAGAGGGGAATTTATATGGCAATACTTTTATGATTTAGATCGCTTGGGCACTGCAGTCAATTCTCTTGCGGCAACCATTACTGAAAAAATATAAACATTTTGAGAAAAATCAATGGTATTAGAAACCCTCTTCTATATTAGAATTGAAATGAGAGAAACTGAAAAATGTACCGGTATCTAAATTGCCATAACACGCTATGTACATGTACATGTACTAAGCACACTTATGCATACAGTATGCACACCCACAAGACATCTTAGAAAGTCTTCATGTCATATATCTACAGCCGGTACATGTCAACATTCCTTTCTGTCAATCTGTGAATATCATTAGCTCATCTTCATTTGACCCTGACTGTTGTTCCCCCCCCACCCTCCAACTTAGCCTGCCCCCCCCCTCCCCCACCCTGTGTGACCTGCATCAATGAAGAAAGCATGCTGTGATGTCTTGTGATATCCCACAATAAGAAGCAGAAGGACATTAACATATACAGCCCTACAAGTTGAGTTATGCCCTTCTGCACCTCAGCAAATAACATATTAATAGCATGCTGCAATTTCTCACAATATCCTCTACTGAAAGCAAGAAAGATGTTAACTTCTATCCCTACACACTGAGTTATGCCCTTCTGCAACTCAGTAGACAATATAAACTCACTTTACATGTATGGGGAGCTGAAAAGGTCACTGCCCTGTTTTTTTTAAATTCTATAGTCAATACATATATTCTGACCACACAAGGCAAAATAAAATCACAGGTCAAGAAAACACATACAGTATAATTTGTATATTCATATTCATAATATTTCTGTTATGTTCACTTTATTCTTTTATTTTAATTTCAATTTCGTCCATTTATCTATTTTCATCACTATTGTGGTGGTCTTATCTCTTATACTTTATTTTTCATTTTATGTTTTTCACTTTTTACTTTCAAAAAAAAAAATCTTATTCTCTTTTATCTTCATTTATGTATCTTTATAAAGTTTAGTTTAGTTAATCCATTTTGGGTTTTGTTTGTTTGTTTGTTTGTTGTTTTTTTTTTTTGGGGGGGGACATTGTTTGGGGAAAAGGAGACCATAGTCAATTGATGAAAAAAATACATATATAGTTAGATTACAGGTTAAACTCAATTTTATCATCGTTCGCAATACATCGCCACTCCAGTAACAAGCATATTTCCTACAATACTACAATTCTATAATTGATGCATGACTTACCCTAACCCATGGGTGATTCATGAACTCCTGAATGGTTAGCCTCTCAGCGGGATCAGTCCTGAGTAGCTTCTTGATGAGATTCTTGGCATCTTCCGACACCTGGCTCCATTCGGGGTCGGGGAACTCGTACTGACCGTTCCTAATCCTACGTTTCATTCCAGGTGAAATGGCCATGCCGTGGTTGCTGTAGAACGGCGGGAACCCACATAGTCTGCATTTCAAAAAGGGGAAAGTGTGAATAAGAATGACCCACCTCAAGAAGAAAAAAAAAGGAACACAACATTGTTCACCTTAAGAAGCCTGAAAGTCTCCTAGGAAAACCTGTAATTTCTAAGGTCTTTCTTTTAAGCAAGGTTCAAAAAGAATATGATAATACAGAATAAGATGAATTAAATGGAATATTTAAAAAATATTTTATTTAGTTTGTGGTTCCTACCCTCATATACCGGTAACAGCTAAAATGTTCATCCTTAAAAAAATTAAAAGATAATAGCATTTCATTCATGACTACTATCCATACAATCAGACCTGTACACTCAAATTTTAAAAAATGGTACCATTTAACTTGAAATGGCACAAGGACAATTACAAATATGGCAACTTAAAATTGTGATAGTGTAGCTCAAAACCTACACATAAATGGTGACTGAGCAAAAGAGACTGTTAATGACATTAACAAATTCTAAGCATACTGGCCTAGGATTTCTCTCCTCAGCCAGAATTGAATAGAATTCCACATGTTAAATTTGATCTTTTATTACCTCCATCTTCCTCTTTCAAAACTAAAATGGTACTTACAGGATGTACATGATGACCCCTAATGACCACATATCACATGACTTGTCGTACTTCTCTGGTCCTAGTACCTCCGGAGCTGTGAACGGGAACAATGAAAGTAATAATAATAGTTTCAGTGTGAAAAATAATTTTGGTTTGGAATTGCAGAATGAGTTGCTTTATCACTGTGTTAGTGAAAAAATTGTAAATTTGAATGCATCCAAAAAATAATCTACTCCAGTCACATATTAACTATAAACGACTGTAATATTACATTTTGAAATATGCCATTCTACTTGTATTATTTCACTGAAAAGTTCAAATGCAATTTATATGCAATTAAACACTTTTGTGAAAATTAAGACTAGTTTTAATAATAAACATACATTGGAGGAATGACAGAGCATGATATTTTGGGTAATCTTTTTAAGCCTATGATTAAAGTGTACCAATCACCTGAAAAAATAATTTGTGCATCGGTAGAAAGTATAAAATCAACCTCAAAGAATTTTATCTGGCATTCAACAGTTTAGGAGTATGAAGAAAATAAAGGAAAATATGAAGGTGCTCACGCGAGTTGGGTTCCATACGAGCCATTGTCTCAGCGAGTACGTACGGGTGCGTCGAGAAGTCTACTCTCAAGTCGCTTTTACGCTTTATAGAGAGGGTAATTAAACTTGCAATTTCTCTTTCTAGAAGTAATATTTGAAGCTCATAATTTGAATATAGTATAATGACATGGAACCTCTAACATACAGAACAATTTTTTTTTTTTTGTGATTGGTACCCTTTAATATACTATTAAACAAAAGGAACGTGGTTGTCATTCTTATTCACTATAAAGAGGCCACTGGTAGACAAACTGACCAACATAGTAAGGTGTATAGCAGGGCGTCTGCAGATTTGTTGTTGTCGTCTCTTTGGCAAACCCGAAATCTGTGAGCTTGAGAAGCGAGTGTGGCGTCCTGTCACGGTAGAGCAGGTTTTCAGGCTTGAGGTCACGATGTGCGATGTTCATTAAGTGGAGATGAAGGACGGCCTGACCTATGCTACGTACTATCTCTGCGGCTTCTGTAGAGGAAAAGAAAGGCCGGTAACGTATTCAATGTATCAGAGAAGATATTCATGTGTTTCAGTACTTCACATTGGATAATAAATGCTATAAATTTCATATGCATGAGTTGAAAGGCCAAAACCACTGTAGACCAATTTTCACAAATCTCAATATACTCCACATCAGGACAATGTCAACAACAGGACTTTGTCCAATTGAACAGAAAAACAAGTCTAACATTGAAAATTATCATAGGGTTATATACAGGCCTTTTCCATATCACAATCAGACTTGATTTTTTTTGGTTTGTTTTTTGTAATGAATGATTAATTATCAAATCTAAGAATGTGCTCTTTGATAGTACAGTGGAAACTTGTTATATAACAAACTCCTTGGCCCGAATTCACAAAGGAGGTTTAAACCATGGGTAAGATTTAAACCTCCGTAAGCGTACTAAAATAAGCGTAAATAAGCGCACATTGTCCATGCGCGCGCTCAAAGAAAATATATGATTGGATCAGATTCCGTGCGCACGTACGCTTAAAAAACCCTGGAGGGGGTTTAGACCATGTTTTAAACCAATCCTCCTTTGTGAATTCGGGCCCTTGGGACCAAGGAAATTACCTCTTTATATTGAAACCTTGTTAAATAAGGGCTGAAAAACAATAGAATACAAAGAAGTGGGACCAGCAAAATTACCTTGTTATAATAAGAGTTTGTTATAACAGTGTTCTTTATAACATGGTTCCACTGTATCAAAGAAATTCTCCACTCCTGCTCTAATACTACAAAGACTTGATACTGCTCAAAGTGCATTTAACCTCACCCCATGGCAATGTGAAGAAAGATAGAGGGGGTATCACTGTGTAGTCTGTACAGCAGTACCTACTGAGAACATGGTTCCATTCAGCCTTAGATCCAATTGCAAAAGGTTATCTAAACACCTTATGAGTGACTGCCAGACACCACATGTATAACACTTGGAAACCGACCAACATACATGTACTACACATGTATGTACTACACATGTATGTAGGCCTCAACGATGGCCTACAAGTATTTTGTCAGCATATTGTCTGTTTGGAGCCAGAGGGGCAATAACGCTGTGCAAATGATGGGACTTAACGCCCTTCTGGCTCCAAACAGACAATATATACACTGTATGCTAGGCTAAATATAAAGCTTACATACATGTACATGTGTAAATGTCAAATTGTCAATTGAAAATAAGTTTGAAAACTGTCATACAACATTATGAGTTGTTTATTACAGAGTAAAGAACTTAACCTTACGAGCAAAGTGTAAGATAAAATACAGAGACTTGCTGAAACTTTTTTTTTTCCATTCCATCATACACTGGAGATATGCTTAATTGCTAATATGTGGACATGTGGATACTACATAAATTGTGAAACAGCCTTATGAGCCTGATCTCTTTATGAATACCAACCCTGAGATAATTCAGGCTATAGTCTATGGAACAAGGGAAATGCCCAGGGCAGTCTCGCCTGCATCACACAATTTTTGGGGCAAAATTTTCGCTTGGTGAAAAATCAAAGGTTGGGGGCACTTAAGGGGTGCTGCCCCTGAGCCTTTACCCCCCCCCCCCCCCTTGTGGGTAGGCCTGAGTCATCACGGGTTTTTCCAAACCCGGATTTGATTCGAAAATTTCGGGCGGGGACCGGGTACCCGAACGGGAATTCCCTACAACAGAAAATGTGAGTGTATGTAGTGACGGGAGTCAACAGTCAAGGTAAAATTGCTAAACTAAAATGCAGCATAGAGGACAGTTACTGAATCCAAATCGATAAAACAATGCTTTTCCTGAGAGAAATAACATTTCGGAATAAAAATAAAACATTGAGAAATACAGCCAAAGGTCTCTTTGTTACCTAAAATTGAGGGCTGAAAGAGGAAATTAAGCTTCGTTGTACCGTGCACGTTCAGAAATGAAGTCCGAATGTGAGTCACCTTTGCCCAGTGTGCACGAATACAGCCCTAGACCGTAATACACACAGACGAGGGTCGAATATAACTGATGTGATCGGATCAAAGTAAGCTTGAAAACAACTAAAAATACCACCTAAGCGACAACAAAAATACAAAGTTACCGTAAAATAATTCTTTCCTTTGGCAAAAAACAGCATGGGTATCCATAATATTTCATAGAAAAAAGATGGAGGAGGATTGCGAGTGCACTTCATATCGAGATTAGGCAGCCATACATGTATTTGATATTGTTCTGCTTAGCAAGACCGCAGATGGCAGCAGAGAGGAAAATAAATGTGGGCACTAGATCAGGTGATCGGCCACAACTGTTCCTCTCTGCTGCCATCTGCGGTCTTGCTACGCAGAACAGTGTCAAATATGGCTGCCAAAGAAAATAATTATTTTACGGTAATTTTGTATTTTTGTTGTCGCTTACATGGTATTTTTGGTTGTTTTCAAGCTTACTTTTGGCACCATCACATCAGTTATATTCGACCCTCGTCTGTGTGTATTACGGTATAAGGCTGTATTCGAGCACACTGAGCGCCGGTGACTCCCATTCTGACTTCATTTCTGAACGCGCACGGTACCGCCTAGCTTGAATCTTCCTCGCAGCTCTTATTTTTTTAGACTCATGAAAAGACCTATCGTCGTCTGAAATGATTTCCATTTATTACTGCAGCAAATATACATGTAATTGGATTAAATTGAAATTCAGTTTGTGAATTGCATGTTTAAAGTTCTAAATTGCAATATATTAGTGTTAAAATTAGTTTGGAAAAACCCGAAATCCGAAAATGCAAACCAGGGTTTCAGCGTGACGGACGGGGACCGGTCGGGGAACCGTTTCGACTCAGGCCTAACCAGTACCCCATCTGTATAACTTAAATCCCTTCATGTAAGATTTATTGGATGGTGAAGTTCATTTGAAATCAAGCTGTGCGTTTTAAAGAAGCAAAATATGTGTACATGGAATAATTGCCATTGGGACACTTTTGGGGTGGTGCCCCTCCATCAGACTCTTGAAGATTATGATCAACAATACTTAAACAACTTGAAGTCTCCTTCCCCTAAGAATGATTCCTACCTAGTTTGGTTACAATCTACATGTGGCAATACATTTTACACAAGAATGAAAAATGTCAATTTGGTGTCACAAGCTCTTGGGGGGGGGGGGTTGCCCCCCCCCCCTGCCACTCCACTCTCTCCTTAAGGGATAGGTACCCTATTTGCATTCATTTAGATCCTCTTTGCCTAAGGATGATTCTTACCTAGTTTGGTTAGAACCCATTCATGCATTTAACAAATATCTTATTTTCGCAATAGGGGCACTTAAGGGGTGCTGCTCCTGAGCCCCTTGGAGGCAAGGTACCCTGTTTCAGAAATTGAGGTCTTCTTCCTTTAAGGATGAAACCTACCAACTTTGCTAACAATCTTGCAACAATCTTGCAACAAGAAGCAAATATGAATCTAATTACTGCCATTATTGGTGCTCTTGGGGGTGGTGCCCCTAAGACCCCCCCCCCCCATATTGATAGGTACCCCCATCAGTATTAATTTAGATCCTCCTTGCCTAAGGATGATCCCTGCCAATTTTGGTTGAAATCCATTACCAGCAAAGTTTTGAGAAGAAGTCAAATGCATGTGTACAATACATGTACATACTACAGGTACATACATGTACTGTATCTAAAGACAAAGCTGAAATTTACCCAAAACTTAACTAAGTTAAACTGTCAGTAGGTGACCTTTAATGAGATGAAAATGTAAGATTTGGGTATTCATTTGAAAGAGGGTGACATGAAGACAATCCCTACCAAGAATGATGCCAAGTTTCAAAGAATTTGAACAAATACTTTTGAAATAAAGTAAACTTTCAAAAACTGAACCTCAGGTTAAGTTTTTGGAACACGATTTAACTCAACTGACCTTAATTGACCTTTGACCTTGACCTTTAACCTGAAATTTGTTCCACATTATTTGTGATACTCTACAACACTTGTGTTCAAGTTTCATGGAAATCGGATATATACTTTTGAAATGAGAGCATTTCCAAAATTGTTGACGCCGTCGCCGCCGCCGTCGGAAAAGTGGCGCTTATGTCTCGCTTTTTGCTTACGCAGGCGAGACAAAAACAAGCAAAATTAGTTTTTCATTGTACAACAATGAAAAAACTCCAAGACAAGTTGGGGTATCATCACTGTATATAAAGGCTTTTATAATAAGCGACTTTTGTATGGAGCAACTTTTGTAAAAAGAGGATTCCCCTAGAATTTCTGTAAAAGTTTCTTATCTTGGCAAAAGGATGTCAAACCACAGAGATTCTAGGGTCCATGGGAAAAACTATGCCTTCACAGCAAAGGACAGAAGAACTTGGTGACTGGAAACGACCCATTACTGTTAATGTTGCCTACACATCCATCCTGTGGACTTGATATACATGCTTGCAAAAGATAATGGTCAAATTCATCTTCAATTTACTAGATATCTGCCTCCCCTTCCGCATAATGATCAGTAATTACTAAATTAATCTACCAGTCTGGTAATGATGACTGAGTACATTCTAGGTTATTGGCATAAATGCTATGCAAATTGAAAACTAAGGAAGCTGTCATGATGAATGTATTAGCTCCGTGAACTCTCCTTGCACTACAGACCTTGCACTTTTGTACGCTGGAGGCACATTGTTTTCGCTTCTCCATCCTTTTTTTTTTTTTAATCTGTGTCTGCCGATGGTCCTTTGCAGGGCGGCATTGAAAACGGTTGCAAATGGGAAGTGCCTCTGGGCAGGTACAATACCAAATTGCAGGTATTTGAATAATATTCATGTGTAATTGTAATAATTGCCTCATACATAACCCATTCACTATTGCTATGCAGTGTGTTTCTTAAAAAAGGAAACCCAACTTTCTCCAGCAAAGGCAGCAACATTTTGTCAAATAAACACAACTTGATTTCTTGTAATACATCATAAAAAGAGGAATTTCATTCCCTTTCATATGATACCACTTTTTGTGATGATAGAGCTTGGGATCATTGAACCAAAACAATTCTAAACCAACAATGTAAAAATTAATTTGCACACGAGAGTGGGATATATTCCTGTACGCAATGAATAGCCATTTACTGAATCTCACTCTGCTTTCTCGAGCACACACATGCTTGGACAGACAAGGCAGTCATTAGAAAGGATATTGGGGCTAATTTTGGACTCCTATATCTCATTCAAGGTTGCATACATGTTAAAATATGAATAACGAAACATCATGAATTATCACTTTTCTTTGCTATGTGTCTTTATCACTTGTTTTGTTTCTTTGCATTGTACCTAACAGAATTACACTTTGCATTACTTCTGTGTGCAAACCAATTTTTACTTCACTCACATAAAACCTTTCAAATTTATTCATGCATAACATTATGATTACATATTTGGTATCATATGAAAGAGGATGAATTGAACTTTGACATGAATAATAAGAATTAACCCAGAAATAATTATTTTTCGAGTAATTTTTTGATGAAACACACTGTAGAATATACATATGTGAAT
The DNA here is from genome assembly GCA_025618425.1 of Heliocidaris tuberculata. Taxonomy (NCBI): domain Eukaryota; kingdom Metazoa; phylum Echinodermata; class Echinoidea; order Camarodonta; family Echinometridae; genus Heliocidaris; species Heliocidaris tuberculata. The sequence continues at coordinate 50,722,122 of CM046832.1, read as the reverse complement.
CATAATGAATTCATATACAATACAACTTGCATATTATCAAAATATCCTAGGAGAAGAAGTCTTGAAAATGTGACCCGGCACCACAAAAACCACCAAAAAGTCACAAAAAATATTTTTTCTGATTTTATCATATTTGGATAGGACAAAGTCTCAGCTTTAAAATGATATATGACTCATTATAATTGAAACTTTCTAACCCTTTTAATTCAGCGAATGAAAAGAGCTTGTAAGAGAGGTTTGCTGGTATTAAATAGGGAGGAAATGAGCTCTAAAGTTGAGGCATATTCAAGCGTGCGGAGTAAGAAAACAAGAGACAAAATCAATAGAGAACGAGTCAAAAGGCCATAGCACCCACTATGAATGAATTGTCGGATTAGGTTGATATTTGGTAGGAGTGTTAAACATAGTTTATTCATTCTATTGCCAAGGCTTCAAATTGTGAACTTTAGTCATTCGAAAGTTATTATGATGCAAATGAGAGTGTTCTAATGGAAGATTAAGCGCACCTCGGTGGCCTGACACCTGCACTAGACAATGCCTATTCACTCCATTTGGGTGTCTTTCTTTGTTCCCTGTTACATACTCTTTTTCTTTTTCACAATGATTAACCTATGTAATTTGTTTTACATAGAACTTACATACTCTTTACTTGCTCACATGAATAAACTTGATCCTTTTTCAGACTCTGTTTCGTCATCGAAATGGAACTTAAAACTGCTCTGTAATTTGCTTTCGTGACTATTGATGAACTGTAATATCAGTATGATGAGATTGCTGAGAGTTTATTCTTTCTAACAGTATAAAAATCATTAGAGGAAAGGTAATTTAACACCCGTGAGATTGCAGTGAATTTACGAGGGTGAGCGGTACCGAGTGAAAAAAAAAATCATACGGGAAGGCGAAGAATTAGGAAGAAACCGAAGCTGTGCGAAAAAAAACTGGTCTAGAAAAACTGTTAAAAACTCATCTTCTACTGCGTTTTAAGCTTCCAGATTTGGATGTAAGGTACAAAAAAGAACGATCTTTCAGAAAAAACAAAAATCCCAAAATCAAATTTTCCAACCCAAATTTCCATTTCAGCTGTTTACACAAAATCACGGCTTGCGACTTTTTGGTGGTTTTGTGCTGCCGGGTCACAAATATACAACTACTGGTTATCATTTAATTTACAATAATACATTGTGAACTATCTCTTAGCTTAATGTTCATAAATTTGTCATAATTGCCAGCGAAAAAAATTGACTCACATTTCTTTAAATAACAAAGTCATTGGCTTCCAAATGAAATCACACCCAAATACAAACATTACATCATTATTCATTAATAGCAACTCACTGAACTCAAATTGAGGATGTGTAATGATAGCAATAAATGCTCCCCCTCCCATCTGAAAAACAAAACAAAACGAAAATAAACATACATGTACATATAATGTAAGCCTACCCAGCATCACCACCCACAGTTCCGAAGTAAATGGATGTACCATGAAATATACCAATATTGCTTTATTAAGCAAAAAAAAAAAAGGTAAATTATACAGAGTGAAGTTTGCTGGTATCTGTGCAATGTGTAGCATTTATTGTGCATGGAAGATGACCCCTTAGCTTTGACAGATCCTGTTTCCTGAATACATCTGATGTAAAATGATACGTTCTACTTTGGTAGTACTTCAACATACTCTAGCAAACATTGTAGATGTCAGGTGATTTCCCCTGAAAAGGCTAGTCTGGCCTCCAGCTCGAATCAAGTCATCATTTTCTTTCTTTTCTTTAAAAAAAAAAATGTTTATTAATTTTTAAAAAACGAATACAGCAGAACTGCGAACGAACAATAAAAAGTTATTATAATGAATGAATCAGAATCTGGAGCATGTGGCCTAACTGCATTCACCGCTTCCCCAGCTTCCATACAGCGAGGGTAAAAGGGGAAATAGTCTTTAAATAATTGTAATCAAGACTACGATGGAACATGATTTCAGTGGGAAAGTTTGAACCCATTTTACCTGGAAACCAGGCTACAAGAACGCAAGATGTGACCATCTTGAAATGGGACAAGAAAGCAGGCCTGCGTAAATCCCCTTCTGATGTGTCAATCATTACATCATAGAATTCCCCTGACAGAGGGTGCCATTTCTGTTATTGCATTGCCCAACTTTCCAAATGGACTAACATTTGGCATGAATTTCACTTTTCGCCCACGTTTGGACAAAGTAACATTGACCTTGCAAAAGTCCTGGTGTCCTCAAAAAATTAGTCATATTGGCAATCCACTTATCCATCTTATAATAGCTTTCATAAAATAACTTTTTTAAAAAGTAGCTGCCTTTCATTATAAGTTACATTAATTCAGGTAGATTCTCTTCACACCATTTTTTTCTGGTGGTTTGAAATTAAATTAGCGAGTATGTGTGCACCAGTTCCAGACCCATGTTTACATCTTGAAGAAATATTACTGCAATTTTGACGGTCATGACTCCAATGTGCACCGGACTCCATATTATAAAAACCACTCCCACTCCCCCCCAATAAACCTTATATCGCATTTCACATGATTTCACTCTTGACTGTGGGCATGCTTTCAAATCATAAGCTGAGCACATGATGAGTGCATGTGAGACGTTGGTCTGCACACAAAGAAAAGATGCAATAATACATATCGCTATGTGCAATCAAACTAAATATAGTTCTGCATCTGGCATGGAAGGAGCTTGGCATCATCCTCCATTACCATGCTGTTACCTTGAATTGCCATCCATATGACATGAAGCTAAAGTACAATCATGAATAATGGACTTCTAGCAATTGTTTGGGAATCTATAAGCTATTCTAGGGTTTTGGTAAAGTGGAAAACACTCCTGTCTTTTGCAGAGGACTAGAATTTTGAAGAAGAAAAAAAGGAGAGAGGCAGGTGAGGAGAGAGGGAGAGGGAGAGAAAGAAGGAAAAGGACAGAGAGACAGAGAGAGAGAGAACATTTTCTCCACAGGCAGATTTTTAGAGAAGACAGAAAAATGAATGCCTTTTCGATCATGTTCTCAAATACTTCAATTGATATACATGTACATGGATGAACTCCAAAATATCATCCTTTCTTGCAGAATATTTTACAAAATGTATCATTCAATTAATTATTTTTTATAGTTTTGTTTTGTTTGGTTTGGTTTTTAAAGCTAAAGGTCAATACCACTCAATAGTACCACATGTGAATAAATCCATAACTTCATGAGTTGAGTATTTTCCAAATTGCTTTGGGCAACATGCTTTGATCTTGCGGGCCTTCGTATCAAATACATGATCTACTATCATTCCAACTGAAAATGTCATGATTCAAAAGAGATGAAAAGAAAGGTCATCTCCATTTCTCTTAGAGCCAAGGCATCCATAAAAACATGAACTTCCTCTTTTCTATTGCAGTCCATCAAACTCTCCATACTTCTAAAATGCCTTTTCCCTTTGAAATTATTCACTATGTCTAAAGATTATATTCAGAGGTCTTCTTTGGAAATATTTTGTTTTCTGAGTGAAATATTAGGCACATTTCCTACACTTATCCATAAATTCATTTTCTTAAAGGAACATTTCAAGTTATCTTTCTTTTGGAGCCATATCTTACACTTCCACATGGTAATTTTAAAACTTATTTTACATGTTTTAATTTTCAATGTAAAAAGTAATCTTTTAAATTAAATGAAAAGATTCTTCCATTTTTCTATGAAAGAAGGCACTGAATCTAAGACTGGGGGTGATTTTCATGAATTATAAAAAAAATAAATAAAGAATTGTATGCAAAGTAGTCAATTTTTTTAGCAAAGGTAGTTTCTTCTGAAAACATTACCGGTAATCCCTCCATATGCTAAGTCTCTTACTGAACACCACCGGATGATACATTTTTTTTTTCTCTCCATTATTTGTGAATGATATCGTTTTGATATATGTCATAATCTTACCAGCATAAGGGCATACGTTAGAAGGGGGAATTCCTAACACACTTAACCATGAAAAATGCTCTTCTATCTTCCACACAACAGTGTGTCATAAATACTTTGCATCCTTCATGCATACATGTAACCCATAAGGCCTTGTTCACACATACCGTGGTAAACCGCAACCCCCCCCCCCCCAAAAAAAAAAAAAATGGGGGGTTTTGTGTGCTAAATCAAAATGAATGGCAAGTGGGGATACATATTACATGACGCAACCAAGGTCCTACACATACTCACATAGGTGTTATAAAATTGAGAAATGTTTAGCACTGTAAGCCTTTTTTTTTTTTAAACCATGGTTATTGAGGTAGTTTTATAATGCGGCATATGTGAACAAGCCTTAAGGCCTCGTTCATACACGACACAGGAAAGTGCCTGAAGAAAACCCCATGGCAAAATAGAATGACATAAGCATAGTGCACATCAAATTTCTCTATCTTATAACACACAGAGCAGCTACCCATTTTCAACCCCACTTGCTATTCATTTATGGTTTTTATCTTGGCAGCGGTTTTTTTCAGGCTGCTTAACATGTCATGTGTAAACGAGGCTTCATTCCTCCACAAGTTGGGAGGCTGAGATGCTTGACCTCTCTATATTACTGACCTCTTTCTGTGAAGGATGATCTTTCCTGTATTCTGCTAAAAAGCTCTCCTCCCTCCATACTGTAAGAGAGAAAGAAAAAAAAAGGTGAGAAGAAAATGGATCAAAGATGGGGAGTACCTCACGTGAACACACATGCATTACAATATATGCGCATTTTCATATACTCTCTTGCCCAAACCTTAAAGCCCTTCAGATAACTATATGCAGTGTCTGTAGTTTTGCAGGCCTCCATGTAGTCGTCCATAATAATGATTTCTTGTCACTTCATTTTTTTGACTTTTTATATACAGTAAAATTCCCACAAACAGTAATCATATATGAATAATTGAGTTCCTTAACCCTTTCAAGACAATTGACCACATTTTGTGGTTTGGCTCAATAACTTTTGATCCAGAGCTCTAAAAAATATACCAGCTGCACGAGTAGAAAGAGCAAAATTTTCTGCACACACTATGTCCATTTTTATTGCATGACCATATTGCGTTTGATGCCAGGAATTTTAAAAACAAGAATAAGCATTGAGATCCTTAAATTGGCAACACATTGAGAGGTTAAAAATCATTGTTTTTCATCAAAATTGGCAATTTCTTTCAACTATTCAACAAATTTCTAACCATGTATATTGTTTTCAAAGACATTACACCTTATTTGAACCATGTAGCACTAAAAGAAAAATATTATTGTTGCCAATTTGAAGAACAAAATGTGATCAATTTAGCCCTTAAATAATCACTGTCCTGAAAGGGTTAATGCATAAATGATGACAATAATCTGGATAATATGATGCCAGAACGCCTGCCTGTTTTTAGTATGTCTCTGATTGCTTTCAGCAACACATTCAAAAGTGACTCATTTTAAGCAGGCCTACAGGATATCAAAGGCTTCGATCCACTATATACCGGGTATTGAACTCCACGAGGTGAACAAAACTTTAATGACAATGCCAGCTCAATGGTTGTATGAGATTGTCTCATTCAAAATAAAATACAAAATCTTGTGATAAATTATGTCATCTGTTATACCCTTGGCACGCAAGCAAGAGAATAATCCTACTACTTTGGGAAGTCGAATTATTATTATTATCATTATTATCATTATCATTATCAAGCTCAGATACATATTTTTCATTTCCATACTACATCTTGCACTTGCACTTCTTGCCAATATTTACAGCTTTTACTGATTATTGTAAGACCTTATTTGTTAGAGTATTTGTATTTTTAAGAAATGATTACTTTTAAGTAGTCTTTACTTATCACATTTGTCCGGGAACCACATATTCATTAGCCATTTCAGCTATTTCGTGGTCTCCCATTACCATTTACATTTGTGAATACCTTGTAAATGTGTTTCATATTTAGTTTCAGAAGTGTTAATAAATTCTTTCATTCATTTTAATAATTCATTCATTCATTCACAGGATATGAAACTTTTTAAGCAACGACTTCAAGATCCACAACATGCATTAGTGACTTTCCCTTTTTTTCTCTCTAATGGCAAGTTAGGCTGAAAATTCTTTTTGGCTAGGAGCTTTTACCTATTTAAATAGCACATTATTTCTTGTTCATGGGTGTGTATTCATGTAGTTCAATGGGGAAACCACCTTACCACTACCAAGTACCAGTAGATAAGGAGAATTCAACAGGATTTCCTTGACTTGATACAACTGATTGAGCATGAGTTTTCAAAGTCGTATACTCCACAAAAAAATTGTCAGAGTTAGCACTTGACACCCACATGCAGGCATGAAAATTGCTGTTCATAAAAAACACTGAAAAACTTTCGTGAACCAAAGCGAGGGAGCGAAGTGACTGAGCGGCGAGAGGGTGTGGGAGGGGGGTGTCCCCCCTCCCACGGTAGGGAGATTTTTCAAATTTGGGGTTCAGAATTGTGCAATCTAGTGCATTCTGTGGTGAGATATTTAACCTCATATTCAATGAGAATCTGGATCAGGATTATTTTATATAGCATAAGTCATACCAAAACAGGCTCTGAGTACATATTTATCAATACCACCAAATGCGATTTAATGTGTATTATGTGCAGAGCACTTTTCATGAATAAAACTGAGCGGTGAGCTGAATAAACATCAAATAATCCACTCCCCAAAATCCCAACTTACTTTTCTAGACCAGTAAGTTGACTTTTCTCAGTACAGAATGTCTATAGATTTTGCCTCTCCTGTATCATTATCTCTTTCGACAATGTCTTTGCGCTTGATTTTGAGGCCACAGAATGCCATGATTTCTGCAATGTTTATGACGTGAAGTTGCTTTGACTTCCTGCGTTCAACAACACGGCTGCGCTGTGGTGGCCGTGAGCGATCAAAATATCCCATCGTCGATGATCACATACCTTGCAAAATGCATGCCGTTTACTTTTACCAAAAGCCGTGATAAAGTCAAACTCTACTCTTATCCACATGATCTTGCTGTAAAACTGGAAATTTTCAAGGCTTATCCTTTTAAAAGTACAATCCAAATCGGCAAAAGACAGATCATTCGCTTACTTGAGACATCGCAACTGCACTGGCAAACATACGGTGTGCATTGCACATGGGTTGTGTGACTGTGTACATGTAATTACATGCATGTGCTTGTAGTATGAATAGCCTTCCGCCTTCACGCGAGTGCACGATTATGGGAGGTATTTTGTGTAATCCTCGGCAGTTATTATGCGATCCCTTCGCATGTACGTACAGTATAAACACGGACACAAGTTGCTGTGTGAGTACATGCGTGTAGTAAGCTAAGGGATCGCCTCCGATTCCGTCTTTATTGCATGCCAATGTATACTGTGTATACATGATGACGTGTGCGCGGAAAAGTGTGAATTACGCGGAAAAAAAATCTAGGCTCGGAGGAAAAAGCGGAAATCCGCGGATACGCGGAAAATTTTCATGCCTGCACATGTACAGATGTTTGTACATTTGTGAATATTGTGTCAGCATGTGCTTACTACCCACATGAAGTTTATTTTGAAACACAATGCACATATCACAAAGCTCTCAGCAAATAATGGTGTAAATAAAATTGATTTGAGTCCTGTATATGTTTTGTTATAATATTTGTGTTATATTGCAAAGTCAAGAGCAGTACCTAATAAAGATGTTTCTGCAAAGAACAAAAAAAAGTCATCAAATATATAATTTTTGAAGCCATAAGAAGGTTTATTTTTAGGGGGAAAAATCTTCAATTTAATAAATTCTGGGAATATTATGACCAAACCCTTATTTGTTACTCCACAAATGGGAAAAATATTGTACAGCTCTCTCACTCAGTGACTTGTAAACATTTATAAAATTTACAATTAATTGATAGACTTCCACTCTTCTTCACTAGTGGGATGAACACTCTTTGCTGTTTTTATAGGGGACCAAGGAAAATTTAGTCATAGATAGATACATGTCAGTAAATTCTATGGTATAAAACATTATTAAATGGGCTTAAACTTGAATGTAGATATTGCATTATAAGTTCTGCAGGGATGTAAGTGGGTAGCAAAAAAAAATCCGGAAAATATTTGACGAGCACAGTGATTCAGTCAAGTGTAGGTGTTGGTGTGAGGAGACCCCCCCCCCCCCGAAATTTTAAAGCTAACACATACATGCACATACATATAAAACAGAGAATACTCCGGTCTCCGTTCGCATCCTTCTCCTCTGTCCATTTCCAAGTCCACTTATTCTTGATTCCTATGTCGATTTTCGCTATATTTGCAGTCCTGTCCACTTCCATTTTGATTTTTTAATTCCAATAAGAGGCACAAGAAAATCAGGAAACGAAGTCGAAACGCTATCACAAAGTCGTGAACTTCCAAGTATCTGTGCAGTATGCGATGCGACATCGACAGTACACAATACACAGCGCATCGCGCTGTGCACGTGTATGTGTGTGCTAGCGCTAGCTTCGCCATGCGGTCGTCCTGACAATGCACATTCCAGAACGCTTAGTCTCATACATCAGCCACTTTTCCTGTCGCCGCACGTTCAAAATACAAAATCATTACGTGGCTGTTACGCGAATTTTAGTAAAGCGCATGGTTTTACAGTCCATAGCACTTGTCCACACATACTCGTTACCAGGATTTTTATACAAAATTCGTGCTGTGCGTACGAGAACCACTTCACACTATAATTAACATACTTCGTATGAAACGGCCAGTAAAAGACTATATTTCATTGGGAGGGTTTTTTTTCTGCCACTAGGTTAATGCACACGAAAGTACGATAATGCCTTCAACACCTAACATGTCACAGAAAAAAACCCGGAAATATTTCTTTGATTTTAAAAAATCCGGAAGTCTTACATCCCTGGTTCTGGTTATTATTTGTCATAATTAGTGATAAAACAATCACTCATAGGAACAAAAATATGGTCTATATCGACAAACGGTCTTTCTATACAGGTGGTCACTAAAGCAGGTTTGACTGGGATCATTCCTAATGCATGTGATTTGTTAACACAAACAAAGCATTCATTTTATTGGGTGTAGATTTGGGAGGTACCAAGTAAACAAACAGTAACCAGTTATTTCATGATGGTGACTCATAGCAAAACTGTCTAAAAATGATGCAATTGGGTCTTTATATCACGTACATGTCCATCCATGTACATTGAATATGTACTGAAGGGCCAATCTTGATCACAGGTGGGAAAAAAAAATAATGAAAGAGAGTGTCCATTTAAACCTCATTTCTAGTATTTACCTAGTAGTCCACGTTTTTAATTTTGGATTTATACTGTATCGGTAGTGTGCCTGTGCAAGATGGAGGTCATTTTTTTAACACTTTAATAAAGGCATTGATTAACTTTGTCCAGGATTGAAAAAAAAAATCACTGTTCCAGCTAATGCTGTAATCATAATTGCAAACCTTTAGCTCAAACAGGAATCGCGTGAGTTTTATAAGCTGATCGGTCGTTTATATATCAAGATATTTACGATTGAACATTGATGTCGGGATAGAGTACCACCGAACCCTAAAGAACTCTTACGGTTGGCATACCTTGCTCTATCACAGAATACCGTACAGGCTGGAAACCCGCTCTGAAATTGCCAAGCGCTGGTGCTTGGTTTTTGTGACTGCAGCGCAGCGAAGAAGCCGAGCGACTTGCGCTAGCGATTGATCGCGGTTTTCTCTTTTTTAGGATAGTAAACGGGTTCCATTTCTCTCATACTTTCACATATCCTTAATTATATATGTAGTTAGAGGACTGCACACAATTCACTGGCATTTGAGCTGATTTTTATAATTTTTCACAAAGTTAATCAATCACTTTAAGAAACAGTTTTCATTCAACTTTTTCCCAAATAAATTCCCCTGGAAAAAACATGGTTTGGGGGTAAAACAATAATATTCAGAGAACAGAAATTGTTTGCATAATTATGTGCAGTCGTGAGTGTGATGAAAAGCCCATGATTCCATATCATATTAGTAGTTGAAAACTGGTATGCTTTTCTTTCATCATAATAATCTCACATATAACTATTCATACATAGGTCTTTAGCTTAATTATTCATTTATTTACTTTTTGCTTTATTTATAAGGGGTATAAAGTATAATTTGCCAACATAAGTTGCTACATACACGTACATGTAAACTTTTGATTATTTATATAAATTGTATAACTACATGTACATATCTTACACTGAATATGTGGCAACTATGTGCCCCATATACAATGTCCTTGCGTGACTATGGGTACATATTTTATATGTTTTCTTTGCGAAGGCAGAATGAGCGTTTTGAAATGCTCATCTAAAACGCTCCTCTAAAACACAGTTCCACAGGGTACTGTTTACACTTCTTTCCTCCAGGCAAACCTCACTGCACATGATTGTGTGTTTATGCTTCCCAAGAAATCATGTTTTTGGAGAAACGTCGATTCAAAACGCGCCTTTCTGTGAGTTTTACATTGGCGATTATATGCAAATGACTGTGGAACAACCCTGTTTTGAACTAAACACAAAACAAAAAGCTCATTCTGGCCTGAAAAATGGGAGTATAAATGCACCCTATGATGCATTGCATGTGTGAAGCAAGGCTCTGTACTACTAGTAATTGTTTTAATGAATCTTTATTAACTCTGACTTTTAATTGTCTCTCTCTCTCTACGTTTCTAATCCATGTGGCAGGTAATTAAATTTTTTGACATAACAGCACACGAGTTCCAAATCATAATGAGAAATACAGACTGCATGTTTTCATGTTTTATTTCTTAGTGAACTATGTAATGAACATGTAAATTGTACAAGTAATTTAAGGTGACAGCAAATACAATACATGTTCCCCTAACAAGTGCTGCATACTTGCAAGGTTATATTTTTTTTTTATGGAATCAGAACAAAGCCAGTTTGTTAAAGCAGCCTTGCACTGCCTATAATGTAGACGTACTTGACTACATGTACATGTACTCGTCAAGTTCTTCTGAGAATAATATTTATCGTACATATTAGTGGAGGATTTCATAAATTGAGGGGGAAAACTAAAGAGCTTTGGAAAAACACAAAAGGGCTTTGGAAAACACAAAAACAGAACAAAAGTTACAAAGAGATATATGTTTCTTCTCTAGGAAATATGAAAAGGGCTCTTGTCAACAGCAACAAAAAAAACATCCACAATTTGACATGATTAAAGGAGAATGAACCCTGGGGAAATATCTATTTCAATGAAAAGAGAGGATAGAGAGAAGCAATTTAAAAGAAGTTTCATCAAAATCGGTTACGAAATGAAAAAGTTATGAAAGTTTGTAAAGTCTCAATTTACTTTCTATGGCGATCCTCGAATTGGCAATGTTGCTTCAAAATGGCATGTTTAGTAGTACAACTCGCAAATGTTTTGTACACAAAATTCATATTTTCTCCATTATCTCTAAAGATGCTGCTTGTCTTTTTGTGAACTCAACATATGTTGTGTCAAATACATTTTCCCATGATATATCTTGAGTTAAGAAGGAGACAAGCTGCACCTTGAGAGATAATGGGGAAAATACGAAATTTTGTGTACAAAACATATGGACAGTTGTACAACTAAACATGTCACTTTGAAGCAACACTGCCAATTTGAGGATCACCATAGAAAATAAATTGAGACTTTTCAAAGTATCATAACTTTCTCATTTCATAACCGATTTTGATGGAACTTTAAAAAAAAAAAAACTTTTTAAAAATTGCTTCTCTCTATCCTCTCTTTTCATTAAAATTAATTTTTCCCTAGGGTTTCATTCTCCTTTAATAATTTCATCATTAAACAATATTTTTATTCATCAAAGAGGCAGTAATTAAAGTATTAATTACTAAAGGCAAGAGATATATATTTTTTTCATTCATCTTTCTCCATTTGGCCATATGATCTTTATTTAAAATCGTACACTGTATATACAGATTAAATTCTTCCATCCTGGTTTCTAGTTTCAACTTTGTTTGTCTGACTCTGTCTCCAACACTTTAGTACAGAAATGGAACTTGGCGTTTTGTCCAGGCTAATCATTTATTAAACCAATCATTTTAATGGTGACAACTGCCAGCAAAATAGAACATGACCTTTGGACAATGGTACAACTGCTGTACATTTCCTTTGTCATGAAAAAAAAATCTGACACCACGTGCTCCTGACAAGAAAGTTCACGGAAGTAGGCTGCCTTATGTAGTAAATAACTGGTACATGGTCGTACATTTTTATATTCAGTGTAGGCCTATAGAGTTTTGATCATATACATGTATCCACAGTTAATTAAGTTTCCACTTCACTTCCAAACCTCATCTCTTTCTATCTTTTGCTTTTCTCTTTCTCTCTCTCTCTCTCTCTCTCAGCCCTATCCTCCCATCCCCTTCTACATGTATCTCTTTTTCTCTCTCTCTCTCTCTCTCTCTTTCAGCAATACTGTGATTTGTGTTTTTGTACTCGATCAATTTTACCATGAACATGAAAACCTGCAAACTTACAAGTGTACATGTACAGTCTATATTCTTTACATTTTTTAATAGTAGGAATACAACAATGGACTTGGTTTGTACATGTTCAACATATTTTGTATTTAATGTTGTAAAGCATGCCTGACTTCATTCTGACGCTTGTCGTTAATTAAAATGTCACAACATGAGTGCATTGGAATGCCTAATACATTCCCAGTGTTGAGACAACAAGTCACATGTGTTCAGTCCATTGCCAATGCATATTTACCGAACTACCCCTCCACTTTGTGAGGAAACGCTAATGATCTGTGACAAATATATTTCATATAAATCATACCAGCTGCTAGCATATTGCCAGAATAAAGGCCGTGGGCACACATAGGCAACAGTCACAAACCGAATGAAGAGATCTGTGGTTTATTGATTTAAAAATGGACTGTAGTCAACTTTAATACATGTATTCTATTCAAAACAGGATTTGAGGACTTTGAAATTGTTTTTAATAGAGAAAAAAATAATGAAAAATACATGTAGTTCAGAAAAATGACAGACATGCACATTTGCAGCTCTATAGTGTGTTGAGTAGTGTGTTGTGCTGTTTTTATTTTATCTGAGAAGTTTTGATTGCATAATGTGATAAAATGATAAATGTGTTGGACTCTTGCACTATAGCTCTGTGGTTAATCACTATTTCTTGTTATTACTGAGCGGGAATTTCCATCTGATGATTTGTATCGACAGTGTGATGATAAGCTTCCTCAACATATGCATCCTATACCAGAAAAATGACATAATTGCCTTTAAAGTGTCCATGACATGTGCCATACCCTGTCTGTGCATCTGAACTGAATGAAATTCCTAAGTGATGACATCATCATCATACTCCATCTCCCTGCAAAACATCATGCACTAATGTAATGTACATGTGATCTTACCACCAAAAGCATCCATGTAATGTACATTGGAGTAAATTATGTACATGTACATGTACATGTAGACCTGCATGTATTTCATTTTGGATCAGGCCCCAAAAAGTTTCGATGTACACACTCTACTGAATATTTAAAAATATAGCCTAAATACATGTATTTATGCTGCACATGCATGTGCAAATTATGCAGAGCTTTGTTATTCCAAATGTTCATTGTTCCAAAGATTTGTCAGACATTTGCAATTCAAAACCCATAATGTTCCAATATCACATGTGCATGAATCAAGACAAAATGTTTATAAAGCAAAAATTTACGCTTTTTATTTTAATCTGAAGGTTCCATTGTTCAAAAGTTCATCAATCCATCAATCCAGATACATGTACCTATTTATCACAAACCTATCATAATCTACATTGTATCTCTGGAAAGGCATACAATTACCTTCATAATCAATGATAGCCCTTCATAACAACAAGCTGTCATTATTCAACGTGAAACATGCAAATCATTTCAAAAGTATGTACACAGAGAATCATACAGACATTTCTGATGTAAAAAACCACACCATGAACGTGTATTTAGTCTTTGATTGTACACTCTGAATGTTGTGATTTTTTTTATTTTCTTGCCCATCTTCATTATTACCAGCCCCTAACCCCCAAATTAAACAGGCGTGGAGAGTTGTACAAATGCAGCTCTCCGCATTTTTATTACAACCTACACAGATAACATGATAAAATAATCAGAGCTCTCTCTACACAGCCACTGTCACAATTCAGCGAGAAAAATGGTTTCTATGGTTACGAGATTGCCTGAAATAGAATATATTCACAACCTTGCTTTCAGTGAACGCTTTCAGGGATAATGACAGTAACAAGATTCCACTTTCTGTTGGTAATAACCATGAAGATTATACATCCATGTAATAATAGAATGAAGATGTGGGAAATTTGCTCTTCACTGAAGCATGCATGAACCTGAGTACATGTGTATACATCAATGGGATGGAGTAGTTTGCTAGCACAAACCCTTGTCGGTTATGTCTAGCACAGGGTCTGAAACTACCCAGGCTGTAGACTACCTCTCTCATGAGAGCCCTGTGCTGTAGCTGCTCCTTTGTAAAGCTACTGTAGGCTTGACTCAAGAAGACAATATAGGATGTGTTTTGGGAGCGTATTAGAACCAGCGCTTACATGATGGATGTGGAAGGCAAAAAACAGAGTCTATGAGCAAGACCAATACTATATCATATTCATAGGTATTGAATATTCTTTGGGATTACATGAGTAAAAAAAAAAACTGAAAGTGGCTTGTCCTTGTGATTGGTGCAATTAATTGCTACTTTAAACCAGACATGGACAGATAAGAAAAACGATTTTCGCTTCCCACTTTCACTTTTCATACCAAGACAGACTGATAACAATAGATGATTATAACTGGCAAAGTATATATATACATGTACATGTACATATACACAAACACGTAATTACATGTATGTTGGCCTACAGTTCATATGCAATCAAACAAAATAGCCATGTTCATACATGTACACACCCAACAGAAAAGCTAAATAATGAGATCCACTTTTCTTGCTTTTCATTGTCTCTTTTCAATAACACTGTTCAAACGTGCAGTGAAGCACATGAACTTGAATCCAAAGTTTTAATAATGTACAGTACTACAGATATAAGTGGTTACAAAGTGGTCTTGTTTTAGGAAAAACATTGCCTGTGTGGTCATATAAAATGGGAAATCACGTATTTATGCCGACATTCAGCAAGATTGCATGCTATTTACAAAATGACTAATTCAATTTCCAGCTTCTTACATGAAGATTGTGCAATAATAAAGACCCCAGGCAGGGCCTGTATGTCATGGAATCTTTTCAATTTTCAAATTACATGTAATGTGGATAAAGCTATAGATATGTTATCATTGCACAGGGAGGGAGAGAGAGAGAGAGAGAGAGAGAGAGAGAGAAGGTGAGATAAGGTTAGATAAAAAGTTATTAACTACTACCAGGAAATCTGTTAGGATAACCTTTGAACTTCAAATCCTGTTCAAAAGATATGAACTGATACTAAAGAAAGCAATGACATTTCAATCACGTGTGAAAACGAAATGGAAATACTCTTTTTTCCCCCGCATGATGGTAATACGGCAGACAGTTCTTTTCTAGTCCTTATTAAATTGTCAGTTCAGTTTAGACAATTACCCTAGAAACAAATGCATGTAAGTTGATGACTTGTGATACTGTTGTAAATGTATCTTGTTTGTATAATGCAAATCTCATACATTGTGTACACACTGTATATTCTCCATCTCTCTTTCTTTCATTTTCTCTCTCTCTCTCTCTTTCTCTCTTTTTTGGTTTCATTTGTTTTTGATTATCCATCTCTTAACCTTAGCTTAAGCTTATTCTTTCCTATAAAAGCAGGATAGGAGAAATGTTGAAATATCAAAAATTCATCAATGTAGATATTGGAGCATTATAATTCATCACTGGATTCTATTTTTTGTATTGTTGACCAAATACATGTACATATTAAAAAAAGAAAGAAAGAAAAAAAAAACTTTGACTCTTCCATATTTTTTTGCTGACAGCTAGAATGGAGCCACCATCACTTTCCATAGAGTTCATGCCCTCCTGGCTCTATGCATA
Source organism: Heliocidaris tuberculata (assembly GCA_025618425.1). Taxonomy (NCBI): domain Eukaryota; kingdom Metazoa; phylum Echinodermata; class Echinoidea; order Camarodonta; family Echinometridae; genus Heliocidaris; species Heliocidaris tuberculata. The sequence continues at coordinate 50,706,028 of CM046832.1, read as the reverse complement.
TGGTATGATAAATAAATGACAGCTACTATAGACAAAGTGGAGCCATCTTATCCATACATTGTATGTAGATTTAGCTTCATCTTTGGCTGTCAGCTCAACTTAAAATCTAAATGAAAATGTCAGCAATTCATCCTAATCTCTACCACAGGGAATATTTGAGATCTGGCTCTACACCAGTGATATTGAACGTTTGTTTTAGTCACAGCACTCTTTAAAGAAATAAAGATTTTTGTGTCACTCCAACCAAAGATGTATCTGGACCAAGGCGTCGGGGGCAGGAAAAAAAAAATTATCAGAGCTAACAGCTGATCCATGTATTTCATCAAGAAAATCATTTTCCTTGGCACTTTTTCGTGTAGAAAAGGGCATTGCTTTTCCAGAGATTTCTTTTCAATCTCTTGTCAATTTCTAAAATTTCATAAATTATGATTTGGATACAATATTATTTGCAAAATTAGTAACAGCAGTGTCCCAAAATTTGAATTTGTGAGCGGGCAAAATCTTTTTGCAAAGTTTCTTTTGAATGACAATTTTAGGACAGATGCAGGTCGCAGGGCAGCTACAATTGTCTACAATTGATAGGGTTTAAATGCTATTTACCTATCAATAATCTCCTCAACTACATGTAACTTAACGGTCAGGTATCATCTTTTGGGGTTGAAAATTATTCCAAATGAATTTTTAATAGAACTAAATTTCTCTTGCGGCACCCTGGCTGACAAACGCTGCTCTACACCCTACAAGAATGGAGGTTACAGATTTTAAAAAATGGATTTATGTTGATAGTAGGTCCATGTGTTGACCCAGTAAAAACTTGACTTCTCAGCTGATTGATGAATCACAGCAGGCACTCAGCATAACAATATTCCATCCAGTCAAGCTGCACTATAAAAATGGCTTAATATTCCTCATGCTGTACATACATGGACATAGTAATATGGTTTATTGTTTATTATCATTTTTTATATATAAATATACATGTCAAGCATAGCCATGAATTGTATAGAATCAAATAAAATTTTCAATAAATGTTAAAATCTATAAATCAAGTATAAATGAACTTCATCTGAGTATTAAACAGTGAAAAGTTACATGTAGATGAGACCGGTGAGCAATTTAGCTCTGGAAAGAAAGGGGGAAAAAAAGCCTCAGAAAACTGAAGAAAAAAATTAAATGATAATAATCACTACCAGGAAATTTCAGTTTTGCTAAATATTGCAAATTCTTAAAGAGCTCTCCTATGAATAAAAACAATTTTATAAGCTGCTGAGTGTAATAAGAAAAACAAAAAGATAAGGACTTTGGGTGAAACAGGATTGAAAATAAATTTTGATGCTTTTCATCGAAGTCTGAAAGCAGTTTTCTGCCAGGTTTAATAATTTTGTTTACATTTTGCTACTTTAAAAAATTCAGTCCTTAATGAAATGTTTCTTATTCATCACATCTTCATGTACATGTATATACACATGTATCTTTGAAACAGTACATGTATCTCTTGAAATGCTTTACAAAAACTCAAAGTGCCCTTTGATGTATCTTTTGCATTCATCATGTTGTAAAAACTAAATTTTTTGTTCATAGGAGTTCTTTTTTATTTGCTGCTATTAATGTAAAATTTCCTTCACAGTGATTTTAAAATATTTTCTTTTTGCTTTACAACAGCTTATTTTCGCTTTCTAGTTTCTAGAGGTATCTTGAGGCTATTCTGAGCTAAATCGCTTGCCACTCACAAGATTGTTTTTGTTGTTGGCTGCTTGACTATATTACTACATGTACATGTACATGTACATGTCATGTACATAAATGAAGCAGTGTAAAAAATACTTTTTTGTTCATGGGAGCGCTTTTTGGATGTGGCGCTTTAAAAATGTGATTTTCTCACAGGGATTTTTATGTAATTCATTAATTTTTTTTTTTACTAGAGTTATTTTGGAGCTTTTCAGAGCTAAATCACTCACCAGTCCCGTATACTTTTTTTTTTGCTGATATGTACACTGTACTTTATAGAGAGATCCTCCTCACTCCATTTCAGCTCAAATGGGATCAAATTGTGTTAGGGAGCCATTGATGAAATTTATTTAAGTGTTCAATTTGCTATCTCGTCTGTATACAATCAATCACTGAAATGACCTTTTCCCATCGGATTAATACATAGCTTATAATCAGTATCAATCGTGAGTGTCTGGATGACTGAGAGGTACAAGTAAGCCTAAATGTTTAGTTTACTTTTTCTCTTTCTTTTTCTTTTCTCGTTTTTGCTCTGACGTGCATTTTTCCAGTCTTACATGCTCACAAATCTTATCCATCAAAGAGATTTGTATTCTAATTAATTTGAGATTTCGGCCCCCTGGACAAAGTTGGACAACTCTACATGTACATGTAGGCCTACATGAGATATTATTGAAAACAGACAAATAAATTTATTTACACACTTACATAATTAAGCAGGTAAGTGCAGCAACTACATGTAAGTTCAAAATATTGCAAGAAGTTCTATTTACTGTTTAGATTATACATACATGTATTTTCACTCAAATGGGAAATTTGGTCTGTAAATACATGTACTTCTGATTAACAGACATCTATAAATGTAGAGAAGATTTCCTCACTGCAACATTTGTATTCCTCCCTTAGACTTCCTTTTTCAAACTAATAGCGATTCCTAGAAATGTATACATAAAGTCTGTCAATTTTTCATAAATATCACATCATGGAGAATGGTGATGTATTACGTTGGCTCCTTTGTCCATCCATGCATATAAAATGTAGATTTACGGTTGTGTATCTGATGTGTGTCATATTTTATGACTCAGCAATTTTGACTTGGTGGATGGGTAAGAAGAAGTGGCTGAATCACAGATTCTGCCTCAATTACCAATAAAGACTGGTGTGTGGTTTGTGTCATCTAGCATAAAATATACGGCTCTTTGTTTGGTTAAACTCTTCACACTGCTGGAGGTGCATCTGGCATTAAAAAAGCACCCACCCTACTTAATGATATTTCCACTGCATAATATGATAATTGCATCAAATATTTTACTTCAATCTACAGAATGTTGCTTTTTAATCATTTTTCATTCCAACAATTTAAAAGGCTGTTGTGTACATGTATTTATCATGCAAAATTATGTGATCCCTTTTGTTATCATCATTACAGTGTTCAGTCCTTTAATTTAATCCCCATTCCCAACATATCATATAGGCCTATATGTAAATGTACATGTACCCGTTTTGCATTAGATTAAATGTGATTTCATTTCATTTCATTCAATTTGCTTTGGCAAGTATAAATACATTAAAACATGAAATGCTTACAACAACATCTTGACATGACAACCAATGAAAGCTGATAATTAGCTTATTAAAAAATTATAATTCCTTAAGATAGTAGGACACAGAATAGTGGTAATCAATTAGAATCTCATAATTATAGCCACTTGCTCCTAATGACCATTTCTCTCTCACTAAGAATTAGCAAGAAACCTATCATATAAACATCTATTCTCTCTCTCTCTCTCTCTCTCTCTTTCTCTCCTTCTCTTTTTCTCTCCCTCTCCCTGTATTCATAGACTCTTTAAAGGTTTCACTAGGAAAATATAGCTTATTGATTATTCATTGAATGAATACAATTCAAATAAAAAATATCATTGCCTCCATCAAAAGGGGAAATTGAGGCAGGTGCCTGTCAGAGCAATAGCTGCCTGATTTCAAAGCTACCATAATTCTCCCTACACAACACATCACGTTGCTCTTACTTTTGGCATTAGTAGAAACCGAAGAAGAAAAACCACATTCGATTTTTCGAATGGCATCCTGAAATATGTGCTGGAATGAATTCATTACCCAAGCCATCAAAGTTGTGATGAGATGAGATGAGATTTTAGAAGAAGACTCGTCATGTAAAGCCTCTGATATGTTACATAGTCCATCTCTTTGCATTGCATTTTAGTAATATGAGCAAATGATCAACAAAATCAGCACCTAATGAAATATGGCCCCAAACCAATCGTATCCCACACACCACCAATTAAGTATCTTTCCAATCATCTGTCACATCATCTTTTGAAATTACAGATCCTGCTTCATAAAAATTGTATTAACTCTTTACCTGCATTAGGTGACTAATGGAACAAACAGTGAAATGCCACTGTTGACTTTTGTCACATACATGCATACCATGTATATCGTCTGCTGAGAGCCAGAAGGGCATTAACTCATACTTTTACATAGTTTAACACCCTTCTTGTCGCGAAATTTAATCTGTAGTTAATAAGGAGTTAAAACAACAGTAAACTTACCATTCCATAACCACTAGGAGACATCTTTGGCCATTGTACATGTTTTCATAGATATCTCTAATGTGAACGATGTTGATGGGGTGTCCAGTGTTGAGGGATGAGGCTCGATAGTGAAGCTCTACCTCTCTCCTTGCTTTGGTGTTATCTGCTAGCACCTGGTGAAATTGTAAAAAAAAGTGAAACATTTTAAAATGTATATGTTATATACATGTAGATATCTCTATTTCTCTAATGAGAACAATGTTGATAGGGTATCCAGTCCTAACGGATGAGGCTCTACATGTATCCAGTTTTGAAATAAAAATGAAAAATTTATTTCATGAACTGCATGACTTTGTTCATTTAGTAACAGAATTTTGGTAATTTTTATGTGATGAAGAGGTTGACAATGAGTGCATCGTAAATCTTACATCAGCAGGCTGAATCTACACGTACATGTACACACTTATTTTGGCTTTCAACCTGAACTAAACTACATGTCGTACTTCTGAATATGAATACTGGCCACTGTATTCATATGTAACTTAAACTAACTTGCAATGTTTCATGTCCACTCTAGGATGCTTCATCAGGCTAACCGATCTTTGGCAGAAAATGTTTGGTAAATACCAGCCCTTACAATGTACAGAGTTAACTGACTTGGAATATATATGTAGTCATATACATGGACATCTTGGCAGCCATTTTTTTTTTCTACCCTTCATTTTTGACATGGTTCTTTTTTAATCATACATGAAAATATTACAAGGAACATTCACATATGGGTCTCCATACATGTACGTCTACAGAATATCGTCATGTCATGTTTTCATACAAAACATTACTACTTCAACACTCCGATTTTTCGATGAAATATGGTCATGTACCATTGTTAATCGCAGCAGTAACAATCTGTTGAATCTGTATTCATATTCTGAGGGTTCACAGAGTATTCAGTTCCACATGATGCAACCTTTTTGGCTCAATCTATTCAAGATCATGGGAATCTGAAATACAATAACAATGCACACCCCTTGTCAATAAGAGCTCTAAAATTCTGTATTTACAATGACCTTGGAAAAAAGCCCTTTATTTTCTCCTCCCTTAAAGATAAAAGCTACGTTCATATGGGACTTGTGATTTTGAAACTTTAAGTTAGCGAAACTTGGAGTTAACGAAACAACGACGCACTAACCACCACGAGGGTTCACATGGGCCTGAAACAACGATGCTCATTGTTCTGAAATTACAAGCCGAGTGATCCTCGTTGTTAACAACGGAAGTAGATACCGATTGTGTGTACAGTTCCTATGTTCGTAAAGGTATGACCCGGAAATGTATCTTGAACAGCGAGGTCATCATAAACTACAAGCTTGCGAAACTTAAAGTTTATTCCGTTCACATGGTGCGAAACTGCAACGGCGGACCACCCACTGCTCGTGATTTCGGCCTTAACCACGAGCTCGCTTGTGATTCTGGAACTACAAGTAAACTTAAAGTTTCGAAACTACAAGTCCATTCATACGGTCTGAAACTACAAGATAACTACAAGTAAACTTAAAGTTTTGAAATTACAAGCGAAACTTGAGCGAAAGTTCACATACAGCTCCCATCATGTGAACATAACTAAAGTTGAGTTCTGGTCATGCGATTACATGTACATTGTGAAAGAAACTGTCTGAAAGAAATTGGGAAAGATCGATCATGTCTAAATAAGGGTTGGTGTATACTGTGAGGTTTTGAAATCATCAAAATGATAAGAAATCAACCAAAACTCGCTCAAAAGCACATGCACCACACACAGAAATAGGTAAATGGGACTGCACACAGATGTGGCATCAGATATTTTTCATCATATTTCGAATACTGTATTATAAGCGCATTTGAAGAGAAATCCTTTTCAGGGGACATTTCTACATGTACTATGATGTTCAAGATTCCAAACTGACAGAAAAAAAATGAGAAAGCTCATAAATTATTTTTCATCTTTCCCAGAACTCAACCTTCCCTTTAAAGTAGAAACGGTAACTACAGAAAGTTTTTTTCCCCCCTCTGAATGAGGAATATTAAGCAAAAGAGAGGTAAGAAAATAATTTCTACGCCTCATGCCAGCTTTTAAATTCCAACGAAGTCAACAAGGAACAGACAGGTGTAAAAGAAACCTGTGACTGATGTGAAGGGCAAAGAAGTCCAAGCACTGTGCAGACGTGATCCGGCACTTCCTTCAGTTACATGTACATGTATTTATACAAAAATTCAATGCAAATCATCAATTGGAAAAGATAAAAATGTCAAAATGCACATGTATCTTTATACCAGTTCAAAAATTCAACACTTTTTGAAGCATTTATTGTCATGTTTCACTCCCATTCCCTTTTTGCTACCATCATGGTTTATCCTCTTTTCCTCTCCCACTCCTCATTTTTCTCCTTCTATATTTCCCTCTAAAATACCTACATGTATCATCTTTAAAGTTCAAATGCTAACTTCTATGCATCATAATCCTGCCCATCAATCACAACTGAAGAGTCAACAATTAATCTCTCTGGTGGCAAATGCATGTACACCCAAGATTATGGGGAATGTGCTTGACATTTTGCTGGTAAATCTCAAGGCAATCTTTGAGAAAACTATTTTCAAAAAGTGACACATTCTGTAATCGAATGCAACTCGTAAAGCACCCTGGGTGACATTATACAACTGCTTCTGTAACTACTGCATTTTCCTGAGCCTCGATCAATCTCTCCATGCTTATCCTCATTTAAATGCCATTAACTTCTTGCCGGTCCTAGAATACACCTCGAAATTCAATATTTATTGATCCCCCCTTCTTCCACATGTTCAGAATATTAATTTTTACCCATGGCAATCTGGAGCAAGGTTGGCAAAACATGAAATCGCTCATGGTCCTGATGCACCTTAAGTTACATTTAAAAAAAACAAATTGTGCCTTTTTTACAACCTTAATATCACTAGTCAGGTTCACAGGGAGAGAGCTAAACTAAATTTCGCTCGCAGTTTCAAAAATTAAAGTTATCTTGTAGTTTCAGACTGTATGAATGGACTCTTAGTTTCAAAACTTTAAGTTTATTTGTACATGTATATGTAGTTCCAGATCCACAAGTGAGCTTGCAGTTAATGCCAAAACTAGACCAACAGGGGGGGGGGGGGTCATCCCTCATAGTTATGGACCGTGTGGACAGTATAAACTTTGAAGTTTACCAACTTCGTTGTTAACGATGACCTTTCTGTTCATGTTAAACTACAATTTTCTCCACTTGAAATCTACAATGAGCACCGTTGTTTGGGGCCCGTGTGAATCCTCGTCATTGTTAGTGAGTGGTTGTTTCGTTATCTTAAAGTTTCAAAACCACAAGTCCCGTATGAACATAGCAAATGATTTGCCATTTAGGGTTCAATTATCCAAGCAGTACAGATGAGACCAGTGTGAATACATAGCATTGATAAAGAGAAGGTTGAGTTCCGGCAAAAATATGAAATAATTTGTGAGCTTTCTTTGTAAAGGATTTCTCCTGAAATGCCCTCATAATTCAAAATATGACCATAAATAGCTTAAAACTTTGGATCAAATTTTGGTGGGTAGTGGGGTTAGTGCCATATACCCATATCATATGATTATCAGCGAGAATGAATCAATTTCTTAACATTTTGACTGTTCCAAAGTCTAACAATACACAATTATTCTTTCTTTATTATTTCTTTCAAATCAATCGCAATAGCGTGATCAGTAGCAGGGTAATCAGCTTATGGAGAAAAAAATTCTATCCCAGTTGGGTAATATTTTAACTGCAATTATGTAATAATGAATCATACATGTACTTTTCCATTTAAAAATACATGTATGTATCAACCTACAATGCACTACTTGTACTGTATGTACATGTATGTAGCTGTGTAGTGTGTAATTAACTTTACACTCTGATTTCCAAAATCCCTAATCAATCAGTTACAGACATCTACACTAGAGTAAACATAACTTATCAAACACAACCTGCTTTTCCTTTCTTCGGATCAGTGAAGTCCACGTGACACAGACCTGATTGTGTATGCCTTTATTCCGTAACAGTACCTACATGTATGTCATATTTTACCGGAATAGAGCGCTCTACACAGGAAGACGGATGCACTTTGCCCACTGAATCAATAAGCACTTGTAATGTGTAGGGTTCTTCTTCAGGTTGGTAGAATTAAAGATTATTAAACGTCATTAAAGTTATGTTGAGAGTACACATGTACATTTTAACTCAAGTTTGTACTTAAGTCTTGAATTTCTAAATGTACTTGATTACATGTATGTAGTATTACACACATTTATATCTGCATTTGGTAATGGCAGGCTTTCAGTGTCACAGGCAGTATAACCATGGACCAACAAGTACATTTTACATGTAGGTCTAAGGTGTTACCCACCCAAATTTTGATACATACACTGTACAGTACATGTAGGTCTAATAATCTTTTGGACGAAGAAACCTTGTTTTTCTTGATTTCTTCTTTGAAATTCACTTGTTGATTCATGACTTGTGAAGTTAAAGCAGATGTCATGGAATAAATGTTGATAACAATGCAAAACTGAACTATCATTTAAAACCTGTCTCACTTTACTTGCTTATAAACTTGGTGGCTCAAAGATCAACACACTGACTACAAAGTGAGTGTCACATACAAAAGGCCAAAGTTCAGTACAATTATTTTTTCACACTTTATAAATACACATGTCATGTATAATGTTAATGTACATGTATGTATATCAAGATTTTTCTTAACAATCAAGTTTTTGTAAGTGTAATCAACTGTACATGTACATGTACATGACATGATGAAATTGTACACTGAAGGTGTCATTGCATCATCACAAAAAAAAGAAAGAAAGAAAAGGAAGAAAAGAAAGAAAGAAAAGGAAGAAAAGAAATTCATTTATACAAATCCAAATAAACAAAAGAAAAATAATCACATTTCAATTTCTTCTTTTCTCTCTCTTTGATAATCTTGTATAATTATTAGTTTTAATTACAGGCTGCTAAATGACCATTTGAAGCTCAGTAAGTAAAGCGTGTGCAATTAAACTCTTGCACGTTGTTTGGTTAGTGCGATGCAAGTCACTTGAGAAGAGCATGGCAAACAATATTCCAACTAGAAAAACAATCAAGATGTGGGACAGCATCAGAAGCTCTCATCTCATGTCACGCTCTCATCATCCTCAAGATTTCTACTCTTCCAAGATTCTCTTTACGACTCTCATCCCATGAGCCTTGGAAGAAACCGGTTTGCAATCAAGCTTGGTACAGCTCTTTCAAATAAAGGCATACTTGTAGTCTGTGTTGCTGGGCCTTTATTGAAATCACAATTTTGTGCATGAATGTACACTCAAGAAAACAAAGATGAGTACATTTGTACATGCATATACATGTATGTTGTACACATGTGTCCATGTACGACAGCTGCAATGTTGTACTGCACACATGGATATTTTTACTAAGTAGTTTGTAAACATCATTTGGATTGAAAGATCACAAAATGAAATCACATAACTTAACAAAAGTTACAATACCACTATATTGGTATTTTCCTATTGCTATCATTTATCTGAAAGATCTGTACAATGGACTGAACAGGAATGTTCAATATATGTATAAAGTAGCACTACATGAATGTGTTACAAAGCCCTCTATTATAGGAAAAGAACAAAAATTAATTAGTGTCAAAATTTGGATGACAGATTTATCTGTGTTCCGTAATGAGTTACCGGACCAGTCCAGACCGAGATACAGCACTAACATACATGTAAAGCCAAGAATCTGGATTCTATTGTATTTCAGTTGGATAAACTCACTGATGGATGAAAAAAATATTTACAAAAAACAATTGGACTATATTCCTCACGAATCAGAATATCCCTTCTCAAAATATCGACATCATGACTGCCACAATTCTCTTGATATAACTACATGTACTAGTAAATATATGAGTCGAGTGTGCATTCTGTTTTAAGTCATGTACTTGTAGTTGGAGCTGTCCATCAATTTCTATGATTAGGCAGGCCACTTGGCGTATTTCAATCTGCCACTTTACAATCTACATCCAGAGCACCCTGTAAATGAGGGACCATGAAATGAGTTTACAGTTTTCACACATGTACATATGTAATTTATGCAAATGTACATGTATACAGTTATGGTAACTGAATTAATGTTAATATCACTTCTTTTATAATTTATGGAAAAAATGTCATCTTTAATATCTCTACAGTATGAGTTGCTACATGTGTAATAGACTTACAAGGAACCCATGACAAATAAAATCTAAAATATCCCTAAATTTGAATAACATTGAAAATATAGCAGAACCCCTGAATTTTTCACAGTATCCTTGATATGACCCCATATCTACAAACACATGCACATACATGTAAAAGTAATTGGGCAAATCTGTAGCCCTGTCCAGGTACATATGTACCTGTATTCATGATGCCTAGAGAATGGTTACTTATTTTCATGATTCTTCAATTTTCAACATTGAGAGAGGAGACTCCACCATCAGACTACATGTAACCCAAGTTAGAAACTGCCGACAGATACACCCTGGCATTTCCAATTTTCGGTGTACATACAGGATATTAAACATGGGTTGGTCTATGATACGAGGAGGAGGGGCAGAGCAGAAAGCAATCACAACGGCATGGATGAACAAGCTAATCATTTTCTCCCCAAGGGCAATGTGCTCCAGTGCGTCACTGGTACTGGTATCAGTGCGGATTTAAAAGGCAAAATTTAATCACCAGACATCCACCCGCGAGGATCTATACTACATGTACATGAAAATATGTAGCTGCACTGAGGTGAACTCAGAATCTGTCTACACTCCACAGTACATGTATGCCTTGCAGGGGGAAGTGTTTTAAACCATCCACTGACTACTGGCCAAGTACTGCAATTTTTCATTCTCTAGTAGGTTTAATACCAGAAACACCTGGTTCCGATATAATGAAGTATAGAACTTGAAAACACAAAATAAAATGATAAAACATTTTGTATTTATAATACTTTACAAGATGCACATTGTACAGAACATTTTTGCTTTCTTTTCCAAATCAATGAGTTGTTTCATTCTTTGATAAAAGGCTTTAGTGGGGCTCAACACTAACAGGGGCCAGGGCCCCATTGCATAAAACTTACCATTAACGGTAATTCTGCTATCAATGGTAACTACCATGGTAACATCACTCAACAGCCAATCAAAATCAAGGTTTCCATGGGAGTTACCACTGATGGCAAAGTTACCGTTAATGGTAAGTTTTATGCAATGGGGCCCAGAACACATGGGCTCCAAAATGTTAACTTCAGCCCACCCCCCCCCCCCCTCCTAATTTAGGAATTTCATCTGGGAGCACATACATACAGACCTTTGAAGTTTTATGGAATAAAAAGTTGATGTCAAGCCCTGACTTAACCCCCATGTTCCTTTTTATCAAGAATATAAGCTATAGATCTACATGTACATTGTGTCAAAATAAACAACACTTGAAGCCAACTATTTCCCTGCATACATGTAAGCTTGATGAATGGTGTATCGTTCAACCTGTCCAGGATGTAGAGATCCTATTACAAACAATACCTTGCTAACAACTAATAAAAGGTGACCAAAATAAGCTCAAGTATCATTAGAATAGACTGTTCGTACTAGGAAACTAAAAACAAGAACATTCTCCCTTGCTAAAGAGGTGACCAAGTTGTTGTTTCGAATTTTTGGCATAAGATTCGGTTACGAATATTGACGCCATCTATGTGCGGGTTTCTGTACTTATTTTTATTTTTTGTTTTCAATTTATTCTTGTCGAGAAGTTCGCAGGTCTGGTATCAATGACGGTGACCAAATTATGTTCACTTACATGCAACTTTGTAAGCAGTGAAAAAATACAGTGGGCGGTGAGTGATTTGGGTGGTGAGCGATTTGGCCTTGAAAAGCTTAAGAAATACTCTAGCAAAAACTCAAAGGAATAAATGAAAATTACCTCAATAAAATCCCACTTTCATAAAGACTCCTGAGAAACAAAAAGTACTTACATGTACCTAGTCTGTAATACATTGTAAGGAATTAGCCTATAGAAACAAGAAAATTTTCCCTTCCTACAGCTCTGAAAAATTATACACAAATATCCCTGAAGTTTTGTAGTCCATTGTTGTCAGAAACTAATAACAAAAACTTTTCACTTGATATGAGAGTAACCACTTGAAATTCGAGGTGAAATTTCACATTTCAGGAAGTTGTCATGCATTTATTTTCAGCATGAGAGCCTTATTAATATAGCATGGAAATTGGGGAGAATTTCATTTCCTTTCAACAAATAATAATAATAATAATGATATGAACACTTGTAATGCGACGGTAATATGCTTACAAGTTACAATTATCAAAAGCTTACTTGTAGTTTGGTAAAATGAATACTGATCATTCAGTATCACCATAATGACACTTAATGACCAACAAGATACATGTAGGGAACTAATGTAAATTCAGAGTGTTTGCTTTCAATTCTAATGTTTATGGTTTGCTCTGGCCATCTTTATTGCGATGGCAACATATCTACATGTATTTCACAATCAATAAAAACATACATGTACCAGTACATGTACCGTACATTACATTTGTACAAATTGTACCACACTTTATATAACAGTCATAATTTACATAATTTTCTTGTTTACGTACATGTACATGTAACTGGGGTCAGGCTAACTCGGCACTAGGACGAACTCGGCACTGCGCGGTGATTAAGTTTCAAGAGTTGAAGTCCCCGCTACGCACCATACCGTTTTTTAGCCTTAAATTTCACGTTTTGTATAATTTTGCTCCTTGAAATTTTCAACATCACTTCTTTGCTAATCATTTTGCACATTGATATCAAATAATTCTGAATTTAAGTGTTTTGAAATGTGTAATGTAATTAATGTGAAATTCAACACAAGTATTTGTGATCAGTTCAACTCTCTGGGCTCACTCGGCCGCGATTTTCGTCCAAGGCCGAGTTTGCCCTAGTGCCAAGTTAGCCCGGATCCTGTCCATGTATCTGACCTGACCGACATAGGCCTACATGTTACATGCTTGGTTATGCCCTTTACAGGCCTACTTGATGAAATACCAATATCAAATGCTTCTCGAGTAAAAGTTTTTTTTTTTTTAACACAAAAACCATGATTTAAAACTGTTGTTAGAGTCTATAGTCTAGTTCACAACTTTCCATCAAGTATTGAGCCAGTTAGTGAATAATGATTCCTTTAACATTTCTGTTATGGAAAGATGAACACATCAGAATTTTTTGTGCCATTCCATAACAAAACAATCAAAATGAAAAAAAAAATAAATGAGATGGACATGATGGATAAACATTTTCCAAAAGTTAATATTTACCTTCAGGGCAAACTTTTCCTTTGTCTTCTTGTCGATACATTCTAGCACTTTGCCATTGATACCGAGTCCAAGAACCTTCTTTGAAATTTCATAGTCTGTGTTAAGAGAGTGCCTCTTTGGTGAGTACGACATGTTTTTGGCTTGTCCTGTCGACTGCCCTTCACCCATATGTCTTCCGGTTTGACCGGAACGACTGTCGGCGTCTGACGGGCCCTTGAATTTTCCCTTGAATTTCTGAAATAAATCCATCATGAAATTTGAAAGAAGTCACTGATGATGTGGGGAAATACCGGTACTGCCGATAAATCCTTAACACAATGGAAATTGTAGGAACACCTGGGTAATGATGACTGATAAATATATCCTTTCAGAAGTGTATATCAAGAATTTCGACGTTTTACCCACTTTTATTCAGGTGGTTATGTTTTTGCAACTTAGAGTCTCGCACTGGCACTGCCACACACCGCGTCTTTGGCAATATCACCGGGCTGAATGCCCACGGGGAGCTGCTCAGTTCCCGATTTGCTGTCTCGGATAGCGAAAAACAGCTAGATGTATTCCAACTTGAAGTGCTTTAAATTCAACTATTGAGACTTCAAAATTAAGAATCAATATTCCTATTGTTTTGGATGAATATTTATTAGTAATCCTAAGGTAGAATTCAGCTGATTTTGATCGCCGTTAATCCACAAACTATGTTTTACTGACAAGAACGGTTATTCCACGAGCTTTTCAGTTCACACACTCATCACATAAGAGCGCGAGCTAGCTGCGCTGGCATGGGACGTATAGTATTTAGACAAAGCAAAAACAGCACGCGTACAGCGTACGGTATGCTAGCGTATAGCGCTAGCTAACTATAGCTCGATATATGAGCGAGCAGCAAGCACGTAGGTATATGGGCTATGCGCAAAGGGTGCAAAGTCTAGTCCAGCGTTTTGCAGTGCGACGGTCACGTTATGGGGACGTGGAATGCGCTATGCAATCATGAAGCTCTGCATGCATGAAGCAATACGTACAAAGCATTGTGAAATATCTGTGTATGTACCGGTACGTATACGTATTGACGGGTCAAAGATTACCCGAACGGCATATTCGAGGCCTAATAAATCAAGGTACATAGAGATACCTTGATTCAAATAAACAGAACGATTTGAATTTTAAAAAGTCATTTAAATACAGGCCTTGATTACAGATCAAACATTTCTTAACTACAAAAATAGACGTGTTCATGCATTTATTAGTGGCAGCAACTCAATGAGTATTTTCACAGATATGAATCATGACTCAACAATTCTTTATGGGGCAAGGGTTCCAATAGGGCGAATGACATCACACACAAACACACACAAGTATTATTTCCATTACAATTTACACATGGAATACGGGTAACATGTCAGAGTATAGTGGTATACACATTTCCAACAGAACTATCAGGTATTTTCCACTCTTATAAAGTTATAGATTAGTGTTAGAGAGGATATATTGTAGGTCGCTAGCTGTTGTCATCATGAAGTATAAAATATAAACATATTTTAGTGTGCCAGACATAATATATTAGAATCGAGAAAATAATACGGAAATGGCCCTGTAATACATAACGATACGCACTGTATGTATCAGGACGTCCTGCAGACAGTGGTATTATGGGAGGTATATATCGATTTAGGAGGGATAAGCTTTTTATCAGAACACTGACAATAACATGATAACAAGCAGGGTTGGATAAATAAGAAGGTGTTTATCAATTAATGGTTGAATGCATGCATATTAAGTCTCCTACCTTTTTTTAACAAATTGCTGTACAGATGTCCAGCGGTGAGCAGCGCGCGAATGTCGCACAGCAGCGAGCGCATATCGCGGAAGAGAAGAGGTGCATATTATATTACACTATTCTACGCGGGTCATTTTAAGATCATTGGGATTCACTTTGCAAAACATAACACCTCTCAACTATTCTCTACCAAGTGGGAGTTGATTAGATCATGAACTCATACCGTTCGAGGAAACGAATATCATAAGGCTTCGTTCCTCACCAGTCCCCCGAGACCACAAGCTCAAGACTGTTTGACATCTCCGCCTCGCATCATTAGCACTCCATTCACAAAAGATACCTTCTGAGACAGGTGCAAAAGTCTCTTGGTACTTAGTGGCGTAGCTAGAGGGAGCACGTGGGGTATGTGCCACCCCTATGATCGTCAGATGGTAAAGAAAAGGAAATGTGAAGAGAGAAAAAGAGAGAACTAATATGGGGGGGGGGTAACGTGAGATTATAGCCGCCTCCTCTCTGAACTTGACTAGTGAGTGGAAATCCACTTTTTGTGGGGGGGGGGGGGGGAGGAGGGGGTCATAATTTGAAGTGGGATGTATAGGAGGGGGAATAGTGAAATCCACTCTTAAAAGAGTAATCCAACCAGTGAAACCACTCCTCTGGTCAGGGGTGGATTCCACTACTACTGAACCTGGAGTGTGTGCAATCATTCAACTCCGAAGGAAGTGATCCTTAATCAGGCTTACGTCACTATAGCTCCTCCAGGATTTTCATTGACCCATTCAAACCACGCCCACCCCCCCCCCCCCCCCCCACTGCTCACTCGATAGCCTTGTCCTCTGGTATTTAATCCACCTACTAACCTGTGCCCGCCACCATTCGCTATGAAATTTACGAATTTTGTGGCACAGCTAGGTGCCCACTTTGACAAAATAAGGGCCCAAATTACACAAGTTCAAAATCAAGATTTGTAGAATGTCAACTACTGCATGCAGTGCATGAGGTGTCCTTTTTAGTATGAATTATTTCCAAATGTGCAGTCTTCTTATTGTTTAAGGCCTCGAAATGTGCCCATTTGTTTGTTGTTGTTTTTTTAATAGAGGCCTTTTTTATACAGTAGAGGCGTAATGACTCAGTGGTTTAGCATTGGCTTCGTAACCGGGAGGTTTCGGGTTCGAAACTAAGTCGACACTCTATAGTGCCCTTTGGTAAGACATTAATACTCCTTATAACAAGTCCCTCGGATGGGACTTGAAGCCGTATGTCTTCTATCTGCTTCTTTACAAGCATGCACATGTTTTATAGCAGTCAGGAAAAAAAAATGTCATCAAACAATACAGTTCATGTCTACTTAATGTCTTTCAATGACATAATGTAGATTTATCAAAATTGTCCATTATAAATTGGGTATACCTTAACCAATTTATCTGAGTTTAATGGGCCCAGAAATGTTAGGTATTCATTCTCCTTTCCTTATGATACCGAACTGTAACCTGATTTGTCCGGTAATACCCATTCTGTGACTTTTTTTTTTTTAGACACGGGGCCTATGAATTATATCACATATGGGTAGGACCTACCTAAACCACATTTTATGATTTATTATATAGGCCTTGGAATTTTAGATATATGACTAGAACAAAGTATATCAAACCTAAATTTGATCTGTATATCAATAATGGATTGAGCATACAGGAAAAAATGCCCCGTGATGGTCATTTTGAAAATAGGGCACGACGGGCCCCAGGGGCCAAATTTTAGGCGGCCAAATAGCCAATATTGTTAATAACATATTCCTTTACCCATGTGCCAAATTTGGTGCTTTTATCACAAAATGACGCTATCAGTGTTGGGTACCTCGAGATCGATCTTGATCTTGAGACCAGTCTCGAGATCGGCATAAAATAACCTCGATCTTGTTCTTGATCTCGAAGGTGTTTGTCTTGATCTTGATCTTGATCTCGGAGCTTCTGTTCTCGGAATTTTCGCTCGAGATCGCTCGAGATCAACATTGTTATTACGTAAATTATCAAACGAAAAAGCTTTTAAAATCGTTCACCAATCGGCGAAAACACGACTCAGTGTTGGGTACCTCAAGATCGATCTTGATCTTGAGACCAGTCTCGAGATTGGCATCAGTAACCTCGATCTTGATCTTGATCTCGGACATATCTGATCTTGATCTCAGGTGTTCTAATCTCGATCTTGAGCTGCGGATCTTGATCTTGATCTTGATCTCGGACTGTCTGATCTTGATCTTGATCTTGATCTCGGACCCTCATGGTTTTGCATCCAACACTATGCCGCCTGACTACATGACGTTTTCCTGAAAACACGTATGATTTTTTTTTTGACTTTTACTAAAGATTTCCGTCCAGAGGAACGAACCCATTGACGAGTCGATAAATATTTTTATCCGGCTTGCCTTCATTGGCAAACCATATGCTTTAATTAAGCCTGCACCGCACACTATAAGATCGACTTCGATCTGATTTCAGAATTAAATCGCAATAGCATTCAATATAAGTGACTTAACCTAATAAAATCTCCCTTCTTCAGGTTTAGAGCAATAATTAATAGGAATACTAAACACAGAAAGTTATTACGTTGTCATCCTTCCAGCCGGAATAAGGGCGAAATCAGTATCAGATCGTAGACAATCGTAGGACTGCTCCGACATCACTACGATTCATAGCCGAGTTTGGCCTTTCCTCCGACTAGAAATCTCGCAATAGGCCGTAGTTTCGAATTTAATATTATCACTGTAAATCGTCTGAACACTTTTTATAAACGCTTTTCTGTAACACTTTATAAACATCTAAACACGTTTATCATTATCATTTATCATTATCGCCTGTATAATATCAGAGGTCCCTGTTTAATTTTGGAACATTTCATAAACACTTAAACAATGTTTAATAAACACTCAAACACGTTTAATATGAATATTTTGGAACACTTTGACACGTATAGACAAGTTTAATATGAAATCATGTGTTTATAAACATACCATCTATAAACATCTAAACACACATCTCAACGTGTTTAAGTTTTTATGAAGTGTTCAAGATTCCCAATTAAACATATAGGATAAACGTGTCTAAGTGTTTATGAAGTGTTCCAAAATTAAACAGGGATTTTTAGCATCATATACAGGCGATAATGATAAATGATAATGATAAACGTGTTTAGATGTTTATAAAGTGTTACAAAAAAGCGTTTACACAAAGTGTTCAGGCGATTTACAGTGTACATGAACCTCAATCAAAAATGCTTTACGCGTTTATACCAAATGTTTATATCAAATGCTATTACATTTTCTAAATTTGCAGACCGATCGTATAGTGCGGTGGGCAGTGCAGGGCGTAACTACCGGGGGGAGGGGGCAGAGGTGGCACGTGCCCCGGGCGGCACTTGAAGAGGGCGGAAAAGGGGGGGGGGGATACAAGAAAATGTATGGTCTTTGAGGGAGAAAAAAATGCGTAAGAAATAGTGTTTTATAAGATTTGAAATGCGAGATTTGATAGTTTCCCCGGGCGCCGGAATATCTGTATCCCGGGGGGGGGGGGGGCACTCGAATTATATTTTGACGGGGGTGTGCCTCACGAATCCCCGAAAAGGGGGTCTAAGGAACTGACTTCAAGGTGTAAAATACGGGGTCTTGGGAACTATGATCTATTGGGCAGAGTGAAAAACAGGGTCTAGGGAACTACTGTACAAAACTAACCTCGCTTTATCGGCGGTACACCTTCGCTATCGCAGGATCTCGGGACGGGCCGCGCTGGGGGCCGCGCCCGCGCCGTGTAACGCTAGTAGCTAGCTAGCTGGAGCAGTTTTCAAGGCTCGCGCGACGAAAGGGCCTAGGGCGCGAGACCAGGCCAGGTCGAGCGACCACTGCCTCCGCCACGCTCCCGGCCGGCCGCATGCGAACGGATATGTTTCATAACGGGGGTCTTCAGAGCGGGGCTGAGCGGCTCCTGAGCGGAACTGAGTATCTAGAGAACGGAAATCGGGGTCTGAAAAAGGGGGTCATCAAAGCGGCACGTCCCCGTACCACCAATATACGGGCGCCCGAATATCTGTATACGCCACCGGCAGTGGGCTTATGTAAAGGTGTCGTAGTCAAGTGACTGGAGATGCGAAGGTCGCGGGGATCGATCCCCGACACAGCACTTATTATGCCCTTGAGCAGGTATGTTATAAATTGCTCCTCTAGCTCTTCATCTAGCCACCGGTAGGATGCGAAAGTCATTGTGGTTTGTTCGTCTATAAAAAGGCGCATGGCCGGCCGAAATGCTCCGGATCCCCAGGGAGTGGAAAAGGTGCAGCCTGTACACGATGATTTTTTTTTTTCTTCTTTTTTTAAGAGAAAAATGAATGATTGGAATTTTGTTTTGGCTAAGTAGGCCTATACCGCATCCAAGCCAGCCCACACTAAGTACGTCAGGAATATATAGTATATATGCGAGATGCTTTTTCAGTCTCTCGCCCTCCCCAGGTAAAATGATTTTTTTTTTTTTAAAGTCTGTTTTTTCCGGGAATAAAGAAAGAAAGAAAGAAGGAAAGAAATAAAGAAAAAGAGAAATAAATGAATAAAGAATGAAGGAAAGAAAGGAAGAAAAAACAAAATATGGATAGAAAGAGACAAGGTGAGTGGGTCAAATTGACCAAACTTTATAGGCTGGAGGAGGGCGCGCCGGGGATTCAGTGATTTACAAGCATTTACCTAAAAGTTATATGGAAATGAACATGAGATGGCGCTGCAACGAAACTTCGGACGATGCTAGCTAGCTGCTGCGGAGGGGAAGTACGTGGGAAACTCCTGATATAAGTTGACATTATGCCTAAATCGGGCGGATTTCTTACCCCTAAAGCGATCGCCAATCGCATCAAGTCAAAGGGATTACAAAAATTGAGATGGTATTGTCAAATGTGTCAGAAACAATGTCGCGATGAGGTGAGAAAATTTAAGTAGACTGTTTTTATAGTCCCACCCGTTCTTTTTAATGTTTGTATTTTGACATTTTGTGCTTTTTCTTTGCTAATTTAAAAAAAAAAGAAGATTACATTCTTAGTCTAACTAACTTAGACTTAGAGTCACTTATACATGTACAAGCTTATCTGAAGAGTCTAAGACCATAGGAAAGTTAATTTTGAACTTGACTCTGTACTACCGTATTTTCCGGTATATAAACCGCGGGTTTTTCCTTCTGGAAAATGTCCCAAAAAGGAGGGGCGGTTAATACACGGATATAAGGAAATAAATCATTACAAAACCCAGCATTTTGACCAGATTTCTCAGTTTAACGATTGTTAATCGTTTTTTAATGTCGTCTCTACATGTCTTTGTCAAAATGATTAAATAAAACTCACTTGTTTTGCATCATGTATCTCTCTTTGTCATCATTTTCCGCGTTATGATTCAACAAAATCAGCGCGAGTAGCGGTTACACAAACAGTGTCTCCGCCGCAGCAGCCGCGTAGAAGAAGGCTAAGGTACCGGCCGGTAATCACAACATTTTGCATGCAAAATTTACCCTCTCATGACTTTACCGAGCCGCTGTGATTTTGCCCCTTTCATTAAACTGCGAGACAATGCCTATAGTTTTTAAAAACAAGTATTGTTTGCTGACCCAGATTTGGTCCCACTGGTAACTTACGTAACTTGGCACCTTGAACAATAGCCTAGCCTGGGAGCTTAGTACCTGCGGTATATTGAATAGGAGCCCTCTACTGTGCACTAGCTTACAGCCAATTGAATAGGAAATCGATATTTAAAGCCATGGAGAGGGTATTTTTAGGCTGTGTAAAATGGAGTCACTGCGTATCCGGGTATGAGCATTGTCTGATTTTTGTCGCTTAATTAACCTTTCTTCTCTTATTTCTCCCCCCCCCCCCCCCCTCCATATGAACATATCGATGAATTTCAAAAAAGTCACACATGAAACAGAAATTCATTATTTCCTTTGCCGTATTCCTAATTAGCTCATAGCCTTCAACTTTTCACTCACATCTTTCTCTCGTTTTCTCCTTTAGAACCAAGTTGATATTACATGTATGGTACATGTAGTCCTCCACTTTAAATATCAGGCGCTAAGACCATGAATTTCCCTCTGTATTCAATAATTAAACACACTAATTTATATTTAATATCAAGCTAACATGCCCCTTTAAAGACCAGTGTTTGAAGATTTATGACACTCGTAAAATACACAATGGCCACTAGTTGAACACGAGAAGGAGAGAGAGTGCTAGACTCAATGGCGCACCAGCAGTAAACAAACACGCGGTCACTGAAAAAAAAATTTCCATAGAGATCAGTGATTGCAGGCCACGTGTGTTTATCTTGTGCATGTGCTGGGTCACAACATGATGCCTTTCATCAAGTGTCTTGTCAGTGATTTTTACCGACAACTGTTATAAGCTACTGAAATCCTTGCATCTGATTGGCTGAGAGCAAATTTGTTGATAAAGATCACTGATGAAACACTTGATGAAACGCTCCCCCGGTCTCTTGTTCTCTCTCTCTTTCCCTCTCTCTTCTCTGTGCATGCGCTATATGCGCGTGCGCTTGGTACAATTTGACTGGGTACGCTCATGAGATGAGAAGGCCAGGGCCGGCCAGGCTAGGCTGCTGGGGGTATAGAAAATTCCAACTTTCTCGTGACCGTTGATCAGGCCGTTGATTCTTCAAAACTACTGTAAATTCTGTGGCATTTATTGGATGTAAATTAGCAATATTTTCGGCGAATTTTCTACAGAAAAACATAAATTGACACAAACAGGTACTTGGTCTGTTTTGTAAATTTTCAGACATTTTGTAGTTGACTGAGATATGATACGATTACGATCGTGTCATGGTTTCTGATATGTAGCTGGCTGTGCGACACCCTGTGTTGTGTGTGTGGCGTGATTAGGAAGAATGTGAAGATTGGTTTCTTTCCCTAATTACAAACTACAATTTACTTCTCTCGCTCCTTTTTCATAAAGCATTATCAACAAAGCTGCCAAACTCTAGAATTCAGCGTGCAGTCGAAATCATTTGTTTTAAATCTGCTTGGATTTTTTCTTTAGCTTTTTTTTCTCTGGATTTTTTTTTTCTCAATCAAGTGTCAAAAGTTGGGGGTGCGGTTTATAAACGGCCGCGGTTTATAAACCGGAAAATACGGTATGTGAGCTTTTGTTGGCCTCTTTAGCCATACTTGTTGGTTTTGTAATGAAAATATTCAGAATTTCAGATGAAGCAAAATGAACATCAAATCAAAGACAATGCAACATATCTCTTCACTTGTATAAAAATGATGATGGAATTTTGAACTTGACTCTGTACTATGTGAGCTTTTGTGGGCCTTTATAGCCATACTTGTTGGTTTTGTAATGAATAAATAAAAAATAGTAGATGAAGCGGAATGAACATCCGCCTGCCTAGCCTAAGCTACCAGTATATCTTTTGAGCTGCACACATTTTTTAAAATAATAAGAAACAAGGAATCATCTTGATCTTACTTGGTGTAATAAAGTCAGTCATTTCAGATTGATTGTGAAAACTTCCTTCCATCTCATTTAGAATGGATTCAAGTGTCATCTCACATCAGAATCACATCAGAGACAGCTCTTACTGTTTGCAGATAACGAAGAAGAATTTCTGGACTCTTTCTCAAAGTAAGTAAAATCACTAATGATTTTCCAAGATTATGGACTGTACTGATTCAGTGCATGAGTTGTACTAATATTAAAGTCTGAAGAAAATTATAACAAAGCTTATAAGAGAAAAATACAAAACATATGTTATAAATGGAAGGATACACTCAAATGTAGAATTTCGTGAGTTGATGCTATTTTGAAGGTACATGCTACAGGAATATTTTTAATAAACTATTTTGAACTGTTTTTCGAAGAATGTGAAGCAAATCTGAAAAGGTAGTCTTGACTGCACTGTATTTAGGTGTTGAAAGACTCCTGCTAATGAGGTAATTTTTTTACGATTGTGCTGGATTGTGCGGGGTCTATTTCACAAATATTTCATTCATAACCATGAATAATGCATTACTCTGTTCTAGGTTATTTTCAATAAGTCCAAGAAATTTTAATTTTGTGTGATAGATCTTACAATGTTGCACTGCCGAAACCATGTCTCAGAAAAAAAGAATTCCTTGAAATTCTTATGATATTAAGTTTATTTGAGCTATTCTTTGAGACTGTCTTAAATGTACCTTTACATTTCAACATTCCCCTGAATAAAACCTTGACAGTGACTTCTTTGACACTTTTATGGAGCTGCTGCGGCGTCGCTTCAACACCCGACGTGTCCACTCCAACATTGTCTACAATGAGTATATCTCCGACAGAGATCACGTCCACATGAACTCCACCAAATGGGAGACGCTGACAGAGTTTGTGAAATGGCTGGGGAGAGAAGGTAAGGGAGCAGGGCCCCGTTTCATAAAACTTGTCATCAATGACAAGTTGCAATAACTGTTATAAGCTACTGAAATACTTGCATCTGATTGGCTGAGAGCAAGTTTGTCGGTAAAAATCACTGACAAGACACTTGATGAAACACCCCCCAGGCCCAGAGCTTGACACTCTCATGAGTCCAAAAGCACAAGACCTTGCATGAATTCCCAAGGTCCCTCCAATTTTAAAGCAAAGGTCATCTAGAGTTCAGGTAATAGGATCCAATTTGAGGGAAACTGGTTCCTGTAATTTTGATGACCTACTTTTGTCATGTTTTATTTTGATCCAAAATGGCTATTTTCAGCTGATGATGCAAAAGAGTGGTCAGTAGTTACAGTCACAACTCTAAATAGCATCCCTCTTGTACCAATTGCCTATTGTGTTGATTTATTTCATTTCTGTTGATGAATAGATGGTTGCCTGTACTCCTAAACAGTTAGGAGTTTGTTTCTTTGTAAAGTGGAGTAAAATAATGATAATAATAATATCTACATTTATTGCGCACATATCCATCCCAGGGGATGCTCAAGGCACCTACAAAGTAGTATTATTACCCTGGCTTTAGCCCAGCTGCCCTAAGGCGCTGAAAGCATTGGAGGAATAAATTTCTACCGGGTACCCATTTACTACACCTGGGTGGAGAGTGGCAAATGTAGATGAATGTCATGCCAAAGGACATTAGTGCTGCAGCGGGACTCAAACCGTGAACCATGAGATCCGCAGTCCGGTGACGTATCCACTAGGCAGGTACTAGCATGGGAAAATACATGTATGTATTAACTGTCCAAACAAACTCTTGTGTATGCTTGTTTTTGTAATCTTTGGCCATTTTTTTCAATTCATTTGCCAGGAATTTTTTATTCTTCTTTGACACAGGGTACTGTGTAGTGGACCACACAGAGAAAGGATGGTTTATTACATACATTGACCGTGATCCCGAGACGTTGAAACGACAGGAGGCGCTGAAGAAGAAAGATAAATTGGACATGGATGATGAGGAAAGGATCATGAAACACATCCAGGAGCAGGTTGCACGTGGTGAATCCCGTGGGTCAAAGGTTAGTTATGGGTCAGTGTTTGTTCATTGGTCAAAAGTTAGTTGTGGTCTAGATAGAGTTAGTTGCAAAATGATAGTCACAGGTCAAGGGTTGATATGTGTCAAGGTGTACTTGTTATCAAATGTCAGAGGTTGGTTGTTTGTCAAGGGTGTATCAAGGGTCAAAGCTTACTAGTTGTCAAGTGTCAAATGTTGGCTGTGGGTCAAGGGTTAGTCATGAGGCAATACTTACTAGTAGTGAAGTGTCAAAAGATTGGTGTTCAGGCAAGGGTCGGTCACCTGTCAAATTTTAGACATATTTCTGCATTTTCATTCTTTCATGGATATCTGTCTTGTGCTTACTTCCTCAGCAAACAGAGTTCACAGAATTGCAGCGAGACAATGAAGAAGAGAAGGTGACCTTCAGCTTTGGGTCATCGGCCGGCAAGTCAGGAGAGGGCAGCAAAGGGAGTGAAAAAGAATCAGACTCCAAAGGCAGCCAAGACAAAAAGTATAATGAGTCAAACCCTTTAAAGTGTACCAATCACCTAAAAAAAATCATTTGTGAACAGCTAGAATGCATAAAATCAACCTCATAACACTTTACCTGGCCTTCTGTGGGTAAGGAGTATGAAAAAATTAAGGAAAACATAAAACCCCCTCGTGTGGAACTCAACTCCAAGTTTGGTTCCGCGTGGGCTGTTATTCTATTCAAGTGCATACTAGTCTCCTCACAAGTCGCTGTTTTGTTATTGGAATATTTCTTTTTATAAAATCAACTTTTGAAGCTCATATGTCGAATAAAGTATAGTGACATGGAACCCCTAATATACAGAGCAAAATATTTTTTGGTGATTGGTATACTTCAAGTGTTTCAATATCCTGTGTTTTAATTGTTCTTTATGAATACATGGAGAATAAAGAGAAGTAGCATGTACTGGAATTAAAATTTAATGAATTCTGCCCAATTTCATTGTTTTGTTTAATTGTACGTAGGTATTCCTATGGTCTTCCAAGAATCAATAGAGAAGAAGCATTCATTATATACTCTAAACCACTTGCAGAATGGTATAGCCCAAGGTGTGATGTACATGTAGCATTTATTGATA
This sequence comes from Heliocidaris tuberculata, assembly GCA_025618425.1. Classification (NCBI taxonomy): domain Eukaryota; kingdom Metazoa; phylum Echinodermata; class Echinoidea; order Camarodonta; family Echinometridae; genus Heliocidaris; species Heliocidaris tuberculata. The sequence continues at coordinate 50,679,949 of CM046832.1, read as the reverse complement.
TGTTGCTTCATTTTCTTAAAATGACAGTTTGGCCGTGTTAACCAGTCCTAATCATTTAAAGATCTAAAGCACGATCTTATTTTTCAGTGATACTGAAATGAATGAGCAAGAATACCATTAATACCATTCAGTCACAATCACCTTTATTTTTCTTTCTTTCTTTGATATCTTGTGAATGAATAAAGAACAAATATCCTGCAAGCGGGAGCAGTCAGTATGTCCAAGAAGAAAGATAGCAGCAGGAAAGAGTCTGGAAAGAGGAAATCAGCCCTGGAAGAAATCATGGAGGTATATCCAATGTCATAATTCATCTGCTGAGAGCCAGAAGGGCGTTAACTCATATCCTTCAACACAGAGTTAATGCCCTTCTGGGTCTTCAGCCGACAATATAAGACATACTTTTGTCAGAAATGTTAAAGAAACTAGCTAAAAGTAGCACCTTCGGAAACGATAATATTTCATCATAAGAGTATCTCTATGTACAATATGATAATAACGGCAGTGAACATAATTATTATGCATACTTCTTTCTGCTGTGTATGCACGGTATGTACCAAGGCAGTTGTTCCTCACAGTAAAATTCAACTGACCCAGGAATAGTTACAGGTTGATTTGGTACAGTCATTATTGTTAGTTTACATTTAGTATTTCTTGTTAATTTTGACTAAATTAAAAGTTATAAAGATACATACAAAAGAAATTGGTTTAATCTCACCTGAGGCCTTAATTCTGTATTTGCATTTTTAAAATTATTTTTTAAAAATCTGTGCATGTAATCTGCCTCCATTCCATTCCAAACCTAACAAAACTTCTATGATTTTATAATGATAATGTGTTATAAAACTTAAAGGGTACCAATCACAAAAAAATATTTTGCTCTGTATGTTAGAGGTTCCATGTTGTTATACTCTGTTCAAAATATGGGCTTCAAATATTACTTCTAGAAAGAGAAATTGCAAGTTCAATTACCCTCTCTATAAGCGTAAAAGCGACTCGTGAGTAGACTACTCGACGTACCCGTATGCGCTCACCAAGATAAGGGCTCACGTGGAACTCACTCGGAATCTGGTTCCGCGCATGCACCTTCATGTTATCGTTTATTTCTTTCTTACTCCTAAACTGTTGACCTATAGAATGCCAGATAAAGTTCTTTGAGGTTAATTTTATACTTTCTAGCAGTACAACAACTTATTTTTTGAGGTGATTGGTACAGAATCATATTAATCACACCTTTGTATGTAAGAAAATAGAAGATTGTATGTGTGCAGTTGATTGGAGGATTTGTGATCAATTCATATCAATCACAGCTCTTAATAAGGTAGGGCCCTGAGTAAACCGTCATAGCGATGTCATTTAAAAAGGGGGCAGGGACTGCATTGAGGCAATTGTATAGCATTGCTCTATGCATTATAGATGGAATATCTATTTAGATTCAGTTCAGTGTAGTTCAATTGATTATTTTACCCATTTTAGGAAGAGGCGAAGAAGAAAGCGAAGCTCGTTGAAAAGAAAGACTACTGGTTGAGAAGGGGCATCATCGTTAAGATCACTACCAAGAGGCTAGGGGATAAGTTCTTCAAGAAGAAGGGTGTTGTCAAGGTAATGTAGCCATCATACCCCTAATTTTTATCAAAAATTAGTAGAAGTTGTTGTGAAATTAGTTTTAGTAGTAGTAGTACCAGAATTAACAGTAGTAGACTATTTTCATGAGTGATACAATATAGTCTGATAAATATCATGACAACAAGTTAGTAGCAGAAGTAATACGATGATGATGATGACAATGATGATGATGATGGTGATGATGATGATAATTGTAATGATGATGACGATGATGATTAGGAGAGGAGGAAGATGATGGTGATGATGGTGTTGATGGTGTTGATGATGATGGTGATTGTAATGATGATGATGATGATTAGGAGTAGAGGAGAAAGATGATGGTGATGTTGGTGTTGATGATGATGATGATGGTTAGGAGAGGAGGAAGATGATGGTGATGTTGGTGATGATGGTGGTGGTGATGATGATGATGATGATTGTAATGGTGATAATGAGGAGGAGGAGGAGGAGGATGATAATCATAATAATGAATTGGATATAAATGTAATACCAATATTTCAAACCTCTTTTTTATCCCACAGGAAGTAATAGACCGCTACACAGGTGTCATCAAGCTCATTGATTCAGGGGCAAAGATCAAAGTTGATCAAGTTCATCTAGAAACTGTCATTCCAGGCATTGGTAAGTGTTTAAAATCTCTTGTCCTTCAAATACATCTCTCTATTCAGAGATTAGATATAGCTTTGTTCGTGAGGCTTAAATGAAAGTTTTCTTGGTTCTGGTTATTCATTGTGCTTTCATTTTTAGTTCAATTTAATTGTCCATTTAATGAAAGTTTTGTCATTTATACAATGTATATTTAAAGTTTTATAATACATGTATACCAGTGTAATGATTGTGTAGTTGTTTTCCAGTTGTTTTTTTTAAGAAACATTTGATATTACACATTAATTAAACTCTGCCATGGATGATTTGCACAGAATGCCTAGTGATGAAACAAATTTGTTATTTTCAAAAATTGCCCATTTTTTTCTTATTTCATATATATTTTCTCAACTTCAAGACTGAAATCTCATTGTGATGTTGTCTTTCAGATTCAGATTCAGATTCAGATTTGATTTATTGATCCATATTTCTAAAAAATACAGAAAATTAGCCTCCACTGGCAGAAAAAAAAACGATCAGATTGACCTTTGTATTACATGAATATTACGTAGTATAATATACCCTCAACAGATTGAATAGTATTTATTCAATTTCCTCAGTTTGTGTTTGAAATAGATATATCTTTCATGAGTTATTTGATATGCTGGATTTATGTTCCTAAGTAATGAAATGAAATATCTGCTCTGCTTTCCTTGGTGTACAGGTAAACCCATCTGTATAGTGAATGGTGATTACAGAGGGGTGACTGGAACACTTCATGCCCTTGATGAAAAAAACTTTAGTGTCACAGTCAAATCAGACTCGGTGAGTTAACACACACACATACTTTGTGGCATGAGCGTGTATTAGGTCAGTATATGTGAAAGGAATGTTGATTGTTTAAACAAAGTTTATTGGGAAAGAAGACTTAAAGGAGAATGAAACCCTGGGGAAAAAAAATCAATTTTAATGAAAAGAGAGGATAGAGAGAAGCAATTTAAAGAAAGTTCCTTCAAAATCGGTCACGAAATAAGAAAGTTATGAAAGTTTGAAAAGACTCAATTTACTTTCTGTGGCGATCCTCAAATTGGCAATGTTGCTTCAAAGTGACAGGTTTAGTAGTACAACTCTCCATATGTTTTGTACACAAACTTTCGTATTTTCCCCATTATCTCTCAAGGTGCAGCTTGTCTCCTTCTTAGCTCAAGATATATCATGGGAAAATGTATTTGACACAACATATGTTGAGTTCACAAAAAGACAAGCAGCATCTTTAGAGATAGTGTAGAAAATATGAAATTTTGTGTACAAATCATATTGAGAGTTGTACTACTAAACCCGCCATTTTGAAGCAACATTGCCAATTTGAGGATCACCACAGAAAGTAAATTGAGACTTTTCAAACTTCCATAACTTTTTCATTTCATAACTGATTTTGATGGAACTTTTTTTAAAATTGCTTCTCTCTATCCTCTCTTTTCATTAAAATGGATATTTCCCCAGGATTTCATTCTCCTTTAAATTCTTCAAATAAGCACTACAAACTTTTCTAAAAACAATTGGATGATAATAGTCAAAATTTAATAGCTCCTTTCCCCCTACACACAAAGCGTTTATTTATACAAAAATTTAGAATTTGCATTTGTATGTAGTAGGTAATATTTATTCATACATTTGAATTAGTGATACATGAATGTTGGTAGAATGGATTAATCAATGAGATGAAGTAGTGTTTCCAATTTGAAGAAAGAAAGTAGGATTGGGTAGGAACAGCATGATATAGTGTTTAGCTTGTAGTGTGTGTACTTGATTTACAAGAAGTTAGAGATAAATTTGAGTTCTGGTTATGAGATTGAATTGTGAAAGAAACTGTCTCAAATCACTTTGGAAAGGTTGATTATATAGCACAAAATGATAAGAACTTGAATCAATCCTGCTGAGAGTCACGTGCACTGCACACAGCAATGTGTATATGGGACTACACACAAATGTTCAGCCCATTTCAGCTGGTTTTTTGTCATATTTTGAATGTGAGGGTATTTGAAGAGCAGTCCTTTTCAGGGGACATTTCTACTATGATAATCTTCCAGACTAACATAAAAAGAATGAGAAAGCTTACAAATTATTTTTGTACCTTTTCTTTAAGGGTCTGAATCCCTGTCCTTTGATAAGGCACTTTATTCTCCCTTGGCTCTCGACTCAGGTTTAGTAATTGGTAACGTTGTAGGATTCATTATTTGAAATGCAACACTGTTGAAGTGCATAGAGACATTATTTCATTAGTGCACTTGACAAAAATGGAATATTGTTATTGTTTATTATCATTTGAAGAATGACTGATCCATCTTGCCTTTAGGAATTCATGAAATTAGTGGGAGTTACTTTAACAAATAAGATTGTCATGCAATTGATGTACTATTTATTCTGTCTTCTCATTTTCTAATTGTTCTCAGGGTAAACTCATTGAAGGTCAAGCTTATGAAGATGTCTGCAAATACAGCCCCGAGGGTTCGTGACATGCATCGAAAGATTTACTTCACATTGGCAACAATGAATTGAACTTTGAACTTTCCATCAAGTCACAAGAGACATTGAATGTTTGTGACAGTGGATGCCTTCCTGGATTTGAAGCTGTTGTGATGTTTACTGAAACAACTGAGTAGAGCACTCTAAAGAGAGTTTTCTGAAATACAAAGCATGGGGTCATCCTGTAGATTATTATAATCTGTTACCCTGAAGCCTCATTCTCCCAAGTAAATGTATTTTAAACTCATTTACACATAACATTCCCTACTCCTGATGTTAAAGACTGCAAGACCCTTGACCATGATCGATGCAAGGGAATGACACATAGTAGATTAACACGCACATGCTATAATATACAAATATTGACTGCATCGAGGGGCACGGTTAAAACTATTGGCCAAGGTGATTCAGAAACTGAACTGTTTCTCAAGGTTACCAAGGAGCTATAGTTTAACCCTGACCCCCAAAATAAACAGTCAATATGTTTTTTATAAACTGTATAAACTGCATCTCGCGTGTGGCTCCTCAAATAAGGATATTTTGACAACATATGCCGTCAAAATGTATTTATTCGTAGGTAAATTTACCAATTTAGGAGTAGTGCGCGTGTCTCACTGCATGTATCCGTTGTTAAGTTCATGCTCATCTATTACGTCATTGCATCATTACAGTACACATTGTATTGTACCAGGGAGATAATGCTAAACTGTTGCGATTGTGTTACCCAAAAAAACCCCCAAACAGAGATTGAAACCTTTTTTAGTCATAAAAACTGACTGTCATTCAAACCAGTAAGAGACACTTATATCTTAATTCTTTCTTAATTGGTCATCAAGCAAACACTCTGAGTCCCAGTAGTCTGTATAATTACAAGATAAGAGCTTTAAAAATAAATTTGAAAACAGTGATTGTTTTGTGTTCAGTTATGATGGTGTAAACTGCCTTGAAAATAAGACATAACAAAAACAAAAACATGGTAAGCCAAAATAAAATTACATAAATGTAGTGCAAATCACAAATCTCTATCTCATAACACACCAAGTACATGTATGTATAGGGACCTTTGTTGGGCATAGCCATTTTTCTTTCTACCCCAACTTGCAATTCATTTACATGGTTTTTATTTTGCTACAGCAGTTTGTTTCAAGGGCAATTTACTACATCACATCTGAAGTGTATGTAAGCAGGACCAGATTCCAATTATACCTTTACCATTGCATAGTATACAAAAACTACTTTAGATTGCGATTGTCAATATGTATAATAAAATTTCTATTTGCAAAGGAATCTACGGTATACATAATCTTTTCTATACATTTTTTTTTTTTTTTTACATATTTTTCTATTATTTTCTGCTTTATACCCAATTCCATGTATTGTTTTGCCCAATTTTTCAGAGTTAACATGGCTTATGCAGATGTGATTTAAACCTTATCCTTTGTTGATTGGGTGGGTAAAAAGTAACCCTTACCCACTATTAGTGACTCGGACCTGCTATTGTGATATTATATTTAAGCTAGTACCCATCATCTATTTTGAACACAAAATTGTCAAAACTATCTCTTTCTTGATTTTTGATGAAGGAACAGATTTATGACATAAAAGAGGGCATGCAGAAGTGGTAACTAACATATATCATCTTGGTTAGAAGAAAGAGTTCTACTGGGAATATCTTTGGAAAAATAAAGGAAATTTCTGAAAGTTCATGTGCATGAAACTAAAAGCTCTGTACATGACTTCATCGTTGCAGACTCAAATTGCCATTTCGGATTTAATCCAACTTGCAAAATTTCCATAAATGCTTTATATTTTTGACAAACTGATCTGTCACTGATCTGCAGGTAATTTCTATCATTTGAAGCAACTTTATACAGTGTAAAGAGGGTTGAATAAAACAAAAAAATCAGTACCACTTTTTGATGCGCAGTGTGAGTCCAGCCATTGAGGGTGCACTGGCATCATGGGGGGGGGGGGGGGGGGGGGGGGGGGGGGGGCAAGGCCATTGATTAGGGAAAAGGTGTGGGAGGGGTTGGGAGGGGGTCCTATTGTTTCCTTTTTTTGTCCTTTTCCCCTCCTCCCTTCTCCCTTTCCTGTTTATTTTTTTCTCTCTCTTTTTTTTTTTCCATTGTCATTCGATTGGGGGACACGTGTGTAGCCCTCGTTCATATCAAAATGTTACTTTGGATATATATGTTCACCATCCATTATGCTTGGTTACGTATGAGACATAAACTGTACTAATTACCTTGGACTAGCCCAATCAATTTCCCAACAATTTTCTCAACTTTGCTATGAGTGCAATAGTAACACTTTCTATGAAATAAAAAATGAAAATTATGGTCTCAACAATACTGTTCATCTCAAGACGACAAAAAACAACTGCATAAATCCAAAGATATCATTTATTTTTATTATATACAGTCAACTCTGCATAAGTCGACCTTCCATAAGTCAAATAATCGCCTTGGTCGAAGCAATTTTTCAGAACAGAATGAGCAAAACATGTGTTTTTTACCTCTTCTAAGTTGAATTTTGCCTAAGTCGAACAGATTTCTGTGGTCCCAAGAGATTCGACTTAGGCAGAGTTACCTGTATTTTATTTCATACAAAACGGACTCCACAACCTCGTTCAGTTGATCACAAGTTCTTGCAATGTCATGCATATTCCAATGCGATATCCTATCTTCAAACATCCCTTTCCTCACTTCAAAATTATTCTTCAACCTCTTTATCCCTACAGAATAGAAGAGGACAAAAAATGTATTAAAATATATATCAAATTTCCAAAATAAAGTTGCATGCAACATGCTCAAAGTTCATCTACTTCTAAAATATCAATCTGCCACAAGTTTTACAATGACAGAAAAACATGCATATATCCACATGTTTTATAACCTTCTTTCCACATGGACATGGGCGCAAATCCAGGGGGGGGACAGGGGGACATGTCCCCTCCCCCCCACCTTTTTGAAAATAGGCAAATATCCCCCCACCTTTTTGAATAACCTTTGTTTTTTAGAGAATTTTGGAGGCGAATGCCCCCCCCCCCCCAAAATTTAAAAATGGATTTGCGCCACTGCACATGGAGGGCGCTTTTCTTCTTCCTCTCTTTTTTGATGACAAAACTTTTCCCGTCTTCTTTCTGTTCAAAAATGTAACAGAAAGAGACAGTTAAAGTACATCGTAAACATTTTGTTCAGTTCTGGGAATGGGAAATGAAACATTTCACTGAGTATGATCTATAGTTCAATATGATTCACACACACAGATATAATCAATGAACACTTGCCATGCCGTAAGTAGCTGTATTTGTGCTTCCAACTTCATTTGTGCTTCTTATTAAGTTCTACATTTAATAACAAAATCTTTTAGGGCACTTACTGATCTATCTTCCTTTTCTTATCATTATTTATAAATTACTGTTACACAGAAGTCAACACAAGTTCATCCACAAAGGGATAGATGAGTTTTGAAGGCAATTGATAAATTCTTATGAATTTAAGATTTACTGGTGCAGTAGAATGCATCAGATGCTTATTTTATGGCTTTAAAAATAACAAACATGGACACCGAACGATTAATATCCCTTATTCTGAATATGATTTGTGCTTCAAAATCATAGTACTGAGCAAAATGATATGATGAAATTCGGAGCATCATGATTTTGATATACCAGAATTAAAATACAGATCGTAAACTTTAGAATTACAGAATATGTATTGACAAGCACATGAATTTCAGAAGGCAAATAATGAAACACCACCAAAATAAAAATACTTAATATATACAAGCATGTACTTTGTCATGAAGACAAAAATCATTTGCTGCCCATAATAGGGCTGTGCTATAAGCAATATAGCATTACATTGTCAATGGAGGTAACAACGTTATTTCGAGCAGCAAACATGATTCATTGAACACTTGTTTTGAGGTCATCATGTCCCTTTGCTTATGAACATACTAAAAAATCATTTCAAAATGTCGAACTCCATCTATTCCACTTTCTTTAAACTGTGCAGATCAATTCAGGATGAACAACTAAATGTCTGCATACGCTAACAGATGTCAGAGACACGGATTTCCATTGCTTCTTTGATAATCACATCACTGAGTAAATTTGTTCAATTCCAATTTTTAGATGATTTACAATTTAGGTATCTCCTTTTTTTTCATTTAAAGTTGCATAATGAAGGAAAGTTGGTCAGATTTCAATGTTGATACAACATATCATCACACACAAGTTTCTTTTTGTTTCATTTAAACTTGCATAATGAAGAACAAGTCCCTTGCCAAGGCTTGAACCTTCAACTCTCCAAAAATCCCCATCCCTATCCATGTGACCACACAACCAACACTCCCATTTTTCAGGAATGACTGACTTTACATATTGTAAAGAAACCATGACTAACATGTCTAAAATACATTCAAAAATTCAAAATTTACAGAAGAGGAATACAAAGAATACAATAAGTATCAGCGTCACAAGATTAGTTGTGTGCATGTATAAAAGGCAACCAACCTTGGCAACACTGCCATTAAAGGGTACCAATCACCAAAAATAATTTTGATCTGTATGTTAGAGGTTGCATGTCATACTATATTCAAACTTTGGGCTTAAAATATTAATTCTATAAAGAGATATTGCAATTGTAATTACACTCTCTATAAGCGTAAAAGCGACTCGTGAGTAGACTACTCGACGCACCCGTACGCGCTCGCCAAGGTAAAGGCTCGGGCGGAATCCAACTCTGAGTTCGGTTCCACGTGAGCATTTTCATGTCATGATTTGTTATCCTATATTTCCTTCATACTCATTAACTGTTCACCTATAGAATACCAGACAAAGTTCTTTGAGCTTGATTTTATACTTTCTAGCTGTACACAAATTATTTTTTCAGGTGATTGGTACACTTTAATATGAATTTCAGCAAAAGATAAACACAGACTTAATATCTAAAAGATATCTTTGGGACATGAAAGCAATAACTTTGAATATGAAGGTTGTTACACAAACATGGGAAGATGAAGGTATTTCAAATGCAATTCTTGCTCGGCTTCTACAGTCAGTGAAAATGATCATATACACATATGATTAAATAAATAATATGTTAATATCACAAGTTTAAAAAGCCTCTTGAATAGTGCAGAATAAGTGAATACAAACCAAAGGTGATAACCGGACTGATAAATAATGAAAACACTGCAGCCTGTAATAAATAGCAGAGAGAGAAAATGACAGATCTCTAAAGATGTCTGTCTGTCTTTCGTGACCTTTATCATGGACATCTACTCAAAAACTTAGAACGCTTCATTTTTGGTCCTCAGCTTCTAAGAGTAAGAGTAAGAGACAAATGAAGCCTGTTCCTCAGATCTCCTGCAACAAGAAGACTCCCTACTATAGTTGCATTCATTTCAGCAGTCAGGAATCACGCATAAGTAGGGCTCTTCAGCGACTAAGCAAGAGATAATTCAGGACTGGGATCCACAGAAAATTGCATATACATTGTTTAAAGGGGGGCGTTTCATCAAGTGTCTTGCCAGTGATTTTTACCGACAAATTTGCTCTAAGCCAATCAGATGCAAGGATTTCAGTAGCTTATAACAGTTATTGCAACTTGTCATTGATGACAAGTTTTATGAAATAGGGCCCAAGGTCTCCACAAGTTGAACAGCTGAGGCATGGATCCAAGGGGAAGGAGGAAGGAGGGTGGTGGTGGTGGTGGTAATGGTGTGGTATTTAGACTTTGATGGAGCATGTGGACGCCCGGATACCTTCTGCCTTGAGACCGTTGAGGATGGGCTCGTAGATGTCCTTGGACAGGGGAAGGACCACGCCCCTCTGCTGTATCTCACCTAGTTTGGGAAAGAGTTCAAGAAAAGCTTTATGAATAACTATTTGTACATTAATATCATCTTTATTTCAGCTAATTATATACTTGTCTTCATTTATTTTTTTGAGATTGAAAGATTCTTAAATTCATTCAAATATATGAGTTGACTTGCAACTACAAAATTTCACATCACCTTTTGACAAAAGCCCAATTTTTACAAATCAGGACCCTGTTTCATAAAGCCTGTTATCAATAACAACTGTCAAAGTTCTGTAACAAATTTGCTCTCAGCCATCACATGCAAGTATTTCAGTAGCTTATATCAGATTTACAACTTGTTATTGATAACAAGTTTATGAATCGGGGCACTGGTATCCAAAGATACACATGGTCCAAATAAAAAAATAAAAGAAAGTACGGTTCATGATCAAAATAACATTTGTCACAAAATTACGATGCCCAAACTGGGGTTATGATAGCACAGTTATAAAAATACCCACATATCAAAAACAGAATTTGCTTGTTTCAACACTACTCGTCCCTTTTCACCATTTATTCTGTTCCTGGGTTTGCAACCTTTATGATCTATTGGTATTTTTGAGCTGGTGGGTTACAAATGGTAGTTTTTTCTGTGACATGTGTAACAACAGATACAGAAGTCAATAATTCAAACTGCAAATATGCTCTCGTCCTCTGACACCATTCCCCCCGAGATGCTATAACCCAACACTTAATTTACAGACAGTTGTAACAAAAAAATGACAGCAAGAATGCTAGTCTTACTTACCTTCCAGTACCATGTTAGCTGCAATAGCTGCTGGATATCCTACAGTCATAGCCATGGCCGAGAGACCGTAAGGCTCTCCATAGACAGTCAATCCTATCTCTTCCCGGGTCTCACTGCCGTCTGGCCAATCCACACCGATCACGTTACGCATGATCACCAGGTCACGCTCTCCTTCAGCTACAAATGGGTAGAAAGACATATGTAGTTGGATGAGTAACAGAAGGATACAAGTACCATCAAACAAAAGTCCTGGCCCTCTTGCATAAATAAATTCCTGATTGGTCAAAAATGGAGTTGCATTGCATTTTGGGAGTTGTCTTTAAACACACCTTTTTGCTAACAGTCCCCAGGGAGCCTTTTTCTGAAAACTATTTTATCTTATATTTTTGGAAGGGGATAGGATTTTCATGGTCATTACAAACTCGCATTGAAACTTCTTACTGGAGTTTGTGCAAATGTCTTTCTGAACTATCCTTTACGCAGCCAACTATGTGCAATCATTTAACCAATGATGCATCATGATTTATATGTTTTTAAAAATTAGATAGCTGTACATGAAATAAACTACAAACAGTTCTCAGAATAAGACTGCAGGTTTTCAACAAATTATATTCCTATAGGGAAATTCAGAGTTTGTGATATATTGCCTTTCACACAAAGAGAAGAAATGTATAGAAAGAGATGGCTGGGTAACAGCCTACAGGATGATGATTGTATTATACAATTCAAATCTTTCTGGTTCTCATCAAGCTGTGAAAGCAGACATATATTAATTATTTTTCTGAATAAATAACACTTTCACAAATTTCCAGAGAGGTCCAGATTGGCAAAAAGTTAGACTCCACAATACTAACTTTTGGAATATACAATTTGTGAGAGTTTTATGTCTCAAATGTTCCATGCTTCTACTTGGGAATGTAGGCCCTTACATTCATCCCATTTTCCATCTCAACGACAAAAACCAGTGAGTGACAGCTTTTTTTTTTCCCTCTCCAATAAGATATAAGGAACTATGAAAGATTCTGAATGTAGAATAGGATGAAATCATCTTGTAAGTCGATTTCTCAGAAGTTGTAAGATTTGTTTTCTTTACAACAGAGAAAAACTGAATGTCTTGATAAACTTTACTCCAATTACCGACCGTTAAAGAAGACTATTATTTCTTAACACCTCACAGCTTTAAACTTTCTTCCGATGATCACTAAACTTAATAGCAGGAAATCGTGATTGGAAAGTTATTGTATCACTCGGGTATCCAAGCAGTGAGGTACGTCTGCACAAAGCTTATAATTACATGGAATACATCATCCCACAATATACATGCTGGAAGTTCCTTACCATATGAGAGTTTCTGAGCCAAGTGATGAGATAGAGTAAGCACAGGAGAACCCTGCTTTGTAACCACAGTATCTGACAGAAGTCCCAAACTGAAATAAGTTTCAGTAAAGAGAATAAAGACTGACATGACTTACCACTCATAAAAAGGTATCTGATTTCAAACAATTTTGATATAGATGCAGAAAGTGACTCTACAATTACATAGTTCTATTCACACTTAAAGGTAATGTAGAGTTTTGGTAAGCCCCCCAAAACTTTTTGTCAGATTTCTTTGATTTTTGTTGATGAATACCAAGATACCAGCAATACTAAGACACTGTGAAGATTTTGCCTCCTAAAGTTTAATATTAAACAAATGAGAAGTACAAAATAATTATATGCCGTGCTAGGCACGTAAACTCCCAACAACGGCAGCATGTACTATACCTACACACACACATGTAAAACCCATGAGTAGCTATGCACGGTGACACACATGCCATCTCTATGCGAAGCCCCAAGATTTCTGTGCGGGGAGCCGTCAGGGTGGAAATGTCCTAGCTAGCATATATTGATCTAGCGTTCTTCACAGATATTTGTAATCTGTAAATAGTGATGAATAGTATGCTTCTTGTAATTAACATAAGAAAAATTCTATTGGTTTGTTGACAGTCATGTAAGAAAGAATCTAGATCTTTTTTTGTTGAAGAAAAGAAAAAAAAGAAGGAACAGGAAAGCTCTAGTTGATGTTAATATATGCAGGAATTTGTGAAATCAAAGAGTTCACCAAGATAAGTAAAATAAGAGTTCACCAAGAATTCGTTGGCACATGCTTCAAGCCAGAAATTGGAATTGACAGCTGGTATACCCAAACATATAGTGCCTTGTGCATAAAATTGGAAAGTTACTTCAGTGGTACAGTCAAAACTGACTGTTCGAGGGAAACAGATAAAGCAGTCTTAACTAGAATATCACTTAAGGTGATTAATACCCCTGCCACAATGTGTGTGCCAAATTTCCTAAGCATTAATTGCTCCAAAAATGAGGAAGTGGTTTGATCTGCAATATTTTCCTGTTTTATTACCATATGTCATTACCATGGCAACGCAGTTTGCCACACACTGAAACAATATGTCTTCCACATCTTTACCACAAGACCAATGTGTGTGCCAAATTTCATGAGCATTGCTCGAAAAATGAGGAAGTAGTTCGATGTGCAAGATTTCAACCTGATTTATTGCCATAATATGCCGTTACCATGGCAACGCATTTCCAACACATTCAAAAATATGTCTTGCACATCTTCATCCCAAGACTAATGTGTGCGGCAAATTTCATGAGCATTGCTTGAAAATTGAGGAAGAAGTTCGATGCGCGAGATATGCAATGGACCAACCGACCGACCGACCGAACATACGCTGATTCCTACATGTATATACCCCCCCTTTGAACTTTGTTTGGCGGGGGTATCATAAGCAGGTGGTCTTTAGGTATGTTTCCTTCAATAGAGTTTTCGATGAGGAAAACAAAAAGGGAAACAAAAATGCATTCTTTATAGAATTATTCCATTGTTATGTATTATCCTGTGCTTTTTTTCTCCACTTTGCCTTGAGTATATTAGTCATCTGTTTGAAATAATTAAAACAAGTCTATTATTATATTTCAGATAATTACACAAGTAATTACTCAAGCATGTTTTATTGTACTTGAAGTGTGATTCTCAAATGTCATCAAAAGAACCACTCTGACTCTATTAGACAGTGCAAATTACCTACTCTCTGATTGCTTGTAGTCTCTGTTGATCTTTTCCCACTGCTTCAAACACCATGTTGTTAGCTTCCTCCTCGGTGAACTCCTTACCCATGCTAGCACCCATGGTCACACACAGCAGCTCTCTCTGCAGAAAGAAATCAGTTACATAACTTCAAAAGGAAAGTTGCAGGAGACCCAGTAATATAAAAGTGATGATTAACATACCTGACAAACTTATATATCAACCAAGGTACATTTCAACATTTTGATAAAGTCATAAAAATGTGGCTATATTGTCCATTCATTGGTCTTAGAACAGCATCAGTAGATCAGTCCAACACCATTGATCAATTGTACTGGAGTACAAAAACTACAGGAATGTTTGAGCAATAAAAAAACTTTTTTTTTCAAGATATACACTGGGGAATAATCATCTACAGAGTATATATATATATATATAAAACAGGATTAATGTGAAATGCAAATCTTCCAGTCACCTTAGTGTCTTTGACACTGAAAAATTCACATCTTCTTTAAAACACTCTCGGGAGAGTATCCATGAGGACAGTGTGAAAGGAGCTAAAGAATACATAAATAAGGATAACAGTTATTTTACCCAATTAGCCTGAAAAAAGACTCAGATGTGATGAAGGCTTAGAAATATAAAGCCTGAAAAAGCCCAAAGTAGAGAGATGACTGAGTCTGAAATCAGGCGATAGCCTAAAAAACTGGCATCCCTGTATAAAGGCTTGTTCACATAAGCCACGGTAAACCGATGCAGTTTTTTTATGTGTAAATTAATGGCAAGTGGGGATGAAAAAAAGAAAGATTCTTCGCAT
Organism: Heliocidaris tuberculata; assembly: GCA_025618425.1. NCBI lineage: Eukaryota > Metazoa > Echinodermata > Echinoidea > Camarodonta > Echinometridae > Heliocidaris > Heliocidaris tuberculata. The sequence goes on along the minus strand of CM046832.1, from coordinate 50,664,689 downwards.
ACTCACCGATCTGTTTGTGTGTTTTATATGATACACAAATGTGAAAAATACACTTTAAAAAAAACCTGTGATAAACTGAGGAGGTTTACCATGGCACATAAATAAGGATAACAGTTATTTTACCCAATTAGCCTGAAAAAAGACTCAGATGTGATGAAGGCTTAGAAATATAAAGCCTGAAAAAGCCCAAAGTAGAGAGATGACTGAGTCTGAAATCAGGCAAGTGGGGATGAAAAAAAGAAAGATCCTTCGCATACTCACCGATCTGTTTGTGTGTTTTATATGATACACAAATGTGAAAAATACACTTTAAAAAAAAACCTGTGATAAACTGAGGAGGTTTACCATGGCACATGTGAATGAAGCTTAAGCAAGTGCAGACTTACCCACGTGATCTCTGGAGCATCTTCTTCTAGGGCGAGGTGTGGGTTTTCATCCACTAAGCCAATCATACCCAGTGCAGTGGCAATGTGGCAGTATCCCTGAATGCACAAAGAGCAATAAAATTGTACATATATTTGCAATCAATAAATCTTCTTTTCTGCTCTGCAGGAGCATTATAAAAGTAATAACAGAGTAGCCTCATCAGTATCAATACTGGGCCCTCTTGCATAAAAAGTTGCGATTAAACTAAACGCAACTTGATTTTCAACCAATCAGGATCGCATATTTTGGACTTGCGTTTAATTTTTTGAGTTGCATTTGATCGCAACTTTTTATGCAAGAGGGCCCTGTTCTTCCTGAGGGCAGTGCAATTTTTTATTACCCTAGCTAGCGTAGTCAGGTATCCATTTAATACAAGTGGGTAGGGAGGGAAGAATGAGGGTAAAATATTTTGTCCAAGGATGTGAGCACTGAGTGAGGATTGAACCTAAGACCTCTTGTATGAAAGTCAAGAGTCTTCACCACTATACCGCTGAGCTCCCACGACATGCACAGAGAGCGTTACAGTTGAATATTTACAATCAATGAATCTCTTTCTACGGAGCAGGGGCAACGTGACAGTAACCTTGACTTAGAATTGGAGAATCTTACATACAATCAATTGATAGTCAATCAATAAACATATCATTGTTATCTTTCTACATGTATATATCCTCTTTTTCTATCTCTACCTTAACCAACTGCCTGATGGAATCGAGTGCTTCCGGCATTAAATCTGTGTGAATGAGAGAATTCAGTCGTCAATAGGTTAACGTCAATATATTCATCTACTACTTTGGGGGAAAAACTGCAGAGTCACTGATTATTTTTGAATGCTGGCTTGGCTGACTTGCTCACCTTGTATCTGAGTATCCCCCGGATGACATTCTCTGCTGTGGGGATACCGTAGAGGAAGACGTATTGCACGGCATCGCGATTGCAGTAGCCCTCCAAGTTGACCCCCGGTAAGAAGTTGAAGCTGGCGATATTGGCAGGGTCCATGTGCATCCCAGAGGGAAGGTAGATCTCTTCTTGGTCCTTAAGGTACTTGGCATCTCGGGTCACGGCAAGAAGGGCGGTGGCAGGGCTCCAACTATAGTCATTGAGTACAAGAAAGGGAAACACATGTTTATGACACACTAAAATACAAAAATAAACAGCTAGAATAATCATTTATTCATCTTACAATATTTGGTTAAAAAGGAATTCAAATCTTTTTCTCTTTTACTTCTTACTTTTTCAATTTCATTTTTTTTTTTTTTTTGCAACACTGCTTAATTTTCCCCTTTTCTTTTTTCCTCTTTCTTCTCTATCTCTCCATTTCTTTCTCTCTTATGGAGGAAGCATAAACATATTCATATAGAAAAAATATTGCATCAAGCATCAGGGTTTGAAGTGTAAACTTCTATTATATTCCCAATGTACAGGCCAACTCACCTGAACTTGTATTTGAGTGGATTGGCTGAAAACTCTGGAGCAGGTAGACCACCACACCATGATTCAAACAGTTTCACCTGTCACATAAAGTGTCAATACCATGAAGAAAATATACTGGTAAAAATTATCTAGACAGACTGAAAAAAAACATTTATTCATGTAATAGTAACTTTTTAAGTTTGTTTCATTGATAAAATAAATGACAGTATATCTGACTTTTCATAAATGATTTACTAATGCCAGTGCATACAAACTAAAAGAAAAAAAAAAATCAGTTACATTACTCATGGCTTCAAGTTTATAATTGTATAATTATGTATTCTCTTTGTTTGTATAAGCCTGTTGTCCTTGCTTTTTTCTTTCTTTTTACCAGGGGCGGAGGGGGTGGGGAGGAATGCTGATATGAAACAAACTTACATACCTTTCCTCCTTGTTGTTGGGCATTTTCAAAGCATTCCATTGCTAGCATGTGATCAATGCCTGGATCCAGACCACATTCTGTTATTATCGTTATACCAGCATCCACAGCACTGTACAGGGGTTACAATTATAGGAGTTATGGCTGAAGGTCCATAAGTTACTAGGGTTATCAAGCTACACATCTGCAAGTACATGTAATGCAATGCAATGCATACCATGGGAGAAAATATCTTGGTGACTGAGCAATGAAAAATTCATTGAGGTTTGTACCCCCCCCCCCCCCCCCCCCGCCATGAAAAAAATTCCATTGTCAAATTATCATTCACTAGAAATCGGAGTAAAATTCAAGATTTTGATTCGTTTACTACACATGCATAGTTTCACTACCTGTAAATTTGGTAAAAACAAAATTTTACACGATCGAGCATTATTGACATGTCCTTCATAATTTGCTCTACAAATCAACTTAAGAATAAGTAGAATCAAGTTTAACAAAATAAATTTGCTAAAAAACAGAACTGGATGACTCTTTACTATAAAAGCCCGTACACACTGTACGTAGCTGATGGTCCCACACTCCACCATACATTTGGCTTTTGTATTCTTACATTTATATAATAGTGACTGGCCTTGAGGGGGATATCAGAATATGTTGCCCGCAACAGAATCATATTGCCCCAAGTCGAAGACGAGGGCAATGTGGTTCTTTTAAGGGCAACATTTTCGATATTTCCAAAAAGTAGAGCCAGTCAATATTATTATTATTACCTATATCATGTATATGCCTATTTTGTAGCAATGACAGACACGTCTGTTTGCCTGTCAGTCCCTCTGATTTCAGGTTATTCATGCAGGTATTTAATCTGGGCCAAGCAATTGTGACGTAAATTATTACCGCGCATATCCATTATTTAAGCCTACACTTTAACGCGTACACAATACTGCGCGTATGCACTTTAATAAAAGCGCACCGACAAGAAAAGGTGGATGTTAATCGGGCTCAATGTTGACCGCACTTTTTGTACACAAAGTGAATGGTGAAACCTGGAAGAGGGAAATTATCAGGGAACGATGACCGCTCAGAACTAGGTCATTTGTGGAGCGCGCAAAATATGGATTTTAATTGCACCGTAAAAATACCTCATATAGGTAATAATACAAATTATATACTTCAAATATAATCAATAATCTTATTGGGCTATTACAAAAATGATCCAAGCCAGTGATATGATCATTTGGGTAATAACAGCAATTTTTGTGCATTTCATACACAAATTATACATAAATCAACTGGTTCATTAAGCAGTCGTATCCTCAACTATTCATTCAATGAAACTACCTTCAACTTCGGGTAGAAAATAAACAAAACAAAACAGAAACATTTTGTTTTGTGATCAGATCTTATCAAGCTCTGCACACAATAATTTCCCTCAACAAAATATAATGCCTGTCTAAAGTTTGACTGACTTAGCAAGTTCAACTAACAGATGCACAACATTGGAGATAAATGAATATTAAGTGTTTGGAGCAAGTGAATGAAATCGCTCTTTACAATGCTAGCAGAGAAAGAAGCATATATGTGCAGTGAAACCTGTATATAAAGACCGCTCAAGGGAGACAAGAAAAGCCGTCTTTATGAGCAGGTGGTCTTTATGGACAGGTTTCTGTAGAAGCTAGATGTTTCAATGAGAAACATTTTACAAGGGAAACAAAAAGTACGGTCTTTATAGACAAGTGGTCTTTCTATTCAGGTGGTTTGACAGTAAAACATTCAATTACATATATAGGAGAGGGTTCGAATCTCTGCCTAAGCATTAACGTTGTATGGGAAGTCATTCATCTGTAATTGCCACACTCAACCCAAGTAAAGTAAATGGGTACTGGTAGGAAGAATTCATTTGAATGCTTCAGCGCCTTATCAGGGCAGCTAAGCCTGGACCGAGGTAATAATTCAAAGCTCTTTGGAAGCACACGAAGACATTGCTTAACTATACAAGAACGGAACAATACCATCATACGATCTTTTAGATTTTGTTACATTAAAGTTCACTGACCTTTGTTGGAGGGCTCTGAGTGTTGGTGATGTGTAGCTAGTGGTTACAAAGTGTCGCTTATGCTCTATACACACCTTTGCAATACGTGTATCAAGATGACTAGGCAGCAGACTGTATACAAAGACACAAACGGGATGTGATTGATCATTAAAAGTGAATAAAGCCATCTCTTGTCAGATCATTCTAAAACGATTTTGATAGATGATACAATTTCAAGTGTCATGCCTTCATAAAACAAGTTTAATCTTGACTGTACTGGACTATTTTAAGCTCCCCTTGATAGGGAAGAAGGGGCTCCAAAGGCCACACCTCCCCCCCCCCCCCTCGAGGATCTGTCAACTGTAATTAACGGCCAAGTGTGAATCATATACATAAACCTACAATTTTCATATTTTAATTTGATCAATATCTTTCAATATACAACTTACACACATAAAGCTTTACTTTGCTTGATCTGAGAATACAATTCATAAAAATATATTCAGATATGCAATCAAACTTGATAAGGCATGAAGGTTCTATTTTCATTTTACAACAAATCTTCATTAAGGTCAAACTGAATGGGACAAAATCATAGCCTTTCAATTGTTTTACATTATCAAATTTTTATAACAAGACTGCTAAATGAGCACTATCTACAGGCCCATCATCAAAATTAGGCATTTCTAGCTTTTCTGAAAATATTATTTGACTTTTGACTTCTCACCTCATAACCAGGTCATGCTCCTTGATGCATTTGCTGAGTAATTCTGGGTTCATATTAACATCGACATAGAGGGCAGCCGTGTTGGGGTAGCAACTTGCGAGTTCTTCAGCGACTTCCTTCGTACGAGAAGCTAAAAACAAAATGCATTTCAAATACAGTCAAAGAAGGCAACATGCATGCATATTTGAAAAATGTACTGCAACATGTAGATTTGAAAAATGTACTACAACATGTGTATTTGAAAACTGTATTGCAATTGAACATATCAAGAGAGACTACCTGTCTACAAAGTTGTGTGTATTGTTTCTCTTGGGTGGCCTATATAGACAGGTTTGACTGCAGTACAATGAATGCCATTGCAGAATATGTTGCATAAAATACAATAATCTTGAGGAATGTAACATGGGACAACCTTGTCTGCTCCAAGAAATGTTCATGTACATCCCATTTCACAGTTTGCATCACCAGTAATGTTTACACATTGATATCACTAAACATGCTTCCTTAAATAACAGATAATCTCCTACAATTCTATGATATGACCAAGTCTACTCCACGCAGTGATAAGAAATGTTACTTTTTCATCAACTAAACCTCAATGATTCACAGATGTTAAGGGTTGATCTCAAGTAGAAAACGATAGTATGAAATAGTTTGGGATACCAGTGGTTCATAATCTAAAGAAGAATATTTGAGCCATGATAACACTTGGAAATGTTACTCTTTATTTTAAAAAAAGTACTCATTTCATGAGAATACTTATAACAAATGACTTAAATGCATAAACATGTGACATCATTATAATTTACAATGAATATTGAAGAAAAATAAGAAAAGAAAAGGAAGGCAAGCAAAAAGCAACAAGGCATAAAACTTAAAGTGCAAGGAAGATGGAAATATAGAAAAAATATAGTGGCCCAGCAAAAGAGAGAAGAAAAAAATAGAAAAGGAAGAAGAAGGAAGATAATGACAAAAAGAGAAGAGAAGAAAACTGAAGGAAGCATGTGCGGAAAAAGCAAACACATAGGGTTAAAACAAGATTGATCTCCTAACAATATTACTCACCAATAGTACAGGTTACACTCTTGTCTCTGGTCAGATAATCAATGACTGGTGGTACCATCATACCAGAGCCTAATACCAGAATCTTCTTCTCAGCTGTAGCCATGTCGACTGGGATCCTCCTGTACATAACAGCAAAACATACAACAATCAAGTGTGTGAGCCATAAATGTCTCATCACTTCCATTCAACATGCATGCATATTAATAATACATCTTATAATGTAATAATGCATCTTATAATAACGCATTTCGTGACAAAAGGGTACATGGGTAAATGTGAAAATTAAGTTCTGGAAGAGGAATGGAAATTGAAATGAAATTTGTTGAATATTATCTACCTATCGATCAAAAGAGCATTAAAAGATACATATGCTAAACATTTTGTTCACACTTTGTCCATGATTTCTGATGAACTTAAGTGAAAGCTCAACTCTGTCTACACCTGAACTTATCCCACAGAAATTTTTGTAGAATTTGTGAACACTGTTGCATGTTGGTATTCTAAATTGCTAAAAACATGGTATTTGCAGGACATAGACATAATTATGCAGTCTCTTGAACAATCCATGTGTATTTGTGATAATCTAATTCTTTGACTGGATGATACAGGATCACTATACATGAACACATCTTACTAATACATAAATATGTGGAGCAACATTAATTTCTGCTTTTGTAGTTCAAAGATAACACCCATGAATGTTACATGAGAAAACTTAAGTAGAGCAAGCATCTCATAACATAAATACATCAGTACAACTTGTAATACCTTACTACTCTCGCAGATAGAAAAGCTGATCTTGACAAGCCAGGGTAATTTAAATAAGCTGGATATACTTACGGGTAAATCTTATCTCTCAGAGCTTGGATGTACTTGTAGCCTTCTGTCAGTTTTCCATTTGAGCATATGATAGCCTGATGAGGTCAACAATTATATAACAATTATTAAATTTGGAAGGGTATCATAAACAGCGCAGTACAAGTCAAGCACGAGTGATAAAGACCATAAGATCAGCCAACAAATGAAGAACAAAAATTCTACATGATTGCAAGAAAATGTACAGTTTTTCCATCTTTACCATTCCATACGGTTCGTTATTATGTATACTTGGTAGTCGATCAAAAGTATCAAAGAAAGAATAGATACACAGGAATTTAAATCATACTTACATCGTTTATTACCCTTGAGAAGTTCTCTTCCTCAATAGGCTTAGTAACATCAGATGTCAACTGAAAGGAAAAATTGAAGTTTGGAAGATATTTGCCATTCAAAAGTAGCTGGTCTCAACAGCTTTTGCAAGCATAAAAAAAAAAGTTCGGGAAAAAATACAATACTGATATAATGACGACCTAGACACCCCATAAGTCCATATAACACATAATTACACATAATTGAGATTTAATAGCTTAATTCTGTGAAATTTATATATAAAAATAAATCTCGAATAAAATGAAGAATTAAGAGCATTATGATTTGCAAAAAGAAAATGATCAAATTTGCAGACAGCACTAAACATCCTCAAGTTACTTTTGATATGGATAGAAACGGTAATTTATGACAGCAAGTGCAACAATATTGCATTCGCTCATTTGATCATTAATGATAATACTCCATGGCTAAACAAGTAATGGGGTTGGTTCACGAATGTTGTTGAAAATAAGGATGTCCTGCTCTAACTCTCAGCCAAACAGCTGCCAAAATGTTGGGGCCATTTATGAGCTAGAAATGACCGTTGCTGCGCAATACGAATGTATCCCCTGGCACTGGCAGTGATTTTTGCGTCATCCTTTTGTTCGGAGGGACAAAGAATCTCCCTCTCCCGTCCCTCAAACAAAAGGATGACGTAGAGATTGCCACCAGTGGCCCGGACTATTGTCAACACTAGGAGCAGCATCACCAAAACAATATGTGTGTAGATTGGAGTACAATGCATCTCTATAGAAAATTTGAAAGAAATCTGTCAAGAAATATGATCATGACCTGCAGAGCGAACACAAAATATCCACTAAAATGTGACCTTTGACCCTGTAAAAGACGCAACACTAGGGGCATCATCACCAAAAACTGTAGAGGTCTGTAGTAAGCTATGATAGACCTCCATACAAAATCTGAAAGAAATCAGTTGAAAGATGTGACTGCAAGAGTGCATGCAAGACAGCAACCAAAATATCACATTTGATCCTGTAAAAAGTGGAACACTGGGGGCAGCATCACCAAACACAAAAGATGTGTAGATTTTACTAAGACACACCATACAAAATTTGAAAGAAATCCTTAAAGAAATGTGGCAGTTAGAGCGCACAAAAGACATATGACCTTTGACCCTATAAAGGACGGAACATTGAAGGCAGCATTATCAAAAAGGAAAAATTTGTAGATTGAACCAAGATACACCTCCATATACAAAATTTGAAAGGAATCCAGACCGGAAACTGATTTACCTCATAGACAATACACGTAATGCATGGGCGGAAACTGTGCAGGATCTGTATTATGACCTGCCTTAAATTGCAATTTACTGAAAATTTTCTGTGAGACTGCATATACCGTGTTTGGTATCCCTGAGAAGGGAATTTCATTGCGGTCATTTTGAGCCGACAGCCATTTAATTGGCGCGCCATTTAAAATAATCATATTATTCAATATTGTGTAATACAGGCTAAATTAAGGTTTTTCTGTAATAACTTTGTGATGACGTCAGCTGTTTTTTACCAAATTTGACAGCCAGTTGTCAAATACATAAATACACAATCCCACCAAATTTCAAAGACATAGATTAAACGTTCGCAAACTTAGAGCAAGTTGAAGTTATTTCGGCAATTCAGTAAATATTTTGATTTTGATAGGCAATTTTTGCAAAGTGGGTAGTGATAAGGTACATATTTTTTCATTTAGCTGGAAAGGGTATATCTTGAAGCATCTAAATCCAAAAGAGGGTATGGGTTACCCAGGCATGACGGAGATACGGCCACAAGAAGATAGTCAGTTTGAAAACTTTAGAGGGTGCTATTTATATCTTGCATGACTATTGATGCATGAAATTTGGCAGGGATATGTGCTATGATAAAACCAAGACACAGTGTAAATTTGAGACAAAAATGAATTGATATGAGAAAGTTAGAGGAATTTTTCATATTTGGGAGTGAATGTTTCAAGAAATTTAGCGTTTTTCAATATGGCCCATTTCGGACTTAAGTTTAGAGTATGAAGATGGAATTTTTTGTATTAACTATGTTATTGTAATGCAGGCTTTCAAGCACACCCAAGGAAAAAAGTAGGGAGAAAAGTAGGATTCAGGAGAGAAAAAGTAGGATAAAAGTAGGAAATTTGCATGTCCTCAGGATTGGTTCATTTTTCCATGTCAATACTTGATTGCCATTGTCCTGACTAGATCTCACAATTTGTATTTACTGCAACCATAGTTTATACCTATTTCATGGACAAGCTCAAAAGGATACTTTAAATAGCTTTGAGAAATCATGCTAGATGGAATGACTACACTGCCAGGTTCATATTCTTGGGGATGCAAGGGAGCAATGGGCCGATGGGTATGGCTGCACTTCCATCCACAAAAGACCTGGTAGTCTAAGACTCTAAAATGGTGTCTGAGGCCAGCCCCCTTTGGAGGCTGGGTCGTAAACTGGACAAAAGCAGGCCCTTAATTTTGCCCCCCCCCCCTTACACTTCAGTATGAAAAGGTGACCCTGACACATTTCAGGGGTTGGCTTTTACATAGGCAAGGAAAGAGAAAATGAGAGAAAATATCACTTACATAGACTCAATATGCACACTGCTTAGTAGGACCTGCAATAATTGAAGTACAATGAAATTCTTGTACATGATAGCCTTACATAAATATCTCATATATGTTTTTTTTTTGAAGTAGAAATTGAAAAAAGGTAGGATATATTAGGAGAATCGGGAAAAAAGTAGGAGTAGGAGGATGGTCAAAAAAGTAGGAAAAAGTAGGAAAAGTAGGAAAAGTAGGAAAAGTAGGATCGCTTGAAAGCCTGTGTAATGTAAAAAGCAACTCTTGTACTATCTAGAGCTATTTGTTAGAAGTCTGTAGGATGTAGGATAGTGGAGATAGGCAAGGAAAACGAAAGGCATGAAAATGGCATGAAAATGGCATGAAAATGGCCCCAAAATCGACAAAATGGCGCCTGGAGAATGATGCATGAGTGATTTTGAAAAATGAAAAGTTTAGTGACCAAGATGAAATGTCAAGGAACATGCATATGAAGTGTGAAAGGTAATGGACATCAGGAAAGTACCTAAAAAGTGATAATTGACAAGCACTACATGCAAAACAAATAGGATTTTGGTAGAAGAAGAAGAAGAAGAATGAGAATTTTTTTTTGATGCAGAACATGAATGAAAACAAGGCAATGACGAAGGACGTCATTGCAAAAATGTTGCCTGAAAAGGATTGCCCTTCAAATGCCCTCATATTCGCAATATGATGAGAAATATCTGAAGTGTTATTTGTGCTACATGTGAGTGCAGTCCCATGTACCCATTTCTGTGTGCAGTGCATGTGCTTTCAACAAGATTGGGTCAATTGACCAGAACTCAACTTTATCTTTAAATAGGCTTTAGTCCCCTGTGATGTCAAGCATTACATACACATGAGGCACTTCCTTACCAGTTCAGGCACAAGAGGGAGCAAGAGACCTCCAAAGAAGTCAGTGGCCTCACAGGGCAACTGCACAGGCATGTTATCGATGGAACACACCAATACACCATCGACGGAGAACCGCAGAGACTTAAGGTGCTGGTGCAGATGATCGGCGTCATACAGGCAGAATGGTGAGTTTGCTAGTATTCATTGTACACAAATGAACAATATACATGTACAGTGTATAAGATCGATAGGGGATTTAAGAAATTGGAATTAAAATTCCACTTATCACTTGTTTGGTTTTCATCTACTTACTTTCCCTTAAGGCCTGTGGACCAAATTTTGTCAGAAGGAAGAGGTATGGATGTACATTACAAAAATATAAAAACTGACAAAAATTTCCATCGGGAAAGGGATGTAACACACCCCTGAAAAAGAAGTCAGTGGCCTCACGGAGCAACTGCACAGGCATGTTATCGATGACCGAATTTTGTCACGAGAAGGAAGAGGTATATGGATGTACATAACAAAAATATAAAAACTGACAAAAATTTCCATCGGGAAGGGGGTGTAACACACCCCTGAAAAAAAACACCAAACTTTGTTGCCTAAAATGCTCTGGATGTCTGACAACCCATCCTGACGGAAAATTTTGTCAGTTTTTGTGTTTTGGTAATGCATAGTCATACACCTTCCTTCTGACAAAATTTGCTGTATATGTTAGATGGGTTGAAATCGGCCCCGACTTTGGGGCCCTTTTGGGGGGCTCTGGGGGCCAAACCCGGCGGCTTCGTTTAAGCTGACAAGCTTTTTGTGAATGACATGTAACTTTCAGGGGTCAAATCTCATATGTAAAAAGGGGTGACTATTTCGGGACAGGCTCCAAGACTATATGTATCCCATGAATTGGCAGCATGACATACATGTAGTATACAACCTAGACTGTTTCAAAGCTGCATATACAACATTTTCACCCTCTAACAAGGAATTCCACACGGACAGGGCATGGGGTATGCACACTATGAGGTATTGCCCATCACAGTGAATGACCTATCCGGTCTTTGTATTTCATTATGTGACTTAGTACCTTCGTGTTGTGCGACTTCCTTCAGGTCTTGGGGCTCCACATACTCCACAGGTAGCTCATCTATCATTTCTTTTGCCTCCTGGAAAGATAAACCAAAAGCATAATGTTTTGTATGAATAAAGGGTACTACTCAGTAACAAGATGACCAAATTTAAATCAAACTTACCTTAGATTGTATTCTAATTGTAACAGGGCCCTGTTTCATAAAACTTGTTATCAATAACAAGTTGCAATAATTATAAGCCACTGAAATCCTTGCATCTGATTGGGGCTGAGAGCAGATTTGTCATAGAAATGGGACAGTTATTGATAACAAGTTTTATGAAACAGGGCCCAGATGAACCTAGGATAAAATTGTTATAACTTCAAATAAGCTTTTAGAATTACTAAATAATGTAGGATGCCTATTTTGTCATTTGTGTTTGACTTTGTTTTCACTTCTTTTCTGTTCTTAAATTGGAATTTAGTACAGTTCAGTTTTCAATAGGTGTTTGTTGTCATGCATCTCATCAGACACTGTTCTACTTCTCTTGTCACCTTCATTCCTTTCCTATGCAGATGTGCCCATTCACTCCATCCTCACATCTGGTTCTTTGGTTGAACATTCCTCATAACATTATCACCCCAGTCATTGACCCATCATCATCCTAGTTATTTCTGATTGGTTCTTGTATTGAATTGGGTTGATACATTTTAGTTAGATACTTGCATTTTCTTTATGTTAATTGGTTAAGTATGTTTGAAAAAGTTATGCTGTCTTAGTAACCCAATTTGATGTGGGCCAGACAGCCCTATGATATAAATGAGAACTCTAATTAAAAAGAAGAAGCTCACACACATCAGAGAGAGCACTACCAGACTTCATCAAGTTTACATCTCTTTATTTTTTTGTTGTCTCCTGAGTTCCTGTTATGTTTGATGCCTCAGTTTACTGTTATATGTTTGAGACTGTTTGAATGTTTGATTTACTGCATGAACTCAATTTTACAACCCTACAATAAGAATGAATGTTAATTTTTTTTGTTTTGTTTTTCAAATTTAATACATTACCATCGGAGTTTTAGCTAGTGGGCGGCTGCAGGCAGCAGAACCTACCACTAAGGTTTAAAGCCCACCTCTAACCAGCAATTTTGGCTCAAGAGCCCATCACTAAAGAGTCCAAAATTCATATCTTTTATGTCAAGTGCTTTTTAATCTGATGCTCCTACGATTACTTACAATGAATGGTGTGTGAAGCCCAAGAGCGAGAAGTCGGAGTCCAATGCCATGTAGAATGCTGATCATCCCTGCTATACCAGCAAACTTTCCAAAAGCCACCATACGTTTACCAGTTTCATCAACAATGTTCTCATAATCAAGAAGCTGTATATTCTGAAAAATAAAATGCAAGTGGGATATGTACATAGTACCATTTACAAATTATGGCAGTGAGATATATATAAAACAAACATATCATATACTACAGTTTCTAATCTAGTAATAATGTTATAAAATGGTATGGAGGAGTATTATGTAGAGCCTTATTTTGAACACTACATGTATGAGTTTAGAGGACTTTGTAATGTTTACATTTATGCTCATGTTTATTTCATGCTTGTCCATTACATTTTTCACCTGCCAGTCACCCTCCATACCATCTCCATCCCACCGCTGCCACCAGATGTAGGGTGGATATTAAAAGTATGATGGCATATAGGGTTCACTACACAGGTGTTGGTAAAATAAAATAGATACAGCACTCTCAAGATCTGGGTTACAACTGGCATAGTTGTTCCACTTTATTCTTTCCTTGTTCCTCCACATAAATAAATATTCAGAATCACATTGACCAATCATAAAAATCTCAACTAAATAACTGACCAATCAGAAATAAAAGTTATGAGAGGGGTGAACAAAGATGAACAAAGATGAACATCAGGGGTGTGTGTATCTATGTAAGAAAGTGATAACATTATATAATGTGTTTAGCAACTGGGCGTTGCGGCGTGCACCTGTAATCCAGCTAATAGTGGAAGTTATAAACTGATTCAGCGGACCCAGGTTCAAGACCGAGTCACGTCTTTCGGATGGTGACGTTAAAGGTCGGTCCCTAGACGTAAATAATCATATCTGATTGATACACGTCTGGAAAACCCAATTACACACACACCATGACACACGCAGTGTGTCTAACTTGAATACAATGCACAATGAGTATATACACTGCACATATAACAGTGACTGCACATAGAGTGTGTGCAGGGAACATGACAAAGGGATGAAATGTACAATGAACAGGTGGCGTGGATGGAGATGGTATGGAGGGTGACTGGCAGGTGAAAAATGTAATGGCCCAGCATGAAATAGATATAAGCATAAATTTAAACATTACAATGTCCTCTAACTCATACATGTAGTGTTCAAAATAAGGCTCTACACAATGATTTAGTTCATTCTAATTTCAAATATCTGAACTAAACCAACATTTTTACTTTTCTTCTTGAAGGGATAAACATTTTTTAAAGTATTGCTGCAGTTCAAATAAGCAACCAATTTTTCATTACTGAAGGACAATTACAAGCAAAATTATTAATGATCGGTGAGTCAAACATGATCTATTCCCTTTTCATGTATAGTCGACCTGTTTTGGAGGCCACATCTCTATCAAAGACACATGTTTTTAGTGGTCATTGTCTCCCTCTAGTATAAAGAAATATATGTTCTAGAAGCCGTCTCGACAAGCTGCCTGTCTGAAGTGGCCACTTTTTCTGTTTTCTCTTGGGTGGCCTTTATGCACAGGATGGACTGATTTATAAAGTTATTAAGATTAGCTATTGCACACACAAATAAATACATTTCCACTTACAAACTGTAAGTTGTTTCACAGCACTTTACATCAATAACAAAAAATTGTTAAAAAGTAATCATCCCTATGATCCCCCATAAAGTTTCATTGGTATCCGTGGCTATCTTGCTGCCAGAACATTTAGGACTGACCCTGCTTCATATCTTTGTAGAATCTACAAATCACCATTAAAATATGATACTCCCATGTATACCCTAAAATCAATCCTCTTATCTGATTATATACTCTGAGTAAACATCAGTATTTACGCTGCAAATTTTACTACTAGCACTAAAGTTAATCTAAAGTATTGATTTAGGTACTGGCGCAACTTCACAGTAAAAATACTTTCTCAAATTAAATAACTTCATGACCAATGTCATATAATTTCACTCTGGGTATTACTTTTGGACTTACATACACTTACATTCTTTCAATTTTCTAATTTCATCAGATGAAATACATGCATTAAGTAATACTGCTACTGAAGTCTCCAAAAGCTCCACCATGCCAATGTAAGATAGGAACTTACTTGCTTGCTTGACTTAGTTTCTGAATGTTTAGTACCAGTCTGAAGAGGAAGTTGCAGTGAATCTGCTGGGTATTTCTTCATCCTTATTGCTCACTCCTTATATGAGATTTTTTTGTGGAAACATATCTTCCTTTTGGATTCTGAGCATTGACTATTGGATACACTTCTCTACAGCCATCTACATGGCTATTGTCTGTTTCCTTCTGAGGGAATGTCAATGGAATCCATGGCTAATCACAGGAGAGTCCTCATCCTCATAATCCTCTTGAACATGCCTTTGTACTCATACTCTAGAAAGGAGCTCTTGGACATTCAGAGGCAATGCCTCACAACTCATCTGCCATCAAATGTTTACTGGACAATAGTGGATTATGGTATTAGCAAGGTAGAGCCTACCAAAAGAGGATTTCGAGCTTCACAAAGAACCAAAATTATATCCCTGTCATTCAAGATACTGTGAGACAATAGAAGAAATGTTCGTTCTTGCTGTAGAAACAACTTGATTCATATAAAGCCTGTTTCTAAGCTTGCTAGACTTTGTACAATGAACTTACACATGTACAGTCTATTAGGAATTAAACAAATCAATTCTTAGACTTTGCCAACAAGCAAGATTTGGACATTTTAGCTCTTACTGAGACTTGGCTGAAGCCTGATGATGATCTCGTTGTCAAGGAAGCCACTCCCATCGGCTACAACCTTGTTCATGTGTCCCGGCCTCATCGAACTGGGGGAGGTGTTGGACTATTGTGATAGGTCTGATCTACGAGTTCAGACTGAGGATCTTCAGAGGTTTCCATCTTTCGAAGCTTTACATTCACAAGTGACCGATGATCATTCTTCATTTCGATTGGTCATAATACATGTATATCGCTCTGAAATATGCAGCGAAACTGGCCAGCCCTTATCATTCACAACGTGTTTGGATGACTTCAATGAACTCAGACTATTACTTCTCCACCCTTCTAAGCTCTTTCTCACAGGTGATTTTAACAGCTGGATGGATAACCCAGCTGCCTTGAATACAGTGCTGTTCAATAGACTCTTATCTGCTCATGGTATGACCCAGCATGTCTGCACTCCAACACATCATCTTGGCCATACATTAGACTTGTTCATCAGTTGTGATGGTGACAACGTCATCTCTGGCATTTCAATTCATCCAGGACTATCAGATCACTTTGCTGTCACATGTAAAAGCAATGCAGCAACCAAGGAAGTCGAGGAAGACAGTTACCACACATAATTTAAAAGCAATAGATCGAGACCTTTTTTGGCAACGTGTCCATGAGGCTCTGTCATTGATTGACTTTAAAGGTATTAGATAGTTTTGGGAAGCCCTCAAAAACTTTTCGTGAGATTTCTTTTGATTTTACTTAATAAATAGCAGGGTACTAACATAACTAAGATGCTGTGAAGTTTTTTCCTCCTCAAGTGAAATATTTATCAAATTAGAGGTGAAAAGAATAAAAATCCTTGGCCCAAAAAAGAGGGGATGTAATTTCGAACAACGGCCACACACATTACTCACACGAGGATTGCTGTGTGTTATAGAATACGCTACACATAGTGCGAAGCGCTGGGTTTACTGTGTGGGGAACCTTCAGGTGGATATGGTCTCAGCGTGAGGCAGTGAAAAGCCGTTACCAAGCGTTTCTCACAGATATTTACGCTAAAATTTGTTCGAAATCGTGAATGGAATGTTAAATAATTTCGTATATGTGTCTTATGATAAAAGGAGAATAGTATGTGACTATGTTAGATAAGTTTCTTGCCAGTATGATTTTTGCTACCGAGACTGTCTATGAGCTTTAAGAACATTGGTGTTTCCGAGTCAGTAGAAGAATATGAACAATCTCTCCTTGCCATCCTCGAGAACTTAGCACCTCTAAAGGCCCGACACTTGGTCCAGAGAGAAAAATCAACTTGGTACAATGACGAAATTCATGCTGCAAAACAAGCGAGAAGAAGATTGGAAAGGAAGTGGAGAAAATGTTAAGCGAGAGAGGAAAAGGAGGCTCTACATAAGAAATACAGAGAGCAGTGTCAAACTATTGTTCAACTTATGAAGGAATCAAAAAGACTATTCTATTCATCAGCAGTGGAGAATTGCACTTCGGATCAGAAAACTCTGTGCAGTATTGTCAATAAGCTTCTTCACACGAAAGGTGAACCTGTACTACCAGAGATTACGGGAAGTTGACATCGGTGGATCTGCATTGAAGCAGTCAGGATTGGTGATGACGGAGTATCAAACCTTGCTACTCTCAATTGCTCCATACCCCAGGGTTTGGTACTTGGCCCACAGCTGTTTTCCCTATATACATGACTGTATCTTACCTATTTGTGACATTATGAAGAGATATGACATCATGTATCACATCTACGCAGATGATATTCAGCTTTATGCCATGTCTCCCAATTAAACAGATGTTGACAGCATCATTGCTGGGTTTGAGGGCTGCATATGTGAAATCAGGAAATGGATGAACCAGAACTACTTGAGTATTAATGATAACAAGACTGAATTCATCTTCTTTGGGTCGCCTCAACAGATGAGAAAAGTCACCATTCCTCATCTAGCAGTTGGTGAGATAAGCGTTCCTCCCGTTTCCAAAGTACAGTCTCTCGGCCTTCTGCTGGACACCAAAATGACGATGGAGCCTCAAGTATCTGCCTGTGGAAGAAACGCAGTCTATCACTTGAGAAATATTCGCAGGATCCGCAAACATCTTCATCCACAGGCCACAAAGCAGGTGGTTCATGCTCTGGTTACTTCACGCTTGGACTTCTTTAACAGCACACTCTATGGACTACCTGACTCACAAATCAAACGACTTCAGAAGGTTCAGAACTCAGCTGCACGCCTAGTTACTGGTTCTAAATCATCGGATCACATAACTCCAGTACTTAAACGACTGCACTGGCTCCCTGTGAGACAGAGGCTTGATTTTAAAATACTACACCTGTATCGATTGTAATCAAAATCACGTCAAATATGGCCCCTAGCTACATAATGGACGTCATGAACCTGAAGAATCTTCAAGATATGGTCTCCGCTCAGGAAACACAGACCTTTTCCAAGAATTGCGTTCTCAGAGATCATGGGGCAATCGATCATTTTGTGTGGCCACCCCACGTGCTTGGAACTCCCTTCCCTTGGACATTAAATCCAGCACATCGGCTAGCAACTTTCAAAAGAACTTGAAAACCTTCCTGATGAAGAAGGCATACCATTAATGTTAAGATAATTATTTAAAATATGTTACTGTTTATATTGCACTGTTTCTTTGATAATAATATGTCTATATTCAAGATGTTTGTCCATTCTTAATCAGAGTTTTCCTTGATTTGTAACTTTTGTTATGCTTTTCATTTATTTGGAGCTATTTAAAACCATTGAAATAATAGTTGCCGATAAAATAGTGGGCACAGCACACGGGGAAAAAAGCGTAAATTGAAATCACAAGAATAATCTCAAAAGCGGATTTCCGCTAAAAAGCGTAAATCTCACAGGCCTGTAGTATACGCATGAGTGACACCCAGTGTCAACATATACATGTATACCTTTTCTAATAGCTGATCTAACATGGGCATGTTCTCTGTCTGTGCTTTGATGGTATGAGAGAAGAAGCAAATAGGTCTTGCATGGTATCAGGCGTGGGATCGGGACCTGCTTCACACCCATAATGAGGGATGCTTCACTGATGTCTTCTTGTATATAATTGAAGAATCTTCTGGAAGGAAGTTATTTTTCCAGTTTTCTATATGATTTTATAAATATAGAAATTTCTAGAAGAGAAATCATTATTCATATGTGAAAAGTGAATGTACTCTGTAACAGTGAAATAATCATAATGCACATCCAGTAGAGCAAGAACTAGATCACTGCATTATGTGTGATGTACTGTATGTAGGGGTGGGAGTTTCGGGTATTTTTTCAATTCGGGAACCCGACTATTTTTCGGGCGGGTTCCCGGTTACCCGAAAATGATATAACACGAATTACAAGCCAATGTTTACCCCTAAGAAGCTACAAACACTGTGGGAAAACTCCTTTGTGTTTGGCAACTGAAATAAACCATTCGAGGAAAAAACAAAAACAAAAACAACAACAACACAACAGCAACAACAACAAAACAGGCGGAGGAAATCGCGTGGGCGCAAGACAGGATAGGCATAAGCCGCCTAAATCTAATCTGTAGAAATTGTCTACCGTCTAATGCGTCTAATCATGCCAGCGCGCCAGCGCCTTAGGTAGTCACGCGCGGTCAACAGTCCCTCGCACATGTTTATCCAAAATACATGAATGTACATGTACTTATAAAAAAGGAAGGGGAATACAAAGAAATCTTATGAAGAAAAACTCGTTTAAGACGATGATCATGATGATTCTTAATAATTTTGTACGGGCAGCTCTTGGGAATTTTGACATCGTGATCGTAGAGATCGAGTCACTTACTCACTTTGTTCATCGATCATCATAATCATCAAAGACATCATCATCATATCATCATTATCAAGATAATAACATCATCAAAACAATTATCTTCATCAGACATCAAATATCATCATTCATCAAACTCATCATTCATCAAAAAAAATCATCAAGCCAACATTTTCTTCTCTGTCCGACTGCAACTTCATCCTTTAACACACACATGCGGTTCCCTTTTGAAATTCGATCTGTTTATACAAAGCGCCTTTCCGCCCAATGCCGCCGCGGTATATGAAAGGAAAAAAGAAAAAAGAAAAAAAAAAGGCGCATACCTTCATTGGCTGGCTGGCATATGACTTGTTATTAACGGACCGCTCATGAAATGACGTCACAAGCCCAATTTTATGAATGAAAATGTTAATCGCGCGCACTGTAGACATCCTTTGCTTCTCACAGCCTTGCTTTTCACTTTCGCATGAACAATGAAGGATATTATTTTGGATATATCGTTCATGTATATACTCTTAATCTGATTTCAGTAATTGGTAACTTCTTTGCTAAAGTTTCAGGATATTGTGACAGTGTCAGATCGTGATCGTCGATGTTAAAAATACCTGTTTAATAGTGTACGAGTTGTGAGATGCCACGTGCGAGTGTGGAGCGACTGTTGAATATGCATGAGTTTGTAAACTTTACGCCCGTTAATCGCTCATAGACTTATTGTTCACTGCAAAGAAGGGGGAAGGGCACTAAATGCAAATTATGTCATGGGTTCAATGAACCAATGAGCAGTCTCCGAATAGCGGCAGTGAGCTTTGCTCTCTGTGTATACGAATGTGTAAGCTTATGTTTCACAGTGAGTTGAACGAATCAAAAGCGCATCACGGCAATGGTGCGCTAGAGCGCTACATGAATTTTTTTTTACATGTAAATAGTAAATGGCTGTTCGACGTTCATCTACCGCCTTGTCGTGTACATACATAGGTGATAATTAAATACTCATTTTCGGGTATCGGTTATCTAATATTTTGACCCGGGTCCCGAGGCTCTCGGGCGGGACTCGGGTACCCGGTTTTTAGTCCCAGCCCTAACTGTATGATAGTAGAACTATGTAGAACTTACAAGAGAGTTCCAAACCTTCATGAATATTGTAGTAGAAGGCAGAAAATTCTAGTTAAGGGTTGAGATTGTATAAGCTGGGAGCTTGTACAGAAACTTCAGAATTTATACCCTGGAGCATATATTGCATATAAGTTCTCAGTTAACACCATCTGATATTGATCATATTGATATCAACCTGTGGAGATTGTCTTGGACCTCATCTTGGACTTCATCCTGGACATCATTCTTGACATCATATTTGACATCGTGATCAACATCAATATCGACATCGTCGTCGACATCGATGACTTCCTGAATTCCCTTGGACATTCTTTGGCTGGATCTTCTGGAATCTTCTTTTACCAGTTGGATAACATACCATTTGGATTCTCTATTTGGGATTATTATTGTGGATTAGCAGCCAACTTACTCTACACTTCAAGAACATTCTGGACTTATACCTTGCATTCATATTCTGTGGATTAGGAGTTTCCCAGCTGAGAAATTGTAAGTCTTTGCTAGTTTAAGTACATGTACATGTACTGTATTTGTAGCTAAAATTTGTAATTTTTTTAATATCATGTCATACCAAATGTTGGTTAATATCTACATGTAAATTAAACCATAAATCACCTAAAGTTAATGGCCCGTATTCTCGAAAGGCGCCTTACTTAAGCAACTGCCTAATTGTGTAAATTTAGGCCATCGAATTATGGAGAGCCAAATGTCACCCTCTTTTAATCTTACAAAATCACAATAGTTCTGGGACTAAATGCAAATACAAAAACTGACACGATAGAATTGATTTCTGATGCTCATTTCATGCCAGAAAATAATTTAGTTTCTTTATTTTGCTACATAAATATAGTAATTTATACGGGACCTAGGGGTTGACGAATGGCCTTCCATAAATCAGTGGTCTAAGTTAAACCAGGCTTAACTTAAGCCACCTTCGAGAATACGGGCCATTATCTTTTAATTCTTATCTTTTGAGGATTTTGGATCGTAACATATATTTGCACCACATCTCTCATAATTCTGATTACAATGACAAAACATAAATAGAAGAGGATATGATCGGTCAATGAATTATGTCCAAGTTTATGGCCCTATGTATTTCATTGCATCAAACAGTCAGAAAAACAGAAAAAAGAAAAGGAACCATGAATGTTTAGGGGCTAGCGCACCATGGGGTTCCAAGGAGCAACAGGATCACACTTTTAACTTGACAAACTAAAATAATTAATCACCAGCTTTTTTCATACAGGCTAGAACATGGTATAAGTGAATGATTTCAACTGTGAAACCATCCACTGCAATTAACCTACAGAAAACATCTAGGAAAATATATTGGACATAAATAAAAGAGACCAAATCCCAAAATAAAAAATGCGTATCTATGAAATAAGGTGGTACAAAGAATGAATCTTTTTTCTTTAAGGAATCAATCACAATTTTGGTTACCAAAATATGTAGTCCAGTAGATGGCCGATACAGAGCCTTCATTCATGACCATGATTAGACAAAAAAATCGGCCTCTTGTAAAGACGGTTGTTCAATCAAGACTACATCCGACTCCACTGTGTATGGAGAAGGTTGAAAAATTTCATTTTTATTGAAGAATTACCCATACCGGACAGTTATTTCTGTCTAGATCATGATAGGAATCTATCCCAAAGAGTGGATGCAATACTAACCTGCATTGGGTATGCACGTCTGTTAGAAGGTTGCACAAGCACTTTGACACCTTGCTCAACAAATGATTTGACATGTAATGGATTCAGCGGTGCCCTTTTTTCCGATTGTGACCCATAGTCCTCCCGTCTGATGGCCATGATGCACTGCTTCCCCTTTCCTGCTGCTGCACTAGCATGGCAGCACACTGCTACATGGGACACCAGCGAAGGCAAGGAACCCAAAGTGAGTGGCTTCACACGCCACATGGTTACGTCAAGTTGAAGTTTGGTGGATTGAAAAGACTAGTTTATCGCATGTTTATCCACAAACATCTCACACACCTACATGACAAAAAATGAGAGAGTGAGATTGGAAAAGCAGATGTGCACTATTAAATCTTGCACAGTACTTTCATTCTTTGCAGCTTCTCAAGTTGACCAGAAATGAAAAGCAGTGTGTGAAAAAGTGATGGGTTCACTTCATGATCAAATTATGGGCCAGCAATTTTTTTTCACATTAGAATATATACAATGTTGGATCAGTTGTAGAAAGATTCACTTAAAAATTTGGTCTAATCGTGGAATATAGGTTTCCCTCTTCAGTGTGAATTAATGCACACACTTGCACGTTATGTCTACCGAGGTGGGATGAAGTCACCGTAGCACTGCACGCTACTGTGCGGAGTGAATAAGGAGGGACCTATTTCACAATAATATTTTCAATAGGGCATAAACTTGTAGAAAATTTTGCACCCTAAAATTCTTCCTCATGAAAATAACAAAAGCAAGAGATTCTACAGTCATGTGCATACATTACATGTTTACTGGGAATATAAGTGTTATTCTGTAGCTTGACATTTGAATACAATTTGAGCAAGTGAAAAGCAAAAGTTGATGCCAGGAATTTTATAAAAGGAGAATAAGCTTTAAAATCCTTAAATTGGCAATACATTGAGAGGTTCAAAATCATTGTTTCTTGTCTTTTTCAACTTTTTGACAAAGTTCATAACCATGTATGTTGTTTTCAAAGACATTACATTTTATTATAGTCTGGGAGCCTGTCCCGAAATAGTCACCCATATGAGATTTGACCCCTTAAAGTTACTTAGACCATCCATGTCACTCACAAAAAGCCTGTCAGCTCAACCGAAGCCGCCGGGTTTGGCCCCAAGAGCCCCCCAAAATGGCCCCAAAGTCAGGTCGATTTCAACTCATCTAACAAATACGACAAACTTTGTCAGAAGGAAGCTGTATGACTATACATTACCAAAACACCAAAACTGACAAAATTTTCCGTCGGGATGGGTTGTCAAAATTATTTTCCCTTAAGGCACATTGACCAAATTTTGTCAGGAGAGAGTTATGGGTGTACATTACAAAATATAAAAACTTACAAAAATTTCCATCGGGAAGGGGTGTAACACGCCCCTGAAAAAAACACCAAAGTGCCCCTAAACTAAGCTTTGCTGCCCAAAATGCTCTGGATGTAGAGAAAAACGTTTTTGGGCATTACAGCCTTAATAAGTCCAAAGTGTCTCAATCAATTCAGCTAAAATTTACATACATGTAGTATAATCTTGAGTATTGTAACTTTCTTGGGGTGCAATAGACCGCTTCTGTAATGTATACAAATTTATGCACATAATTCTCTGAGCACCTAGTGACGAGCTATATTCCATTAACCTGCTTTTTATAAATGAGCCTCAATGCTTGGAATCCAGTTTGCATACATTATCTGTTGCTATGTCTGGCAAGCCTCCGGCAAGCTTTCAGGTTGTCAAGAACAACCTTTGTTTTGAAAAGTATGTATAAAGTTTGCATACATTACCGAAGCGGTCTATTTGGTATCAAATGATCATTTAAATAATAATTCATTAAATTGTGAAAATTGTACTGCTTTCTCAAAAGTAGTCACATGATATTGTCAGGATTATGTAAACACACCCATTGTCCATCTGCGCCTGTTTGGCAAGGCATAATAGAGAGCTTGCAAGATTTGTGTAATTAAAGACCCCAACCGAAGCCAAAAATAGAATAGACAAATTATATATCTACAGAAAGCTGTTTATTCTCTGAATACGACAATGTACATGTAAGCTTCATGAGCTTTCATTGCCTGCGGGAGGAGTAAGAGCATCTCAAATCTTTGCATTCGAGGGCTTGGAAATGGGCAGCCGTCGAGTATAATCACAGGCCTGCGGGGGGTCGAAATTTATGACGTCATTTCGTGTAGACGTCCCGAACATTATGATCCAAGTCTGCATGCGAAATGTACGTGGTGTTGTTTTTTTTTCTTGATTTCGAAGTCATTCATGCATTACAATGGAAGATATGGTGTTTCAAAGTATTCAATTGCATACATTGTTACAGAAATGAAAACCGAAGTTACAGCTATTATTTTGTAACCAAAACACACATTATAGGCGTTTTGAGTGTTTGGCCCAGCGCAGGCTCAGCCAAGCTGAGCTGCACGAATGTCTCGATAAGACGGCTTGCTCCGCGTCTCGCTCGGCCAGGATCTAGCGTTACTGCGTATGGAGCTGTGCCTTTTGACTGCGCTGCGGACAAGTTCCATTTATTTTTCTCGATCACTCGAGCTCTAATTTCTAGTTCTAAAGCCCCGTTTTAATAGACCGCGTCCGGACGGAGTCGGGACTGATGCCATGTTAAAAAAGCGGGGCAGCAAGTGATAAAACCACGGGTGGTCCACCCTGGCGCGCCGTCTTAACAGACATTCGCTGAAAACCTAACCGGGTAGGTTCCCATAGTAACGTATAGAACTGCATGACTTCCTGTCGCGCGCGCGGGAGATTAAAAAAGCGGGGAATGTGATATTTCACGAGAATCGAGTTCGAGTCATTGCGCAATGTCGAGCTGTCCGGTCAGAAACTACCTCGAGAGCGGCTTAACAGAACGGCTGTCTGGAATTAGCAGGGGTAGAGTTGTGATTTTACCCTCGTTGGACCTAGTCAAATTTTGGCAAAAATATACCGGGTAGATTCCGGTCAACACCTCAGTAGGAGCGGCTTAACAGGAAGGGGTAAAGAAATCTAACCCGGTATCACCCGGTCGAGGCGTTTTAAAAAGTGTCTGTTAAGACGGGGCTTAAGGCAGCGGTTTACCCTGGTAAAATTTGGTTACAACACATTCCTAGTTTTCTTTAAAGACACTAACTGACTATTGATTAATGATTTGGAAACTCATAATAATGGAATTCTACCATGTTCTTTTTTAGGTTAATTTAGTCAGACTAGAACGAAAAATAAGTCTACTCTACATTGTATGGTTTCAGAGATATTTCCCGCTGAGACTGCTTCTAGCTTCACAGAATCCCTGAAATTTATAGGAGGAGAGCCTCTGAAGTCTGAAATGTTATAAAAATAATCAAACTGCAGTGCTATAGATGATAATTGATTTCGGGATGAACTCTGACTCCATGAAAATTTTTCTTCTGAGTTCTGGGCACAAAAACCTCTCTCATGTCTCATTCCCTCTCAAAAAACCCAAGGCAGTGTCTGTCAGATTAAGAAAGTCACAATTTTTTTCTTCAATTTTCTGTTCAAAATCTTGATAGAGGACTTAATTTGCTTAGGCGGCAGGAATGGGACATGTAAATCAAACCTGTCACAATATGGCAATGATGGCATAACTCGATAACAAATTGTTAGATTTCAATTATTATTTTCTGATTGCATTTCTCTTGTTAAGACCTAAGTTATAACTTTAATGTAGACTATAGATATGTTGTTGACATTTTCTTGATTTGTATTCTTGGGTGTTAAACAGCTATCAAAACTTTCACAAAACTTGACAAACTCCACCCACAAAAGTAACTGGCTATTGTACAAAAGCTATTCACTGTCCATTGTTTACGCGCCGCTATGTGCGCCAGCCACAGAGTTGTCTACACGAGATGACGTCATAAGTGTATCGGCCGAGCGAACCCTTGTTATTACGTAACCGGGATGGGCGGACAGTGAGGTGTTCTTTCTGCTTTTTGTGGATTATTGAAAGGAAAAATGATGTTTACCCACATGTATTTGTATTCTACGTCTACTTAGCTTTCCATCGATCTATGGTTGTATTTGCTTCAGTTGGGGTCTTTAAAGGGCAATCCAACCTTGGTAATGAGATGATTTGTGTGAAAGCAGAAAAATAAGAAAAACAGGCTGGTGAAAGTTTGAAAGAAATTGGACGAATTTCAAATTGGCAATTTAGTGATTCGATCGTGACATTTTTGAGGACAACTCTGAGACTCTCCCATTTGTAGCACACAAAAATATCATTAATTCGTGGTTTTCTTTGAGGTGCTTTAACCTTTGGGGCAGCACTCAAAATATATTGGAGATAGCATATTGTTATAGCTCCTCATGAAAGAAAAAGATCCTACTGACTAATTCCATTAAAAAAAGTGACATTTTAGTCATTTTGTGTGTTGGAGTGAATGGGGGAGTTGTCCACAGTTACATCACAGTGACATTACCTATTCGGCCAATTTGAAATTCCCGTATGTATAGTGATTACAACTTTCAAAAATTAATAACTTTCTTATTGCTTGTCTGATTTCGTTCAAACTTTCACCAATCTGCTTCTCTGATTTTTCCTCTTTCTTTCAAAGCAACTTGCTAATAAGGTTGGATTTCCCTTTAACACATGAATGGTAGATTTCAGCATGGCAGCCACATAGCCCAGATACTTAACAAGCTTCTCTATCATGTCTTGTCAAACAGGTGCAGATGGACAATGGGTGTGTTTACATAATCCAGACAATATCATCTGACTACTTTTGAGAAAGCAATATACTTTTCATAATTTAATAAATTATTATTGAAATGATTATTTGAGGCCTAGATTGACGTAGTTGAGAGGCTATGTTAGCCCAGAATAGAATTATTTTTCGTGTTTTAGTTGGAAAGATAAGGTACACTGTTAAAATAAACTTTGTGGAATAGAATTCAGTTGTTAGAGATCTTATACACTGACAACATAAACCTGTCCTAATAACTAGCTTCCATACATTTACATGTATATATTTCTTAGGTATATGTACATGTACAATGTAGATTATTTGTTGTCGGTCAGAAGTGACAAGTCTGAACATTAAAATAAATCATACATTTTTAATCTGATCACAACTTTGTTTACAATGGATTGAATTCCTTTTGACATGCATTGAATTAGGCTTGAATGCTTCGTTGTTAGTTGAATATCAATTAACCCTTTTATGACAGGAATTATTTAAAGGCTAAATTGATCACATTTCGTTCTTCAAATTGGCAACAATGATATTTTTCTTTTAGTGCTACATGGTTCTAACAAAATGCAATGTCTTTGAAAACAATATACATCATTAGAGACTTAGTCGAAAAGTTGAAAAAATTGTCAATTTTGATAAAAAATAGTGATTTTGAACCTCTCAATGTGTTGCCAATTTAAGGATTATGAAGCTTATTCTCCTTTTTGAAATTCCTGGCATCAAACGCAATATGGTCATGCAACAAAAATAGACACAATGTGTGTAGAAATTTTTGCTTTTTCTACTCCTGCATCTGGTATATTTTTTAGAGCTCTGAATCAAAAGTTATCGAGCCAAACCACAAAATGTGGTCAATTGTCTTGAAAGGGTTAACAAGTTAGGCCTGCTTGTTATTTGTTATACTTGTCCGGTCCGACATTAGTTACCATTAGTTTAGTAAGTGTGAATGGAAATTGGTATAGTCAAGGATTGTAATTCTGAACAGATTGTATTACCGAATGTGTGCAGTTAAGCGCCTAAAATGGGTTTTCATACGCATGGGATTACGCGTATGAAAACCACACTATTGAAACAAAGGTTGCGTCTTTTTCCCGTAGGTTTCACACGTTCGGAAATACAGTACCTTTTTCAAGGGACCAAAACCCGGCGTCATTGGAAAGGGGTTCACTCGGAAGGGAATTGTATTAAATCTACGTTGTCTTTTTTAAATTTCATCAACTTCTTTTTCTGTAGGACTTGAGCATTCATTATGTAAATTTGACAGATATTCGTTTGATATTTAATTTGCTATCGTTGATTTTCTGAAAAGTGTTCGGACACTGGATCCACCACCATGTACTTTTACATCTTATTTAGATAGCATGATCGAGAATTTAGAGAACGAAACCATCATCTGGCTCTGTATCAGACACTTAGTTACCCATGTCATTGTGCCTTAGATTGCTCGCTACCTTATAGGAGGAATGTATTATAATTAGAGGACGTGAGAGAGATTGCCACAAGATTCGAGTGCGTGTAATGTGATGCCTGAACGTGAGGACAGGACACCGAGTGTGCCCCGCCCAGTTGCGTGAATGTTGCACATGGTGTCATGTGCGAAACCGTTTAGTCTTTTAGTACTTTAGAAGTTTGATTGTACAACTACAACTTACAAGTCTGGTACAAATCTTAGGCTTTAAATGCTTCCAGATAACTGAGTATTACATTGAGAAATTATGATAATGATTTTAGCTCACCTCGTTGACTATAAAGACGATAAATAGTAGTGGTGAACGATGCGGACATAACAGGACTGGGTCGCTCATGCCATGGCCAATGCTGCAACGCGCGCAAGTACGAGCGCGCGCTAGCTCTAGCTAGCTAGGAGGGGAGTTCTGTGATTATTCCAACCTTAAAGGGAACGTTCACCCCGAAGATTACTTGAGTTTAAAAAATGCAGAAAAAATAAAGAAAAATATTGGCGAAAGTTTGGACAAAATCCGTTAAAGAATAACGGAGTTATGGACTTTTGAAGTTTTGATTTTGTGACGTCACATGCGAGCAGCTCCTCTATTATGTAATGTGATAAATATTCCATAAAATACAGTTTTCTCAGAAAATTTAGAATATTTTCGTCTGTGCATTTGATATATTGTCAGAAATGTTATTCAATACTAGATTCTGAAAAGAAACAATATTAATTTATCGTGGAACGTAAAAAAAAATGCGAATATATGGAATATTTATTACATGACCAATGGGCAGCTGCTCGCATGTGACGTCACGAATCCGAAACTTTAAATACTCATAACTCTTTTATTATTTGACCGATTTTCATCAAACCTTCGCCAATATTTTTCTTTATTTTTTCTGCATTTTTTAAACTCAAGTAATCTTCAGGGTGAACTTCCCCTTTAATAGCAAGTTGCTTTGAAAGAAAGAGGAAAAAACAGAGAAGCAGATTGGTGAAAGTTTGAACGAAATCGGACAAGTTATAAGAAAGTTATGATTTTTTGAAAGTTGTAATCACTATACATACGGGAATTTCAAATTGGCCGAATAGGTAATGTCACTGTGATGTAGCTGTGGACAACTCCCCATTCGCTCTAACACAAAAAATGACTAAAATGTCACTTTTTTCAAAATGCATTACTCAGTAGGATCTTTTCGTTCATGAGGACCTATAACAATATGCTATCTCTAATATATTTTGAGTACTGCCCCGAGGGTAAAGGTGCCTCGAAGAAAACCGCAAATTAATTATATTTTTGTGTACCGTACAAATGGGAGAGTTGTCCACAAAAATGTCATAATTGACTCACCAAATTGCCAATTTGAGATTCGCACAGATGTAGTGATCTCATTTTTCAAACTTCCATAACTTTCTTAGTCCTTGTCCGATTTCTTTCAAACTTTCACCATCCTATTTTTCTTATTTTTCTGCTTTCATACAAATCATCTTATTACCAAGGTTGGATTGCCCTTTAATTGGTATACATGCATGGTTTATCCATCCCCATTAGTGCAGGTTCAGGTCAAAGCCTAAGGTTGATCAATATAGACCGCTTCGGTAATGTATGCAAATGTTAAACATACCTTTCAAACAAAGGTTGTTCTTGACAACCTGAAAGCTTGCCGGAGGCTTGTCGGACATAGCAACAGATAATGTATGCAAACTGGATTCCAAGCATTGAGGCTCATTAATAAAAAGCAGGTTAATGCTGGAATAGCTCCTCACTATAGGTGCTCAGAGAATTATGTGCATATATTTTTATACATTACAGAAGCGGTCTATTGTGAAATAGATATTGAGTGCAGCAGATGGCTGTATTTTGAGCGAGGGTTGCGTGTGTAAATATATAGGTTGTAAACTTAAGGAGAATCTAGTGCTCTGACTAAAGGCTAGATGGTGGCAGACGGCATGGCAGCTTACCTTGAGAGAAATGTTTAGTTGACATTTGGTGGCAAAAGAAAACGTGTGTGTGAACAATTAAGTTACCAACTTCTTTTATACTAGAATCGATTTCTGCACCACGTACCCACTCCTTTTTTACCCTTCTTCCATCTTTTCATCTTCTCTCTCTCACTCGACACCTCCTTCCTCTACCCCTCTTTCCCCCTCCCCCTTTTCCAGCCTCCTTCCTTCCTCCCCCTTACCTTTCTTAACCCACCTCCCCCACCCCCACCTCCCCCACCCCCACCCTATTCCGCCACAGTATTTTCAAGATAGAACACATCAACCCTAAACGCACGTGTACACAGAAAAATAGGCCATTGCCATTGCATTTCCACAACTACCTATAAACAAGGCAAGACACATATGCCTCGGCTCAAGAAATCCAAGAGTGATGGACATTGCTGTAGTGGACATTGCCATGGGCGCAAATCCAGGGGGAAAGGGGGACATGCCCCCCACCTTTTTTTAAAGATAGGCGAATGTCCCCCCCCCCCCCACCTTTTTGAATAACTTTTTTTTTTGCTTGTCAGAGAATTTTGAAGGCGAATGTCCCCCCCCCCCCCCCCCGCGAATTTCAAAATGGATTTGCGCCACTGGACATTCCGGTAATGGGCCATTCTTTGTAAAGTGAAACTTTTTTGACAAAACATGAAGTTCAGTCTTGCTGTTTTTTTATAGTATATTCTTGAAGAGTAATGTCTAAAGTTACATGGATCACTTTTTTTTTTTTAATTGAAGACCCAATTATGCTAATTTGCATACAATTACATTGGCATAAATCAAACTATAAAAAACATCCCTTTTTCACCATATACTAGTAATAGTCATCTCTCAATATGAGCTTTAATAGTTGTCACTATATAGTGAAATCATACCCTTCCTAGGTCCTTTGGCAATTAGTAATTAAGTTCAAGGAATGCAGAAAATTTGACTATGCATTATGTAATAATTAACATGCATAATTAATGTCACACGTACACGTGACCCCACAACATGAAAAGTTTATGCTAGTTTGAAAAATACAATAATCTATATTTGTCCTGTCATATAATGTAACTTGTATGTGTCCTCCATCTCACCAAATATTATTCCAAATGTGATTCTCGTTCTTTAAATATCGCCCAACTAACTTTGTCACACACGTGAGTGCAAATGGTCAAGTGCATATGTACTGGGCAAGTCATGTGTACAGTCTGTTTCATCTAAATTGTTGAATTTCTTGACCTATCAATTCTGTCATTTTTCACTTTTTGTATTCCTTCAATCCTCTGAATTGATTGCGTAACCCTATACAATTATGCTCAAAGTGTAATAAGCTATCGTATAAGTAATTGGCCAAAGGAAATGTGCTTCTAAAAAAAAAGGCAGCATCAAAAAATTTCGATTTGTTTACATTGATTCTTTGGTATGAACATTAATAATAATGATAATAATAGATATTAATGATAATGATATATAGTTACAATAATAATAAGAATTAATAATAATAATAATAATAATAATAATAATAATAATAATAATAATAATAATAATAATAAAAATAATAATAATAATAATAATAATAATAATAATAATAATAATAATAATAATAATAATAATAATAATAATAATAATAATAATAATAATAATAATAATAATAATAACTAGAAATTTAATTCGTCACTGAAGACGAAATAGGTGATCTGTCCCTGTGGCAAATTGCTTTGTCAGATGTGATATTTCTGCAAGATAATAATCATGATAATGTTGACGAAAATGATGATAAGATGGTCATATAAGTGATAACAATGACGATAATGATATATTGATAATGATGATCATAATGACAACAATAATGATGATAATAACCACGACAACCGAAGTCGCATAGCGCCAATTCAGGTTCACTTTTAGGGGCGATTTTTTGAAAAGTGCTTGAAATGGCATAAAACGTGTGCAAAATGAATTTGGGAGGATTTGGATCATTTCTAAATTTTGCGCACTTACGTACGCGCGCGTTTAACGAAAAGATCTTGACTGGAATGACAGTGACCTTAACCATGCCAAATATGAAAGAGAAATGACATTTCGTTATGAAGATAAGACCAGAACTTGATTTTCACAAAATGGCGCCTGGATGACGTCACGATAACCTGATGACCTTGAAAAAGATTTGGGAACTTGACCTTATTAGGACTGATGACTGACGAAAATATGAAGAAAATTGACTGAGCCGATTTTGAGAAATCGTGATAACGAACTGATATTGCAGGACATGTGGGAGATTATCCCCTTAGCTTTATATACACGACAGGGAATCGATTGTACACAAACTACTGCACACTACTTTCCAATAGACATAACACGCAAAATTAGGCAGTTTATTACATTGTTTGTGATGGTATATGTTATAATAGTCGAAGAAGATGGTAAAATGAAAGGCAAAAAAAAAAAAGTGAAAAAATTTTTTTTTTTAAATGGTCCCACCGGGAATCGATCCGGGGTCGCCGGAATGGGAGGCAAGTGCTTTACCAATGGACCAAAATATTTCCAATAGAGATAACACGTAAACGAAATACGGGATTCTGAAATCACATTTTGTAGTTAAAAAATGGGCATGATCCCGACATCTGATCAAAAATTGGAGGACACATTGGTGAAAGCATATAGTCTCAGCTATAACATACTAAAATTTGGAAGAAAATCGAGCAGAAATTACAAAGATACTGCTCAAAGAAGACGGGAATGTAGAATCAAGATTTGAGAAAAAGTCATCTCCTATAGAGAATACACGCAAAATGAGAAAAATTGACATGCCTCCTTTAATCGCAAAAATACGCCATGATGCCTTTGTCAAAATGAAAAATTATGGGTACTGATCTTGTAGAGAATTGTCTCAGCTACAACATATCAAAATTTGGAAGAAAATCGACATCCTATTACTGAAATATTGTCAAATGAATACACAAATTATGACGTCATTTTTTCAAAATCGAATTTTTTGAGTTCATAGGCAAATATGATGACGTCAGTCACGTCACAACATTTGAGTGGCCAAAATTATGCATGAATTCAGATCTACAACTTAAGCCCGGCGCACACTGCACGATCCCACTGCGATCCGATTGCTCTGCGACTGCGAGCCCAATCGGATCGCAGTCGCAACACATCGCAGACTGTATATGATTCCACTAAAACCTATATCCGATGAATTTGCAGCGCGTGCGTATTTTGCATCGGAGTAACCATTTTTATCATGTCCTGTATATTATATCAATTAAGAAGACAAGACTATCTTTTCTGAAAATAACATTGATTTACAAAACAAATTGAGCTGTTTTACAGTCGGGAAAAGGGTAGGGGAGATCCAGGAGAGTTGAGCCACTTTTTTCATAATGGGTCATATTTCCCCAAACCTGCATTGTGGGTTGGACAACTTCTTCTCATTTGAAATTTAGCTCCTATGTTATAATACAATGTGGGTCATGATATTCAAGGTGATTGCATTTCAAAGTAGTCCGTATTAAAAAAAAATTGTCGAATGGCGCAAGTCTCCCGCAGGGTGAGGAGAGTTGAGCATATCATGATGAGAGTTGAGCCACCCATGGGAGACTTGTGCCACCTTGTAAATGGGGGTAGAGAAAGACATGTTTCGCTTGTGGATTGACCTGCATTGCCTAGTATAAAGTGCTGGTATAATCGCCATAATAATATGCATGATTTCGTAAATGGAAATACAATGACATTAAATGGCAAACTATGAATTATTTCAGGCAGCAAATGGATCTGTTTTCCAAATTGTAGACGCATCTCTGATACATCGATCTATGCTGACTTAAAGATGGATAGCTGGGGCTGGGGCATTTGCAACAAAATTAATGAATAATTACGGAACATATTCATCCGCGCAATCAATCCCATGGCATGAGTTATAATTATACTCATGTATTTTTTTTTTAAATCAGCGATAGCCAGTGTCATTTTTTAATATTATTACTCAACATAAAAAAAATCAAAACTTTCACCACAATGCACACATAAGATGGAACCCTTAGATTTAAACATTGAAGACATGAAACCATTTTCGTATAGACATGATATAGAGGTCTAACTTAGAACCACATGTATATATGGTACCTGCTGTTTCAAGTAACAAGAAACAGTGTCGGTTAAAAAGTACAATGAACTCATGTCTGCGTGGGAGAGGGACTTCGAAAAACATATTCCAGTTTCTGGTGCGGTTCTTTTTTCAACATGATTGAAATGTTGGATTTTGAATTGTTGGTGTGTGACCTCCAAATTCACGGTAGGTCAGGTATAATCAATGAAGGCGGCTTCTCAAAGGACAGTGTATACTCGACTCACAATCAAGGTATTGAAGAATGTTCTATACAGTTAATGAATAGAATCAACGAAAGATATGCAGTCTAGACATATTCAATACAAGAACCCATTGACATTGAACATGATCCTTGCATATAACAGACTGAATATTTCAAATGGAAGGTCCAGATTGAACTGATTGACTAATGATGTTCCTAGGATGCTAGGCATTTGCAACACATGGAATCCAAAACGAAAATGATTGAAATACAAGTTGGTAGATAGTTGGCTATATGTAGATATAGATGTTAATATGATCCTATGAAATATATATAAGAATGTTTGATGCACGACTTTTCGAGCTCGCTTTTAATTATAAACAAATTACGTATTTTAAATTGGTGTCCTTGGTTGCACATCTCGCGCATGTGGGTTGATATGACATTGTGTTTCATGTAGCCTACATAGGCCTAATATTATGTCATTCAAATGTAGTCATCATCTCTGTTAACTCCCATTTCATGAGAATTCCATTTGAGAGCCTAGGACAAAAGGGATGTGCAGTTTCTGTAGTCGCTTGAATACAGCATTTTTTTTTCCAAGTATCTCACACATTGGCATTAAATGTGTACCAGAGGAGAGTTGAGCCATGGATCAAGTCTCCTAATGATTAGTGGCTCATCTCTCACCAGGTCGGCCTTTTTGACATGTGAATTGACTCCCTTCAAAGCAGTTCTATCAAATTCCATCAAAACATCTTCAATAAATTTACAATGCATAGGCTATACATGTTGCCCACAATGCGACAAAAGTAACTGTTCCTATATATATGTAAATGATAGAAAGTGTCGAACCTCTAACTCTAAAATCCACTTTTTGGAGCAATTTAGAGTTCTTCCTTCACCTCATGTTTGTAGAGCTGTTATGCAACTTTTTGCCTTAACTGAAAAGAAAGATATGTGACACACTACCAACAGGGGGCGTTTGAACTTTCTTTCTTGAATGCAAGTGGTAGTTCTAGGGGGTGGGTCAACTCTCCGTGTGGTGCAACTCACCTGGATCTCCCCTACATGTATCGTTTACACCAAATATAGATTATTCTTTTTTAAAATAATAGTCACAAGACCCCAGGCGCGGATCCACGATTTCTTGGGGGGGGGGGGCCGAAATTTCAAATCATGTGAGCTACATATTGCTACAATAATGGTGACAAATGGCGTATCTGACGCTCGATCTTTCACTCCCGCCGGAAGAACATTCTGAAATTTTTAAAGTCCATACAGATCATATTATAATGACTAAAGTTTCTAAATTCTGAAAGAAAATATTTACAATTTGACACCTATGATTTCGAGGGGCTACTTATTCATCTTTTGTTCGGTAATAACTAACGTCTGTTTCTGATGGTGTCATTGTACGCTAACTTCCTCGAAATCCGCCCTAAACACTGAGTTTCGTGAATCCTATAGCATGCGTCGGCTCTTGCAGGAAGCCAGGGGCCGTACTAAGGGCTCATTACTGTGGCAAATCATTACTCCTCGGCGACGGTCGGCGAAGATATCAAACAGTTATGTATCTGAAAAGACTGAAATGGCAAATAATGTAAATCAAATTTCAAAAGGAACAGCACTAATATTTTTTGTGCAAACCAGTCATTAATTGTCGTACGAGATAATAAAGACAATATCGGACACGGTAATGGTATTATGATTCAAAAAATAGACTTTATTGATATGCTCTATATGCATGATATCTATTAAGGAAATCGCACCTGAAATTGCATCATGTGCACTATAAGTTCCAAACGCTTTCTTTCATACAGTTAAAGTACGAAAAAGTTCCACAAGCTGGTATGCATACTATTACACAAAATGTAATAAAACAATAAGTGTAATTATAATGATACACTTACATGCCAGAGCATGATCATTATTGCGTTTCTTTGTGCATGTAAAAGAATAATACTAATATAATATCCATGCAAAATTTTACTGTTAACATGAATATTTTGAAGAAATGTTAAAATTTGATTTTCCACTATATTGTTGAAAATAGGTGGAAATATCATCAACTGCAGTATCTAAACGTCTTAAGAATAACCGTTGACATGATTAAAACCAAAAGTGGTTGGCTTGTACATATTTGTATTACTGTATAAAAGGTTAAACAAATGTTTAAAAAAAGAAGAGAGTATTCCAGTATTCCACAAGAATGGCAAGGCGTTTCATCAGAAATATATAAGATTATACGTACCGTTTCGTCTGAAACCCGTTCCTGGATGGATTAAATGCTTGAAAGTTCTTTTTCAACGCCTGTCACTTGATGAAGCGCCCACGTGACGTGTACCGACCGTCGTCTACAGAGTCACCCCAGCCCGATAATGAAGTGAAAAGTATGGAAGTGTATCCTACTACCGGACACTTTTCAGTAATTCAGTCATATCAAACAAAATATAGACAAATTATTTATCAAACTCACCCAATGAATAGACAACATATACAGAAAATAAAGATGTAAAAAAAGTTGCAAATCCAAACCAATGTTCGATACGATAAACATTCGATTGCACCCCTGTCCCCCCTTTTTTTTGTTCTTCCTCTGTTTTATCACTTTTCTCTCAGATTCCTTTTCTTTCTTTCTTTCTTTTTTTTTCATTTCCCTTTCCTTTCTCTCTCTCTCTCTCTCTCTCTCTCTCTCTCACCCATCTGCACCAGCGTACCTTGTTCGAGGGAAAACCCGATCTTCCATTCTTCTCCCCTTTTCTTTCCTTCTCTTTATTTTATTTCCTTCTCTCTCTTTTCTTTCGATCCCTTTCCCGTCTCTCTCTCTCTCTCTATCGTTTTGGTGGGGGGGGGGGGGGGGGGAGTGGGGAAAAGGCCCGATTTTTTCCCCTTATAGAAATATCTTTATTAAATATTGCTTTTGACTTTGCAATACTTTATAAACACATTAATAACAACAAAATACTGCACATAATAGAATTAACAAACAAACCATTTTAATTATACAGCACATATAGCAAAACTAGTTTACAGCAAAATTATGTTTACCCATCTGTTATGAAATGAGATGAAATTGTTATTCTTAAATTTCAACATATAGATATTCAGAATGGAAATGCCTTTGATAAGCATTTAAATTACTTTATTGATAGTAAGCTTCTTTTTTTTTTAATTTCCAGGAAACTTACATCCCTTCTGTTCTTTTCTTTTCTTATTCCTCCACGTTTTCCTTCCCTTTATATCCTCTTTTTTCTTTCCCTTTCACCCTGCTCTGTTTTTGTTTTTTTTTCTTGGAGATGGGGAGATGAGACAACGTGGGAGCAAGGCCCTTTCGGCCTCCGGCCTCCTATCCCCTTCCCCCTTTTCCTTTTTCTTCTCCCTCTTTTTTCCCCTTTCTCTCATCTATCCCTTTTCCTTCCTTCTCCCTTTTTTTTATGGAGGAAGGGGGGGGGGGGTGGAAGGCCCTTTTGGCGCCCGGCATCCTTCTTCCCATTTTCATTTTGTCTTCCTATTTTTTCCTTTTCTCTCCTCTCCCCCTTTCCCTTCTTTTCCTTCTCTCTTTCCCTCTTTGTTCTTTCTAATTTCCTTCCTGCTCCCTCTCTTCCTCTCCCTCTCTCTTTGCGGGGGGGGGGGGGGGGGAAGCAACAGGCCTGGGAGGCAAGGCCCTTTCGGTCCCTGGACTCTCCCCGCTTTTTTTTTCCTCTTTCATTTTATTTTTTTTTTCTTTTCCCATTCTCTCCTCTTTCCCTTCCCCTTCCTTCCCTCTTTTTGACCGTGGAGGGGGAGGGGGAGGGAGAACGGAGAGGCAAGGTCCTTTCGGTCCCCCCCCCCCCCCGGCCTCCGCGCTTCTTCCTCTGTTAATTTTTTCTTCCTTTTTCACTTTTCTCTCCTCCCTCCCTTTCCCTTCTTTTCCTTCTCTCTTTCCCTCTTTTTTCTTCTTTCTACTTTCCTTCTTGCTCTTTCTCTCTTTTTATGGGGGGGGGGGGGGGAGGCAACAGGCAACACTACACCCTGGGAGGTAAGGCCCTTTCGGCCCCGGACTCCTTCCACTTTTTTGCCTTCTTTTTTCTCTCCCCCCCCCCCCCTTCCTTCACTCTTTTTGGCTTTCGGAATATGTAATAAAATTTGGGGGTCAACGGACTTTCTGACGAGCTATGGCGGATTATAGATAGGCATGTTTTTGCCACTTTTTACATTATATTGCCCATTGACGCGCGCACGGATTTTAAAGTTTGACGCGCGCGTGTGGCATTATATGGAAGGTCGAGAATAACTGTAAATAGTTGGAAATTGTCAAGAATAGTGTAAGGAATTCAAACCATGCAAAAAAAACGGCGTTTTTACCTTCCGTACGTGCTGCGCGCGCGCATAACGGGCGCGCGGACGCGCACGGACAGAAAAAATTGAAATGCTTGAAATGACATGAACCGTACTCTGATTTGATTAAAAAGTGATTTTGAGCATTTTTAAAATTTGACGCGCGCTTACGTGCGCGTCATGATACACGCGCGAATTTTCATGACATGTGATGTTGACCCTTGACCTGAAGTTCATGTGTACCAAATATGGTTCTTTTTCGACGGCTCGTTTTGAAGATATGATCAATAATGTGATTTCACAAAATGGCGCCTGGATGACGTCATGATAACCTGATGACCTTGAAAAAGATGCGGGAGCTTGCTCAATGATGGCCTGATAACTGACGAAAATTTGAAAAAAATTGACTTGGACGATTTTGAGATATCATGGCAACAAGAAAGTGGGAGAAAAATTAAAATAAAGAATAATAAGAAAATTCTGACGAAATTAAAAGGTGATCTGTCTATGACAGACCACCTAATAATAATATATCTTGTTTACACAGGGTAGCCTCATCAGTACTAAATACTGATCTTCCTGAGGGCCCTACAAGCATTACCCTGGTTTTAACAAGACAATCGTAGCGCTCAGTGCATTCAAGAAATAAATCCTACATATACTCACTTACAACACCTGGATCGAGCATGGCAAATGCAGATAAATGTCTTGTCAAAGGACGTTAGTGCAATGGCAATTAAATTGAACCATACCTTGTGATCTGCAGTACATAGTCAGTTTCTTATCTACTAGACCAAAACACCTCCACAGTATCTCAATAAATATATCAA
The DNA here is from genome assembly GCA_025618425.1 of Heliocidaris tuberculata. Classification (NCBI taxonomy): domain Eukaryota; kingdom Metazoa; phylum Echinodermata; class Echinoidea; order Camarodonta; family Echinometridae; genus Heliocidaris; species Heliocidaris tuberculata. The sequence continues at coordinate 50,624,662 of CM046832.1, read as the reverse complement.
TAAATGATATCCATAAATGTATGAAAATGAAAAAGATAAAAAATTGTGTGTTCTCTGTGTATTTTTCATAAAGAAAATATCTGAGGATCACTTCTACCGTACTGATAATTGCAAAATGAATTAAAAATACTAAATATTATTTTTTCAATATTTCACTAAATCTGTACACATTACCTATGACATGTCACACACGTGACATGTCACACGCGTGACCATATATCATGATACAAATATTACATAACAAAAATTTTGTGCAATCTTACGCAATCAATTCAGAGGATTAAACAAGAGGAATACAAAGAGTTACTGTTATGTTAAACATTCAATTTGTGATATATTATTTTCTCTCGTTTGTTTTATCTTATCAACTGGACCCCTCGGTAGAACAGCTGTGCTGCAATCGCACAGCTTAGCAAGGCGATCCTTCCAATATTATTTTCTTATGTTATCATGTATGTTATTATATATATATGTTATTAAAATTTGGTAAATAAAATCAAATCAAATCAAATCAACAGAATTAATGCTATTTTCTAAGAAACAATACCATGAAATATACTACCTACCATAAATATGAACATTGAAGCTTCTGATAATTCAGAGAGATTTAAAGATAAAATCTAAGTTTCAAAAACCTGCTTCTGTGCGAGGTCACACACGTGACCTGAACTTTTTGACCTCTGACATAGAACAGGTATCATCACTGACAATTTTTTGTAATTTAATCCATGTACCTATGTCTGCAGTTACTGCATTATATACAGGAAAAACCAACACACTTGGAAGGCTATTAAAATTATAGGGCTCACAATAGCCCAAATTCCCTGTTGTTGTTGTTGTTGTTGTTGTTGTTGTTGTTGTTGTTGTTGTTGTTGTTTTGTTTTTTTGGTCACACACGTGACTAAGAATGGCTCCTTTGCATCACTTTGGTCTCCTCCTGAACATCTCTTTTTCTGCGGCGCTTCCTTGACAACAGGGTAGCACCAATTGTGCAGAAGATCAAGGTCTCTTCTTCCTCAAGCAGAGCGAAAATGCTTCTGGCATCCATCTTTATTTTGCAGAGCGCCAAAAAATTATGCATTTCCCGCCCCCTTGATCGTATGAAACTCGTAGAAAGCTCTTATCACTCGTTGATAGATCGGTATAAGTCGTACACAGGTCATCCCAACCCATACCAAGCTCGGTGTGACTCGTTTCGCGCTCGGTCCGCTCGTACAGCTATCGTAGTAAATTCGATGCTGCGTCGTAGATCACTCATGCAAGTCTCATAAAATAGGCAAATTTCGCGCGAGTTCACGCGAGTTCAAGCTCGCGCAGCTCGGCACAACTCGAGACTCCAACTCGGCTAAGTGGGAACCTTGCTTAAAACACAATGAGTGTTGCTATGTTCTGAATGAATTACTGATACTACTAGATCAAACAGTGAAAAATCAGTTGCTGAAGTTTATTATGCTACGTTCACACATAGGCGAGTTGGAAATACGAGTTTGAGCGAGTAGTGGCGAGTTGACTTTTGCATGGGGGTACTCGCGATAACTCTGCATTTAACTCGGGATGACTCTCCGTAACTCTCCGCAACTCGGCACAACTCTTCACAGCTCTTCGCAACTCGACGCAATTCGCGTGAGGTCGTATAGTTAGCTCTCAAATTTTTCAAACAGTTGAAAAAAAATTTCAAGCTCTCGAGAACTCTTGAGCACCTCGGTCAAACTCGGAACAACTCGAAGTAAACTCGCAATACTCGTGAAAAACTCGTCATGGACTCTTTTCAACTCGTAGTATCCGGAGTAAATTTCCATAAATTTTCATACACGAGTTCCCGCGAGTCTTATGCGAGCATTTGAGAGTTCTGCACGAGCACACCGAGTCTCTGGTGAGCTAATCACGAGGTTTGCACGAGTAGGGCGAATTATACGGAGTTTGATTAACGCGAGTCTGATCACGTGGTTTCCATTTGGCGGTAAAATAAGCACGTTTTACAACTGCATTGAACAAGTGCCACATGAAAAAGAGCAGGATGCCAAGGGTTAAGAAACTGAAGACTTCGAATGACCCAGAGCCCCAGAAGGAAAAACAGAATGATCTATAGAGTTCAGAGAAAGTGATGGAGTAGCTGGAAGAAGTAGGGTCCGAAGCAAGACCTGAAACCGGGCCTGAAACTTGGCTCTTGCAGACGGGCATGAAGAGGCACCAGCACAGCGCAACAAGTCTGAACAATCAAAGCCTCGGGAAAAAAAAATTAATTAAGCATATTGATTCGAAATCTTTAAATACTTTACATGTGTAAAGATGAGTGCGTATTAAAAAATGAACTATTTCCCTTTTACCTATGAATATTCAGCTGCAAATCTTTCAGCTATAACACAGTTCACAACAAAGAGAGCAAATTGTACACCATAATAGGAGAAAAAAAACATAATTGATGTTAAAACGTTCTTTTCATCTTTATTTCACAAGGAACATTTATAAAATGACTTTTATAGTCATGGTATAGTTGAATATGATTGTGTAACAATTAAGTATTGAACTTTTTTGTTCAAGATGTACAGACTCGATGATCTTGCTCCATCATCCATGTCATTTATGTTTGTCACAAAATTTATGTCACAAAGAGTGAATGAAAATTAAATCACGTGATCCCACTATACTCTTTTCTTCATTTGGGGTTCAACTAGAAGTACTCTTTTTCTTTGGTTTGCAATGGGAAACCGTTTTACATCTATTTGATGATTTGTGTAGAATTCAGCATGTTGGAAAGTTAAATTCTAACGTATAGTATCTAATACAATAAACAATATTATGTATATAAGCATATTACATGTATCTGCATTATAAGCATTCCAAAGTAGGAATTTTTCTGTAACTTTCGCCGTTATTTATCCAATTATTATAATTTTGTTTGACCAAAATTCTTTTACGTATTTAAGTCTTTGGGGCATGCATCATACAAGTATTGCTTTCTTAGCATGCCCCCTCCGTTTCATTGAATATGTTAGGTCAATAATGATCCGTTTGTGTAAATTATTTTTTTCTCTCTTCTTAGCACCCTTTATCTATGTATGTTAGTTTGGTTATACTAAACTTATTACATTGTTTTATGTTTAATCATTTGATCGATATGTATCATGTATAATTATTTTGAAACGGAAAATAAATCAAATCAAATCAAATCAAAATTCTCAAAATGTCCCTACTTATATAGGCCTATTTTGCTTTCCATTTGCCTGTGTTTATATTTGTGTTATTATTGTTGATCCAGATGTCAATATCTGGATTACCACTAACAACGTAAATAAAGATTTGAAAAAAGGAAAAGCAAAATGAGGAGAGACATTTTGAAAAGAGAAGAAAAAAAAAATCACAGCAGAAAGTGCTTGCTTTCATAGTCAAGTTAACAAGTTACCAATCCTAGAACCTCACCTGAGTTAGTTTGTCTGATTTTGAAATATACAGTTGATTCTTCCGTAATTAACTTTGCAATATCCATTTGGTCACCCATCTTGGAAAAAAAGAAACTGGCTCAAGAACTCTCGCTCTTTTTGAGTCGTATCAAGGTCGGAATTACTCGTATGAAGATCGTGACAACTCGTATTAACTCGATCTCACTCTTAATGCACTCTGTTAAACTCGAGTCACGATCGGGATCACTCGAACAATACTCTGCACTACTCGTGGTTTGCTCGTTGTTACTCGTACTGTGCTCTGTTTAATTCGACTTGCAAACTCGAAAATGTGCCATTTTTCCCCGAGCTGCCGCGAGTTGGAGCTCGCGGAAACTCGCAGCAACTCGTACTTCCAACTCGCCTATGTGTGAACGTAGCATTAGGATTCCACTCTTGCGTATGTATATCTTTTGAATGCGAGGACATCTTCTTATAATAAGAGGGGAACTTCCCTCTCAGACCCCACCCATCCCCAAATAAACGGGCCTCTGCAATATGAAATTTCTGTCAAACTAGATACATGTTGATGTTAATTTCTCTGCAAGATTGGAAACCAGCATTTTAGTTTGAAAATTTCTGTCAATATTTCATATCGGAACTGTTAACAATTCATTATTCAGACTATCCCAGTCCCACACTGTGTCCCTTATTTAGTATAAGCAATTAATGTTTTGCTTTCACTTTCTGTAAAAATTAAGTGATGAAATGTAATATTGATACGTCCTTTTGCAGTTCAGGATCTCAGAATATTCTTCAAAAACGGCAAAATTTATAGACTTTGATATGGCCTTTTTGCACTTTAATTTCAGCAGTGGTTCGAATTATTCAGTATGACTTACTTTATTATCCCCCCCCCCAACAAAAAAACAAAACAAAACATCAAAAGTATCCATATTGGGTCATGTAAATATATTGTTTTAATATCAGCAGTGTTCTGTCCATTTTATGTTTATTTTCTGTCAAAAAGTAAAGAAATATTTGATCAGAGCACCAATTTTGAGGAAGAAATGTAAGATTTTCTCATGATAGGGCTTTCTTTGGGTAGCCACCCACCCCTAGGAAATCAATTAAGTGATATTTGTTCCGATTTTAAAATATTGATGCCCATGGATGTACTTGTGTTCCTTGTGCTGTAAATATTTCAATTTTTTCTGGCTGTGCCATTTGACCTGTTTGCTCACCTACGCTGCTGCTTGTCAGGCACACCATGTTATCCTATACTATGCAGCCCCCACTTTTTTGAGTAGACACGTTAAAAAAAATATCTGAAAAAAGGCTCGAAAATTGTCATTAATGAGTGAAATAAGATCAGCCCCCCCCCCCCTCCCCACTTTCAAAAACGCTCGGCGGCCCCTCTTCTACGCAAACATTCCGAGACCCACTAAACTTTATTATTATCCCCTCGCCGACGTAACGCTGCTGTCCGTCCTTCCGTCCGTCCGTAACAAATCTGGATTCCGTTCGAAAACTTTAGTAATGTTTGATGGGTTTTAATGAGATTTGATATGAAGGTACATATGGTATCAAAATAGCCTAAGTTCGATTTCGGAGTATGTTGGTCAAAGGTTAAAGGTCATAGCTCATTGAATATGCAAAAATGTGGTTTCCGTTCGATAACTTTAGTAATGTTAGACAGATTTTAATGAAATTCGGTAAGAAGGTACATGGTGTGAAGATATAGCCCAAGTTCGATCTTCGAGTATGTCATAGCTCATTGACTATGCGAAAATATATAGGCCATTTGCGTTGCCCTTGTTTTAAGAGAATTGTTCTTTTAATAAATCAGTGATTAACTATTGTTTGTGTTCAGACATGATGGTGTAAAACTGCCTTAAGAAATAGAAAAAAGAATACATGGTGGCCAAAATGAATTGACATATAAATTTAGTGTAAATGACCAATCTGTATCTCATAACATACAGGGAACGTGAAGGGGCTTTTGTTGGGCATAGCAATTTATTCTTTACCCCAATGTCCCATTCATTTACCTGATAAATGGTTTATTTTTTATTTTTTTTTTTTAAAGGCAGTTTACCATGTTTGCATGGGTTTTTTTTTTATTAGGGCATGATTCCAATTTTTCCTAACCAATGTATAATACACAAAATCTATTTTGGATTGTGATTAGCAGTATGTATAATAAAATTTCTTTGCAAACAGAAATGTGCATAATAGTGAAATTGTCCAAGTTAATTTTCGTTTTCTTCATTATCTATTCTTCTGCTTGTTATGCCTAATGTTTTTTTTTTCAAAGTTAATATGGCTTATACATTTGTCATTTTTTTATTGTTGTTTGGGGAGGTAAAATTCTTTAATACCCACAATTAGTAACTGGGACCTGCTAATGTGATATAATTATATATTTTAGCTAATGGCCATCATTTATTTTGTCTACATAATTGTCAATACGACCTTTATCTATTTTCTTTATTTTTGATGAAGGAACAGATTAATTGTACAGGGTTCCTAGCTATCCTGGAAATCAGGGGAAAACCTGGAAAATGAGCTCCCATTTTTCAGTCAGGGTAAAGTCAGGGAATTTGAGAAAAATCACTCAAAACATACAAATCAGGGATTTGTTTGGCTCAAAAAAGGAAAGTAAGCCAGTCTCATATTTTGTCACTGTGTCTAAACAATGTGTGTTTGGCTATGGTGGGTTTTTAGTGTGTCAATACCTATTTTATTATCCTCGAATTTTGAAACTCCATCAGAATATTTGTTTCATGAAATGCTGGGAACTCTGTTACATAAAGGAGAGCATGCAGAAGTGCATTACTAATAGTATATTGGCTCAGATAGAAGAAGAACAAAATTCTATTATGAATCACTTTGGAGAAAAAGGGAAATCTGTGAAAGCTCATGCACTTAAAATTAACAGCTCTTAAATGACTTCAGAGTTGCAGACTCATATTGCCAATTTGGATCTGATTTGACTTGCAAAATTTCATAATTCTTTTTGACAAACTATTACTGATCTGTGTCTAATTTTCTTTTGTTTGAAGCAACTTTAAAAAGTTTATGAGGGTTGAATGAATCAGTACCAATTTTTGATGCGCAGTGCGAGTCCAGCCTTTAGGGGTGCACTGGCATCATGGGGGAGGGGGAAATGCTAGCCACTGATTAGGGAAAAGGTGTGGGAGAGGGTCCTATATTTTCTTTTATCATCCTTATCCCCTTCTCCCTTTCATTTTCTCTTAGTTTCTCTCCTTTTTTTTTTCATTGTCCTTCGACTGGGGGGCATGTGCCCTCTCCTCCGTGTGCCCCCCCCCCCTTGTAGCTACGCCATTATGTGTAATCTTCATTCATATCTGGCCTCATACATTGGCGATGACACATCAGAGACTTCTGTATACCTGATGAATGGCATGTTAATATCCTTACTTCACCTTGGGCCAGACCAAACGTAGTAAAATGTTACTTTGGATATTTATGTTCATCATCCGTTATGCTTGGTTACGTATGAGACATTAACCGTACAAATTACCTTGGACTAGCCCAATCCATTTCCCGACAATTTTCTGACAATTTTCTCAAATCTGGTATGAGTGCAATAGTAACACTTTCTTTGCAATGAAAAATGAAACTCATGGTCTCACCATTAGTGTTCATCTGAAGACCTCAAAATAAAATCACAACTGTATAAAACAAAATATGTCATATATTTTTAATATATATTTTATTTCATACAAAACGGACTCCATAACCTCATTCAGTTGATCACAAGTTCTTGCAGTGTCATGCATATTCTGTTGCGATATCCTATCTTCAAACATCCCTTTCCTCACTTCATAATCATCCTTTAACCTCTTTATTCCTATGGAAAAGAAGAGGAAAAAATGTATTAAAATATATATCAATTTCCAAAATAATGTTGCATGCAACATGCTCAAAGTTCATCTACTTCTAAAATATCAATCTGCCACAAGTTTTACAATGACAGAAAAACATGCATATAACCACATAAGATTTTATAACCTTCTTTCCACATGGAGGGCGCCTTTCTTCTTCCTTTTTGTTTTGATGACAAAAACGTTTTTCCCCTCTCTTTCTGTTACAAAATGTACTTTCTCTCATACAATTACGTCGTAAGCATTTTTGTTCAATTCTATCACTGGGAATGGGAAATACATGTAAAACATTTCACCGAGTATGATCTATAGTTCAATATGATTCACACACACAAATATAATCAATGAACACTGGCCATGCACTAAGTAGCTGTATTTGTGCTTCCAACTTCATTTGTGCTTCTTATTAAGTTCTACATTTAAAAACAAAATCTTTAAAGGGCACTCACTGATCCATCTTCCTTTTCGTATCATTATTTATAAGTTACTGTTACACAGAAGTCAACACAAGTTCATCCACAAAGGGATAGATAAGTTTTGAAGGCAATTGATCAATTCTTATGAATTTAAGATTTACTGGTGCAGTAGAATGCATCAGATGCTTATTTTATGGCTTTAAAAATAATAAACATGGACACTGAAGAGATAATATCCATTTTTTTTAATATGATTTGTACTTCAAAATCATAGTACTGAGCAAATTGATATTATGATGAAATTCATAGCATCATGATTTTGAAAAACCAGAATTAAAATACAGATCGTAAACTTTAGAATTACAGAATATGTATTTGAAAAGCACATGAATTTCAGAAGGCAAATAATGAAACAACACCAAAATAAAAATACTTAATATATACATGCATGTACTTGGTCATGAAGACAAAAATCATTTGCTTCCCATAATAGGGCTTTGCTATAAGCAATATAGCAATACATTGTCAATGGAGGTAACAACATTATTTCGAGCAGCAAACATGATTCATTGAACATTTGTTTTGAGGTCATCATGAACATACTAAAAAACATTTCAAAAATTCGAACTCCATCTATTCTACTTTCTTTAAACTGTGCAGATCAATTCATGATGAACAACTAAATGTCTTGTGGTATACTCTAATGAGTGCAAGACGAAAAGCTTCTGTATGTCTCTCTTCAGCGCCATTTTCCGATTCTGTAGTACCAAACATCTTTTCAACTAAATGTCTGCATACACTAACAGATGTCAGAGACATGAATTTCCACTGCTTCTTTGATCATCACATCACTGAGTGAATTTGTCCAATTCCAATTTTTAGATGACTTACGATTTAGGTGTCTCCTTTTTTTTTCTTTTCTTGATTTAAAGTTGCATAATAAGGAAAGTAAGTCTGATTCCAATGTTGATACAACATATCATCACACACAAGTTTCTTTTTTTCTTCCATTTAAACTTGCATAATGAAGAACAAGTCCCTTGCCAAGGCTTGAACCTTCAACTCTCCCAAAATCCCCATCTCTATCCATGTGACCACACAACCAACACTTCCATTTTTCAGGAATGACTGGCTTTACATATTGTAAAGAAACCACGACTAAAACATCTAAAATACATTTCAAAATATACAGAAAAGGAAACCAAGGAGCACAGTAAGTGTCAGCGTCATAAGATTAGTTGTGTGCATGTATTCCTCATCAACACACACATGGCTGCACTGAAGCTGAGTCATATAAAAGGCAACCAACCTTGGCAAACAATGCCATAAATATGAATTTCAGCAAAAGATAAACACAGACTTACTAAAAGATATCTTTGGGACGTGAAAGCAATAACTTTGAATATGAAGGTTGTTACACAAATATGGGAAGATGGAGGTATTTCAAATGCAATTCTTGCTTGGCTTGTACAGTCAGTGAAAATGATCATATACACATATGATTAAATAAATAATATGTTAATATCACAAGTTTAAAAAGCCTCTTGAATAGTGCAGAATAAGTGAATACAAACCAAAGGTGATAACCAAACTGATAAATAATGAAAACACTGCAGCCTGTAATAAATAGAGAGAGAAAATGACAGATCTCTAAACCTTTCAGCCATATTTAGTACACAGACACATTACACAGTTGGAATACATAAACATAAAAAGTTGTGCATTAATAACATAATAAACAGTAAAGCAATGAGTACATTAATACAATAAAGTAACCCATTCAATGACATGGTTTTCTCTGAGTCACATATATATGTTAGGAATATGGTAAGCGGTGTTTCGTTCATATAGGGTTTTTCAGCCATTCTCATAAGCTTGATTTGAATGTTCACTTTTCGTATTGAGTTGGCTGTCTTGCCATGCTAAGAAATGTGGCTCCAGACAAATAGATGAGACAAACATTTTTGCTCTCATACAGTGTCAAATGTCACAAAACGTTTCATCTCATACTTGAACATCTCATGAACTGTGGACAGTGAACATGAATCAATCAAACTCAACTAATATCACCAAAAGAAAGGAAAAAAAAAAAAAAAAACCCTGTAAGAACACACAGTTCAACAAAAGCAATAGACTAGTTAAATAATGTACTCAAATCCAATTAATAAAAGTATTTCTTTGACAAAAACTTTCTCTCAATCCCAAAAAGCAACAAAAATTTTGTATAAGAGGTGGATTCCATTTATAGGGATCCTAACATCTTTGGGGTGATCAGAAGAGACATCTATAAACTTGTATACAGCAGGTAAACCTATTTGGCAAAATCTAGTCAACGACACATTACATATTTAAAAAATGTTTACACATTTGTATACAACGTAAACAAACTAGATGAATTCTCAACCGCGTGCAGTCGAAATTTATGCCTCCACCATTGCCAGATCAGAAATATTTCGCACATTCATATTGATTTCTTACAATTTCATTTGAAAAATTTAATTAAATATTTTATCACTTGTTAAAACTGATATGCCAAGTGGTTCATGGGGTTAAAGATCACAAGCAGAGTTGCCATATGGCTGAATTCCCTAATCTAATCAGATCATTGTCACCCTAGTATGCATACATGTACCAAGTATGAAGTTAAAATGTCAAACTGTGCTCAAGTTATTGCAAGAACAGTCTATTTACAGATATATAACATCCTCTGTGACCTTTGACCTTTCAACCCATGACCCCCAAATCTAATCAAATCACTGTCACCCAATTATATACATGTGTGCCAAGTTTGAAGTTGATCCATTGAATCGTTCTTGAGTTATTGTGAGGACCATCTATTTCCAGGTATATAATGACATCTGTGACCTTTGACCTTTGAGCTCGTGACTCCGAAATCAATTCAGATTATCATCACTCCCTTAAATGCATACATGAGCCAAGTTTGAAATTGATTCGCCAAATGGTTCTTAAGTTATAACAAGAACAATCAATTTTCATATATACAATGACCTCTGTGACCCTTGACCTCGTGACCCCAAAATCTAATCAGATAATCATTTCTCCCCCATATGCATGTATGAGCCAAGTTTGAAGTTGATTCGCCAAATGGTTCTTAAGTTATCGTGAGAACAAGCCATTTTCATATACGCAATGACCTCTGTGACCTTTGACCCCAAAATGTAAACAGATTATTGTCCCTCCCATATGCATACATGAGCGAAGTCTGAAGTTGATACGCCAAATGGTCCTTAAGTTATCGTGAGAACAAGCCATTTTCATATACGCAATGACCTCTGTGACCTTTGACCCCAAAATGTAAACAGATTATTGTCCCTCCCATATGCATACATGAGCAACGTCTGAAGTTGATACGCCAAATGGTTCTTAAGTTATCGTGAGAACAAGCCATTTTCATATACGCAATGACCTCTGTGACCTTTGACCTCATGACCCCAAAATGTAAACAGACTATTGTCCCTCCCATATGCATACATGAGCAAAGTCTGAAGTTGATACGCCAAATGGTTCTTAAGTTATCATGAGAACAAGCCATTTTCATATATACAATTACTCCTGTCACCTTTGACCTTTGACCTTGTGACCCAAAAATCCAATCAGATCATTGTCCCTCCCATATGCATACATGAACCAAGTTTGAAGTTGATCTGCCAAATGGTTCTTAAGTTATCGTGAGAACGAAAAGGGGACGGACGTACAGACGGACGGACAACCTGAAAACATAGTGGCCAGAATTCACAAAGGTGGTTTCAATTCAAACCATAGTTTATGCAGATTTCGTGGTATAAATACGCTTGATTTAGCGCGTACACTTAAAAAGATCCAATAATGAACGAGCGCCGGTCGCGCGTGGTTGGCAAAAGCGCTAAATTTATAGTTGCCATGGTTCAGACCATGGTTTATGTAAATTAATTTAAATAAACCATGGTCTGAATTTACATAAACCATGGTCTGAACCATAGCAACTAGCGTAAATTTAGCGCTTTTGCCAACCACGCATGACCGGCGCGCGTTCATTATTGGCTCTTTTTAAGTGTACGCGCTAAATCAAGCGTATTTATACCACGAAATCTGCATAAACCATGGTCTGAATTGAAACCACCTTTGTGAATTCCGACCAATGCCTCCGGCACCCACCTTCGGTGGGCTGAGGCATAAAAACCTAGCATATTCACCTTGAAACAGTGATTGAAGAGGATAAGGACACATATGGCTCTAATACAAAGTATGCCAATAGAGTGTGATATAGTTCTTAAAGTACAGATTTCAAATCAACAGAGAAATTTATTAGATAATTTTCTGACAAATGTGACTGATCCTTTGGATTTGTCCTATAAATCAATTTTAAAAGTTCAATATGAGAGGTCTCATGAATAAGCATAAAATATAATAAAACAGCACATAATTCTAATTTTGTCTCTTAATCAGTTTTGAGAACATATCTTTGTTTAACCTAGGCTTAAACTTATTCAAAACGCTATCAGTTAGCATGCATTACTGGAAGCCACATAAAAAGCATCTTTACAATCAAAAAAAAAAAAAAATTACCATAATTCTCAAATGCATCTACTTTATTTGCAAATATAACCACATCAACACTCACAGCATGCACACATACTTTTTTTAAAATGAACCCTGAAAGGCAAAGAGATGAGGTTTAAAACCTCCCACACACCAGAATAATAGCAATACATGCAACATCAGCTGTCTGTCTGTCTGTCTTTCATGACCTTTATCATGGACGTCTACTGAAAAACTTCAAACGCTTCATGTTTGGTCCTCAGCTTCTAAGAGTGGGCACTGATGAAGCCTGTTCCTCAGTATCTCCCGCAACAAAGACGACTCCCTACTAGTTGCATTCATTTCAGCAGTCTGGAGTCACGCATAAGTTGGGCTCTTTTGAGACTAAGCAAGAGATGATTCAGGACTGGGATAAACAGAAATGGCATATTCAAAGGTCTCCACAAGTTGAACAGCCACTTCTCAGTGGTGCAATCAACAGGCTGCAGCAGCATAGATCCAAGGGGAAGCGAGAGGGATGGTGGTGGAGGTGGTAATGTGGTATTTAGACCTTGATGGAGCGTGTGGATGCTCGGATACCTTCTGCCTTGAGACGGTTGAGGATGGGCTTGTAGATGTCCTTGGACAGGGGAAGGACCACGCCCCTCTGCTGAATCTCACCTAGTTTGGGAAAGAGTTCAAGAGGAGGATTATGAATAACTATCATCTTTATTTTAGCAAATTATATACTTATCTTCATTTATTTATTGATATTGAAAGATTCTGAATTTCATTCAAATTTATGAGTTGACTCGCAACTACAAAATTTCACATCACCTTTTGACAAAAGCCCAAATTTTACAAATCTGGTATCCAAAGATATACATGGCCCATATGAAAAATCAATGAAAGTGTGTTTCGTGATCAAAAGAACATATTTGTCACAAAATTACAATGCCAAAATTGGGATTATGATAGCATGGTTATCAAAATACCCATACATCAAAAACAGAATATGCCTGTTTTAACACTACTCATCTCTTTTCACCGGTTACTCTGTACCTGGGTTTGCAACCTATATGATCTATTGTATTTTTTAGCTGGTGGGTTAAAAATGGTAATTTTTTCCGATATGTGTATCAAATATGGAAATCAATATTTCAAACTGAAAAGTTGCTCTCGTCCCCTGACACCATTCCCCCAAGGTGCTACAACACTTAATTTACAAACAGTTGTAACTAAAAAAATGACAGTAACAATGCTAGTCTTACCTTCCAGTACCATGTTAGCTGCAATAGCTACTGGATATCCTACAGTCATAGCCATGGCCGAGAGACCGTAGGGCTCTCCATAGACAGTCAATCCTATCTCTTCCTGGGTCTCACTGCCGTCTGGCCAATCCACACCGATCACGTTACGCATGATCACCAGGTCACGCTCTCCTTCAGCTACAAATGGGTAGAAGGACATATGGATGAGTAATAGAAGAATGCAATTGTAACATTAAATTAAAGTCATAAAGTGCTATTCCAAAAAAATTTTCAATTGTCATATCAAATTTACATTGCAACATGTTAATGGTGTTTGTGCAGATGTCTTTCTGAATCATCCCCACATGCAGCCAAGTATGGGCTGTGCGTTGCAACAGCCTATGATGTTACACATCATAAACCAATGATGTTTAATGATTTTGAGTTTTTCTACAATTAGATATTTGTCCCTAAAATAAAATGCAAAAGAGTTTTTTTTTAGGTTATCACTGCATGTTTCAACAAATTACACTCTTGTAGGATAATGAACAGTTTTGAGAACTTGCCTTTCAATCAACGACAAGAAATGTACTGAAGGAGATGTCTGAGTAACAGAAGGATGAATACGTCCTTCCGGTTCTCATCAAGCTGTGAAACCAGACAAGAAAACATCCCCAAAACACACACACAAAAAAACCTTCCATGCCCTTCTCCATCTCAACTACAAACCAGTTTATAATGACATATTCACTATAACACCCTAAAACACACACAATTTTTTTACAAAGTTTTCGAGAGGTCCACATTTGCAATAACTTGATGCTCTAATATTAATTTTTGGAGTTAACAATTAGTGACATACCAGTAGTCACTATAAACACCCCCAAAACACACACATACACACACAACAAAAAATCACAAATTTCTTGAGAGGTCCACATTCACAATTATTTGATGCCCTAATATACACTTTTGGAGTTAACAATTTGTGACAGTTTTTATGTTTCTGGGCTCTGCTTGGGAATGTAAGGGCTTGACTTCTATGCCCTTCTGATCTCAACTAGAAACCAGTTTATAGTGACATACATGTACATGTAGTTGTTGTTTATTTCTTCTCTCAAATAAGATATAAAGAATTCTGAAAGATTCTGAATGAAGAATAGGATGAAATCATCTTCTAAGCTGACTTTTCAGAAGTTGTAAGATTTGTTCTCTCTACATCAAAGAGGAATTAAACATCTTGATAAATCTTACTCCAATCAAAAAGATGACCAATATCTCAATGTCATTTTTGCAAAAAATTTAGATTTCCAGCTGTGTCATAAGATAGATGAGACATGAAAAACTATTCCAGCCCATTATAATAATAATAATAACATCATTTATAATGCGCACATATCCATCCCAAGGGATGCTCAAGGCGCCTAACAAACATAGATAATAATTATACAAGAAATATAAGAAAATTACATAAGACAGAGAATTTAATGAATAGGCAACACTGTGAAATATATTATAGAAATTAACTAAAATAATCTGACATGAGATATGTTTTCAAGTGATTTTGAAACAATTTTTGAGTGGGTGACATTTTAATTGAGTGGGGTAGGGAGTTCCAAAGCCGGGGTGCAGCAGCAGTAAATGCTCTGTCACCCCAGCTCCTCTTTGTTCGTAATTCTTTGAACTTTATGGTGGCAGAGGAACGGAGACCTGTACGAGTAGTTGAAGAGGGATGAAGGAGAGAGGAAATATATGAAGGGGCAAGATTATGAAGCGAAAGGTAGGTAAGTAGTAACATTTTATATTTGATGCGTTGTTCTATTGGGAGCCAGTGGAGGTTCTTAAGTATTGGGGTAGTATGGACTGAACGTGTGGATTTGGTCACAAGACGGGCAGCTGCATTTTGAACTTTTTGTAGTCTTTGGATTTGGTATTTTGGAAGACCATAAAGTAGAGAGTTGGAGTTATCCAGGTAAGACGTTACAAAAGCATGGATTAGTTGTTGGGTTGTTTGGGGGGTAAGAAAATTCCTTATAGTGCGTAGGTTGTGAAGGTTGTAGTTAGCTAATTTCACAGAGTTAGAGATATGTGAATCGAGGGACATTTCCTTATCAAAAATAACACCAAGATTTCTTGCCTTCTTAGTAGGAGCAATATGAACAGAGCCAACACATATATGGGTAATGTTAATCTTTACAAGTTGTTGCCTAGAGCCTAACATCAGAAATTCTGTTTTATCATCATTGAGTTTTAGATAACAATCATTCATCCACTTCCGTACATCTCGAATACAATCTTCAAGATCTTTAATGCATTTATCTACTTGTTCCTGAATGGGAAAACATGAAAAATATAATTGCATATCGTCAGCGTACATATGATAACTAATATTATGTTTCATGATTACATTATGAAGTGGCAAAGTATATACATTAAACAGGTAAGGACCTAAAACGGATCCTTGGGGGACAGAAAATTCGAGGTTAACAGCCGATGATGTTGTGTCACGAAGGTGGACTGACTGCGATCTATTAGAAAGGTAAGAACGAAACCATTGAAGGGACGTTCCGTCAATGCCAACCTGTTTCAATCTGTCAATCAAAATACGGTGATCAACAGTATCGAAGGCACAACTAAGGTCTAACAAAACCAATCCGGTAAGTCTTCCTTTGTCCATTTCGATTAAGATGTCATTCTGTACTTTTAGAAGTGCCGTTTCCACACTGTGCTTTTCCTTGTAAGCTGATTGGTAAGGATTTTGAAGATTTTGTTCAATTAAGCAGGACTGAAGACGGGTAGATACTATACGTTCAATTACTTTTCCAAGATACTTTAAATTTGCCACTGGACGATAGTTCTTTAGCTCATGTTTATCAAGGCTCGACTTCTTTAAGTGAGGTTTAATGAGTGCGTGCTGTAGACATTCAGGGAAAATGCCAGAACGAAGAGATGAATTTACGATCGTGGTAATGTATGGAGTAAAATCATCAGCAAAATCCTTGATAAGACTGGTTGGAATAGGATCAAGTTCGCATGTAGAAGGTGGAGAGTTCATGATAATTCTTCGTACCTCACTAGTTGTGGCTGGTACAAATTCAGACATAACTTGAATGGAGCTGTCAGACAGTGAGTGATCATCTGTGACATTACAAGTGTCAAGACTTTGATGAATATTGCTAACTTTCTTGAAAAAGAAGTCGGCAAAACGATCCGCTAAGTCCTGATCAGACATATTACTTGGAAGAATTTGTTCCTTTTTCCTATTCAAGAGTTTATTAATAACCCGAAACAACTTCTTTTGATCGCTAGTGCAGTCTGCTACTGCCGAAGAGTAATAACGCTTTTGTGCCTGGTCAATGAGATGAGATACTAACCGTCTCTGTTCAGTGAACACAGAACGATCAGATTCAGCTTTTGTGGATCTCCAACGCCGTTCCAATCTCCGCCTCAAGCACTTTGCCTCTCGGATATCTTCCGTCATCCAAGGACACGTCGGTTTGACAACTACAGTTCTCGTTTTCTTTGGGACTAATTTATCTAACAGGGCAATTAGAGAATTATCATAATGAATACACATAGATTTTACATCATACTCTAAATCAGGAACAGACAAAGCTGCATGGAGACCTTCACAAAACCTATGCCTATCTAGAGATTTCAAATTGCGAGTTGAAAAACTCTGTCGAATGGGCTTAGGTTTTTCTAACATAATGTTACACAGAATTGCAAAATGATCAGATAGACCAGGTTGTACTGTTACATTTGATATAACATTTTCATTTTCACGTGTGATCAATAAGTCAAGTGTATGTCCATGGTCGTGAGTCGGCTCACAGACATGCTGTTTCATCCCATATGTTGATAACAGGTTAAGAAACCGTCTGGTCTTTGGATCGTCGTGGACGTCAACCCATATATTGTAATCACCGGTGAGTATGATCTCTGATGGCTGAAGAAGATAACTGTCCAACATCTCACTAAACTCCTCTAAGAACAGATTGAAGGGTAGATGACGCCCGTAATCATCAGATTCAGGTCTGTATACTACGACTAAGCTGATTGAGCGAGAGTTTCCAGAAATTCTAACATGAAGCGATTCAAAGGATCTTTTTATCCTTTCTTAGCACCTCACAGCTGTAAACTTAAATTCCAATGATCACTGGAATTAATGCCAGAAAATAATTTTTGGAAAGATAATGGGTGATTTCACGCTCGGTGTTGGTGTTTGTGGTTTGTTTATGTTGCTGCGAAATCATGATCTAACACCGACTATGAAATGAGAAAAAAATCAGTCGGTGTTAGGTGTTGACCTCTGATTTTCTGATGTAGTTCCGGTTGCCAGTGTTTAATGTTTGTCAGATGTTGTCTGCTGAACCGAGCTCGGCAGCCGGTGTTTAATTTCATGTACAAAATTCCGTTCACTAACACTATACCCTAGGGATTAAAAAATTTTCATTTCACGTTCGGTGTTGGTGCTGGTGTTGCTACTTGTATGCTAGATATGGGAAATTTGGGGGATCAACCGTGAGAAATAAAGTCAGTAGGCATCATTCGAAGTGTAATTTTACAGGTGTTATGAGGTAGTATGTTCATATAGGTCTGAAATTAAATCTAGGCCAACATTTAGTCCAACGTTCGATCTAGAGCACACGGAAAGGAACTACCTTTGCTTTTTAAAGGGGTGGAAGGAGTGAATAAAAAATCCTTCCTAATTTTGTTTCCAGATAGATTTGATAAATATGATGTTAGATATTCCGTAGTAAAAGACCCAGAGAATCCACATTATTAACTAGGATGAGTTCTAAATCAACAATCACAATACAAAAGTAATGAAACTTCATGGCTAATCTGAGCCGATGCCCGAAATTTGGCCGTTTGCCATGTACGCGCTGGGCCGTCCGATCCGGCGTCTAGCTGCATTAGCTACCGCAGCATTTTCTGCTGCAAGTGAGAAACTCGAGAGAAATTAAATCTAAACTTACTGTTCCTGTCAATACTATCCATTTCTGTGAAGTTTCTTACCGGTCTCTAGATCAAATAAGGATTGCTTTTAGAATCACCGGACTACTCGTGCAATTTTACGATATTCTAGACTAATAATTCAGTAGTTAAAAACAATTTTTCTTCTTCGTTGAGAATGGTGCTGACGCCATTACCAGTGTTAAGCTATCGATATCGGTATCAGCTCCTTAAATCTGAACAGCGGTGTTGGAGCTCGATTTTAGGAGAATCTTTGTTCTAAACACCAACACCAAACACCAACACCGAGCCTGAAATCACCCATTGTATCAGTGGTGTATCCAAGTTGCAAGGCCTGAACAAAGCTTATTGCATGGAATACATGTATATAATCTCAAGATAAGAAATGCTGGAAATTCCTTACCATATGAGAGCTTCTGAGCCAAGTGATGAGATAGAGTAAGCACGGGAGATCCTTGCTTTGTAACCACGGTATCAGACAAAAGCCCCAAACTGAAATAAAAGAATAAAGAATATGAACACTGACATAACTATGAATGAAGATAAAAATAAGCAATGCATTGCCTTTATTTACAGCTAATAAAAGGTGACAGATTTAAAATAACGACACTCAATCAGTGAGTGTCTTATTTACGAATGAGGCATACTCACCTGTCCCTGTTTAACATTGCTATTCACCCCACCCCACCCTCAACAACACCGGTAAGATCTCCCACATAATTTATGCATGCCCCTGGCACGTACAGCGTGCAACCCGTCAGGGGTCACCTCGTGACCTACATCCCTCGTCACTTCCTCTTTCACACAGCAGGAAACCTATCCGACGGGGAGGTAGGGTGGGAGACTTGACAGGTGAGTATGCCTCATTCGTAAATAAGACACTCACTGACTGAGTGTCGTTATTTCCATCATTATCGGCATACTCACCTGTCCCTGTTTAACATTGCTAGATTACCACAAAAGGACTAGCGGAGGATAGGCCTACTCAAATTAGTTCCAATACAATGTCAGAAAATCGCATTAAAACTTCGGATCGTGATAATGAGAGGTAACAATGAAAATAGGACCGTGATCCGAAATGTTACCAAATGGCCCTCAGAGGGCTCAACCGTCAAAAACCATACAAACAATTATAGTAACTACATAACACTTAGGCAAACCTGCCAAATAGTAAGGGTAACAGTAAGAAGCTGCAAACAGCAAAAACCCATAACTAGCTAAATGCCATAAGGCATCATAAAAATGAACTGTATAACTATGAACAGCAACTACATAACAGAAGGGTGAAGACTTGTCATTAAGACCCTTCTGTAAAAGAGTGGAGCCCCTAAATGGAGACAGGACCTACTTAGAGTGGGGGCAAGACAAGACTGCGCGGGAAAATTCTGTTCCCCGGGTGACCACGTCTGAGAGGTAAAAGGACGTGAAGGTATTGGGGTGGGCCCAGTAAGCTGAGTGCAGAATTTCTTCTACTCCCACCCCTTGGAAGAGGGCCCAAGATGATGCAATACCCCTAGTGTCATGGGCCCGTATAGAGTCCGAAAAGATAGCCTGGGGACCTCCTGACTTGATTGCTTGGACTATCCATCGGGAGATGGTGTCTGCTGAGACTGCTTTGTGAGGGGCAGTGGAGCTAACAAATAGTTGAGGGGATAAACGGATATCTTTGGTTCTGTGAGTGTACCATTTAAGAGCTCTGACTGGGCACCATAAGCGGTCTTCGGGTATGGAAGAGAGGTTGGACAGGGAAGGAATGACGATTTCACAAGGTCCAGACCTTTCGGTTTGGTTTTTGGCAATGAACCCTGGACTAGGTATTAATCGTACTTTGTCTTTTTCCCAGCGAATATGACCCTTCTCTAGGCTGAGGGCGCGAATGAAACTTCTGCGTCGACCCGAAGTTATGGTAAGTAAAAATGCGGTTTTAACTGAGAGATCTAGCAAGGAACAGCTGTGCATAGGTTCAAAGGGGGGACGGGATAAGGCCCGGAGAACTCGAGGCAGGTCCCATCGAGGTCCTAACTTGCGTGTAGGGGGCCGCTGTAGGAAGAAGGATTTTGTTAATCGATATAAGAAGCAGGAGGTGGAGACTGTTTCACCATTTTCAAACCCTTGATGGATGGCTGCTATGGCGGATCTGTATCCCCTTATTGTGGATAGAGACAGGCCATCATCAAAGAGCAAGACTAGAAAGTCTGAAATCTTACCTAGAGGGGCAGAACTAGGGTTGATGCCCTGTGTCTCGCACCACTTGATGTATCGTAGTAGTCGGGTGTCATAGATAGATCGTGTGGAGGCTCGTAGATACTTTGCTGACATCTCTGCAGCTCTGTCTGATAGGCCTGCGTTAACTGCTGCTCTCCGGAGATGATCCAGAGTGTGAGAGACAGCTTCTTGATCTCTGGATGATGAGTTTGAGTCCCTGGTTGTGACAACAGGTCTGGCCTGGGAGGAAGAGCTCTGGGAGGTTCTAGTAGTAGTTTCAACAGTTCTGAGAACCATGGTCTCCTCGGCCAAAGTGGAGCGATTAGGAGGAGAGAGGCTTTGTCCCTTTTGACCTTCTGTAGGACTTGTGGGATTAATGAAAAGGGAGGGAATGCGTAACCGAGGAAGTTCGTCCATGGAATGGAGAACGCGTCCGTTGTGAGGGCCCACGGGTCTGCGTGGCGAGTACAGTACACTGGAAGTTGGTTGTTAGGGTCGAGGCAAATAGGTCTACTTGTGGTTGCCCGAACTTTGCGAAGATGGTGTTTGCTATTTGTGGATGTAGGGTCCATTCCGAGGGAAAGTATTTCCCCCTCGAGAGGAAGTCTGCTATGTAGTTGTCCCGACCCGGGATGTAGTTTGCTCTGATGTTGATATGGTTCTCTCTGCACCAAAGGATCATTTCCACTGCTAGGTTGCACAGCGTCCTGGATTTCGTTCCCCCTTGTCTGTTGATGTAGGACACTGTGGTTTTGTTGTCTGATTTGATGAGAATGGTCTTGCCCTTCAGCTTGGGGGCACGTTGGATTAAGGCCAATTGGACGGCCCTCATTTCCAGGTAATTGATGTGACGTCGTCTGTCCACCCCTGACCAGCGGCCTGTTAGGTGAACGTCTTTGAAGTGGGCCCCCCACCCTTGGCAGGAGGCATCTGTAGTGACTGTAAGGGAGGGCTGCATTTGCTGCATTTCTTTCCCTTGGTATAACATGGTAGGATTGACCCAGAAGAGAATAGCTTCTCTTGTTTTCTTTGTTATTGGAATAATTTTTGATTGTAGGTCTTGGCTTGGGTGAAAATGCCTTAGGAAGTGAAGTTGTAAGGGTCTCATGTGGAGGCGGCAGTCCGGTATTAGGTCTACTAAGCTGGCCAGAAGGCCTAGGAATTTTTGCCAGGTTTTTGCGGGGGCTGACTTGTGTGTTACAAGGCTGTGTCCTGCGTTCAAGACTGTACTTATTCTGTGGTCTGTGGGTCTGGCTCGTAGGCTTGAGATTATGATTTTGGCCCCTATGAATTCGGGTGTCCTTGTGGGTGTGAGATTTGACTTTGTGAAATTTATCAGGAAGCCGAGGTTTGATGCCAAACTGATGGTGGTTTGTACATCTCTTTTTAGGTCCTCGGGGGAGGGGGCGAGAATCAGCCAGTCGTCGAGGTACATGAAGATCTTGATCCCCCTCCTGCGTAATTCTGCCGCCACGACTTGGGTCAGTCGGGTGAAAATGCGAGGAGCTGTCTTCAGCCCAAAGGGAAGGCATCGATATTGGTAGCACTCTTTTCCGACCATGAAGCTTAGTAAGTGGCGAGTGTGAGGGTTGATAGTAATGTGGTAGTAAGCGTCTTTGTTGTAAGGGCGCGCGGTAGTGAAAGAGGAAGTGACGAGGGATGTAGGTCACGAGGTGACCCCTGACGGGTTGCACGCTGTACGTGCCAGGGGCATGCATAAATTATGTGGGAGATCTTACCGGTGTTGTTGAGGGTGGGGTGGGGTGAATAGCAATGTTAAACAGGGACAGGTGAGTATGCCGATAATGATGGAAATAATCTAATACAGAAAGAATATTTGCAACTTTGTTGTTCTATTCACACTTAAATAATGCTCAACAATCGCATTGAAAATTCAGGATTAAAAGAATGTAACTATGAAGGAAGATAAATACTAGCAATGCATTGCTCTATACAGCTGATAAAAGGTGATAGATTTCAAATAATCTTATACAGAATATGCTGGACAGTCGCACTGAAAGTTCATGATCAACAGAATAACCAGTTGATAGCAAGCATGCCTAATCTGCCTGCAACCGCCTCTTTGAGTGACCTGGGCCCAGTTTCATAAAACTTGTTATCAATAACAACTGCCTCATTTCTATGACAAATTTGCTCTCAGCCAATCAGATTTCAGGATTTCAGTAGCTTAGAAAAATTATTGTAACTTTTTATTGATAAAAAGTTTTATGAAACGGGGCCCTGAGTGGTATACTGAAGGGTATATTATCTTTTATGATATGGAGATATTTATCTTTAATTGTAATAAATCTAAGTTATGGAGGGTTGTTGGTTAATGACTGTACATGCATGCAGGTATATGTCTACACAAGGTGATTAAGTCCAAATTATGTTTATTTTTCATAATCTGGATGCTAAAGAGGTGGTTAAAAAACTTCCTCTTGTACTGTAAGACTCAATAAACAAAATAAATGTAGACCTTTGATCAAGGACCTTACTTTTATGCTAATATTGACATATATCAAACTCTAGTATCGCATAAACGCATCAAGGGTTCCAAAATGAGCATTATGACAAGAAAAATGTTTAGTTCAGCAGAGAACCAATAAGATGTAAAGAAGAAGAAAAAACCCGCCCACTTAAAACATAAGTGCAAATAACAGTTAACTATTAAATTATGTTCTATTTACATTCTACTCATGACTTTGGAGTTTAATCTTAAACCATTTTATATCCCTTTGTGCTAAGAGTATTTGTCTTTCACACAAACTACATTTTCCTTTACTACTAATGAGGTACACTGCAGTGGTTGTATACCATGGTATTTTCAATAATTCTCACAAAGGAATTCAATTCTTATGAGAGATTTTAGGTAAGCTTATATATGCCCTCAATATTTTGTATTACTTGAGTATGAATTTAAGATAATTAACACAATCATGATTTTTGAGATAGCTACTGAAGGTTTCTATTCACAGAATCTAAAAAGAAGGTGGGCATATACCACAGTAGAGAGAAGATAAAAATTAATCACAGGATCGACATGAACTTGTATACACATGTTTACTGCTGCGCTATGAAGATGACAACAAACATAACTATTTTATCAAAGCTGTTGTTGCTTTTTTCTTTCAGGTCCTAAAATCAGACATACATGTATATATACTGCTCCTTATTGTGTAATGATGACTACTTTTCAGCCTAAGAATTTTCTGTTTATTTAAATGTACTCTTAACATAACATGCCAAGGCTTTCACCTGTCTTCTTTCTTTTACAGTTTCACCTGATAAGGATAAAGTCTCTTAAGAGTGGAATGTTTCTTTCTTCTGAACAAATTTACTGCCAAAGCAAACTGTCACTGTCTTCCTTTTGAACAAAATTGGAATCAAAGCTAACTGTTGTGAAGGACATAGAAGGTTTATTCTTGCATCTTCTCAGCCACACGCTGCAACCTGCAAATTGACATACTGACATAACTTTATATGTATATTCTAACAATGGTAAAACATGGAAAATCACTTGTGGATTACAAATTAAGAAGGTCCACACTTAATACATAAAGCTCAATGGTAACTGCAGGGACATTTGCATATTTTATGACAATCCAGCCTTGTGACTGCTTTGACTCAATGAACCTCTGTTTGAAGTTTGAAGTTTGAAGTCTGAAGTCTCTTACTGAGTTGAGGATTCTTCTGCATATATTTCAACAGCTTGCTGCCATTTCAAAACCACAAAAACGTTAATTATTTTCTGGATACAGTGGATCTACGTGGTAAAACTTCAGTTTTATATTCCTTCAAACTTCCTTAGATATGTGTAGTGTTTGTAAACGATAGTCTTAACAACCACCAAATTCTCTATTTGGTATGCTGATGCAAATACTGTTGTAATAATCTTTCAAATGTTCATTTCTTTCTATACTGCTAGTTTTACTCTATTCAGACAATGGTGAAAACTTATTAATTACTTTTTTTTAAAGATAATGTTGTTTGTAACATAAGTAAGCATGTTTAATCTTTATTTCACCATTTCAGTCTTATTACTGATTTTACATCAGTGCCAATCCATAAGATTAAGAAAAGTGAAAGAAGCATACTTTGATTTCCCATACCCATGTAATAGTACCAAAGTCACCTTGCAGCATGGATATAAAACCCCTTTCTTTGAATTACCAGAAACTGAAGTATCTTATTCAATGCCTCAAGATCAGGCAGACAGATTTACAGTCCAAATCAAGAAGGAAATCAATAACTGCTTTCTCAGACTTACAATAAGCAATCTTATGAGAAAGGATGCAGGCACATACATTTCATCTGTATACATGGATGAGACTCTCCTAATAGCATTCACAAGAAGAGTTAGGTTATATGTAGACTATCCCCCAGGGAAGGCATCATGCAGTGTGAGTGAGAGCAAGAGTGGAGACTGGGTTTCATTAGAATGTGAAGCAGAAGTTGGGAGTTTGGCAGGTCAAATTGTATGCTATCAAAATGGTGAAAGCATGCCTACACTAACCAGCCCTGTGGAAACCTATACAACTTTGACAGAAACCATTCTAATCAGAAAATCACAGCCAGCATTTTGTTGCTCATCCACTTTAAGAGAACAGAAAGGAAAGTGTGAATGTAATGATACTTTATATCCACCTAGTCACAGTAGTAAAGAACCATGTCCTACCACACCAAATATTGCTACAATGGCACCTAATAACAAAATCACAGAAAAAAGACAGGCCAAGCCTTCTCAGTATTATCACTTACCAAGCACAGTATCCCAAACACCTCCAAAAATGGAAGTTAACAACTTCAAAGAAGTGATTATTCACTCCATTATTGTGCCTCTTGAAGTCATACTGCTCATAGCAAGTATCATTTTCTACTACAAATCAAGACTGAATAATACAACAACTAAATACAAGCAAGATAAAAAGTTATAAAGGCCTTCACAATGAAAAGAGTATGGTTTCAAATGGACAACTACATAAATGCAAATCCAACAACCATTCCTCAGCAGAAAAATGTCCATCATAATTAATCATAAGAAGAAAAAAAAAATCTCTATTCTCATTCAGCTGTTGATAAATTTATACAGGGGTTAGGAATTAGAATTTGTTTGCATGTTTAGCATTAGTGTATACTGTATATAAATGATATTAAAAAAAATAATAATAGATTTAAATTCAGACAATTAAGTGCTGACATCACTATTGTTTTTGTCACATATATGAATATAAGGATTATTTCTTTTTGTTACTAAATGTATTAAATACAGTAATAGAAATTTATAACAGATAAGACATCCATGTTTGCATGTATACAGACAAAATAATCTGCAGAAGATTTTAGATGACCTGGTAAACAAAGTTGCTTATAATCTGCAATTCCTAAACATGTACATGTATGTAGCTTCAAAACTTTCTTGTTTGATGAAAATTTGCAGTCTTGTAGTGTGTGTATGACTTAATAATGTAAGAAATATAAAGATTACAGTCCGACCTCGTTCATCTGGCAAAGTCATGACCAGGATCATTCCTGATATGTACTTTGGCTATATACAATGTATGATATATCTTTTTATATTCCACATACCAAGAATCTTGCTGTTAGATTGGTCTAAGGGCAATCACGTGAGAGAGCGTAGTTATCCCCATCAGTCGACCCGAGAAGAAAAGTTTGTGACCTTGACGGAATAGTACTTATGTGTTTCGCTGATCTCTTCAGTCCATTATAGAGTCACAATGCGTTATCAATATTTTGGGTACGCACAAAATGAAAGTGCATGACCTTTACGAATAGTCAGAATGAAAAGTATGTGACCTTTACGAATAGCTCCATAAGCATACTAAAATAAGATTAAATTGTACCAATCACCTGAAAAAAATAATTTGTGTACAGCTAGAAAGTATAAAATCAACCTCAAAGAACTTTGTCTGGTATTCTATAGGTCAACAGTTAATGAGTATGAAGGAAATAAAGGATAACATGAAAATGCTTGCGCGGAACCAAACTCGGAGTTTGGTTCCACACGAGCCTTTATCTTGGTGAGCACGTACAGGTGCGTCGAGTCACTTTTACACTTATAGAGAGTGTAATTGAAATTGTAATATCTCTTTATAGAATCAATATTTGAAGCCCGTATATTGAATAGAGTATAACAACATGAAACCTCTAACATACAGAGAAAAATTATTTTTTGGTGATTGGTACCCTTTAAATAAGCTTGCATTGGCCATTCGCGCTCTTAATGTGCGCACCAGGGTACCAGGAGACCGGTTTATGTAATGGCGGTTTTAACTTCTTTTGTGAATTCAGGCCTAAATGTCTTTTTAGAGAAGTAGACAATAATTGTCTTTCTTGTACAAGTTAAATGTTTCAGATGTGGAATATAAAGCAAATAATCACCTTTGATTTCAGGTGATGAGACGTACTATCACTTCCTCGACGATCTGAATGTATACGCTATCTTTCCTCAGCTTCGCTTCAGAAAGATAGCTACATCCAGATCGCCTCGGAAGTGATAGTTTGTCCCATCACCTTCACCAACGGTAATTATTTGCTTACTATCTATGTCAAATAGCCGTTAGGCAACAATGTGATGGATCTTGAGACACAGGGTCTCCACAAGTTTCTGTCTTCAGCTGTTCTAGTTCGCTGCTCAAAAGACATTCCTGTCCACTGCTTGATGTGAATAATCATTCTCAAGAAAAATTATTTATGCAATATCAGTCATACAATTTGTTTGAAAATGCATATGGCTCAGACTGCACCAGAGAGCATCTAAGAACCCTAGAGCTTCCAGGGCATACTTAAGGGGGCCCTGGACCCCTGCTGTAAGGGATCTCGTGCTTCCCAGTTCCCACACATCAGTTCATACTCCTTCCAAGTTCCAATTTTACATATGTTTGAATTCTGGATTGTGGACCACCCTACCACAAGATAGTATCCTGTTAAGAGAGGGATCCATACAACCGGTGGCTAGAAAAACGAGATCGGACTGTTCGTGTAGCTAAGTTATGAAGTTTTATGCTTGTGTAGAATTTTCTTGAATGATAAGTGTTAACTCTAATTTCTGTGCATCTACACAAAGGTAAAACCTCCTTACATGACATGAAGTTATTATTTTGAATTCCATTGTAGTGAACATGACTTCTAGTAACATGTGAGTAGAGTACGTTAACAAACTTGACCTCTAAATGATTTGTAATCTGTATATAGCAAATGGTATGCTTCTTATAATTAACATAAGAAAAATTCTATTGGTTTGTTGACAGTCATGTAAGAAAGAATCTAGATCTTGTTTTGCTAAAGAAAAGAAAAGAAAAAAGAAGGAACAGGAAAGCTCTAGTTGATGTTAATATATGCAGGAAATTTGTAAAATCAATTAAGAGTTCACCAAGAACTTCTTGGCAATGCTTCAAGCCAGAAATTGGCAGTGACAGCTGGAATGCCTAAACATATAGTGCCTCCTACATAAATTTGGAAAGGTTACTTCAGTGGTACAGTCAAACCTGTGACTGTTCAAGGGAAACAGATAAAGCAGCCTTAATAAACAGGTGATCCTTAGGAATGTTTCCTTCAATACAGTTTTCGATGAGGAAAACAAAAATCATTACAGGCAAAAAAAAAATGCATTCTTTATAGACAAGTATTTTCCTTATTCCATTGTTATGTATTATCCTGTGCTTTTTTTCTTCCACTATGCCTTGAGTATATTAGTCATCTGTTTGAAATAATTAAAACAAGTCTATTATTATATTTCAGATAATTACACAAGTAATCGCTAAAGCATGTTTTATTGTACTTGAAGTGTGAATCTCAACTGTCATTAAAAGAACCACTGAGACTCTAAGACAGTCAAAATTACTTACTCTCTGATTGCTTGTAGTCTCTGTTGATCTTTTCCCACCGCTTCAAACACCATGTTGTTAGCTTCCTCCTCGGTGAACTCCTTACCCATGCTAGCACCCATGGTCACACACAGCAGCTCTCTCTGCAGAAAGAAATCAGTTACATAACTTCAAAAGGAAAGTTGCAGGAGACCCAGTAATATAAAAGTGATGATTAACATACCTGACAAACTTATATATCAACCAAGGTACATTTCAACATTTTGATAAAGTCATAAAAATGTGGCTATATTGTCCATTCATTGGTCTTAGAACAGCATCAGTAGATCAGTCCAACACCATTGATCAATTGTACTGGAGTACAAAAACTACAGGAATGTTTGAGCAATAAAAAAACTTTTTTTTTCAAGATATACACTGGGGAATAATCATCTACAGAGTATATATATATATATATAAAACAGGATTAATGTGAAATGCAAATCTTCCAGTCACCTTAGTGTCTTTGACACTGAAAAATTCACATCTTCTTTAAAACACTCTCGGGAGAGTATCCATGAGGACAGTGTGAAAGGAGCTAAAGAATACATAAATAAGGATAACAGTTATTTTACCCAATTAGCCTGAAAAAAGACTCAGATGTGATGAAGGCTTAGAAATATAAAGCCTGAAAAAGCCCAAAGTAGAGAGATGACTGAGTCTGAAATCAGGCGATAGCCTAAAAAACTGGCATCCCTGTATAAAGGCTTGTTCACATAAGCCACGGTAAACCGATGCAGTTTTTTTATGTATAAATTAATGGCAAGTGGGGATGAAAAAAAGAAAGATTCTTCGCATACTCACCGATCTGTTTGTGTGTTTTATATGATACACAAATGTGAAAAATACACTTTAAAAAAAACCTGTGATAAACTGAGGAGGTTTACCATGGCACATAAATAAGGATAACAGTTATTTTACCCAATTAGCCTGAAAAAAGACTCAGATGTGATGAAGGCTTAGAAATATAAAGCCTGAAAAAGCCCAAAGTAGAGAGATGACTGAGTCTGAAATCAGGCAAGTGGGGATGAAAAAAAGAAAGATCCTTCGCATACTCACCGATCTGTTTGTGTGTTTTATATGATACACAAATGTGAAAAATACACTTTAAAAAAAAACCTGTGATAAACTGAGGAGGTTTACCATGGCACATGTGAATGAAGCTTAAGCAAGTGCAGACTTACCCACGTGATCTCTGGAGCATCTTCTTCTAGGGCGAGGTGTGGGTTTTCATCCACTAAGCCAATCATACCCAGTGCAGTGGCAATGTGGCAGTATCCCTGAATGCACAAAGAGCAATAAAATTGTACATATATTTGCAATCAATAAATCTTCTTTTCTGCTCTGCAGGAGCATTATAAAAGTAATAACAGAGTAGCCTCATCAGTATCAATACTGGGCCCTCTTGCATAAAAAGTTGCGATTAAACTAAACGCAACTTGATTTTCAACCAATCAGGATCGCATATTTTGGACTTGCGTTTAATTTTTTGAGTTGCATTTGATCGCAACTTTTTATGCAAGAGGGCCCTGTTCTTCCTGAGGGCAGTGCAATTTTTTATTACCCTAGCTAGCGTAGTCAGGTATCCATTTAATACAAGTGGGTAGGGAGGGAAGAATGAGGGTAAAATATTTTGTCCAAGGATGTGAGCACTGAGTGAGGATTGAACCTAAGACCTCTTGTATGAAAGTCAAGAGTCTTCACCACTATACCGCTGAGCTCCCACGACATGCACAGAGAGCGTTACAGTTGAATATTTACAATCAATGAATCTCTTTCTACGGAGCAGGGGCAACGTGACAGTAACCTTGACTTAGAATTGGAGAATCTTACATACAATCAATTGATAGTCAATCAATAAACATATCATTGTTATCTTTCTACATGTATATATCCTCTTTTTCTATCTCTACCTTAACCAACTGCCTGATGGAATCGAGTGCTTCCGGCATTAAATCTGTGTGAATGAGAGAATTCAGTCGTCAATAGGTTAACGTCAATATATTCATCTACTACTTTGGGGGAAAAACTGCAGAGTCACTGATTATTTTTGAATGCTGGCTTGGCTGACTTGCTCACCTTGTATCTGAGTGTCCCCCGGATGACATTCTCTGCTGTGGGGATACCGTAGAGGAAGACGTATTGCACGGCATCGCGATTGCAGTAGCCCTCCAAGTTGACCCCCGGTAAGAAGTTGAAGCTGGCGATATTGGCAGGGTCCATGTGCATCCCAGAGGGAAGGTAGATCTCTTCTTGGTCCTTAAGGTACTTGGCATCTCGGGTCACGGCAAGAAGGGCGGTGGCAGGGCTCCAACTATAGTCATTGAGTACAAGAAAGGGAAACACATGTTTATGACACACTAAAATACAAAAATAAACAGCTAGAATAATCATTTATTCATCTTACAATATTTGGTTAAAAAGGAATTCAAATCTTTTTCTCTTTTACTTCTTACTTTTTCAATTTCATTTTTTTTTTTTTTTTGCAACACTGCTTAATTTTCCCCTTTTCTTTTTTCCTCTTTCTTCTCTATCTCTCCATTTCTTTCTCTCTTATGGAGGAAGCATAAACATATTCATATAGAAAAAATATTGCATCAAGCATCAGGGTTTGAAGTGTAAACTTCTATTATATTCCCAATGTACAGGCCAACTCACCTGAACTTGTATTTGAGTGGATTGGCTGAAAACTCTGGAGCAGGTAGACCACCACACCATGATTCAAACAGTTTCACCTGTCACATAAAGTGTCAATACCATGAAGAAAATATACTGGTAAAAATTATCTAGACGGACTGAAAAAAAACATTTATTCATGTAATAGTAACTTTTTAAGTTTGTTTCATTGATAAAATAAATGACAGTATATCTGACTTTTCATAAATGATTTACTAATGCCAGTGCATACAAACTAAAAGAAAAAAAAAAATCAGTTACATTACTCATGGCTTCAAGTTTATAATTGTATAATTATGTATTCTCTTTGTTTGTATAAGCCTGTTGTCCTTGCTTTTTTCTTTCTTTTTACCAGGGGCGGAGGGGGTGGGGAGGAATGCTGATATGAAACAAACTTACATACCTTTCCTCCTTGTTGTTGGGCATTTTCAAAGCATTCCATTGCTAGCATGTGATCAATGCCTGGATCCAGACCACATTCTGTTATTATCGTTATACCAGCATCCACAGCACTGTACAGGGGTTACAATTATAGGAGTTATGGCTGAAGGTCCATAAGTTACTAGGGTTATCAAGCTACACATCTGCAAGTACATGTAATGCAATGCAATGCATACCATGGGAGAAAATATCTTGGTGACTGAGCAATGAAAAATTCATTGAGGTTTGTACCCCCCCCCCCCCCCCCCCCCCGCCATGAAAAAAATTCCATTGTCAAATTATCATTCACTAGAAATCGGAGTAAAATTCAAGATTTTGATTCGTTTACTACACATGCATAGTTTCACTACCTGTAAATTTGGTAAAAACAAAATTTTACACGATTGAGCATTATTGACATGTCCTTCATAATTTGCTCTACAAATCAACTTAAGAATAAGTAGAATCAAGTTTAACAAAATAAATTTGCTAAAAAACAGAACTGGATGACTCTTTACTATAAAAGCCCGTACACACTGTACGTAGCTGATGGTCCCACACTCCACCATACATTTGGCTTTTGTATTCTTACATTTATATAATAGTGACTGGCCTTGAGGGGGATATCAGAATATGTTGCCCGCAACAGAATCATATTGCCCCAAGTCGAAGACGAGGGCAATGTGGTTCTTTTAAGGGCAACATTTTCGATATTTCCAAAAAGTAGAGCCAGTCAATATTATTATTATTACCTATATCATGTATATGCCTATTTTGTAGCAATGACAGACACGTCTGTTTGCCTGTCAGTCCCTCTGATTTCAGGTTATTCATGCAGGTATTTAATCTGGGCCAAGCAATTGTGACGTAAATTATTACCGCGCATATCCATTATTTAAGCCTACACTTTAACGCGTACACAATACTGCGCGTATGCACTTTAATAAAAGCGCACTGACAAGAAAAGGTGGATGTTAATCGGGCTCAATGTTGACCGCACTTTTTGTACACAAAGTGAATGGTGAAACCTGGAAGAGGGAAATTATCAGGGAACGATGACCGCTCAGAACTAGGTCATTTGTGGAGCGCGCAAAATATGGATTTTAATTGCACCGTAAAAATACCTCATATAGGTAATAATACAAATTATATACTTCAAATATAATCAATAATCTTATTGGGCTATTACAAAAATGATCCAAGCCAGTGATATGATCATTTGGGTAATAACAGCAATTTTTGTGCATTTCATACACAAATTATACATAAATCAACTGGTTCATTAAGCAGTCGTATCCTCAACTATTCATTCAATGAAACTACCTTCAACTTCGGGTAGAAAATAAACAAAACAAAACAGAAACATTTTGTTTTGTGATCAGATCTTATCAAGCTCTGCACACAATAATTTCCCTCAACAAAATATAATGCCTGTCTAAAGTTTGACTGACTTAGCAAGTTCAACTAACAGATGCACAACATTGGAGATAAATGAATATTAAGTGTTTGGAGCAAGTGAATGAAATCGCTCTTTACAATGCTAGCAGAGAAAGAAGCATATATGTGCAGTGAAACCTGTATATAAAGACCGCTCAAGGGAGACAAGAAAAGCCGTCTTTATGAGCAGGTGGTCTTTATGGACAGGTTTCTGTAGAAGCTAGATGTTTCAATGAGAAACATTTTTCAAGGGAAACAAAAAGTACGGTCTTTATAGACAAGTGGTCTTTCTATTCAGGTGGTTTGACAGTAAAACATTCAATTACATATATAGGAGAGGGTTCGAATCTCTGCCTAAGCATTAACGTTGTATGGGAAGTCATTCATCTGTAATTGCCACACTCAACCCAAGTAAAGTAAATGGGTACTGGTAGGAAGAATTCATTTGAATGCTTCAGCGCCTTATCAGGGCAGCTAAGCCTGGACCGAGGTAATAATTCAAAGCTCTTTGGAAGCACACGAAGACATTGCTTAACTATACAAGAACGGAACAATACCATCATACGATCTTTTAGATTTTGTTACATTAAAGTTCACTGACCTTTGTTGGAGGGCTCTGAGTGTTGGTGATGTGTAGCTAGTGGTTACAAAGTGTCGCTTATGCTCTATACACACCTTTGCAATACGTGTATCAAGATGAATAGGCAGCAGACTGTATACAAAGACACAAACGGGATGTGATTGATCATTAAAAGTGAATAAAGCCATCTCTTGTCAGATCATTCTAAAACGATTTTGATAGATGATACAATTTCAAGTGTCATGCCTTCATAAAACAAGTTTAATCTTGACTGTACTGGACTATTTTAAGCTCCCCTTGATAGGGAAGAAGGGGCTCCAAAGGCCACACCTCCCCCCCCCCCCCTCAAGGATCTGTCAACTGTAATTAACGGCCAAGTGTGAATCATATACATAAACCTACAATTTTCATATTTTAATTTGATCAATATCTTTCAATATACAACTTACACACATAAAGCTTTACTTTGCTTGATCTGAGAATACAATTCATAAAAATATATTCAGATATGCAATCAAACTTGATAAGGCATGAAGGTTCTATTTTCATTTTACAACAAATCTTCATTAAGGTCAAACTGAATGGGACAAAATCATAGCCTTTCAATTGTTTTACATTATCAAATTTTTATAACAAGACTGCTAAATGAGCACTATCTACAGGCCCATCATCAAAATTAGGCATTTCTAGCTTTTCTGAAAATATTATTTGACTTTTGACTTCTCACCTCATAACCAGGTCATGCTCCTTGATGCATTTGCTGAGTAATTCTGGGTTCATATTAACATCGACATAGAGGGCAGCCGTGTTGGGGTAGCAACTTGCGAGTTCTTCAGCGACTTCCTTCGTACGAGAAGCTAAAAACAAAATGCATTTCAAATACAGTCAAAGAAGGCAACATGCATGCATATTTGAAAAATGTACTGCAACATGTAGATTTGAAAAATGTACTACAACATGTGTATTTGAAAACTGTATTGCAATTGAACATATCAAGAGAGACTACCTGTCTACAAAGTTGTGTGTATTGTTTCTCTTGGGTGGCCTATATAGACAGGTTTGACTGCAGTACAATGAATGCCATTGCAGAATATGTTGCATAAAATACAATAATCTTGAGGAATGTAACATGGGACAACCTTGTCTGCTCCAAGAAATGTTCATGTACATCCCATTTCACAGTTTGCATCACCAGTAATGTTTACACATTGATATCACTAAACATGCTTCCTTAAATAACAGATAATCTCCTACAATTCTATGATATGACCAAGTCTACTCCACGCAGTGATAAGAAATGTTACTTTTTCATCAACTAAACCTCAATGATTCACAGATGTTAAGGGTTGATCTCAAGTAGAAAACGATAGTATGAAATAGTTTGGGATACCAGTGGTTCATAATCTAAAGAAGAATATTTGAGCCATGATAACACTTGGAAATGTTACTCTTTATTTTAAAAAAAGTACTCATTTCATGAGAATACTTATAACAAATGACTTAAATGCATAAACATGTGACATCATTATAATTTACAATGAATATTGAAGAAAAATAAGAAAAGAAAAGGAAGGCAAGCAAAAAGCAACAAGGCATAAAACTTAAAGTGCAAGGAAGATGGAAATATAGAAAAAATATAGTGGCCCAGCAAAAGAGAGAAGAAAAAAATAGAAAAGGAAGAAGAAGGAAGATAATGACAAAAAGAGAAGAGAAGAAAACTGAAGGAAGCATGTGCGGAAAAAGCAAACACATAGGGTTAAAACAAGATTGATCTCCTAACAATATTACTCACCAATAGTACAGGTTACACTCTTGTCTCTGGTCAGATAATCAATGACTGGTGGTACCATCATACCAGAGCCTAATACCAGAATCTTCTTCTCAGCTGTAGCCATGTCGACTGGGATCCTCCTGTACATAACAGCAAAACATACAACAATCAAGTGTGTGAGCCATAAATGTCTCATCACTTCCATTCAACATGCATGCATATTAATAATACATCTTATAATGTAATAATGCATCTTATAATAACGCATTTCGTGACAAAAGGGTACATGGGTAAATGTGAAAATTAAGTTCTGGAAGAGGAATGGAAATTGAAATGAAATTTGTTGAATATTATCTACCTATCGATCAAAAGAGCATTAAAAGATACATATGCTAAACATTTTGTTCACACTTTGTCCATGATTTCTGATGAACTTAAGTGAAAGCTCAACTCTGTCTACACCTGAACTTATCCCACAGAAATTTTTGTAGAATTTGTGAACACTGTTGCATGTTGGTATTCTAAATTGCTAAAAACATGGTATTTGCAGGACATAGACATAATTATGCAGTCTCTTGAACAATCCATGTGTATTTGTGATAATCTAATTCTTTGACTGGATGATACAGGATCACTATACATGAACACATCTTACTAATACATAAATATGTGGAGCAACATTAATTTCTGCTTTTGTAGTTCAAAGATAACACCCATGAATGTTACATGAGAAAACTTAAGTAGAGCAAGCATCTCATAACATAAATACATCAGTACAACTTGTAATACCTTACTACTCTCGCAGATAGAAAAGCTGATCTTGACAAGCCAGGGTAATTTAAATAAGCTGGATATACTTACGGGTAAATCTTATCTCTCAGAGCTTGGATGTACTTGTAGCCTTCTGTCAGTTTTCCATTTGAGCATATGATAGCCTGATGAGGTCAACAATTATATAACAATTATTAAATTTGGAAGGGTATCATAAACAGCGCAGTACAAGTCAAGCACGAGTGATAAAGACCATAAGATCAGCCAACAAATGAAGAACAAAAATTCTACATGATTGCAAGAAAATGTACAGTTTTTCCATCTTTACCATTCCATACGGTTCGTTATTATGTATACTTGGTAGTCGATCAAAAGTATCAAAGAAAGAATAGATACACAGGAATTTAAATCATACTTACATCGTTTATTACCCTTGAGAAGTTCTCTTCCTCAATAGGCTTAGTAACATCAGATGTCAACTGAAAGGAAAAATTGAAGTTTGGAAGATATTTGCCATTCAAAAGTAGCTGGTCTCAACAGCTTTTGCAAGCATAAAAAAAAAAGTTCGGGAAAAAATACAATACTGATATAATGACGACCTAGACACCCCATAAGTCCATATAACACATAATTACACATAATTGAGATTTAATAGCTTAATTCTGTGAAATTTATATATAAAAATAAATCTCGAATAAAATGAAGAATTAAGAGCATTATGATTTGCAAAAAGAAAATGATCAAATTTGCAGACAGCACTAAACATCCTCAAGTTACTTTTGATATGGATAGAAACGGTAATTTATGACAGCAAGTGCAACAATATTGCATTCGCTCATTTGATCATTAATGATAATACTCCATGGCTAAACAAGTAATGGGGTTGGTTCACGAATGTTGTTGAAAATAAGGATGTCCTGCTCTAACTCTCAGCCAAACAGCTGCCAAAATGTTGGGGCCATTTATGAGCTAGAAATGACCGTTGCTGCGCAATACGAATGTATCCCCTGGCACTGGCAGTGATTTTTGCGTCATCCTTTTGTTCGGAGGGACAAAGAATCTCCCTCTCCCGTCCCTCAAACAAAAGGATGACGTAGAGATTGCCACCAGTGGCCCGGACTATTGTCAACACTAGGAGCAGCATCACCAAAACAATATGTGTGTAGATTGGAGTACAATGCATCTCTATAGAAAATTTGAAAGAAATCTGTCAAGAAATATGATCATGACCTGCAGAGCGAACACAAAATATCCACTAAAATGTGACCTTTGACCCTGTAAAAGACGCAACACTAGGGGCATCATCACCAAAAACTGTAGAGGTCTGTAGTAAGCTATGATAGACCTCCATACAAAATCTGAAAGAAATCAGTTGAAAGATGTGACTGCAAGAGTGCATGCAAGACAGCAACCAAAATATCACATCTGATCCTGTAAAAAGTGGAACACTGGGGGCAGCATCACCAAACACAAAAGATGTGTAGATTTTACTAAGACACACCATACAAAATTTGAAAGAAATCCTTAAAGAAATGTGGCAGTTAGAGTGCACAAAAGACATATGACCTTTGACCCTATAAAGGACGGAACATTGAAGGCAGCATTATCAAAAAGGAAAAATTTGTAGATTGAACCAAGATACACCTCCATATACAAAATTTGAAAGGAATCCACAGGCCGGAAACTGATTTACCTCATAGACAATACACGTAATGCATGGGCGGAAACTGTGCAGGATCTGTATTATGACCTGCCTTAAATTGCAATTTACTGAAAATTTTCTGTGAGACTGCATATACCGTGTTTGGTATCCCTGAGAAGGGAATTTCATTGCGGTCATTTTGAGCCGACAGCCATTTAATTGGCGCGCCATTTAAAATAATCATATTATTCAATATTGTGTAATACAGGCTAAATTAAGGTTTTTCTGTAATAACTTTGTGATGACGTCAGCTGTTTTTTACCAAATTTGACAGCCAGTTGTCAAATACATAAATACACAATCCCACCAAATTTCAAAGACATAGATTAAACGTTCGCAAACTTAGAGCAAGTTGAAGTTATTTCGGCAATTCAGTAAATATTTTGATTTTGATAGGCAATTTTTGCAAAGTGGGTAGTGATAAGGTACATATTTTTTCATTTAGCTGGAAAGGGTATATCTTGAAGCATCTAAATCCAAAAGAGGGTATGGGTTACCCAGGCATGACGGAGATACGGCCACAAGAAGATAGTCAGTTTGAAAACTTTAGAGGGTGCTATTTATATCTTGCATGACTATTGATGCATGAAATTTGGCAGGGATATGTGCTATGATAAAACCAAGACACAGTGTAAATTTGAGACAAAAATGAATTGATATGAGAAAGTTAGAGGAATTTTTCATATTTGGGAGTGAATGTTTCAAGAAATTTAGCGTTTTTCAATATGGCCCATTTCGGACTTAAGTTTAGAGTATGAAGATGGAATTTTTTGTATTAACTATGTTATTGTAATGCAGGCTTTCAAGCACACCCAAGGAAAAAAGTAGGGAGAAAAGTAGGATTCAGGAGAGAAAAAGTAGGATAAAAGTAGGAAATTTGCATGTCCTCAGGATTGGTTCATTTTTCCATGTCAATACTTGATTGCCATTGTCCTGACTAGATCTCACAATTTGTATTTACTGCAACCATAGTTTATACCTATTTCATGGACAAGCTCAAAAGGATACTTTAAATAGCTTTGAGAAATCATGCTAGATGGAATGACTACACTGCCAGGTTCATATTCTTGGGGATGCAAGGGAGCAATGGGCCGATGGGTATGGCTGCACTTCCATCCACAAAAGACCTGGTAGTCTGACTCTAAAATGGTGTCTGAGGCCAGCCCCCTTTGGAGGCTGGGTCGTAAACTGGACAAAAGCAGGCCCTTAATTTTGCCCCCCCCCCCTTACACTTCAGTATGAAAAGGTGACCCTGACACATTTCAGGGGTTGGCTTTTACATAGGCAAGGAAAGAGAAAATGAGAGAAAATATCACTTACATAGACTCAATATGCACACTGCTTAGTAGGACCTGCAATAATTGAAGTACAATGAAATTCTTGTACATGATAGCCTTACATAAATATCTCATATATGTTTTTTTTTTGAAGTAGAAATTGAAAAAAGGTAGGATATATTAGGAGAATCGGGAAAAAAGTAGGAGTAGGAGGATGGTCAAAAAAGTAGGAAAAAGTAGGAAAAGTAGGAAAAGTAGGAAAAGTAGGAAAAGTAGGATCGCTTGAAAGCCTGTGTAATGTAAAAAGCAACTCTTGTACTATCTAGAGCTATTTGTTAGAAGTCTGTAGGATGTAGGATAGTGGAGATAGGCAAGGAAAACGAAAGGCATGAAAATGGCATGAAAATGGCATGAAAATGGCCCCAAAATCGACAAAATGGCGCCTGGAGAATGATGCATGAGTGATTTTGAAAAATGAAAAGTTTAGTGACCAAGATGAAATGTCAAGGAACATGCATATGAAGTGTGAAAGGTAATGGACATCAGGAAAGTACCTAAAAAGTGATAATTGACAAGCACTACATGCAAAACAAATAGGATTTTGGTAGAAGAAGAAGAAGAATGAGAATTTTTTTTTGATGCAGAACATGAACGAAAACAAGGCAATGACGAAGGACGTCATTGCAAAAATGTTGCCTGAAAAGGATTGCCCTTCAAATGCCCTCATATTCGCAATATGATGAGAAATATCTGAAGTGTTATTTGTGCTACATGTGAGTGCAGTCCCATGTACCCATTTCTGTGTGCAGTGCATGTGCTTTCAACAAGATTGGGTCAATTGACCAGAACTCAACTTTATCTTTAAATAGGCTTTAGTCCCCTGTGATGTCAAGCATTACATACACATGAGGCACTTCCTTACCAGTTCAGGCACAAGAGGGAGCAAGAGACCTCCAAAGAAGTCAGTGGCCTCACAGGGCAACTGCACAGGCATGTTATCGATGGAACACACCAATACACCATCGACGGAGAACCGCAGAGACTTAAGGTGCTGGTGCAGATGATCGGCGTCATACAGGCAGAATGGTGAGTTTGCTAGTATTCATTGTACACAAATGAACAATATACATGTACAGTGTATAAGATCGATAGGGGATTTAAGAAATTGGAATTAAAATTCCACTTATCACTTGTTTGGTTTTCATCTACTTACTTTCCCTTAAGGCCTGTGGACCAAATTTTGTCAGAAGGAAGAGGTATGGATGTACATTACAAAAATATAAAAACTGACAAAAATTTCCATCGGGAAAGGGATGTAACACACCCCTGAAAAAGAAGTCAGTGGCCTCACGGAGCAACTGCACAGGCATGTTATCGATGACCGAATTTTGTCACGAGAAGGAAGAGGTATATGGATGTACATAACAAAAATATAAAAACTGACAAAAATTTCCATCGGGAAGGGGGTGTAACACACCCCTGAAAAAAAACACCAAACTTTGTTGCCTAAAATGCTCTGGATGTCTGACAACCCATCCTGACGGAAAATTTTGTCAGTTTTTGTGTTTTGGTAATGCATAGTCATACACCTTCCTTCTGACAAAATTTGCTGTATATGTTAGATGGGTTGAAATCGGCCCCGACTTTGGGGCCCTTTTGGGGGGCTCTGGGGGCCAAACCCGGCGGCTTCGTTTAAGCTGACAAGCTTTTTGTGAATGACATGTAACTTTCAGGGGTCAAATCTCATATGTAAAAAGGGGTGACTATTTCGGGACAGGCTCCAAGACTATATGTATCCCATGAATTGGCAGCATGACATACATGTAGTATACAACCTAGACTGTTTCAAAGCTGCATATACAACATTTTCACCCTCTAACAAGGAATTCCACACGGACAGGGCATGGGGTATGCACACTATGAGGTATTGCCCATCACAGTGAATGACCTATCCGGTCTTTGTATTTCATTATGTGACTTAGTACCTTCGTGTTGTGCGACTTCCTTCAGGTCTTGGGGCTCCACATACTCCACAGGTAGCTCATCTATCATTTCTTTTGCCTCCTGGAAAGATAAACCAAAAGCATAATGTTTTGTATGAATAAAGGGTACTACTCAGTAACAAGATGACCAAATTTAAATCAAACTTACCTTAGATTGTATTCTAATTGTAACAGGGCCCTGTTTCATAAAACTTGTTATCAATAACAAGTTGCAATAATTATAAGCCACTGAAATCCTTGCATCTGATTGGGGCTGAGAGCAGATTTGTCATAGAAATGGGACAGTTATTGATAACAAGTTTTATGAAACAGGGCCCAGATGAACCTAGGATAAAATTGTTATAACTTCAAATAAGCTTTTAGAATTACTAAATAATGTAGGATGCCTATTTTGTCATTTGTGTTTGACTTTGTTTTCACTTCTTTTCTGTTCTTAAATTGGAATTTAGTACAGTTCAGTTTTCAATAGGTGTTTGTTGTCATGCATCTCATCAGACACTGTTCTACTTCTCTTGTCACCTTCATTCCTTTCCTATGCAGATGTGCCCATTCACTCCATCCTCACATCTGGTTCTTTGGTTGAACATTCCTCATAACATTATCACCCCAGTCATTGACCCATCATCATCCTAGTTATTTCTGATTGGTTCTTGTATTGAATTGGGTTGATACATTTTAGTTAGATACTTGCATTTTCTTTATGTTAATTGGTTAAGTATGTTTGAAAAAGTTATGCTGTCTTAGTAACCCAATTTGATGTGGGCCAGACAGCCCTATGATATAAATGAGAACTCTAATTAAAAAGAAGAAGCTCACACACATCAGAGAGAGCACTACCAGACTTCATCAAGTTTACATCTCTTTATTTTTTTGTTGTCTCCTGAGTTCCTGTTATGTTTGATGCCTCAGTTTACTGTTATATGTTTGAGACTGTTTGAATGTTTGATTTACTGCATGAACTCAATTTTACAACCCTACAATAAGAATGAATGTTAATTTTTTTTGTTTTGTTTTTCAAATTTAATACATTACCATCGGAGTTTTAGCTAGTGGGCGGCTGCAGGCAGCAGAACCTACCACTAAGGTTTAAAGCCCACCTCTAACCAGCAATTTTGGCTCAAGAGCCCATCACTAAAGAGTCCAAAATTCATATCTTTTATGTCAAGTGCTTTTTAATCTGATGCTCCTACGATTACTTACAATGAATGGTGTGTGAAGCCCAAGAGCGAGAAGTCGGAGTCCAATGCCATGTAGAATGCTGATCATCCCTGCTATACCAGCAAACTTTCCAAAAGCCACCATATGTTTACCAGTTTCATCAACAATGTTCTCATAATCAAGAAGCTGTATATTCTGAAAAATAAAATGCAAGTGGGATATGTACATAGTACCATTTACAAATTATGGCAGTGAGATATATATAAAACAAACATATCATATACTACAGTTTCTAATCTAGTAATAATGTTATAAAATGGTATGGAGGAGTATTATGTAGAGCCTTATTTTGAACACTACATGTATGAGTTTAGAGGACTTTGTAATGTTTACATTTATGCTCATGTTTATTTCATGCTTGTCCATTACATTTTTCACCTGCCAGTCACCCTCCATACCATCTCCATCCCACCGCTGCCACCAGATGTAGGGTGGATATTAAAAGTATGATGGCATATAGGGTTCACTACACAGGTGTTGGTAAAATAAAATAGATACAGCACTCTCAAGATCTGGGTTACAACTGGCATAGTTGTTCCACTTTATTCTTTCCTTGTTCCTCCACATAAATAAATATTCAGAATCACATTGACCAATCATAAAAATCTCAACTAAATAACTGACCAATCAGCAATAAAAGTTATGAGAGGGGTGAACAAAGATGAACAAAGATGAACATCAGGGGTGTGTGTATCTATGAAAGAAAGTGATAACATTATATAATGTGTTTAGCAACTGGGCGTTGCGGCGTGCACCTGTAATCCAGCTAATAGTGGAAGTTATAAACTGATTCAGCGGACCCAGGTTCAAGACCGAGTCACGTCTTTCGGATGGTGACGTTAAAGGTCGGTCCCTAGACGTAAATAATCATATCTGATTGATACACGTCTGGAAAACCCAATTACACACACACCATGACACACGCAGTGTGTCTAACTTGATTACAATGCACAATGAGTATATACACTGCACATATAACAGTGACTGCACATAGAGTGTGTGCAGGGAACATGACAAAGGGATGAAATGTACAATGAACAGGTGGCGTGGATGGAGATGGTATGGAGGGTGACTGGCAGGTGAAAAATGTAATGGCCCAGCATGAAATAGATATAAGCATAAATTTAAACATTACAATGTCCT
Source organism: Heliocidaris tuberculata (assembly GCA_025618425.1). Classification (NCBI taxonomy): domain Eukaryota; kingdom Metazoa; phylum Echinodermata; class Echinoidea; order Camarodonta; family Echinometridae; genus Heliocidaris; species Heliocidaris tuberculata. The sequence continues at coordinate 50,581,118 of CM046832.1, read as the reverse complement.
CTAACTCATACATGTAGTGTTCAAAATAAGGCTCTACACAATGATTTAGTTCATTCTAATTTCAAATATCTGAACTAAACCAACATTTTTACTTTTCTTCTTGAAGGGATAAACATTTTTTAAAGTATTGCTGCAGTTCAAATAAGCAACCAATTTTTCATTACTGAAGGACAATTACAAGCAAAATTATTAATGATCGGTGAGTCAAACATGATCTATTCCCTTTTCATGTATAGTCGACCTGTTTTGGAGGCCACATCTCTATCAAAGACACATGTTTTTAGTGGTCATTGTCTCCCTCTAGTATAAAGAAATATATGTTCTAGAAGCCGTCTCGACAAGCTGCCTGTCTGAAGTGGCCACTTTTTCTGTTTTCTCTTGGGTGGCCTTTATGCACAGGATGGACTGATTTATAAAGTTATTAAGATTAGCTATTGCACACACAAATAAATACATTTCCACTTACAAACTGTAAGTTGTTTCACAGCACTTTACATCAATAACAAAAAATTGTTAAAAAGTAATCATCCCTATGATCCCCCATAAAGTTTCATTGGTATCCGTGGCTATCTTGCTGCCAGAACATTTAGGACTGACCCTGCTTCATATCTTTGTAGAATCTACAAATCACCATTAAAATATGATACTCCCATGTATACCCTAAAATCAATCCTCTTATCTGATTATATACTCTGAGTAAACATCAGTATTTACGCTGCAAATTTTACTACTAGCACTAAAGTTAATCTAAAGTATTGATTTAGGTACTGGCGCAACTTCACAGTAAAAATACTTTCTCAAATTAAATAACTTCATGACCAATGTCATATAATTTCACTCTGGGTATTACTTTTGGACTTACATACACTTACATTCTTTCAATTTTCTAATTTCATCAGATGAAATACATGCATTAAGTAATACTGCTACTGAAGTCTCCAAAAGCTCCACCATGCCAATGTAAGATAGGAACTTACTTGCTTGCTTGACTTAGTTTCTGAATGTTTAGTACCAGTCTGAAGAGGAAGTTGCAGTGAATCTGCTGGGTATTTCTTCATCCTTATTGCTCACTCCTTATATGAGATTTTTTTGTGGAAACATATCTTCCTTTTGGATTCTGAGCATTGACTATTGGATACACTTCTCTACAGCCATCTACATGGCTATTGTCTGTTTCCTTCTGAGGGAATGTCAATGGAATCCATGGCTAATCACAGGAGAGTCCTCATCCTCATAATCCTCTTGAACATGCCTTTGTACTCATACTCTAGAAAGGAGCTCTTGGACATTCAGAGGCAATGCCTCACAACTCATCTGCCATCAAATGTTTACTGGACAATAGTGGATTATGGTATTAGCAAGGTAGAGCCTACCAAAAGAGGATTTCGAGCTTCACAAAGAACCAAAATTATATCCCTGTCATTCAAGATACTGTGAGACAATAGAAGAAATGTTCGTTCTTGCTGTAGAAACAACTTGATTCATATAAAGCCTGTTTCTAAGCTTGCTAGACTTTGTACAATGAACTTACACATGTACAGTCTATTAGGAATTAAACAAATCAATTCTTAGACTTTGCCAACAAGCAAGATTTGGACATTTTAGCTCTTACTGAGACTTGGCTGAAGCCTGATGATGATCTCGTTGTCAAGGAAGCCACTCCCATCGGCTACAACCTTGTTCATGTGTCCCGGCCTCATCGAACTGGGGGAGGTGTTGGACTATTGTGATAGGTCTGATCTACGAGTTCAGACTGAGGATCTTCAGAGGTTTCCATCTTTCGAAGCTTTACATTCACAAGTGACCGATGATCATTCTTCATTTCGATTGGTCATAATACATGTATATCGCTCTGAAATATGCAGCGAAACTGGCCAGCCCTTATCATTCACAACGTGTTTGGATGACTTCAATGAACTCAGACTATTACTTCTCCACCCTTCTAAGCTCTTTCTCACAGGTGATTTTAACAGCTGGATGGATAACCCAGCTGCCTTGAATACAGTGCTGTTCAATAGACTCTTATCTGCTCATGGTATGACCCAGCATGTCTGCACTCCAACACATCATCTTGGCCATACATTAGACTTGTTCATCAGTTGTGATGGTGACAACGTCATCTCTGGCATTTCAATTCATCCAGGACTATCAGATCACTTTGCTGTCACATGTAAAAGCAATGCAGCAACCAAGGAAGTCGAGGAAGACAGTTACCACACATAATTTAAAAGCAATAGATCGAGACCTTTTTTGGCAACGTGTCCATGAGGCTCTGTCATTGATTGACTTTAAAGGTATTAGATAGTTTTGGGAAGCCCTCAAAAACTTTTCGTGAGATTTCTTTTGATTTTACTTAATAAATAGCAGGGTACTAACATAACTAAGATGCTGTGAAGTTTTTTCCTCCTCAAGTGAAATATTTATCAAATTAGAGGTGAAAAGAATAAAAATCCTTGGCCCAAAAAAGAGGGGATGTAATTTCGAACAACGGCCACACACATTACTCACACAAGGATTGCTGTGTGTTATAGAATACGCTACACATAGTGCGAAGCGCTGGGTTTACTGTGTGGGGAACCTTCAGGTGGATATGGTCTCAGCGTGAGGCAGTGAAAAGCCGTTACCAAGCGTTTCTCACAGATATTTACGCTAAAATTTGTTCGAAATCGTGAATGGAATGTTAAATAATTTCGTATATGTGTCTTATGATAAAAGGAGAATAGTATGTGACTATGTTAGATAAGTTTCTTGCCAGTATGATTTTTGCTACCGAGACTGTCTATGAGCTTTAAGAACATTGGTGTTTCCGAGTCAGTAGAAGAATATGAACAATCTCTCCTTGCCATCCTCGAGAACTTAGCACCTCTAAAGGCCCGACACTTGGTCCAGAGAGAAAAATCAACTTGGTACAATGACGAAATTCATGCTGCAAAACAAGCGAGAAGAAGATTGGAAAGGAAGTGGAGAAAATGTTAAGCGAGAGAGGAAAAGGAGGCTCTACATAAGAAATACAGAGAGCAGTGTCAAACTATTGTTCAACTTATGAAGGAATCAAAAAGACTATTCTATTCATCAGCAGTGGAGAATTGCACTTCGGATCAGAAAACTCTGTGCAATATTGTCAATAAGCTTCTTCACACGAAAGGTGAACCTGTACTACCAGAGATTACGGGAAGTTGACATCGGTGGATCTGCATTGAAGCAGTCAGGATTGGTGATGACGGAGTATCAAACCTTGCTACTCTCAATTGCTCCATACCCCAGGGTTTGGTACTTGGCCCACAGCTGTTTTCCCTATATACATGACTGTATCTTACCTATTTGTGACATTATGAAGAGATATGACATCATGTATCACATCTACGCAGATGATATTCAGCTTTATGCCATGTCTCCCAATTAAACAGATGTTGACAGCATCATTGCTGGGTTTGAGGGCTGCATATGTGAAATCAGGAAATGGATGAACCAGAACTACTTGAGTATTAATGATAACAAGACTGAATTCATCTTCTTTGGGTCGCCTCAACAGATGAGAAAAGTCACCATTCCTCATCTAGCAGTTGGTGAGATAAGCGTTCCTCCCGTTTCCAAAGTACAGTCTCTCGGCCTTCTGCTGGACACCAAAATGACGATGGAGCCTCAAGTATCTGCCTGTGGAAGAAACGCAGTCTATCACTTGAGAAATATTCGCAGGATCCGCAAACATCTTCATCCACAGGCCACAAAGCAGGTGGTTCATGCTCTGGTTACTTCACGCTTGGACTTCTTTAACAGCACACTCTATGGACTACCTGACTCACAAATCAAACGACTTCAGAAGGTTCAGAACTCAGCTGCACGCCTAGTTACTGGTTCTAAATCATCGGATCACATAACTCCAGTACTTAAACGACTGCACTGGCTCCCTGTGAGACAGAGGCTTGATTTTAAAATACTACACCTGTATCGATTGTAATCAAAATCACGTCAAATATGGCCCCTAGCTACATAATGGACGTCATGAACCTGAAGAATCTTCAAGATATGGTCTCCGCTCAGGAAACACAGACCTTTTCCAAGAATTGCGTTCTCAGAGATCATGGGGCAATCAATCATTTTGTGTGGCCACCCCACGTGCTTGGAACTCCCTTCCCTTGGACATTAAATCCAGCACATCGGCTAGCAACTTTCAAAAGAACTTGAAAACCTTCCTGATGAAGAAGGCATACCATTAATGTTAAGATAATTATTTAAAATATGTTACTGTTTATATTGCACTGTTTCTTTGATAATAATATGTCTATATTCAAGATGTTTGTCCATTCTTAATCAGAGTTTTCCTTGATTTGTAACTTTTGTTATGCTTTTCATTTATTTGGAGCTATTTAAAACCATTGAAATAATAGTTGCCGATAAAATAGTGGGCACAGCACACGGGGAAAAAAGCGTAAATTGAAATCACAAGAATAATCTCAAAAGCGGATTTCCGCTAAAAAGCGTAAATCTCACAGGCCTGTAGTATACGCATGAGTGACACCCAGTGTCAACATATACATGTATACCTTTTCTAATAGCTGATCTAACATGGGCATGTTCTCTGTCTGTGCTTTGATGGTATGAGAGAAGAAGCAAATAGGTCTTGCATGGTATCAGGCGTGGGATCGGGACCTGCTTCACACCCATAATGAGGGATGCTTCAACTGATGTCTTCTTGTATATAATTGAAGAATCTTCTGGAAGGAAGTTATTTTTCCAGTTTTCTATATGATTTTATAAATATAGAAATTTCTAGAAGAGAAATCATTATTCATATGTGAAAAGTGAATGTACTCTGTAACAGTGAAATAATCATAATGCACATCCAGTAGAGCAAGAACTAGATCACTGCATTATGTGTGATGTACTGTATGTAGGGGTGGGAGTTTCGGGTATTTTTTCAATTCGGGAACCCGACTATTTTTCGGGCGGGTTCCCGGTTACCCGAAAATGATATAACACGAATTACAAGCCAATGTTTACCCCTAAGAAGCTACAAACACTGTGGGAAAACTCCTTTGTGTTTGGCAACTGAAATAAACCATTCGAGGAAAAAACAAAAACAAAAACAACAACAACACAACAGCAACAACAACAAAACAGGCGGAGGAAATCGCGTGGGCGCAAGACAGGATAGGCATAAGCCGCCTAAATCTAATCTGTAGAAATTGTCTACCGTCTAATGCGTCTAATCATGCCAGCGCGCCAGCGCCTTAGGTAGTCACGCGCGGTCAACAGTCCCTCGCACATGTTTATCCAAAATACATGAATGTACATGTACTTATAAAAAAGGAAGGGGAATACAAAGAAATCTTATGAAGAAAAACTCGTTTAAGACGATGATCATGATGATTCTTAATAATTTTGTACGGGCAGCTCTTGGGAATTTTGACATCGTGATCGTAGAGATCGAGTCACTTACTCACTTTGTTCATCGATCATCATAATCATCAAAGACATCATCATCATATCATCATTATCAAGATAATAACATCATCAAAACAATTATCTTCATCAGACATCAAATATCATCATTCATCAAACTCATCATTCATCAAAAAAAATCATCAAGCCAACATTTTCTTCTCTGTCCGACTGCAACTTCATCCTTTAACACACACATGCGGTTCCCTTTTGAAATTCGATCTGTTTATACAAAGCGCCTTTCCGCCCAATGCCGCCGCGGTATATGAAAGGAAAAAAGAAAAAAGAAAAAAAAAAGGCGCATACCTTCATTGGCTGGCTGGCATATGACTTGTTATTAACGGACCGCTCATGAAATGACGTCACAAGCCCAATTTTATGAATGAAAATGTTAATCGCGCGCACTGTAGACATCCTTTGCTTCTCACAGCCTTGCTTTTCACTTTCGCATGAACAATGAAGGATATTATTTTGGATATATCGTTCATGTATATACTCTTAATCTGATTTCAGTAATTGGTAACTTCTTTGCTAAAGTTTCAGGATATTGTGACAGTGTCAGATCGTGATCGTCGATGTTAAAAATACCTGTTTAATAGTGTACGAGTTGTGAGATGCCACGTGCGAGTGTGGAGCGACTGTTGAATATGCATGAGTTTGTAAACTTTACGCCCGTTAATCGCTCATAGACTTATTGTTCACTGCAAAGAAGGGGGAAGGGCACTAAATGCAAATTATGTCATGGGTTCAATGAACCAATGAGCAGTCTCCGAATAGCGGCAGTGAGCTTTGCTCTCTGTGTATACGAATGTGTAAGCTTATGTTTCACAGTGAGTTGAACGAATCAAAAGCGCATCACGGCAATGGTGCGCTAGAGCGCTACATGAATTTTTTTTTACATGTAAATAGTAAATGGCTGTTCGACGTTCATCTACCGCCTTGTCGTGTACATACATAGGTGATAATTAAATACTCATTTTCGGGTATCGGTTATCTAATATTTTGACCCGGGTCCCGAGGCTCTCGGGCGGGACTCGGGTACCCGGTTTTTAGTCCCAGCCCTAACTGTATGATAGTAGAACTATGTAGAACTTACAAGAGAGTTCCAAACCTTCATGAATATTGTAGTAGAAGGCAGAAAATTCTAGTTAAGGGTTGAGATTGTATAAGCTGGGAGCTTGTACAGAAACTTCAGAATTTATACCCTGGAGCATATATTGCATATAAGTTCTCAGTTAACACCATCTGATATTGATCATATTGATATCAACCTGTGGAGATTGTCTTGGACCTCATCTTGGACTTCATCCTGGACATCATTCTTGACATCATATTTGACATCGTGATCAACATCAATATCGACATCGTCGTCGACATCGATGACTTCCTGAATTCCCTTGGACATTCTTTGGCTGGATCTTCTGGAATCTTCTTTTACCAGTTGGATAACATACCATTTGGATTCTCTATTTGGGATTATTATTGTGGATTAGCAGCCAACTTACTCTACACTTCAAGAACATTCTGGACTTATACCTTGCATTCATATTCTGTGGATTAGGAGTTTCCCAGCTGAGAAATTGTAAGTCTTTGCTAGTTTAAGTACATGTACATGTACTGTATTTGTAGCTAAAATTTGTAATTTTTTTAATATCATGTCATACCAAATGTTGGTTAATATCTACATGTAAATTAAACCATAAATCACCTAAAGTTAATGGCCCGTATTCTCGAAAGGCGCCTTACTTAAGCAACTGCCTAATTGTGTAAATTTAGGCCATCGAATTATGGAGAGCCAAATGTCACCCTCTTTTAATCTTACAAAATCACAATAGTTCTGGGACTAAATGCAAATACAAAAACTGACACGATAGAATTGATTTCTGATGCTCATTTCATGCCAGAAAATAATTTAGTTTCTTTATTTTGCTACATAAATATAGTAATTTATACGGGACCTAGGGGTTGACGAATGGCCTTCCATAAATCAGTGGTCTAAGTTAAACCAGGCTTAACTTAAGCCACCTTCGAGAATACGGGCCATTATCTTTTAATTCTTATCTTTTGAGGATTTTGGATCGTAACATATATTTGCACCACATCTCTCATAATTCTGATTACAATGACAAAACATAAATAGAAGAGGATATGATCGGTCAATGAATTATGTCCAAGTTTATGGCCCTATGTATTTCATTGCATCAAACAGTCAGAAAAACAGAAAAAAGAAAAGGAACCATGAATGTTTAGGGGCTAGCGCACCATGGGGTTCCAAGGAGCAACAGGATCACACTTTTAACTTGACAAACTAAAATAATTAATCACCAGCTTTTTTCATACAGGCTAGAACATGGTATAAGTGAATGATTTCAACTGTGAAACCATCCACTGCAATTAACCTACAGAAAACATCTAGGAAAATATATTGGACATAAATAAAAGAGACCAAATCCCAAAATAAAAAATGCGTATCTATGAAATAAGGTGGTACAAAGAATGAATCTTTTTTCTTTAAGGAATCAATCACAATTTTGGTTACCAAAATATGTAGTCCAGTAGATGGCCGATACAGAGCCTTCATTCATGACCATGATTAGACAAAAAAATCGGCCTCTTGTAAAGACGGTTGTTCAATCAAGACTACATCCGACTCCACTGTGTATGGAGAAGGTTGAAAAATTTCATTTTTATTGAAGAATTACCCATACCGGACAGTTATTTCTGTCTAGATCATGATAGGAATCTATCCCAAAGAGTGGATGCAATACTAACCTGCATTGGGTATGCACGTCTGTTAGAAGGTTGCACAAGCACTTTGACACCTTGCTCAACAAATGATTTGACATGTAATGGATTCAGCGGTGCCCTTTTTTCCGATTGTGACCCATAGTCCTCCCGTCTGATGGCCATGATGCACTGCTTCCCCTTTCCTGCTGCTGCACTAGCATGGCAGCACACTGCTACATGGGACACCAGCGAAGGCAAGGAACCCAAAGTGAGTGGCTTCACACGCCACATGGTTACGTCAAGTTGAAGTTTGGTGGATTGAAAAGACTAGTTTATCGCATGTTTATCCACAAACATCTCACACACCTACATGACAAAAAATGAGAGAGTGAGATTGGAAAAGCAGATGTGCACTATTAAATCTTGCACAGTACTTTCATTCTTTGCAGCTTCTCAAGTTGACCAGAAATGAAAAGCAGTGTGTGAAAAAGTGATGGGTTCACTTCATGATCAAATTATGGGCCAGCAATTTTTTTTCACATTAGAATATATACAATGTTGGATCAGTTGTAGAAAGATTCACTTAAAAATTTGGTCTAATCGTGGAATATAGGTTTCCCTCTTCAGTGTGAATTAATGCACACACTTGCACGTTATGTCTACCGAGGTGGGATGAAGTCACCGTAGCACTGCACGCTACTGTGCGGAGTGAATAAGGAGGGACCTATTTCACAATAATATTTTCAATAGGGCATAAACTTGTAGAAAATTTTGCACCCTAAAATTCTTCCTCATGAAAATAACAAAAGCAAGAGATTCTACAGTCATGTGCATACATTACATGTTTACTGGGAATATAAGTGTTATTCTGTAGCTTGACATTTGAATACAATTTGAGCAAGTGAAAAGCAAAAGTTGATGCCAGGAATTTTATAAAAGGAGAATAAGCTTTAAAATCCTTAAATTGGCAATACATTGAGAGGTTCAAAATCATTGTTTCTTGTCTTTTTCAACTTTTTGACAAAGTTCATAACCATGTATGTTGTTTTCAAAGACATTACATTTTATTATAGTCTGGGAGCCTGTCCCGAAATAGTCACCCATATGAGATTTGACCCCTTAAAGTTACTTAGACCATCCATGTCACTCACAAAAAGCCTGTCAGCTCAACCGAAGCCGCCGGGTTTGGCCCCAAGAGCCCCCCAAAATGGCCCCAAAGTCAGGTCGATTTCAACTCATCTAACAAATACGACAAACTTTGTCAGAAGGAAGCTGTATGACTATACATTACCAAAACACCAAAACTGACAAAATTTTCCGTCGGGATGGGTTGTCAAAATTATTTTCCCTTAAGGCACATTGACCAAATTTTGTCAGGAGAGAGTTATGGGTGTACATTACAAAATATAAAAACTTACAAAAATTTCCATCGGGAAGGGGTGTAACACGCCCCTGAAAAAAACACCAAAGTGCCCCTAAACTAAGCTTTGCTGCCCAAAATGCTCTGGATGTAGAGAAAAACGTTTTTGGGCATTACAGCCTTAATAAGTCCAAAGTGTCTCAATCAATTCAGCTAAAATTTACATACATGTAGTATAATCTTGAGTATTGTAACTTTCTTGGGGTGCAATAGACCGCTTCTGTAATGTATACAAATTTATGCACATAATTCTCTGAGCACCTAGTGACGAGCTATATTCCATTAACCTGCTTTTTATAAATGAGCCTCAATGCTTGGAATCCAGTTTGCATACATTATCTGTTGCTATGTCCGGCAAGCCTCCGGCAAGCTTTCAGGTTGTCAAGAACAACCTTTGTTTTGAAAAGTATGTATAAAGTTTGCATACATTACCGAAGCGGTCTATTTGGTATCAAATGATCATTTAAATAATAATTCATTAAATTGTGAAAATTGTACTGCTTTCTCAAAAGTAGTCACATGATATTGTCAGGATTATGTAAACACACCCATTGTCCATCTGCGCCTGTTTGGCAAGGCATAATAGAGAGCTTGCAAGATTTGTGTAATTAAAGACCCCAACCGAAGCCAAAAATAGAATAGACAAATTATATATCTACAGAAAGCTGTTTATTCTCTGAATACGACAATGTACATGTAAGCTTCATGAGCTTTCATTGCCTGCGGGAGGAGTAAGAGCATCTCAAATCTTTGCATTCGAGGGCTTGGAAATGGGCAGCCGTCGAGTATAATCACAGGCCTGCGGGGGGTCGAAATTTATGACGTCATTTCGTGTAGACGTCCCGAACATTATGATCCAAGTCTGCATGCGAAATGTACGTGGTGTTGTTTTTTTTTCTTGATTTCGAAGTCATTCATGCATTACAATGGAAGATATGGTGTTTCAAAGTATTCAATTGCATACATTGTTACAGAAATGAAAACCGAAGTTACAGCTATTATTTTGTAACCAAAACACACATTATAGGCGTTTTGAGTGTTTGGCCCAGCGCAGGCTCAGCCGAGCTGAGCTGCACGAATGTCTCGATAAGACGGCTTGCTCCGCGTCTCGCTCGGCCAGGGTCTAGCGTTACTGCGTATGGAGCTGTGCCTTTTGACTGCGCTGCGGACAAGTTCCATTTATTTTTCTCGATCACTCGAGCTCTAATTTCTAGTTCTAAAGCCCCGTTTTAATAGACCGCGTCCGGACGGAGTCGGGACTGATGCCATGTTAAAAAAGCGGGGCAGCAAGTGATAAAACCACGGGTGGTCCACCCTGGCGCGCCGTCTTAACAGACATTCGCTGAAAACCTAACCGGGTAGGTTCCCATAGTAACGTATAGAACTGCATGACTTCCTGTCGCGCGCGCGGGAGATTAAAAAAGCGGGGAATGTGATATTTCACGAGAATCGAGTTCGAGTCATTGCGCAATGTCGAGCTGTCCGGTCAGAAACTACCTCGAGAGCGGCTTAACAGAACGGCTGTCTGGAATTAGCAGGGGTAGAGTTGTGATTTTACCCTCGTTGGACCTAGTCAAATTTTGGCAAAAATATACCGGGTAGATTCCGGTCAACACCTCAGTAGGAGCGGCTTAACAGGAAGGGGTAAAGAAATCTAACCCGGTATCACCCGGTCGAGGCGTTTTAAAAAGTGTCTGTTAAGACGGGGCTTAAGGCAGCGGTTTACCCTGGTAAAATTTGGTTACAACACATTCCTAGTTTTCTTTAAAGACACTAACTGACTATTGATTAATGATTTGGAAACTCATAATAATGGAATTCTACCATGTTCTTTTTTAGGTTAATTTAGTCAGACTAGAACGAAAAATAAGTCTACTCTACATTGTATGGTTTCAGAGATATTTCCCGCTGAGACTGCTTCTAGCTTCACAGAATCCCTGAAATTTATAGGAGGAGAGCCTCTGAAGTCTGAAATGTTATAAAAATAATCAAACTGCAGTGCTATAGATGATAATTGATTTCGGGATGAACTCTGACTCCATGAAAATTTTTCTTCTGAGTTCTGGGCACAAAAACCTCTCTCATGTCTCATTCCCTCTCAAAAAACCCAAGGCAGTGTCTGTCAGATTAAGAAAGTCACAATTTTTTTCTTCAATTTTCTGTTCAAAATCTTGATAGAGGACTTAATTTGCTTAGGCGGCAGGAATGGGACATGTAAATCAAACCTGTCACAATATGGCAATGATGGCATAACTCGATAACAAATTGTTAGATTTCAATTATTATTTTCTGATTGCATTTCTCTTGTTAAGACCTAAGTTATAACTTTAATGTAGACTATAGATATGTTGTTGACATTTTCTTGATTTGTATTCTTGGGTGTTAAACAGCTATCAAAACTTTCACAAAACTTGACAAACTCCACCCACAAAAGTAACTGGCTATTGTACAAAAGCTATTCACTGTCCATTGTTTACGCGCCGCTACGTGCGCCAGCCACAGAGTTGTCTACACGAGATGACGTCATAAGTGTATCGGCCGAGCGAACCCTTGTTATTACGTAACCGGGATGGGCGGACAGTGAGGTGTTCTTTCTGCTTTTTGTGGATTATTGAAAGGAAAAATGATGTTTACCCACATGTATTTGTATTCTACGTCTACTTAGCTTTCCATCGATCTATGGTTGTATTTGCTTCAGTTGGGGTCTTTAAAGGGCAATCCAACCTTGGTAATGAGATGATTTGTGTGAAAGCAGAAAAATAAGAAAAACAGGCTGGTGAAAGTTTGAAAGAAATTGGACGAATTTCAAATTGGCAATTTAGTGATTCGATCGTGACATTTTTGAGGACAACTCTGAGACTCTCCCATTTGTAGCACACAAAAATATCATTAATTCGTGGTTTTCTTCGAGGTGCTTTAACCTTTGGGGCAGCACTCAAAATATATTGGAGATAGCATATTGTTATAGCTCCTCATGAAAGAAAAAGATCCTACTGACTAATTCCATTAAAAAAAGTGACATTTTAGTCATTTTGTGTGTTGGAGTGAATGGGGGAGTTGTCCACAGTTACATCACAGTGACATTACCTATTCGGCCAATTTGAAATTCCCGTATGTATAGTGATTACAACTTTCAAAAATTAATAACTTTCTTATTGCTTGTCTGATTTCGTTCAAACTTTCACCAATCTGCTTCTCTGATTTTTCCTCTTTCTTTCAAAGCAACTTGCTAATAAGGTTGGATTTCCCTTTAACACATGAATGGTAGATTTCAGCATGGCAGCCACATAGCCCAGATACTTAACAAGCTTCTCTATCATGTCTTGTCAAACAGGTGCAGATGGACAATGGGTGTGTTTACATAATCCAGACAATATCATCTGACTACTTTTGAGAAAGCAATATACTTTTCATAATTTAATAAATTATTATTGAAATGATTATTTGAGGCCTAGATTGACGTAGTTGAGAGGCTATGTTAGCCCAGAATAGAATTATTTTTCGTGTTTTAGTTGGAAAGATAAGGTACACTGTTAAAATAAACTTTGTGGAATAGAATTCAGTTGTTAGAGATCTTATACACTGACAACATAAACCTGTCCTAATAACTAGCTTCCATACATTTACATGTATATATTTCTTAGGTATATGTACATGTACAATGTAGATTATTTGTTGTCGGTCAGAAGTGACAAGTCTGAACATTAAAATAAATCATACATTTTTAATCTGATCACAACTTTGTTTACAATGGATTGAATTCCTTTTGACATGCATTGAATTAGGCTTGAATGCTTCGTTGTTAGTTGAATATCAATTAACCCTTTTATGACAGGAATTATTTAAAGGCTAAATTGATCACATTTCGTTCTTCAAATTGGCAACAATGATATTTTTCTTTTAGTGCTACATGGTTCTAACAAAATGCAATGTCTTTGAAAACAATATACATCATTAGAGACTTAGTCGAAAAGTTGAAAAAATTGTCAATTTTGATAAAAAATAGTGATTTTGAACCTCTCAATGTGTTGCCAATTTAAGGATTATGAAGCTTATTCTCCTTTTTGAAATTCCTGGCATCAAATGCAATATGGTCATGCAACAAAAATAGACACAATGTGTGTAGAAATTTTTGCTTTTTCTACTCCTGCATCTGGTATATTTTTTAGAGCTCTGAATCAAAAGTTATCGAGCCAAACCACAAAATGTGGTCAATTGTCTTGAAAGGGTTAACAAGTTAGGCCTGCTTGTTATTTGTTATACTTGTCCGGTCCGACATTAGTTACCATTAGTTTAGTAAGTGTGAATGGAAATTGGTATAGTCAAGGATTGTAATTCTGAACAGATTGTATTACCGAATGTGTGCAGTTAAGCGCCTAAAATGGGTTTTCATACGCATGGGATTACGCGTATGAAAACCACACTATTGAAACAAAGGTTGCGTCTTTTTCCCGTAGGTTTCACACGTTCGGAAATACAGTACCTTTTTCAAGGGACCAAAACCCGGCGTCATTGGAAAGGGGTTCACTCGGAAGGGAATTGTATTAAATCTACGTTGTCTTTTTTAAATTTCATCAACTTCTTTTTCTGTAGGACTTGAGCATTCATTATGTAAATTTGACAGATATTCGTTTGATATTTAATTTGCTATCGTTGATTTTCTGAAAAGTGTTCGGACACTGGATCCACCACCATGTACTTTTACATCTTATTTAGATAGCATGATCGAGAATTTAGAGAACGAAACCATCATCTGGCTCTGTATCAGACACTTAGTTACCCATGTCATTGTGCCTTAGATTGCTCGCTACCTTATAGGAGGAATGTATTATAATTAGAGGACGTGAGAGAGATTGCCACAAGATTCGAGTGCGTGTAATGTGATGCCTGAACGTGAGGACAGGACACCGAGTGTGCCCCGCCCAGTTGCGTGAATGTTTTGTTGCGATCGCCGAGGTATTATTGGTTGCTTACCAATAATCGTCGTCGTACTCGTCGTAGTCGTCGCTCAGCAGTATGCTCCGGTATGTCACTATGTCTATGTAGGTGTTTTCTTGTCTGGTCTGTTCTCGGTTCTCTTCACATCTTGTTCTGTTTTCCTGTACTGCTCCCTGGGCCGGGCGTACGTAATTGTACGCGCCGTGCGCTATTGTGCGCACACACACTCGGGCGAGGGGTGCTGATTATCAGAGCTAGCTCTGCTGATTATCAAATAGCGCCCCCTGGCGCCCAGAGTTGCATATACTTGGTCGAGGGTAGTCATTGTCGAGGGGCGCTCAATTATACTTAGCGCCCACTCGCGCCCTGAGCTACATGTGCGGGGGGCATTTTCACTTCACACCTCCCGACCAACAAGATTTATGCCCATAAATCTAAAATGTCCAGAACATTAAAATTTTAATGTAATGCCCAAGCCCTACGCTATAGAAAGGGGGCGAATCTGCATTACATATTTATTTCATAGGAGAAATAAATCTATATTGCATTATATGTGTCATATGTCACTGGAAATTATTTTCCGTCAGAACAAACAAAAAATTGCATATACAGACGCTGATGGAATCACTAAGTTCTCATTTTACATGTACCTCTTCACAATGATTCACAAATAATATGAAAAGGAATAATGGCCCATGAATTTACATATTATTTACCTATTTACATCATCGCAGGCCATTCTTGCATAACAATATATAATTTATTTCTGGTCTTTGGGGAGTTGCTTACAGGGCCAACTCTGATGAGCATCCTTCCACTGGTCGAAGGTATAATCTGGACAATCCGGCTCAGTACGTCGAGCAGACTTCTCAGTCCGAAGCAGACCTAGTCCACTCATATACATGGAAGGGCCACCGGCTGAAACCTGTAAAACCCCGAAAGGCGCCAAGGAAATACTGTTATGTATATTGCACCTGAAAGAAAGCATAAGTCTGAAACAGCCTAAACCCGGCTTGCCCTAAGCCATAAGCCATAATCTACAAATACTCTCTACTTTGGGGGTGAAGGCTGACATTAAAAAAAAATTACCATTACCTGATTACCTAATTACCCTTATTTCAGTTAAAATATTTCAACAGAGTTACAAACAGAAAGGGATCAATCACTGCTCTGGGGGTGGGGGCCGGATGAATTCCGCCTCTCCGCCACTCACAGTTTGAATCTTAGTAATTACCCGGCATGGTTATGGATTTTCCTTTCTATGGACACCCACCACAGGGAAGACACTCTGGCTCGATGCCCAGACGGTAATGTTCACATAAAAATCACTGTCGGGCATGCGAGATACATCCAAGTTCCGATGTTTTTTCTCCCGGGTCGGTGTTAAGCCGTCATTGTCTACAATATAAGCCCACGCATTAAAAGGTCAGAGTGAAACGACTTTGTAAACAACACACTCAAGAAGAGATGGAATGTGTATTCTTGACCAACAAAGATGTCCATCTGCTTCGTGTGTCGGATGCTCTACTAAAGTCGTAAATGGGGGCCATATTCGTCAGGAGTCCGGTGATCCATCATAATGATAGGTGGGGGCCATGGGGGCGTCAACCAGTGACAGGGTAGAGAGGGAGGACGTCCAGCACTAATGGGTTGGGAGATATTCGCCTCCCTTGACTCATTAGGGGTTCCCTCCCGTGATGTTCCTGCCAGGGTGTTCAAAGCGACACCTGCTCCGTTGCCCTTCTGACCTACCTCTGAAGCTGGGTTTCCCTCTGGTGAGAGTGAGGTTGGCGAAGGGCCGGGATTTGCCTCGGGGTAGGGTGAAGAGGGGCCTATGTCTACTTGGATCGGGGATGGCCCTCTTCCTCTCCCGATCCCCAGTCGTTTCCCGCATCTTCGCACATGAAGGACACTGACTTTCCAGTTTTGGCCTCCTGGCATTCCCGTATAAAATGCCCAAGCTTGCCACACCCGTAACACAGATTGCTCCTACTCGGTGAGGATTTTCCCCGGGCCGGGGAGCCTCTGGCTCGGGCGGGGGAGGCTCGAGTTCTTACTGCCTCAGTCAGCCCTTGGAGGGATCCCTTCAATCCCTGCACAGTAGACTGTAAGGTCTCTATCTGTGCAAATGACGCGGTCAGACCTTGGACAGTGGTTTTTAGGGAATCCAGATGTTTGAGTGCTAAATCCATCTTTCCCTCCAGTACCGACACGCGTTTATCTAGTGACCCTTTCGCTGGTGTGGGAGAGGGCGCTTCTACTTTATGCACAGTCATTTCTGGGCGAGCTTCCTCAGCAAGAGAAGTCTGTTTGATTTCTTTCCGGAGCTTCCCAAATATGGCTCTATGTGTGTGCTGGAACCACTTGAAAAGGTCTACTGCCTCTTCAAGGGTTCGCGGACGAGAGTTTAATACATGCTGTCCTGCATCTTTGTCCCAGGTACCCTGGCAAAAACGCATTACAACTTGCTTTTGTACATAGCCCTCTGGCAGGTCCGGGAAGGCCTGAGAGGCTAGTGACATTAAGCGATCCGCCCATTGCACGACAGATTCATCGGGGGCTTGACGCGCAAAAGTGAAGTGCATTTGCGTCACTTCCGGTAACTCTCGCATAGTGAAGCGCTTCTCCAGTTTATTGACCAACGCCTGATATACGATGTGCGGTTCACGTTCTAGTATTACCGCCATGTATTTACCCGCCTCACCATCTAGGGTCCAGCATAAATAATTTCTACGTTGGTTAGAGTCCCACTTACTTTCATCGGCAAAAAGTTCAAATTTGGCAATAAAAGCTTGCCAGCTACCCGTACCATCAAATGCAATGGTCTTAGGGAGAGCAACGGGTCTGGGAGTTGACCCTTCACCCCTACCTGATCTAGCAGAGGGGGGTACATCCTCCACAAAGTTCGATGAATAGTTGGGGGCTTCATTATACCCATATGAGGGGGCTTGATTTAAGTGGGATGGGGCTCTCACCACTGGAGGTGGTGATGCGAATGCCACCGACCGCTTGTCCTCACGACTATCTCGCCTAGAAGATACGTTGGTGTATCGGTCACGCCTTGAGTGTCGTACAGGTGAAGGGGATCGAGTCTCCCACGATCGATGACCATAATATGACCTTCGAGGGGGTGCTTCGCGATACCTATCGTCATCACGTGTACGGCGCGAGAGGGACTCATAACGAGTACCTCGAGATTGGCGTGGAGGAGATTCATTACGATCACTCCTATAACATCGAGGGGGAGAATCCAAATATCGTTCCCGTCTCGACGGGGAGGGAGATTCGTAATATCGCTCCCTTCTAGCCCGGCGGGGAGAATCATAATATCGCTCCCTTCTAAACCGGTGGGGAGAATCATAATCACGGTCGTCTCTAGCTTGGTGTTTGGAGCTATATCGTCTTCTAGGAGAAATTGATTTATACTCTCCCCGACTGCGATACTCGGGTGAGTGATCATAACGATCCCTTCGGTCATCGTATCCTCTTTTCAAGTCATAGTCACGACCTCTCCCATTGCGGGAAGAACTGCGGTCATGCCGTGACCTATGAGGAGAATCGACATTGCGATCTTCTACTGGCCTCCTATGATGCTGCCCTTCACCTCCAGTCCTCTGAGAACAATCTGAGCTGAATTCTGCTTGTCGGGAAGGGGGGCGATTGTCTTCCGCTCGACGACGGGGAGATTCCCGATAATGATCGTGTCGGGATCTTTGTGGAGATCGTTGTTGACCATCTCTAATCTTGTTGTCAGGATTAGGGGTCAATTTGTCGTCAGAGTTTGTGATCGCCGAAGCACCCTCAGTTTTAGAAGGGGGGTGCGCTGTTTTCTTTCTTACCGACTTTTCACTTGTAGATGCCGGAGGGGGGTATTTTTCATAGGGGTACGGCGGTGGGTGATTCGACTGTTGAAAGTCGGCAGTGTGCGGCACCTTTTCTAGTTTGGGGGGTGAGCTGTGTTCCTTCTCGGAAGAGTTGGAGGCTTCACCCTCTCCAGTTGGTGACCGCGACTTACTAATTTTGTGAGCCCCTTCAAATGGTGAAAAATCAAAATATTTGACTAATTCCGCAACATTCTTAATACCAGGAATGGATGAAAGAAGGTTCGGAGAGATGTCGCAGCCCTCGCGCAAAGTGAGAATGCGTTCGGCCAAGGTATTTCCTATACCTGGTACCTGCTTAAGCTCACTGACATCACATGTGTTAATGAGAACCTTTGCCATAGTGATCAATTGACCAAGATTGTTGAACAAATTCAAGTACTAGTATAACTGTATAAATATACTTATTGCAAGAGAATATTTAAATATAAATATAGAAAGTCGTAATCAAATATATATTTACAAACGAAATGCTCTTGCAATAATCTATTCTTATATAAATCTGCTCAATAAAGCACTTAATATTCATAAGCGCTTTGTATTTGACGCACCGTGTCAAAAGCAAACACTGGGTTTATAATTTTGATATGCACCGTCAAAAAGCGCACATAAATAATATTCAATATGAAATAGGCAATACGTAATTCAGTAAAGCGCTCAGTATACTTCTGCGCGCAGTTCAAATTGAAATAAGAATTATCGATAGCGCCTAAATACTGCGCCGAAACTAATTATATATAAATAAAGTGAATACACCGATAACTTAAAGAAGTATTTACAGTATAATTAACTTAACTTCAAACACTGCGCTTCAAGTTCGCAGTTGATCGGTATATTTCCGAACTTTATGTATAGTGTGCAGTCGGATTATAAGAAATATGTATATATATATAAATAAATCCGCTTACAGAAATATCAATGAGGGCACAGTTATATATACAGTTATCAGTGCACACCATATAATAGTGCACAAAATTTATTCCAGTATCTGCGCACCACTTTGCATGAAAGTAATGCACGAGCAGACAAGTGGAATGAATTAACGTTAAATGTACAATACAGTGGACTTCTACTCTCAGTCACATCAATCAAAGACGCAACCAAAAACCTTCAATATAAGTTCACGCGGCCGACGTGGTAAGTATATATTTTATTTATCTTTTTTTTTTTTATCTTTTTTAAACCACTCGGCTATGTGACTGCACGCGACAAAACGACCACCACAAACAATCTGTCCACTTGAGTTAAGTCAAAATTACTGCTACTATTAAATACTAATTTGGCAAATAAATTATTCACTTGCCGAATGATACAAATGAATGATATCAGATAAACAAACGTAAACTATGTCGGCTGCTTAAATAAATCCAGCAACCATTAAATGCAATCTAATACAAAGAGTTCATGAAATCCAAGTGAACTCGAATAAATTAAATGTCACATTAAATCTCGCAAGATCGCGAGTTACAAATGCGCATTTAATAAAAGTCACACTTCGTTATAATATTACTTACACTACTTGTATCTCCTCATCCTCTCGTCCTTGAACGGGGAAGAATCAATACAGGTATAACAATAATCGCTACTTATCGCAGCGACATAAAAGTAAAATACATGAATTTACAAACTACAAATTCGATAATAGTAAAATAGTAAAATAGACCAATTATGCTACTATAAACACAGTAATCACACAACGTCATTCACTACAAGTAATCTGGATAACAATATCAAATATATATATATACACGGAGAAATATAACTTATTATGTAAGACGCTGCTGAAAAAAAAAAATGGCGCCAGAGAAGCCCTACACTTAAAAAGAAGGGGGCAACTATATAAGCGCGATATATTTCAGCCATGAGATCCGTATCGCCAAACTATGCTAGATGAGCCGACGCTTCGAAAAGGGGGCAAATTTTGCAAAAGTTAAGGACACGGAAATCGCTGCCGCTCAACTATCACTTAAAACAAATAACTTAATAAATGAATACCGTAATTCAATCAAAAACAAACACAGGCACACTGTAATTAACTTACATCTACATTGCACTTACCGAAGAGTTCGTCTTAGCTTCGGTAAATGTAAAGCAGCTGGAGAAATGGAAATTCCTCTCCGGTTCGGCGATTGGAAAATAAAATCTAACTTATAAGAAAAACAAAACTCATATAATAACCAGTAAAATAAATGTAGAACTTTGAACATAAAGTCAAAATGAATATAAAGTCAAAATAATTAAACATAAGTCTACCCGTGTTTGATTAGCTTGGGGGTGACGAAAATCTCGACAACAATTTTTGTCAATGAAAAAATTATATAATAGAAAGTGAAATCGTCACCCTAATTAGTATTAATGTATAAATAAATGTATAATTATATACCAAAAGTAAATAATGATGAAAGAAATAGGTCAATTACAAGGTTGATGCAGTTTCCCGCCAAACGCGAACCTATAATCCCAGGTCCGCGATTGAACAATAGCTTTGGATGCGGCGTATAAAAGAAAGCAATTTGTCAATGAATAGCCTGTACGGCGTGTGTATTTAATCGTTCGCGCCACATCCAAATGTCGAATTATGTTACAGAATAGTTAAATCATTTAATTTTCTACGGAAAACTACATTAATAAGAATAAATATACAGTAAATCTTAAGTTACAGCAAAAATACAAATACAATCTTGCAGGTACGTCTTTTTATTTTTCTATCAGACGTGCCTAGTTGGCAATCTAAATGTACCTGCAAGAAAAATTA
Organism: Heliocidaris tuberculata; assembly: GCA_025618425.1. Lineage (NCBI taxonomy): Eukaryota > Metazoa > Echinodermata > Echinoidea > Camarodonta > Echinometridae > Heliocidaris > Heliocidaris tuberculata. Next base: position 50,559,955 of record CM046832.1, on the reverse strand, counting down.
CTATAAATTACTACAAATTACAAAATATATCAAATTAAGCGCAGCTTTTTGTTGCTTGCAGCGCCATTGTTGCGATCGCCGAGGTATTATTGGTTGCTTACCAATAATCGTCGTCGTACTCGTCGTAGTCGTCGCTCAGCAGTATGCTCCGGTATGTCACTATGTCTATGTAGGTGTTTTCTTGTCTGGTCTGTTCTCGGTTCTCTTCACATCTTGTTCTGTTTTCCTGTACTGCTCCCTGGGCCGGGCGTACGTAATTGTACGCGCCGTGCGCTATTGTGCGCACACACACTCGGGCGAGGGGTGCTGATTATCAGAGCTAGCTCTGCTGATTATCAAATAGCGCCCCCTGGCGCCCAGAGTTGCATATACTTGGTCGAGGGTAGTCATTGTCGAGGGGCGCTCAATTATACTTAGCGCCCACTCGCGCCCTGAGCTACATGTGCGGGGGGCATTTTCACTTCAGTTGCACATGGTGTCATGTGCGAAACCGTTTAGTCTTTTAGTACTTTAGAAGTTTGATTGTACAACTACAACTTACAAGTCTGGTACAAATCTTAGGCTTTAAATGCTTCCAGATAACTGAGTATTACATTGAGAAATTATGATAATGATTTTAGCTCACCTCGTTGACTATAAAGACGATAAATAGTAGTGGTTAACGATGCGGACATAACAGGACTGGGTCGCTCATGCCATGGCCAATGCTGCAACGCGCGCAAGTACGAGCGCGCGCTAGCTCTAGCTAGCTAGGAGGGGAGTTCTGTGATTATTCCAACCTTAAAGGGAACGTTCACCCCGAAGATTACTTGAATTTAAAAAATGCAGAAAAAATAAAGAAAAATATTGGCGAAAGTTTGGACAAAATCCGTTAAAGAATAACGGAGTTATGGACTTTTGAAGTTTTGATTTTGTGACGTCACATGCGAGCAGCTCCTCTATTATGTAATGTGATAAATATTCCATAAAATACAGTTTTCTCAGAAAATTTAGAATATTTTCGTCTGTGCATTTGATATATTGTCAGAAATGTTATTCAATACTAGATTCTGAAAAGAAACAATATTAATTTATCGTGGAACGTAAAAAAAAATGCGAATATATGGAATATTTATTACATGACCAATGGGCAGCTGCTCGCATGTGACGTCACGAATCCGAAACTTTAAATACTCATAACTCTTTTATTATTTGACCGATTTTCATCAAACCTTCGCCAATATTTTTCTTTATTTTTTCTGCATTTTTTAAACTCAAGTAATCTTCAGGGTGAACTTCCCCTTTAATAGCAAGTTGCTTTGAAAGAAAGAGGAAAAAACAGAGAAGCAGATTGGTGAAAGTTTGAACGAAATCGGACAAGTTATAAGAAAGTTATGATTTTTTGAAAGTTGTAATCACTATACATACGGGAATTTCAAATTGGCCGAATAGGTAATGTCACTGTGATGTAGCTGTGGACAACTCCCCATTCGCTCTAACACAAAAAATGACTAAAATGTCACTTTTTTCAAAATGCATTACTCAGTAGGATCTTTTCGTTCATGAGGACCTATAACAATATGCTATCTCTAATATATTTTGAGTACTGCCCCGAGGGTAAAGGTGCCTCGAAGAAAACCGCAAATTAATTATATTTTTGTGTACCGTACAAATGGGAGAGTTGTCCACAAAAATGTCATAATTGACTCACCAAATTGCCAATTTGAGATTCGCACAGATGTAGTGATCTCATTTTTCAAACTTCCATAACTTTCTTAGTCCTTGTCCGATTTCTTTCAAACTTTCACCATCCTGTTTTTCTTATTTTTCTGCTTTCATACAAATCATCTTATTACCAAGGTTGGATTGCCCTTTAATTGGTATACATGCATGGTTTATCCATCCCCATTAGTGCAGGTTCAGGTCAAAGCCTAAGGTTGATCAATATAGACCGCTTCGGTAATGTATGCAAATGTTAAACATACCTTTCAAACAAAGGTTGTTCTTGACAACCTGAAAGCTTGCCGGAGGCTTGTCGGACATAGCAACAGATAATGTATGCAAACTGGATTCCAAGCATTGAGGCTCATTAATAAAAAGCAGGTTAATGCTGGAATAGCTCCTCACTATAGGTGCTCAGAGAATTATGTGCATATATTTTTATACATTACAGAAGCGGTCTATTGTGAAATAGATATTGAGTGCAGCAGATGGCTGTATTTTGAGCGAGGGTTGCGTGTGTAAATATATAGGTTGTAAACTTAAGGAGAATCTAGTGCTCTGACTAAAGGCTAGATGGTGGCAGACGGCATGGCAGCTTACCTTGAGAGAAATGTTTAGTTGACATTTGGTGGCAAAAGAAAACGTGTGTGTGAACAATTAAGTTACCAACTTCTTTTATACTAGAATCGATTTCTGCACCACGTACCCACTCCTTTTTTACCCTTCTTCCATCTTTTCATCTTCTCTCTCTCACTCGACACCTCCTTCCTCTACCCCTCTTTCCCCCTCCCCCTTTTCCAGCCTCCTTCCTTCCTCCCCCTTACCTTTCTTAACCCACCTCCCCCACCCCCACCTCCCCCACCCCCACCCTATTCCGCCACAGTATTTTCAAGATAGAACACATCAACCCTAAACGCACGTGTACACAGAAAAATAGGCCATTGCCATTGCATTTCCACAACTACCTATAAACAAGGCAAGACACATATGCCTCGGCTCAAGAAATCGAAGAGTGATGGACATTGCTGTAGTGGACATTGCCATGGGCGCAAATCCAGGGGGAGGGGGACATGCCCCCCACCTTTTTTTTAAAGATAGGCGAATGTCCCCCCCCCCCCCCACCTTTTTGAATAATTTTTTTTTTTGTCTTTTTGAAGAGAAATGTCCCCCCCCCCCCCCCCCCCGCGAATTTCAAAATGGATTTGCGCCACTGGACATTCCGGTAATGGGCCATTCTTTGTAAAGTGAAACTTTTTTGACAAAACATGAAGTTCAGTCTTGCTGTTTTTTTATAGTATATTCTTGAAGAGTAATGGCTAAAGTTACATGGATCACTTTTTTTTTTTTTAATTGAAGACCCAATTATGCTAATTTGCATACAATTACATTGGCATAAATCAAACTATAAAAAACATCCCTTTTTCACCATATGCTAGTAATAGTCATCTCTCAATATGAGCTTTAATAGTTGTCACTATATAGTGAAATCATACCCTTCCTAGGTCCTTTGGCAATTAGTAATTAAGTTCAAGGAATGCAGAAAATTTGACTATGCATTATGTAATAATTAACATGCATAATTAATGTCACACGTACACGTGACCCCACAACATGAAAAGTTTATGCTAGTTTGAAAAATACAATAATCTATATTTGTCCTGTCATATAATGTAACTTGTATGTGTCCTCCATCTCACCAAATATTATTCCAAATGTGATTCTCGTTCTTTAAATATCGCCCAACTAACTTTGTCACACACGTGAGTGCAAATGGTCAAGTGCATATGTACTGGGCAAGTCATGTGTACAGTCTGTTTCATCTAAATTGTTGAATTTCTTGACCTATCAATTCTGTCATTTTTCACTTTTTGTATTCCTTCAATCCTCTGAATTGATTGCGTAACCCTATACAATTATGCTCAAAGTGTAATAAGCTATCGTATAAGTAATTGGCCAAAGGAAATGTGCTTCTAAAAAAAAAGGCAGCATCAAAAAATTTCGATTTGTTTACATTGATTCTTTGGTATGAACATTAATAATAATGATAATAATAGATATTAATGATAATGATATATAGTTACAATAATAATAAGAATTATTAATAATAATAATAATAATAATAATAATAATAATAATAATAATAATAATAATAATAATAAAAATAATAATGATAATAATAATAATAATAATAATAATAATAATAATAATAATAATAATAATAATAATAATTATAATAATAATAATAATAATAATAATAATAATAATAATAATAATAATAACTAGAAATTTAATTCGTCACTGAAGACGAAATAGGTGGTCTGTCCCTGTGGCAAATTGCTTTGTCAGATGTGATATTTCTGCAAGATAATAATCATGATAATGTTGACGAAAATGATGATAAGATGGTCATATAAGTGATAACAATGACGATAATGATATATTGATAATGATGATCATAATGACAACAATAATGATGATAATAACCACGACAACCGAAGTCGCATAGCGCCAATTCAGGTTCACTTTTAGGGGCGATTTTTTGAAAAGTGCTTGAAATGGCATAAAACGTGTGCAAAATGAATTTGGGAGGATTTGGATCATTTCTAAATTTTGCGCACTTACGTACGCGCGCGTTTAACGAAAAGATCTTGACTGGAATGACAGTGACCTTAACCATGCCAAATATGAAAGAGAAATGACATTTCGTTATGAAGATAAGACCAGAACTTGATTTTCACAAAATGGCGCCTGGATGACGTCACGATAACCTGATGACCTTGAAAAAGATTTGGGAACTTGACCTTATTAGGACTGATGACTGACGAAAATATGAAGAAAATTGACTGAGCCGATTTTGAGAAATCGTGATAACGAACTGATATTGCAGGACATGTGGGAGATTATCCCCTTAGCTTTATATACACGACAGGGAATCGATTGTACACAAACTACTGCACACTACTTTCCAATAGACATAACACGCAAAATTAGGCAGTTTATTACATTGTTTGTGATGGTATATGTTATAATAGTCGAAGAAGATGGTAAAATGAAAGGCAAAAAAAAAAAAGTGAAAAAATTTTTTTTTTTAAATGGTCCCACCGGGAATCGATCCGGGGTCGCCGGAATGGGAGGCAAGTGCTTTACCAATGGACCAAAATATTTCCAATAGAGATAACACGTAAACGAAATACGGGATTCTGAAATCACATTTTGTAGTTAAAAAATGGGCATGATCCCGACATCTGATCAAAAATTGGAGGGCACACTGGTGAAAGCATATAGTTTCAGCTATAACATACTAAACTTTGGAAGAAAATCGAGCAGAAATTACAAAGATACTGCTCAAAGAAGACGGGAATGTAGAATCAAGATTTGAGAAAAAGTCATCTCCTATAGAGAATACACGCAAAATGAGAAAAATTGACATGCCTCCTTTAATCGCAAAAATACGCCATGATGCCTTTGTCAAAATGAAAAATTATGGGTACTGATCTTGTAGAGAATTGTCTCAGCTACAACATATCAAAATTTGGAAGAAAATCGACATCCTATTACTGAAATATTGTCAAATGAATACACAAATTATGACGTCATTTTTTCAAAATCGAATTTTTTGAGTTCATAGGCAAATATGATGACGTCAGTCACGTCACAACATTTGAGTGGCCAAAATTATGCATGAATTCAGATCTACAACTTAAGCCCGGCGCACACTGCACGATCCCACTGCGATCCGATTGCTCTGCGACTGCGAGCCCAATCGGATCGCAGTCGCAACACATCGCAGACTGTATATGATTCCACTAAAACCTATATCCGATGAATTTGCAGCGCGTGCGTATTTTGCATCGGAGTAACCATTTTTATCATGTCCTGTATATTATATCAATTAAGAAGACAAGACTATCTTTTCTGAAAATAACATTGATTTACAAAACAAATTGAGCTGTTTTACAGTCGGGAAAAGGGTAGGGGAGATCCAGGAGAGTTGAGCCACTTTTTTCATAATGGGTCATATTTCCCCAAACCTGCATTGTGGGTTGGACAACTTCTTCTCATTTGAAATTTAGCTCCTATGTTATAATACAATGTGGGTCATGATATTCAAGGTGATTGCATTTCAAAGTAGTCCGTATTAAAAAAAAATTGTCGAATGGCGCAAGTCTCCCGCAGGGTGAGGAGAGTTGAGCATATCATGATGAGAGTTGAGCCACCCATGGGAGACTTGTGCCACCTTGTAAATGGGAGTAGAGAAAGACATGTTTCGCTTGTGGATTGGCCTGCATTGCCTAGTATAAAGTGCTGGTATAATCGCCATAATAATATGCATGATTTCGTAAATGGAAATACAATGACATTAAATGGCAAACTATGAATTATTTCAGGCAGCAAATGGATCTGTTTTCCAAATTGTAGACGCATCTCTGATACATCGATCTATGCTGACTTAAAGATGGATAGCTGGGGCTGGGGCATTTGCAACAAAATTAATGAATAATTACGGAACATATTCATCCGCGCAATCAATCCCATGGCATGAGTTATAATTATACTCATGTATTTTTTTTTTAAATCAGCGATAGCCAGTGTCATTTTTTAATATTATTACTCAACATAAAAAAAATCAAAACTTTCACCACAATGCACACATAAGATGGAACCCTTAGATTTAAACATTGAAGACATGAAACCATTTTCGTATAGACATGATATAGAGGTCTAACTTAGAACCACATGTATATATGGTACCTGCTGTTTCAAGTAACAAGAAACAGTGTCGGTTAAAAAGTACAATGAACTCATGTCTGCGTGGGAGAGGGACTTCGAAAAACATATTCCAGTTTCTGGTGCGGTTCTTTTTTCAACATGATTGAAATGTTGGATTTTGAATTGTTGGTGTGTGACCTCCAAATTCACGGTAGGTCAGGTATAATCAATGAAGGCGGCTTCTCAAAGGACAGTGTATACTCGACTCACAATCAAGGTATTGAAGAATGTTCTATACAGTTAATGAATAGAATCAACGAAAGATATGCAGTCTAGACATATTCAATACAAGAACCCATTGACATTGAACATGATCCTTGCATATAACAGACTGAATATTTCAAATGGAAGGTCCAGATTGAACTGATTGACTAATGATGTTCCTAGGATGCTAGGCATTTGCAACACATGGAATCCAAAACGAAAATGATTGAAATACAAGTTGGTAGATAGTTGGCTATATGTAGATATAGATGTTAATATGATCCTATGAAATATATATAAGAATGTTTGATGCACGACTTTTCGAGCTCGCTTTTAATTATAAACAAATTACGTATTTTAAATTGGTGTCCTTGGTTGCACATCTCGCGCATGTGGGTTGATATGACATTGTGTTTCATGTAGCCTACATAGGCCTAATATTATGTCATTCAAATGTAGTCATCATCTCTGTTAACTCCCATTTCATGAGAATTCCATTTGAGAGCCTAGGACAAAAGGGATGTGCAGTTTCTGTAGTCGCTTGAATACAGCATTTTTTTTTCCAAGTATCTCACACATTGGCATTAAATGTGTACCAGAGGAGAGTTGAGCCATGGATCAAGTCTCCTAATGATTAGTGGCTCATCTCTCACCAGGTCGGCCTTTTTGACATGTGAATTGACTCCCTTCAAAGCAGTTCTATCAAATTCCATCAAAACATCTTCAATAAATTTACAATGCATAGGCTACATGTTGCCCACAATGCGACAAAAGTAACTGTTCCTATATATATGTAAATGATAGAAAGTGTCGAACCTCTAACTCTAAAATCCACTTTTTGGAGCAATTTAGAGTTCTTCCTTCACCTCATGTTTGTAGAGCTGTTATGCAACTTTTTGCCTTTACTGAAAAGAAAGATATGTGACACACTACCAACAGGGGGGGGGGGGGGGGTTTGAACTTTCTTTCTTGAATGCAAGTGGTAGTTCTAGGGGGTGGGTCAACTCTCCGTGTGGTGCAACTCACCTGGATCTCCCCTACATGTATCGTTTACACCAAATATAGATTATTCTTTTTTTTAAATAATAGTCACAAGACCCCAGGCGCGGATCCACGATTTCTTGGGGGGGGGGGCCGAAATTTCAAATCATGTGAGCTACATATTGCTACAATAATGGTGACAAATGGCATATCTGACGCTCGATCTTTCACTCCCGCCGGAAGAACATTCTGAAATTTTTAAAGTCCATACAGATCATATTATAATGACTAAAGTTTCTAAATTCTGAAAGAAAATATTTACAATTTGACACCTATGATTTCGAGGGGCTACTTATTCATCTTTTGTTCGGTAATAACTAACGTCTGCTTCTGATGGTGTCATTGTACGCTAACTTCCTCGAAATCCGCCCTAAACACTGAGTTTCGTGAATCCTATAGCATGCGTCGGCTCTTGCAGGAAGCCAGGGGCCGTACTAAGGGCTCATTACTGTGGCAAATCATTACTCCTCGGCGACGGTCGGCGAAGATATCAAACAGTTATGTATCTGAAAAGACTGAAATGGCAAATAATGTAAATCAAATTTCAAAAGGAACAGCACTAATATTTTTTGTGCAAACCAGTCATTAATTGTCGTACGAGATAATAAAGACAATATCGGACACGGTAATGGTATTATGATTCAAAAAATAGACTTTATTGATATGCTCTATATGCATGATATCTATTAAGGAAATCGCACCTGAAATTGCATCATGTGCACTATAAGTTCCAAACGCTTTCTTTCATACAGTTAAAGTACGAAAAAGTTCCACAAGCTGGTATGCATACTATTACACAAAATGTAATAAAACAATAAGTGTAATTATAATGATACACTTACATGCCAGAGCATGATCATTATTGCGTTTCTTTGTGCATGTAAAAGAATAATACTAATATAATATCCATGCAAAATTTTACTGTTAACATGAATATTTTGAAGAAATGTTAAAATTTGATTTTCCACTATATTGTTGAAAATAGGTGGAAATATCATCAACTGCAGTATCTAAACGTCTTAAGAATAACCGTTGACATGATTAAAACCAAAAGTGGTTGGCTTGTACATATTTGTATTACTGTATAAAAGGTTAAACAAATGTTTAAAAAAAGAAGAGAGTATTCCAGTATTCCACAAGAATGGCAAGGCGTTTCATCAGAAATATATAAGATTATACGTACCGTTTCGTCTGAAACCCGTTCCTGGATGGATTAAATGTTTGAAAGTTCTTTTTCAACGCCTGTCACTTGATGAAGCGCCCACGTGACGTGTACCGACCGTCGTCTACAGAGTCACCCCAGCCCGATAATGAAGTGAAAAGTATGGAAGTGTATCCTACTACCGGACACTTTTCAGTAATTCAGTCATATCAAACAAAATATAGACAAATTATTTATCAAACTCACCCAATGAATAGACAACATATACAGAAAATAAAGATGTAAAAAAAGTTGCAAATCCAAACCAATGTTCGATACGATAAACATTCGATTGCACCCCTGTCCCCCCTTTTTTTTGTTCTTCCTCTGTTTTATCACTTTTCTCTCAGATTCCTTTTCTTTCTTTCTTTCTTTTTTTTTCATTTCCCTTTCCTTTCTCTCTCTCTCTCTCTCTCTCTCTCTCTCTCACCCATCTGCACCAGCGTACCTTGTTCGAGGGAAAACCCGATCTTCCATTCTTCTCCCCTTTTCTTTCCTTCTCTTTATTTTATTTCCTTCTCTCTCTTTTCTTTCGATCCCTTTCCCGTCTCTCTCTCTCTCTCTATCGTTTTGGTGGGGGGGGGGGGGGGGGAGTGGGGAAAAGGCCCGATTTTTTCCCCTTATAGAAATATCTTTATTAAATATTGCTTTTGACTTTGCAATACTTTATAAACACATTAATAACAACAAAATACTGCACATAATAGAATTAACAAACAAACCATTTTAATTATACAGCACATATAGCAAAACTAGTTTACAGCAAAATTATGTTTACCCATCTGTTATGAAATGAGATGAAATTGTTATTCTTAAATTTCAACATATAGATATTCAGAATGGAAATGCCTTTGATAAGCATTTAAATTACTTTATTGATAGTAAGCTTCTTTTTTTTTTAATTTCCAGGAAACTTACATCCCTTCTGTTCTTTTCTTTTCTTATTCCTCCACGTTTTCCTTCCCTTTATATCCTCTTTTTTCTTTCCCTTTCACCCTGCTCTGTTTTTGTTTTTTTTCTTGGAGATGGGGAGATGAGACAACGTGGGAGCAAGGCCCTTTCGGCCTCCGGCCTCCTATCCCCTTCCCCCTTTTCCTTTTTCTTCTCCCTCTTTTTTCCCCTTTCTCTCATCTATCCCTTTTCCTTCCTTCTCCCTTTTTTTTATGGAGGAAGGGGGGGGGGTGGAAGGCCCTTTTGGCGCCCGGCATCCTTCTTCCCATTTTCATTTTGTCTTCCTATTTTTTCCTTTTCTCTCCTCTCCCCCTTTCCCTTCTTTTCCTTCTCTCTTTCCCTCTTTGTTCTTTCTAATTTCCTTCCTGCTCCCTCTCTTCCTCTTCCTCTCTCTTTGCGGGGGGGGGGGGGGGAAGCAACAGGCCTGGGAGGCAAGGCCCTTTCGGTCCCTGGACTCTCCCCGCTTTTTTTTTCCTCTTTCATTTTATTTTTTTTTTCTTTTCCCATTCTCTCCTCTTTCCCTTCCCCTTCCTTCCCTCTTTTTGACCGTGGAGGGGGAGGGGGAGGGAGAACGGAGAGGCAAGGTCCTTTCGGTCCCCCCCCCCCCCCGGCCTCCGCGCTTCTTCCTCTGTTAATTTTTTCTTCCTTTTTCACTTTTCTCTCCTCCCTCCCTTTCCCTTCTTTTCCTTCTCTCTTTCCCTCTTTTTTCTTCTTTCTACTTTCCTTCTTGCTCTTTCTCTCTTTTTATGGGGGGGGGGGGGGGGAGGCAACAGGCAACACTACACCCTGGGAGGTAAGGCCCTTTCGGCCCCGGACTCCTTCCACTTTTTTGCCTTCTTTTTTCTCTCCCCCCCCCCCCCCCCTTCCTTCCCTCTTTTTGGCTTTCGGAATATGTAATAAAATTTGGGGGTCAACGGACTTTCTGACGAGCTATGGCGGATTATAGATAGGCATGTTTTTGCCACTTTTTACATTATATTGCCCATTGACGCGCGCACGGATTTTAAAGTTTGACGCGCGCGTGTGGCATTATATGGAAGGTCGAGAATAACTGTAAATAGTTGGAAATTGTCAAGAATAGTGTAAGGAATTCAAACCATGCAAAAAAAAACGGCGTTTTTACCTTCCGTACGTGCTGCGCGCGCGCATAACGGGCGCGCGGACGCGCACGGACAGAAAAAATTGAAATGCTTGAAATGACATGAACCGTACTCTGATTTGATTAAAAAGTGATTTTGAGCATTTTTAAAATTTGACGCGCGCTTACGTGCGCGTCATGATACACGCGCGAATTTTCATGACATGTGATGTTGACCCTTGACCTGAAGTTCATGTGTACCAAATATGGTTCTTTTTCGACGGCTCGTTTTGAAGATATGATCAATAATGTGATTTCACAAAATGGCGCCTGGATGACGTCATGATAACCTGATGACCTTGAAAAAGATGCGGGAGCTTGCTCAATGATGGCCTGATAACTGACGAAAATTTGAAAAAAATTGACTTGGACGATTTTGAGATATCATGGCAACAAGAAAGTGGGAGAAAAATTAAAATAAAGAATAATAAGAAAATTCTGACGAAATTAAAAGGTGATCTGTCTATGACAGACCACCTAATAATAATATATCTTGTTTACACAGGGTAGCCTCATCAGTACTAAATACTGATCTTCCTGAGGGCCCTACAAGCATTACCCTGGTTTTAACAAGACAATCGTAGCGCTCAGTGCATTCAAGAAATAAATCCTACATATACTCACTTACAACACCTGGATCGAGCATGGCAAATGCAGATAAATGTCTTGTCAAAGGACGTTAGTGCAATGGCAATTAAATTGAACCATACCTTGTGATCTGCAGTACATAGTCAGTTTCTTATCTACTAGACCAAAACACCTCCACAGTATCTCAATAAATATATCAATAAATGATATCCATAAATGTATGAAAATGAAAAAGATAAAAAATTGTGTGTTCTCTGTGTATTTTTCATAAAGAAAATATCTGAGGATCACTTCTACCGTACTGATAATTGCAAAATGAATTAAAAATACTAAATATTATTTTTTCAATATTTCACTAAATCTGTACACATTACCTATGACATGTCACACACGTGACATGTCACACGCGTGACCATATATCATGATACAAATATTACATAACAAAAATTTTGTGCAATCTTACGCAATCAATTCAGAGGATTAAACAAGAGGAATACAAAGAGTTACTGTTATGTTAAACATTCAATTTGTGATATATTATTTTCTCTCGTTTGTTTTATCTTATCAACTGGACCCCTCGGTAGAACAGCTGTGCTGCAATCGCACAGCTTAGCAAGGCGATCCTTCCAATATTATTTTCTTATGTTATCATGTATGTTATTATATATATATGTTATTAAAATTTGGTAAATAAAATCAAATCAAATCAAATCAACAGAATTAATGCTATTTTCTAAGAAACAATACCATGAAATATACTACCTACCATAAATATGAACATTGAAGCTTCTGATAATTCAGAGAGATTTAAAGATAAAATCTAAGTTTCAAAAACCTGCTTCTGTGCGAGGTCACACACGTGACCTGAACTTTTTGACCTCTGACATAGAACAGGTATCATCACTGACAATTTTTTGTAATTTAATCCATGTACCTATGTCTGCAGTTACTGCATTATATACAGGAAAAACCAACACACTTGGAAGGCTATTAAAATTATAGGGCTCACAATAGCCCAAATTCCCTGTTGTTGTTGTTGTTGTTGTTGTTGTTGTTGTTGTTGTTGTTGTTTTGTTTTTTTGGTCACACACGTGACTAAGAATGGCTCCTTTGCATCACTTTGGTCTCCTCCTGAACATCTCTTTTTCTGCGGCGCTTCCTTGACAACAGGGTAGCACCAATTGTGCAGAAGATCAAGGTCTCTTCTTCCTCAAGCAGAGCGAAAATGCTTCTGGCATCCATCTTTATTTTGCAGAGCGCCAAAAAATTATGCATTTCCCGCCCCCTTGATCGTATGAAACTCGTAGAAAGCTCTTATCACTCGTTGATAGATCGGTATAAGTCGTACACAGGTCATCCCAACCCATACCAAGCTCGGTGTGACTCGTTTCGCGCTCGGTCCGCTCGTACAGCTATCGTAGTAAATTCGATGCTGCGTCGTAGATCACTCATGCAAGTCTCATAAAATAGGCAAATTTCGCGCGAGTTCACGCGAGTTCAAGCTCGCGCAGCTCGGCACAACTCGAGACTCCAACTCGGCTAAGTGGGAACCTTGCTTAAAACACAATGAGTGTTGCTATGTTCTGAATGAATTACTGATACTACTAGATCAAACAGTGAAAAATCAGTTGCTGAAGTTTATTATGCTACGTTCACACATAGGCGAGTTGGAAATACGAGTTTGAGCGAGTAGTGGCGAGTTGACTTTTGCATGGGGGTACTCGCGATAACTCTGCATTTAACTCGGGATGACTCTCCGTAACTCTCCGCAACTCGGCACAACTCTTCACAGCTCTTCGCAACTCGACGCAATTCGCGTGAGGTCGTATAGTTAGCTCTCAAATTTTTCAAACAGTTGAAAAAAAATTTCAAGCTCTCGAGAACTCTTGAGCACCTCGGTCAAACTCGGAACAACTCGAAGTAAACTCGCAATACTCGTGAAAAACTCGTCATGGACTCTTTTCAACTCGTAGTATCCGGAGTAAATTTCCATAAATTTTCATACACGAGTTCCCGCGAGTCTTATGCGAGCATTTGAGAGTTCTGCACGAGCACACCGAGTCTCTGGTGAGCTAATCACGAGGTTTGCACGAGTAGGGCGAATTATACGGAGTTTGATTAACGCGAGTCTGATCACGTGGTTTCCATTTGGCGGTAAAATAAGCACGTTTTACAACTGCATTGAACAAGTGCCACATGAAAAAGAGCAGGATGCCAAGGGTTAAGAAACTGAAGACTTCGAATGACCCAGAGCCCCAGAAGGAAAAACAGAATGATCTATAGAGTTCAGAGAAAGTGATGGAGTAGCTGGAAGAAGTAGGGTCCGAAGCAAGACCTGAAACCGGGCCTGAAACTTGGCTCTTGCAGACGGGCATGAAGAGGCACCAGCACAGCGCAACAAGTCTGAACAATCAAAGCCTCGGGAAAAAAAAATTAATTAAGCATATTGATTCGAAATCTTTAAATACTTTACATGTGTAAAGATGAGTGCGTATTAAAAAATGAACTATTTCCCTTTTACCTATGAATATTCAGCTGCAAATCTTTCAGCTATAACACAGTTCACAACAAAGAGAGCAAATTGTACACCATAATAGGAGAAAAAAAACATAATTGATGTTAAAACGTTCTTTTCATCTTTATTTCACAAGGAACATTTATAAAATGACTTTTATAGTCATGGTATAGTTGAATATGATTGTGTAACAATTAAGTATTGAACTTTTTTGTTCAAGATGTACAGACTCGATGATCTTGCTCCATCATCCATGTCATTTATGTTTGTCACAAAATTTATGTCACAAAGAGTGAATGAAAATTAAATCACGTGATCCCACTATACTCTTTTCTTCATTTGGGGTTCAACTAGAAGTACTCTTTTTCTTTGGTTTGCAATGGGAAACCGTTTTACATCTATTTGATGATTTGTGTGGAATTCAGCATGTTGGAAAGTTAAATTCTAACGTATAGTATCTAATACAATAAACAATATTACGTATATAAGCATATTACATGTATCTGCATTATAAGCATTCCAAAGTAGGAATTTTTCTGTAACTTTCGCCACTATTTATCCAATTATTATAATTTTGTTTGACCAAAATTCTTTTAGGTATTTAAGTCTTTGGGGCATGCATCATACAAGTATTGCTTTCTTAGCACACTCTTAAAAATCCCGGGTCAGATTGACCCGGAAATCAGTCCGTTGGGGCCACACTCCGTTCCGGGTCAAAAATGACCCGGAATAAGGTCCGATGTGACACAGAAAGGACCAGATCTGACCAAGAAATGGTCACATCGGACCTTATTCCGGGTCATTTTTGACCCGGAACGGAGTGTGGCCCCAACGGACTGATTTCCGGGTCAAATCTGACCCGGGATTTTTTAGAGTGCATACCCCCTCCGTTTCATTGAATATGTTAGGTCAATAATGATCCGTTTGTGTAAATTATTTTTTTCTCTCTTCTTAGCACCCTTTATCTATGTATGTTAGTTTGGTATACTAAACTTATTACATTGTTTTATGTTTAATCATTTGATCGATATGTATCATGTATAATTATTTTGAAACGGAAAATAAATCAAATCAAATCAAATCAAAATTCTCAAAATGTCCCTACTTATATAGGCCTATTTTGCTTTCCATTTGCCTGTGTTTATATTTGTGTTATTATTGTTGATCCAGATGTCAATATCTGGATTACCACTAACAACGTAAATAAAGATTTGAAAAAAGGAAAAGCAAAATGAGGAGAGACATTTTGAAAAGAGAAGAAAAAAAAAATCACAGCAGAAAGTGCTTGCTTTCATAGTCAAGTTAACAAGTTACCAATCCTAGAACCTCACCTGAGTTAGTTTGTCTGATTTTGAAATATACAGTTGATTCTTCCGTAATTAACTTTGCAATATCCATTTGGTCACCCATCTTGGAAAAAAAGAAACTGGCTCAAGAACTCTCGCTCTTTTTGAGTCGTATCAAGGTCGGAATTACTCGTATGAAGATCGTGACAACTCGTATTAACTCGATCTCACTCCTAATGCACTCTGTTAAACTCGAGTCACGATCGGGATCACTCGAACAATACTCTGCACTACTCGTGGTTTGCTCGTTGTTACTCGTACTGTGCTCTGTTTAATTCGACTTGCAAACTCGAAAATGTGCCATTTTTCCCCGAGCTGCCGCGAGTTGGAGCTCGCGGAAATTCGCAGCAACTCGTACTTCCAACTCGCCTATGTGTGAACGTAGCATTAGGATTCCACTCTTGCGTATGTATATCTTTTGAATGCGAGGACATCTTCTTATAATAAGAGGGGAACTTCCCTCTCAGACCCCACCCATCCCCAAATAAACGGGCCTCTGCAATATGAAATTTCTGTCAAACTAGATACATGTTGATGTTAATTTCTCTGCAAGATTGGAAACCAGCATTTTAGTTTGAAAATTTCTGTCAATATTTCATATCGGAACTGTTAACAATTCATTATTCAGACTATCCCAGTCCCACACTGTGTCCCTTATTTAGTATAAGCAATTAATGTTTTGCTTTCACTTTCTGTAAAAATTAAGTGATGAAATGTAATATTGATACGTCCTTTTGCAGTTCAAGATCTCAGAATATTCTTCAAAAACGGCAAAATTTATAGACTTTGATATGGCCTTTTTGCACTTTAATTTCAGCAGTGGTTCGAATTATTCAGTATGACTTACTTTATTATCCCCCCCCCCCAACAAAAAAACAAAACAAAACATCAAAAGTATCCATATTGGGTCATGTAAATATATTGTTTTAATATCAGCAGTGTTCTGTCCATTTTATGTTTATTTTCTGTCAAAAAGTAAAGAAATATTTGATCAGAGCACCAATTTTGAGGAAGAAATGTAAGATTTTCTCATGATAGGGCTTTCTTTGGGTAGCCACCCACCCCTAGGAAATCAATTAAGTGATATTTGTTCCGATTTTAAAATATTGATGCCCATGGATGTACTTGTGTTCCTTGTGCTGTAAATATTTCAATTTTTTCTGGCTGTGCCATTTGACCTGTTTGCTCACCTACGCTGCTGCTTGTCAGGCACACCATGTTATCCTATACTATGCAGCCCCCACTTTTTTGAGTAGACACGTTAAAAAAAATATCTGAAAAAAGGCTCGAAAATTGTCATTAATGAGTGAAATAAGATCAGCCCCCCCCCCCCCCCTCTCCACTTTCAAAAACGCTCGGCGGCCCCTCTTCTACGCAAACATTCCGAGACCCACTAAACTTTATTATTATCCCCTCGCCGACGTAACGCTGCTGTCCGTCCTTCCGTCCGTCCGTAACAAATCTGGATTCCGTTCGAAAACTTTAGTAATGTTTGATGGGTTTTAATGAGATTTGATATGAAGGTACATATGGTATCAAAATAGCCTAAGTTCGATTTCGGAGTATGTTGGTCAAAGGTTAAAGGTCATAGCTCATTGAATATGCAAAAATGTGGTTTCCGTTCGATAACTTTAGTAATGTTAGACAAATTTTAATGAAATTCGGTAAGAAGGTACATGGTGTGAAGATATAGCCCAAGTTCGATCTTCGAGTATGTCATAGCTTATTGACTATGCGAAAATATATAGGCCATTTGCGTTGCCCTTGTTTTAAGAGAATTGTTCTTTTAATAAATCAGTGATTAACTATTGTTTGTGTTCAGACATGATGGTGTAAAACTGCCTTAAGAAATAGAAAAAAGAATACATGGTGGCCAAAATGAATTGACATATAAATTTAGTGTAAATCACCAATCTGTATCTCATAACATACAGGGAACGTGAAGGGGCTTTTGTTGGGCATAGCAATTTATTCTTTACCCCAATGTCCCATTCATTTACCTGATAAATGGTTTATTTTTTTATTTTTTTTTTTTAAAGGCAGTTTACCGTGCCATGTTTGCATGGGTTTTTTTTTTATTAGGGCATGATTCCAATTTTTCCTAACCAATGTATAATACACAAAATCTATTTTGGATTGTGATTAGCAGTATGTATAATAAAATTTCTTTGCAAACAGAAATGTGCATAATAGTGAAATTGTCCAAGTTAATTTTCTTCATTATCTATTCTTCTGCTTGTTATGCCTAATGTTTTTTTTCAGAGTTAATATGGCTTATACATTTGTCATTTTTTTATTGTTGTTTGGGGAGGTAAAATTCTTTAATACCCACAATTAGTAACTGGGACCTGCTAATGTGATATAATTATATATTTTAGCTAATGGCCATCATTTATTTTGTCTACATAATTGTCAATACGATCTTTATCTATTTTCTTTATTTTTGATGAAGGAACAGATTAATTGTACAGGGTTCCTAGCTATCCTGGAAATCAGGGGAAAACCTGGAAAATGAGCTCCCATTTTTCAGTCAGGGTAAAGTCAGGGAATTTGAGAAAAATCACTCAAAACATACAAATCAGGGATTTGTTTGGCTCAAAAAAGGAAAGTAAGCCAGTCTCATATTTTGTCACTGTGTCTAAACAATGTGTGTTTGGCTATGGTGGGTTTTTAGTGTGTCAATACCTATTTTATTATCCTCGAATTTTGAAACTCCATCAGAATATTTTGTTTCATGAAATGCTGGGAACTCTGTTACATAAAGGAGAGCATGCAGAAGTGCATTACTAATAGTATATTGGCTCAGATAGAAGAAGAACAAAATTCTATTATGAATCACTTTGGAGAAAAAGGGAAATCTGTGAAAGCTCATGCACTTAAAATTAACAGCTCTTAAATGACTTCAGAGTTGCAGACTCATATTGCCAATTTGGATCTGATTTGACTTGCAAAATTTCATAATTCTTTTTGACAAACTATTACTGATCTGTGTCTAATTTTCTTTTGTTTGAAGCAACTTTAAAAAGTTTATGAGGGTTGAATACCAAAATGAATCAGTACCAATTTTTGATGCGCAGTGCGAGTCCAGCCTTTAGGGGTGCACTGGCATCATGGGGGAGGGGGAAATGCTAGCCACTGATTAGGGAAAAGGTGTGGGAGAGGGTCCTATATTTTCTTTTATCATCCTTATCCCCTTCTCCCTTTCATTTTCTCTTAGTTTCTCTCCTTTTTTTTTTCATTGTCCTTCGACTGGGGGGCATGTGCCCTCTCCTCCGTGTGCCCCCCTTGTAGCTACGCCATTATGTGTAATCTTCATTCATATCTGGCCTCATACATTGGCGATGACACATCAGAGACTTCTGTATACCTGATGAATGGCATGTTAATATCCTTACTTCACCTTGGGCCAGACCAAATGTAGTAAAATGTTACTTTGGATATTTATGTTCATCATCCGTTATGCTTGGTTACGTATGAGACATTAACTGTACAAATTACCTTGGACTAGCCCAATCCATTTCCCGACAATTTTCTGACAATTTTCTCAACTCTGGTATGAGTGCAATAGTAACACTTTCTTTGCAATGAAAAATGAAACTCATGGTCTCACCATTAGTGTTCATCTGAAGACCTCAAAATAAAATCACAACTGTATAAAACAAAATATGTCATATATTTTTAATATATATTTTATTTCATACAAAACGGACTCCATAACCTCGTTCAGTTGATCACAAGTTCTTGCAGTGTCATGCATATTCTGTTGCGATATCCTATTTTCAAACCTTCCTTTCCTCACTTCATAATCATCCTTTAACCTCTTTATTCCTATGGAAAAGAAGAGGAAAAAATGTATTAAAATATATATCAATTTCCAAAATAATGTTGCATGCAACATGCTCAAAGTTCATCTACTTCTAAAATATCAATCTGCCACAAGTTTTACAATGACAGAAAAACATGCATATAACCACATAAGATTTTATAACCTTCTTTCCACATGGAGGGCGCCTTTCTTCTTCCTTTTTGTTTTGATGACAAAAACGTTTTTCCCCTCTCTTTCTGTTACAAAATGTACTTTCTCTGATACAATTACGTCGTAAGCATTTCTGTTCAATTCTATCACTGGTAATGGGAAATACATGTAAAACATTTCACAGAGTATGATCTATAGTTCAATATGATTCACACACACAAATATAATCAATGAACACTGGCCATGCACTAAGTAGCTGTATTTGTGCTTCCAACTTCATTTGTGCTTCTTATTAAGTTCTACATTTAAAAACAAAATCTTTAAAGGGCACTCACTGATCCATCTTCCTTTTCGTATCATTATTTATAAGTTACTGTTACACAGAAGTCAACACAAGTTCATCCACAAAGGGATAGATAAGTTTTGAAGGCAATTGATCAATTCTTATGAATTTAAGATTTACTGGTGCAGTAGAATGCATCAGATGCTTATTTTATGGCTTTAAAAATAATAAACATGGACACTGAAGAGATAATATCCATTTTTTTAAATATGATTTGTACTTCAAAATCATAGTACTGAGCAAATTGATATTATGATGAAATTCATAGCATCATGATTTTGAAAAACCAGAATTAAAATACAGATCGTAAACTTTAGAATTACAGAATATGTATTTGAAAAGCACATGAATTTCAGAAGGCAAATAATGAAACAACACCAAAATAAAAATACTTAATATATACATGCATGTACTTGGTCATGAAGACAAAAATCATTTGCTCCCCATAATAGGGCTTTGCTATAAGCAATATAGCAATACATTGTCAATGGAGGTAACAACATTATTTCGAGCGGCAAACATGATTCATTGAACATTTGTTTTGAGGTCATCATGAACATACTAAAAAACATTTCAAAGTTTCGAACTCCATCTATTCTACTTTCTTTAAACTGTGCAGATCAATTCATGATGAACAACTAAATGTCTTGCGGTATACTCTGATGAGTGCAAGACGAAAAGCTTCAGTATGTCTCTCTTCAGCGCCATTTTCCGATTCTGTAGTACCAAACATCTTTTCAACTAAATGTCTGCATACACTAACAGATGTCAGAGACATGAATGTCCACTGCTTCTTTGATCATCACATCACTGAGTGAATTTGTCCAATTCCAATTTTTAGATGACTTACGATTTAGGTGTCTCCTTTTTTTTTTCTTTTCTTGATTTAAAGTTGCATAATAAGGAAAGTAAGTCTGATTCCAATGTTGATACAACATATCATCACACACAAGTTTCTTTTTTTTCTTTCATTTAAACTTGCAGAATGAAGAACAAGTCCCTTGCCAGGGCTTGAACCTTCAAGTCTCAAAAAATCCCCATCCCTATCCATGTGACCACACAACCAACACTTCCATTTTTCAGGAATGACTGGCTTTACATATTGTAAAGAAACCAAGACTAAAACATCTAAAATACATTTCAAAATATACAGAAAAGGAAGCCAAGGAGCACAGTAAGTATCAGCGTCATAAGATTAGTTGTGTGCATGTACATGTATTCCTCATCGACACACACATGGCTGCACTGAAGCTGAGTCATATAAAAGGCAACCAACCTTGGCAAACAATGCCATAAACATGAATTTCAGCAAAAGATAAACACAGACTTACTAAAAGATATCTTTGGGACGTGAAAGCAATAACTTTGAATATGAAGGTTGTTACACAACATGGGAAGATGGAGGTATTTCAAATGCAATTCTTGCTTGGCTTCTACAGTCAGTGAAAATGAGCATATACACATACGATTAAATAAATAATATGTTAATATCTTAAGTTTAAAAAGCCTCTTGAATAGTGCAGAATAAGTGAATACAAACCAAAGGTAATAACCAAACTGATAAATAATGAAAACACTGCAGCCTGTAATAAATAGCAGAGAGAGAAAATGACAGATCTCTAAAGAGTTCAGCCATATTTAGTACACAGACACATTACACTGTTTGAATACAATCTGCATAAACATAAAAAGTTGTGCATTAATGACAAAATAAACAGTTAAGCAATGAGTACATTAATACAATAAAGTACAGTAACCCATTCAATGACATGGTTTTCTCTGAGTCACATATATATGCTAGGAATACGGAAGCGGTGTTTCGTTCATATAGGGTTTTTCAGCCATTCTCATAAGCTTGGATTTGAATGTTCACTTTTCGTATTGAGTTGGCTGTCTTGCCATGCTAACATATTTGCTCTCATACAGTGTCAAATGTCACAAAACGTTTCATCTCATACTTGAACATCTCATGAACTGTGGACAGTGAACATGAATCGATCAAACTCAACTAATATCACCAAAAGACAAAAAAAAAAAAAAAAAAAAAAACCCTGTAAGAACACACAGTTCAACAAAAGCAATAGACCAGTTAAATAATGTACTCAAATCCAATTAATAAAAGTATTTCTTTGACAAAAACTTTCTCTCAAGCCCAAAAAGCAACAAAAATTTTGTATAAGAGGTGGATTCCATTTATAGTGATCCTAACATCTTTGGGGTGATCAGAAGAGACATCCATAAACTTGTATACAGCAGGTAAACCTATTTGGCAAAATCTAGTCAACGGCACATTACATATTTAAAAATTGTTTACACATTTGTATACAACGTAAAAAAACTAGATGAATTCTCGACCGCGTGCAGTCGAAATTTATGCCTCCGCCATTGCCAGATCAGAAATATTTCGCACATTCATGTTGATTTCTTAAAATTTCGTTTGAAAAATTTAATCAAATATTTTATCACTCGTTAAAACTGATATGCCAAGTGGTTCATGGGGTTAAAGATCACAAGCAGAGTTGCTATATGGCTGAATTCCCTAATCTACTCAGATCATTGTCACCCTAGTATGCATACATGTACCAAGTATGAAGTTAAAATGTCAAACTGTGCTCAAGTTATTGCAAGAACAGTCTATTTACAGATATATAACAACCTCTGTAACCTTTGACCTTTCAACCCATGACCCCCAAATCTAATCAAATCACTGTCACCCAATTATATACATGTGTGCCAAGTTTGAAGTTGATCCATTAAATCGTTCCTGAGTTATTGTGAGGACCATCTATTTCCAGGTATATAATGACCTCTGTGACCTTTGACCTTTGAGCTTGTGACTCCGAAATCAATTCAGATTATCATCACTCCCTTAAATGCATACATGAGCCAAGTTTGAAATTGATTCGCCAAATGGTTCTTAAGTTATAACAAGAACAATCAATTTTCATATATACAATGACCTCTGTGACCCTTGACCTCGTGACCCCAAAATCTCATCAGATAATCATTTCTCCCCCATATGCATGTATGAGCCAAGTTTGAAGTTGATTCGCCAAATGGTTCTTAAGTTATCGTGAGAACAAGCCATTTTCATATACGCAATGACCTCTGTGACCTTTGACCCCAAAATGTAAACAGATTATTGTCCCTCCCATATGCATACATGAGCAAAGTCTGAAGTTGATACGCCAAATGGTTCTTAAGTTATCGTGAGAACAAGCCATTTTCATATATGCAATGACTTCTGTGACCTTTGACCTCATGACCCCAAAATGTAAACAGACTATTGTCCCTCCCATATGCATACATGAGCAAAGTCTGAAGTTGATACGCCAAATGGTTCTTAAGTTATCATGAGAACAAGCCATTTTCATATATACAATTACTCCTGTCACCTTTGACCTTTGACCTTGTGACCCAAAAATCCAATCAGATCATTGTCCCTCCCATATGCATACATGAACCAAGTTTGAAGTTGATCTGCCAAATGGTTCTTAAGTTATCGTGAGAACGAAAAGGGGACGGACGTACAGACGGACGGACAACCTGAAAACATAGTGGCCGGAATTCACAAAGGTGGTTTCAATTCAAACCATAGTTTATGCAGATTTCGTGGTATAAATATGCTTGATTTAGCGCGTACACTTAAAAAGATCCAATAATGAACGAGCGTCGGTCGCGCGTGGTTGGCAAAAGCGCTAAATTTATAGTTGCCATGGTTCAGACCATGGTTTATGTAAATTAATTTAAATAAACCATGGTCTGAATTTACATAAACCATGGTCTGAACCATAGCAACTAGCGTAAATTTAGCGCTTTTGCCAACCACGCATGACCGGTGCGCGTTCGTTATTGGCTCTTTTTAAGTGTACGTGCTAAATCAGGCATATTTATACCACGAAATCTGCATAAACCATGGTCTGAATTGAAACCACCTTTGTGAATTCCGACCAATGCCTCCGGCACCCACCTTCGGTGGGCTGAGGCATAAAAACCTAGCATATTCACCTTGAAATAGTGATTGAAGAGGATAAGGACATATATGGCTCTAACACAAAGTATGCCAATAGAGTGTGATATAGTTCTTGAAGTATAGATTTAAAATCAACAGAGAAATTTATTAGATAATTTTCTGACAAATGTGACTGATCCTTTGGATATGTCCTATAAATCAATTTTAAAAGTTCAATATGAGAGGTCTCATGAATAAGCATAAAATATAATAAAACAGCACATAATTCTAATTTTGTCTCTTAATCAGTTTTGAGAACATATCTTTGTTTAACCTAGGCTTAAACTTATTCAAAACGCTATCAGTTAGCATGCATCACTGGAAGCCACATAAAAAGCATCTTTACAATCCAAAAAAACAAAAAAAAAATTTACCATAATTCTCAAATGCATCTACTTTATTTGCAAATATAACCACATCAACACTCACAGCATGCACACATACTTTTTTTAAAATGAACCCTGAAAGGCAAAGAGATGAGGTTTAAAACCTCCCACACACCAGAATAATAGCAATACATGCAACATCAGCTGTCTGTTTGTCTGTCTTTCGTGACCTTTATCATGGACGTCTACTGAAAAACTTCAAACGCTTCATGTTTGGTCCTCAGCTTCTAAGAGTGGGCACTGATGAAGCCTGTTCCTCAGTATCTCCCGCAACAAAGACGACTCCCTACTAGTTGCATTCATTTCAGCAGTCTGGAATCACGCATAAGTTGGGCTCTTTCGAGACGCAAGCAAGAGATGATTCAGGACTGGGATAAACAGAAATGGCATATTCAAAGGTCTCCACAAGTTGAACAGCCACTTCTCAGTGGTGCAATCAACAGGCTGCAGCAGCATAGATCCAAGGGGAAAGCAAGAGGGATGGTGGTGGAGGTGGTAATGTGGTATTTAGACCTTGATGGAGCGTGTGGATGCTCGGATACCTTCTGCCTTGAGACGGTTGAGGATGGGCTTGTAGATGTCCTTGGACAGGGGAAGGACCACGCCCCTCTGCTGTATCTCACCTAGTTTGGGAAAGAGTTCAAGAGGAGGATTATGAATAACTATCATCTTTATTTCAGCAAATTATATACTTATCTTCATTCATTTATTGATATTGAAAGATTCTGAATTTCATTCAAATTTATGAGTTGACTCGCAACTACAAAATTTCACATCACCTTTTGACAAAAGCCCAAATTTTACAAATCTGGTATCCAAAGATATACATGGCCCATATGAAAAAATCAATGAAAGTGTGTTTCGTGATCAAAAGAACATATTTGTCACAAAATTACAATGCCAAAATTGGGATTATGATAGCATGGTTATCAAAATACCCATATATCAAAAACAGAATATGCTTGTTTTAACACTACTTATCTCTTTTCACCGGTTACTCTGTACCTGGCTTTGTAACCTATATGATCTATTGTATTTTTTAGCTGGTGGGTTAAAAATGGTAATTTTTTCCCTGATATGTGTATCAAATATGGAAATCAATATTTCAAACTGAAAAGTTGCTCTCGTCCCCTGACACCATTCCCCAAAGGTGCTATAACACTTAATTTACAAACAGTTGTAACTAAAAAAAATGACAGCAAGAATGCTAGTCTTACCTTCCAGTACCATGTTAGCTGCAATAGCTACTGGATATCCTACAGTCATAGCCATGGCCGAGAGACCGTAAGGCTCTCCATAGACAGTCAATCCTATCTCTTCCTGGGTCTCACTGCCGTCTGGCCAATCCACACCGATAACGTTACGCATGATCACCAGGTCACGCTCTCCTTCAGCTACAAATGGGTAGAAAGACATATGTAGTTAGATGAGTAACAGAAGGATACAAGTACCATCAAACAAAAGTCCTGGCCCTCTTGCATAAATAAATTCCTGATTGGTCAAAAATGGAGTTGCATTGCATTTTGGGAGTTGTCTTTAAACACACCTTTTTGCTAACAGTCCCCAGGGAGCCTTTTTCTGAAAACTATTTTATCTTATATTTTTGGAAGGGGATAGGATTTTCATGGTCATTACAAACTCGCACTGAAACTTCTTATTGGAGTTTGTGCAAATGTCTTTCTGAACTATCCTTTACGCAGCCAACTATGGTAAAAGTTTGAAAGAAATCAGACAAGGAATAAGAAAGTTATGGATGTTTGAAAAATGAGATCACTACATCTATGCGAATCTCAAATTGGCAATTTGGTGATTCGATTGTGACATTTCTGTGGACA
Organism: Heliocidaris tuberculata; assembly: GCA_025618425.1. Taxonomy (NCBI): domain Eukaryota; kingdom Metazoa; phylum Echinodermata; class Echinoidea; order Camarodonta; family Echinometridae; genus Heliocidaris; species Heliocidaris tuberculata. The sequence continues at coordinate 50,533,948 of CM046832.1, read as the reverse complement.
ACTCTCCCGTTTGTCGTACACAAAAATATCAGTAATTTGCGGTTTTCTTCGAGGTGCTTTTACCCTCGGGGCAGTACTCAAAATATATTGGAGAAAGCATATTGTTATAGGTCCTCATGAAAGAAAAAGATCTACTGAAAAATACATTTTGAAAAAAGTGACATTTTATTCATTTTGTGTGTTGGAGCGAATGGGCAAGTTGTCCACAGCTACATCACAGTGACAATACCTATTCGGCCAATTTGAAATTCCAATATACATAGTGATTACAACTTTTAAAAATTCATATCTTTCTTATTGGGTGTCTGATTTTGTTCAAACTTTCACCAATCTGCTTCTCTGATTTTTCCTCTTTCTTTCAAAGCAACTTGCTATCAAGGTTGGATTTCCCTTTAACAATTTGTGACAGTTTTTATGACAAATGTTTCTTGGCTCTGCTTGGGAATGTGTGCTTGACTTCCATGCCCTTTTCCATCTCAACTAGAAACCAGTTTAGTGACATACATGAAGTTGTTGCTTATTTCTCCTCTCAAATAAGATATAAAGAATTCTGAAAGATTCTGAATGAAGAATAGGATGAAATCATCTTCTAAGGTGACTTTTCAGAAGTTGTAAGATTTGTTTTCGCTACATCAAAGAACAAGATGAATGCGACTGCGTCTCCTATATGCCTCTGCCTAAATTCAGTTGATGGCTCAAACTGTTCTTGAAATCTTGTGATAACCAGAATAAAAAGCCTCTAATTACATGTTAATTGACCTTTTTGACATTTGACCTTACACCTTCTAACCCAAAAGTCTGATCACTTTATCTCCTCCTAGTCATGAATACATGAATACAAAATAGTGGTGATAACAAAGGTAAAAAAACATTAATTTCATATACACCTGTATAATGACCTCTATGACCTCTCATCTTTGACCTATGTGAACAAAAATCTAATCAGTTTGTCTCATTATGGTGATGCATACTAATTCCAAGTTTGAAGTTAATGGATCAAATGGTTCTTGAGATATCACGTTAAGGCTAAAACCTGCAATTTCAGAATTGACCTCTATGACCTTTGATCTTTGACCTACGTATCCCAAAATCTAACCAGATCGTCTTTCTATGGTGATACATACTAGTACCAAGTTTGAAGTTCATACCTCAAATGGTTCTTGAGATATCGCGTTAACAAGGCTAACACCTGAAATTTCAGAAATTGACCTTTGACCAGCGTCGGAAATACACGGGGGGACGGGCGATTTCGCCCTTGTCGGCCCCCATATCGCCCCAATAAATGCTGGAAAACCTGTATTTGGGGGCGACCGTTTTCATATGAATCGCCCCCATCAATGATTTGAAAGAAAATCACTAATATGCTCAAAAAGCAGCTAAATTCAACCTTTTATCTCGTTGTTGACTCGGAGCTTAGCACATCGCGAATGTGTAGCATCGTGAGCGCTAGACCAAATGACAACAATTATAGCCAGATATCGCATATCGACAGGGAAACTGAAGATAGCCCTTTTTTCACGTATACTACAGTAACTACCCTCATTCTATATCAGGGTTGTATAAATTCATCGAAAGCTTCATTTCACTTAGTCTTTGCGCGACACCTTTTGTGAAAATTTCCTTTCCGAAACGCAATATCACTGTTACAATGATAGGTCTAAAATTACCATCATCCGTGTAATGAGACTATCACTAGATCTACGACCGGATATTATACACCACACAGAGAAATTGTCCCTTACCACATTAAGTCCGTAGTCACCTCAAAAAATCAATCTGTAAAGCCAAAGCCTGCCTAAAAAATGCAGAATTAGTGCCATTTTTTCAAAGCACGCGGCGCTTAAGTCGGGTTGTGAGAAACAGAGTCAACGAAAACGCTCTACAAATCAAGAAATCGGTGTATTTATGACGGGGCTTTTTACTTATCGCGCGCGAGAGCGATGCTCATCGACTGAGATGGTATCCGCAAAAAACAAATTGGAAAAGAAAAATAGCCCGGAACTGTGTACATTCACAGTGTATATGTACGTACGTACGTCCAAGCGGATTTAGGAGTATTATGTGCGAGAGAAAAAAAACACACACCAAGCCCGCCTTTTCGCGTAAAATAAACATCTCCGCGGGAAATACGCCTAATGACAGCAAATTCGGGTGAAATTGACGTATTGTTGAATTGACTTATTGTTGATTTATTCCTTCAAATTTTGAAAAAAAAAAAAAAAATCTGATGGGGGGGGGGGGTGAAGTTAAAATTTCAAAAAACTATAGAAGGTCTATTTTGAAATTAAATTGGGCAGTATGATGTAAAGTAAACCTGTGCATGAGGTACGATTAGTACCAATGTAATAGCAATCGCAATATCACAACAACAAAAAAACAAATTGATAACCAATCTACACTTTCCATTAAAATGGTAGCCCGAATAACGTAAGAAATAGCCCCATAAAATTCAAAAGTAGCCCCAAGGCAAAAAAAAAAAGTAGCCCCTAAAAAAAAAAATTATTTCCTAGGCTGCCTTTGACCTTTGACCTACATACCCCAAAATCTAATCAGATCCTCTTCCTATGGTGATACATACTAGCACTAAGTTTGAAGTTCATACCTCAAATGGTTCTTGAGTTATCATGAGAATGAGGCTAACACCTGAAATTGCAGAAATTGGCCTCGGTGACCTTGACCTTTCACCTACGTACCCCAAAATCTACTCAGATCATCTTCCTATGGTGATACATACTAGCACTAAGTTTTAAGTTCATACCTCCAATAGTTCTTGAGTTATCGTGAGAATGAGGCTAACACCTGAAATTGCAGAAATTGGCCTCGGTGACCTTGACCTTTGACCTACGTACCCCAAAATCTAATCAGATCATCTTCCTATGGTGATACATACTAGCACTAAGTTTGAAGTTCATACCTCAAATGGTTCTTAAGTTATTGCTAGAACGCTGCTAACACCTGAAATTTCAGAAATTGGCCTCTGTAACCTTGGCCTTTGACCTACGTACCCCAAAATCTACTCAGATCATCTTCCTATGGTGATACATACTAGCACTAAGTTTGAAGTTCATACCTCAAATGTTCTTGAGTTATCCCTAGAACGAGGCTAACACCTGAAATTCAGAAATTGGCCTCTGTGACTTTGACCTTTGACCTACGTACCCCAAAATCTAATCAGATCGTCTTCCTATGGTGATACATACTAGCATCAAGTTTGAAGTTCATACCTAAAATGGTTGAGTTATCACTAGAATGAGCCTAACACCTGAAATCTTAGACAAATTGGCCACTGTGACCTTGACCTTTAAACTACATACCCCAAAATCTAATCAGATCGTCTTCCTATGGTGATACACACTAGCACCAAGTTTGAATTTCACACCTCATGTGGTTCTTGAGTTATCGCTAGAACAAGAAAGCAGGACGGACGGACAGACGAACAACCAGAAAACATAATGCCTCCGGCACCACCTTCGGTGGGCAGAGGCATAAAAATTAAACTTCTTGATAAATCTTACTCCAATCAAGAAGAAGACCAATATCTCAAAGTCATTTTTGCGAAAATTCAAATTTCCAGTTATAGACGAGACATCAAAAACTATTCCAGCCCATTATCCTTTCTTAGCACCTCACAGCTTTCAACTTAAATTCCAATGATCACTGGAATTAATGCCAGTATAAAATCATGATTGCAAAGATATTGTATAAGTGGTGTATCCAAGCTTTGAGGCCTGAACAAAGCTTATTATTGCATATGGAGTACATGTACATCATCGAAATAGAAATGCTGAAAATTCCTTACCATATGAAAGCTTCTGAGCCAAGTGATGAGATAGAGTAAGCACAGGAGATCCTTGCTTTGTTACCACGGTATCTGACAGAAGTCCCAAACTGAAATACAAGAATAAAGAAAATGAAGGCTGTCATGACTCACAGCTCATAAAAAGGTATCTGATTTCAAACAATTTTTATATAGATACAGAAAGTGACTTTACAATTACATAGTTCCATTCACACTTAAAGGTAATGTAGAGTTTTGGTAAGCCCCCAAAATCTTTTCATCAGATTTCTTCGATTTTTGTTGATAAATAGCAAGATACAAGTAATACTAAGAAACTGTGAAGATTTTGCCTCCCAAAGTTAATGAGAAGCAAAACATAAATTATATGCCGCGCTAGGCACGTAAACTCCTTACAACGGCAGCATGTACTATACACTATACACACACACACACACATGTAAAACCAATGAGGAGCTACACACAGTGACACACATGCTGTCTCTATGCGAAGCCCCAAGATTTCTGTCGGGGTGGAAAGGTCCTCGCACATGGCAGTGATCTAGCGTTCTTTATAGATATTTACACTGAAATTCACCGGAAATCATAGATTGAATACCAAATGATCTCTTACAAACATCTTTTGATACAAGGAGAATAATGTTAATTTACTCTTTGCTACCAATACTGTACACAGTCAGACTGCAGGTCGTATGCAAATGAGCAAAAAGGGCTGATTTTATTTCCAGTGCCTGAAATTGCACACTCTCCTTGTTGCCAGTGGGCTGTTTTGCATGGTCATATTCAAAGTTAATTAAATCAAGAAATATTAATGCTATGCTCATCAAATTTTCTGGAAAGATAGATGGATAGTTTATCAATGCAGACATACCCTGTTTCAGTTATAATTCAAAGAATAAGTAGTTGAAAATAAGTGATAAAATAGTGACACAAAATACTTTTCCTTGTAAGATTTCAAGTCAATAAAAGACATATAAAAAGTATATGAGCCACTATTAAAATGCATATGTATGGAAGCGTTGAAGTTTCATCTTTTACATTATCATATTCAAAACATCCATACATTTATGACAGGGTCAGGATCCAGCAATATTCAACCCAAGTACATAATTTATCCTTCAAATTGTCAAGACCACAGAATCCTAGCACTGTGATTGGCTGGCGAGGCCACCCTGCAAGATTATGGCGCGATATTTGAAACCACATGCCACCTGTTGGGTGAACTCTTGACCTCTTGTGTAAACATGGTCCTGGCTGTGACAAACATGTTGATCTATTTTGGGGAAAGGGCTTGTGAAGTAACCAATCAGAGAGCTGGAATCAACTGTTTGAAGGATACAATGTGTACTTTGGTTACATTTTGCTGGATCCTGACCCTGTCATTAAGTGTACATACATATTATTTCAATATTTGTAAAGTATAGATATTGCCCTTTACACTCATGTCAAATTCAGCCTGGCTCATAATAAAACTGTGAGTTTTTTACAGGTTTACTTTTCATTTCATTTCCATTTTTTGCTCATAAAATAACATTATTTTTCACCAATTTTTTCACATTTTTCATAGACAAATAGAGTATGTCATAAATCTCATATTCCTCCTCTTTTATTTGATGTATAAATCATGAGAATCAGTAAATGTTAACCAGTCCATTCAATCATTTGGAAATCAGATGTTCCCAGGGATTCCTGCTCATTATGTATTCAGAGACTGACCCAGTCAAGCAAAACTGGAAATAAAATAGAGCACTTTTGGGGGACCTGCGGTTTGACTGTACATGAGCTTTAAATGAATAACTCTAGACAGTCTCATTGAAAGTTAAAGGGCAATCCAACCTTGGTAATAAGATGATTTGTATGAAAGCAGAAAAATAAGAAAAACAGGATGGTGAAAGTTTGAAAGAAATCGGACAAGAACTAAGAAAGTTATGGATGTTTGAAAAATGAGATCACTACAACTATGCGAATCTCAAATTGGCAATTTGGTGATTGGATTGTGACATTTTTGTGGACAACTCTTCCATTTGTCAGACACAAAAATATCATTAATTTGCGGTTTTCTTTGAGGCGCTTTTACCCTCGGGGCAGTACTCAAAATATATTGGAGACAGCATATTGTTATAGGTCCTCATGAAAGAAAAAGATCCTACTGAGTAATACATTTTGAAAAAAGTGACATTTTAGTCATTTTGTGTTTTGGAGCGAATGGGGGAGTTGTCCACAGCTACATCACAGAGACATTACCTATTCAGCCAATTTGAAATTCCCATATGTATAGTGATTACAACTTTCAAAAATTCATAACTTTCTTATTGCTTGTCCAATTTTGTTCAAACTTTCGCCAATCTGCTTCTCTGATTTTTCCTCTTTCTTTCAAAGCAACTTGCTATTAAGGTTGGATTTTCCTTTAATGATTAAAAGGACTAAAAAAAAATTGAACTGTGCTAAGTTTGCAAACATGCCTTCATTATTATCGCAAAAATGTCTAAAGTGTCATAAGAATAGAGGGTCAATGGTTAATTACTGTGCACAGATTAGGTGGCTGTGCACAATATAGATTATCTGCACAAACACCAATGAGAAGGTGCATTTGATTTGCTACGTGATAATTGAAATCACTTCTCTATTAAAATAAGATAATTTTAGAATAACAATCATACTTAACAACTGACTCAATGCCGGTTTGCATCTACATGTATATGTACAACATGAACCATTAAATTATAGCAGAGTATAAGCCCTTTTTTTCCTACTTTCAATGTAAAGGGGAATTAACTTTCATCCTAAGTTGGCCTGAGTTACTGAGCGATATAAAATCTGAGAAATAAATTAATGCAAGTCTGAGATAAATATTTGAGATAAACCAGACAAAAGTTAAGGAAGTTATGAACCTGTGAGTTGAGATCAATAATGAACTTCACACTGGCAACTCATTTATGATATGGGATGTCATAGTTGGACAACTTTTCCACTTGTTGTGTACTAAAATTTTCTTTAATTCCTTTGTTTTCAACTTCTATGATAGAACAGACCTTTTTTTCCAGACATGTCATCCCATGAAAATCATACATTTTGATAAACTTGATACCAAAAGATGGCAGTTACATAAAAGAGCACCAAATTATCTGATCTACCGGTAATTATCGAAGCAGAGCAGAACATTAAACAAACACTTAATGTTGCAATGCAAATAACAATGCAGTGCATTAATAATTATCTACACAAATCTATTTTATTATCAGTTTGGAGTTTGGAACCATTTACATGTACATCCATCAGAGTGAGAAGAGAATCTTTTTCTTTCACACAATTAGTTTTCCTTCATTACCATTGAATGCTACCTTGTGTCACTGTAGGCAGTTGGTATATACATCAATATTTTAAATATTTTTCACAAAGGATATTCAGGTAAGTTTATATGCTCTTGTATTATTTTGTATCACTTACATAAGTTAATTTAAGATAGCTAGCACAATCACAATTTATAAGATTGCTAATGAAGATTTATATTCACAAAATCTACAAAAACACTGCCTTCAACATATATACACTAAAATGACATCCATCTACTACTGAGCCATTAAGATGAGAATAAACATTATTTTATCAGATCTACTGTTGATTTTGTTTTCTATCGGCTCTTAAAAATCAGACATACATGTATGTATATTCTACTATACCTATTGTGTTATCTGTGTAATGTTGAATACTTTTTACATTATGAACAGTATGTGTCTACTTTAATGTGTTCTTATCATTCTTAGCCGATAATTAATATTCTTTCTTTTACAGTTTCATCTGATAAGGATAACGTCTCCCAAGAAATGAATGTTTATTTCTTCTGACATATCACAAGAGATCTACTTGCTGCAAAAACAAACTGTTCCGGGCTTCCTGTTTAAACAAAATTTGAATAAAAGCCAAAGGCAAGACAGACATGGGAGACTTACACTTGGCTAATGCATATTCTTAACCATATTTTTTAACGTGGGAATGGAGATATTCACAAGAAATATACAATGTATTATTGTATATTCGAGTATAAATTAAATATGCAACTTTGTGAACTTCAAAATAAATAAGGTGCACACTTAATACAGAGAGCTCATTGTTAGGTGCAGCTCTAGACGTTTTCATAGTCCATGCACAATCTAGCCTTTGTGACTGCTTTGACTCAATGAACATCTGTAACACCATTATCATCTTGATCATAATTCTATGTGGCACGAGGAATGGATTCTCCTCTTAGTTCAGGATCTATCAGGATATATTTCAACAGCTTGCCAAGTTTTTGAAAGTTACATTTAGAATGGTAACATTAACCATTCTAGTCTTACTACTGATATTGCGAGAATGCCAATCAGAGACGTTACTAAAAGGGCAAGAAGCAAACTTTTATTTCCCATACTCATGTGACAGTACCAAAGTCACTTTACAGCACGGGAATAAAACCCCTTTCTTTCAACTGGTAGAAGGTGAAGAATATTATAGTTTGCCTCAAGATCAGGCAGGCAGAATTACAGTCCAAATCATAAAGGAAATCAATACTTGCTCTCTCCAACTTACAATAAGCAATCTAATCAGAAGGGATGCAGGGACATACATTTCACTTGTATACAAAGATGGGGAAGTCCCATTAAAACTCACAAGAAGATTTTGGTTAAATGTAGACTATCCCCCAGGGATAGCATCATGTATTGTGACTGAGAGCAAGGGTAGAGATTGGATTGAATTAGAATGTGAAGCCCAAGTTGGGAGTTCACCTGGTGAAATTCTTTGCTATCAAAATGGTGAAAGAATGCCTACACTGACCAGCCAACTTAAAATCTATACAACTTTGATAGAAACCATTCTGATCAGAAAATCACAGCCAGCATTTTGTTGTTCTTCCGCTTTGAGAGAAATTAAAGGAATATGCGATTGTAATGATTATGTGTATCCGGATGGTGAGAGTAGTAGAGAACCATGTCATACCACATCAACAATTGCCACAGTGTCACAAAGTAGCAAACTCACACTAAAAAAAGAAAAAAACTCACCAAATACAGTATCCCAAACACCACAAGAAATGAAAGGTGACAGTTGCAAATGAGTGATTTATATTCACTCTACTATTGTGCCTATTGAAGTCATACTGCTCATAGCAATTATTACTTACTACTACAAATTAAGAATGAATACAACCATTATTTTCAAACAAGATAAAAAGTTATAAAGGCCTTCAGAATGAAAAGAGTATGGTTTCAAATGGACAACTACGTACATGTAAATGCAAATTCAACAACCATTCCTCAGCAAAAAAATTTCCATCATAATTAATCATATGAAAAAAAAATTGTATTCTCATTCAGCTGTTGACAAATTTATACAGTGGTTAGGAATTAGAACTTGTTTGCATGCTTAGCATTAGTGTATACTTAACTGTATATAAATGATTTTTTAAGAATATATAATACTAGTTTAAGGCTCAGACAATTAAGTGCTGACATCACTCTCTTTTTTTAAACATATATGGATATATGGATTATTCTAGACAGAATTTTTTTTTTCACTAAATGTATTAATGCAGTAACAGAAATTGAAAGAAATATCTAACCCACAAGGTATCCATGTTTGCACGTATACAAGACACAAATAATCTGCAGAAGATTCTAGATGACCGGTAAACAAAGTTGCTTATAATGTACATGTGTATAGTTTCAAAACTTTCCTGTTTGATGAAAATTTGCAGTCTTGTATTTTGTGTATGACTTAATGATCTAAGAAATATAAAGTTTACAGTCTGATCTCGTTCATCTGGCAAGTCAGGACCTGGATATTCCTGATATGTACTTTGGCTATATACAATGCATGGTGGTTGATCCAGTGTCCGAACACTTTTCAGAAAATCAACGATAGAAAATTAAATATTAAACGAATATCTGTCAAACTTACAGAATGAATGCTCAAAGTCCTGCAGAAAAAGAAGTTGATGGAATTTTAAAAAGACAACATAGATTTAATACGATATTCCCTTCCAAGTGAACCCCTTCCCAACGACGCGGCGTTTTGGTCCCTTGAAAAAGGTACTGTATTTCCGAACGTGTGAAGCCTATGGGAAAAGACACAACCTTTGCTTCAATAGTGTTTCATACGCGTAATCCCACGCGTATGAAAACCCATTTTAGGCGCTTAACTGTACACGTTCGGTAATACAATCTGTTTGGAATTACAATCCCTGACTATATGATATCTATCTTTCATCTACAGTTGTCCTCAAAACAAGTGAATGAGTAAATTACGCAATGCGTAATAAATGTCCCCGCCGGAAGTGCAGATCTGTGGAAATTAAGTAGCCTGAACCTTAAAACTTCAGTGAAAAACTTTAGTGAATAAAATAATAATGTAACTGCATGCAAAAGAAGAGAATACCAACAATGCATGTATACAACTGAAATATAAAACATGAAAACATTATGAACCTTCAGCCATTTTGAATAAATTTGCATAAATTTGCATGAATAATGAATTTCAAAATTCTGTGTAGAAGTTTGGAAGCCCCCACCCAGCCCTCTCAGATAAAACAATCGGAATCAAAATCCGATGTGAAATAGAGGAGAAGTAGCATTTTTCGTCAATTTTGAATAAATTTGCATAAATTTGCATAATTAATGAATTTCAAAATTCTGTGTAGAAGTTTGGAAGCCCCCACCCAGCCCTATAAGATAAAACAATCGGAATCAAAATCCGATGTGAAATAGAGGAGAAGTAGCATTTTTCGTCAATTTTGAATAAATTTGCATAAATTTGCATAACTAATGAATTTTAAAATTCTGTGTAGAAGTTTGGAAGCCCCCACCCAGCCCTATCAGATAAAACAATCGGAATCAAAATCCGATGTGAAATAGAGGAGAAGTAGCATTTTTCGTCAATTTTGAATAAATTTGCATAAATTTGCATAATTAATTTCAAAATTCTGTGTAGAGGATTGGAAGCCCCCACCCAGCCCTATCAGATAAAACAATCGGAATCAAAATCCGATGTGAAATAGAGAAGTAGCATTTTTCGTCACTTTTGAATAAATTTGCATGAATTTGCATAATTAATGAATTTCACGATTCTGTGTAGAAGTTTGGAAGCCCTCACCAAGCCCTATCAGATAAAACAATCAGAATCAAAATCGGCCAAGAAATGACGGAGAAGTAGCATTTTCTAACATTTGAGCACACACGGACAGACGGACGGACACACACACACACACACGCCTACCTGTGCGCGCATAATAACCGATGACATCTTTTACAACCTAGAATTTGACCGCATAACCGATGACCTGTGTGTGTAGAATTCAACCGCATAACCGATGACCCGTCTGAAATTTTTCTATACAACCGACGACTTGTTCGTGTAACACTAACTGATGACCTACCCCTATATGGAAAAGCATGTAATTTGGGTCTAACTGCGCAGGTCTGCCAACCGATGATGTCATCGGTTCGCTGTGTGTCATCGGTCCGAATGTAAAGTTCATGCCTATGTCATCGCTTTAAATGGGCGCACATACACACACACACACACACACACACACACACACACACACGCGCACACCCGCACACACACACACACACACACTGATAATTGGTGCATGCTTAGTTATACACCACGAAGTGCATTCATATTTCCCACGGCTGCATGCTGGCTTCGTATTGCGGAGCCGAGTAGCGGTGCTAGTATGACTGGAAGTTCAAAATTTTACTCATTCTGGGGCTGATTCCAAGGCTCTTATGTATTAGCACACAACAGAATCGACTCTCGGTACCGAGGAACCGCTGAGCACCAGTACTCACCTCCGTAAATCATGGAATCGACTCCTCGGTTCTCGGAACGGGAGTCGAGAGAAATCGATTACTCAACTCTCGCTCCCAAGCCTAATCTTGAGACATATGTTCTCCAAAACTTTCTGTCTTCAGCTGTTCTAGTTAGCTGCTCAAAAGACATCCCTGTCCACTGCTTGATGTGAATAATCATTCTCAAGCAAAATCATTTATGAAATATTAGTCATACAATTTGTTTGAAAATGCATATGGTTCAGACTGCACCAGAGAGCATCTAAGAACACTCTAGCTTCCAGGATATACTTAAGGGGGCCCCTGACCCCCGCTGTAAGGGACCTCGTGCTTCCCAGTTCCTACACATCAGTTCATAATCCTTCCAAGTTGCAATTTTAAATGTTTGAATTTTGGGTTGTGGACCACCCTGCTACAAGATAGCATCCTGTTAGGAGAGGGATCCGTACAACTGGTGGCTAGAAAAACGAGATCGGACTGTTCGTGTAGCTACATGTAAGTTATGAAGTTTTCCACTTGTGTAGAATTTTCTTGAATGATAAGACCAGAGATCCTCTTGACGCCACCCCTTCTAGCAAGTCAACAGATGGCAGGCTTAGTGATGCTCTAATTTCTGTATATCTACACATAAGTGAAACCTCCTTATATGACATGAAGTTATTCATTGTTTTGAATTCCACTGTAGTGAACATGACTTCTACTAACATGTGAGTAGAGAACATTAACAATCTTGACCTCTAAATGATTTGCAATCTGTATATAGCGAATGGTATGCTTCTTGTAATTAACATAAGAAAAATTCTATTGGTTTGTTGACAGTCATGTAAGAAAGAATCTAGATCTTGTTTTGCTGAAGAAAAGGAAAAATAAACAACAGGAAAGCTCTAGTTGATGTTAATATATGCAGGATATTTGTGAAATCAAGTAAGAGTTCACCAAGAACTTCTTGGCACATGTTTCAAGCCAGAAATTGGCAGTGACAGCTGGAATACAAAACATACAGTGCCTCCTGCATAAATTTGGAAAGTTACTTCAGTGGTACAGTCAAAACTATGACTGTTCGAGGGAAACAGATAAAGCAGTCTTAATAAGCAGGTGGTCCTTAGGTATGTTTCCTTCAATACAGTTTTCGATGAGGGGGGGGGGGGGGGAAATTACAGGGAAACAAAAATACATTCTTTACAGACAGGTGTTTTCCTTATTCCATTGTGATGTATTATCTTGTGCTTTTTTTCTTCCAAAATTCCTTGAGTATATTAGTCATCAGAAATGATTTTTATTTGAAATAATTATTAGTAAAGCATTTGATAGAGTTAATTATGTAAAATTTTTCAAAATTATGCTTCTCAAAGGGGTGTGTCCAATGATATTCAGACTATTGCTTAATATGTATAAGAATCAAAAGCTAAGGTTGAAATGGAATAATGCATATTCTGATTATTTCACAGTTAAAAATGGTGTTAAACAGAGTGGGGTTATTTCTCCTTGCCTGTTTTGTGTATATCTAGAAGGGCTGATACAAGATTTATGTGAAAATGGGATGGGATGCTTTACGGGCAATGTTTTTGCAGGAGCATTTGCTTATGCAGATGACTTGACATTACTTTCACCTAGCGTGACTGCCATTCATGAAATGGTTACAATTTGCTCCTATTATGCTACTAAATTTGATATTAAGTTTAATGCTGAAAAGAGTCAGTTAATAGTTTTTAGTTGTAATGGTAAACCAGTAATGGATTCAGGAATCATGATAAATGGAAGACATGTACAGACTGCATCAAAAGTAACTCATTTAGGTCATGTTATTTCTAAAAATATATAAAATGATTTTGATGTTTCACAGTGTGTTGGAGATTTTAATTGACAATGTAATATGTTTTTGTATAATTTCAAATATGCTAACTCTCATATTAGAAATATATTGTTCCATAAATATTGCTCAAGTTTCTATGGCTCACTATTATATCCTCTGTTTGATAAATGCATCAATAGTATTTGTAGACAATGGCGGGTTGCAATAAGAAGGGTTTGGAAAATTCCACGGCAGACACACTGCCATTTTTTACCTTATTTAGCATGTGTTATGGATCCAGAGTTATGGTTTGCTAAAAGATGTTTATCTTTTGTTGTGAAAGCTTTGAATTTCAAAAATAATACAGTGGTGTATATTGCTGGAATGGCCCGGTATGGAGCTCACTCTGTCTTGGGAGGTAACATAAGATACTTGAATAATAAGTACTTCATGGATAATAAGGAAATTCAAAAGCAGTGGGATGTGCAATGAAAATGCATACTGAGACACTACTCATAGTTGAAGAAGTAAAGGAATTGATAAACTCAAGGGATGATTACTTGTGTAGGGGTTTTTTTAATCGAGAGGAGTGTGAGGAAATTATCTCATATTTATGCACACTGTGATTTTACCCTGCTACATTTTTTTTTTTAAATTAATAATACATGTACATAGTATTGTGAATGTTCCTTTTTGTAGAAGACTGTGTATATAACATTGTTGTTGTTTATGTTTCTTTGTACATGCATATATTGCATATTTCTGTAATTTTATATGTGCTTTTTACAAATGTTTTAAAGCGACTAAAAAACAATTGAATGGAATTGAAATATTTAATAAAATAAGTCTATTATTATATTTCAGGCAATTACACATTCCAAGTAATCACTAAAGCGTGTTTTATTGTACTTGAAGTGCGAATCACAAATGTCATTAAAAAACCATTCAGACTCTAAGACAGTCAAAATTACTTACTCTCTGATTGCTTGTAGTCTCTGTTGATCTTTTCCCACTGCTTCAAACACCATGTTGTTAGCTTCCTCCTCTGTGAACTCCTTACCCATGCTAGCACCCATGGTCACACACAGCAGCTCTCTCTGCAGAAAGAAATCAGTTGTCAGATAACTTCAAAAGGAAAGTTGCAGGAGACCCAGTAATACAAAAGTAATAATTAACATACAAGTACCTGACAAACTTATATGTCAACCAAGGTACATTTTAACATTTTGACAGTCATGAAAGTGGCTATGTTGTCCATTCATTGGTCTTAGAACAGCATCTATACATCGGTCCAACACCACTGATCAAATGTACTGGAGTATATTAAGTTATCACAGAAACTATAGGAAGGTTTGAACAATAAAACACCTTTTTTCCCCAGACAGACATATACACTGGAGAAGAATCATCAACAGAGTAGATAACAGGGGTAATGTGAAATGCAATTCTTCACGTCACCTTAGTGTCTTTGACACTGAATATTTCACATCTTCTTCAGGACATTCTCTGGAGAGTATCCATATGAGGATAGTGTGAAAGGAGCTAAAGAATACAAAAAGAAGGATACCAGGTTGCTGTTACCCAATTAGCCTGAAAAAAAGACTCAGATGTGCTGAAGGTTTATAAATATAAAGCCTGAAAAAGCCCAAAGTAGAGAGATGACAGAGCCTGAAATCAGGTGATAGCCTAAGAAACTAGCATCCCTGTATAAAGGCTTGTTCACATAAGCCACGGTAAACCGATGCAGTTTTTTTTACGTGTAAATTAATGGCAAGTGGGGATGAAAAGAAAAAAGGTCCTCTGCATACTCACCAATCTGTCCGTGTGTTATAAGATACATGAATGTGAAGCACAATATGCTTTAAATAAAACCTGCATTAAACTGAGGCGGTTTACCACGGCATATGTGAATGAGGCTTAACAAAGCGCAGACTTACCCACGTGATCTCTGGAGCATCTTCTTCTAAGGCGAGGTGTGGGTTCTCATCCAACAAGCCAATCATACTCAGTGCAGTGGCAATATGGCAGTATCCCTGAATGCACAAAGAGTAATGAAATTGTACATGTACAATGGATGAATCATCTTTTCTGCACTGCAGGAGCATTATAAACGTAATAACAGAGTAGCCTCATCAATATCAATACTTTTCTTCCTGAGGGCAATGCAATTATTATGACCCCAGCATAGCCATGTATAAATTTAATACAAATAGGTAGAGAGGGAAGAACGAGGGTAAAATACCTTGTCCAAGGATGTGAGCACTGAGTGAGGATCGAACCTAAGACCTCTTGTATGAAAGTCAAGAGTCTTCACCACTATACCACAGTACTCCCATGACATGCACAAAGAGCGTTACAATTGAATATTTACAATCAATGAATCTCTTTCTGCGGAGCAGGGGCAATGTGACAGTAACCTTGACACAGGAATTGGAGAATCTTACATACAATCAATTGACAGTAAATCAACAAGTGAATGAGTAAATTACGCAATGCGTAATAAATGTCCCCGCCGGAAGTGCAGATCTGTGGAAATTAACTAGCCTGAACCTTAAAACTTCAGTGAAAAACTTTAGTGAATAAAATAATAATGTTACTGCATGCAAAAGAAGAGAATACCAACAATGCATGTATACAACTGAAATATAAAACATGAAAACATTATGAACCTTCAGCCATTTTGAAAAAATTTGCATAAATTTGCATGAATAATGAATTTCAAAATTCTGTGTAGAAGTTTGGAAGCCCCCACCCAGCCCTATCAGATAAAACAATCGGAATCAAAATCCGATGTGAAATAGAGGAGAAGTAGCATTTTTCGTCAATTTTGAATAAATTTGCATAAATTTGCATAATTAAAGAATTTCAAAATTCTGTGTAGAAGTTTGGAAGCCCCCACCCAGCCCTATCAGATAAAACAATCGGAATCAAAATCCGATGTGAAATAGAGGAGAAGTAGCATTTTTCGTCAATTTTGAATAAATTTGCATAAATTTGCATAATTAAAGAATTTCAAAATTCTGTGTAGAAGTTTGGAAGCCCCCACCCAGCCCTATCAGATAAAACAATCGGAATCAAAATCCGATGTGAAATAGAGGAGAAGTAGTATTTTCGTCAATTTTGAATAAATTTGCATAAACTTGCATAATTAATGAATTTCAAAATTCTGTGTAGAAGTTTGGAAGCCCCCACCCAGCCCTATCAGATAAAACAATCGGAATCAAAATCCGATGTGAAATAGAGTAGCATTTTTCGTCAATTTTGAATAAATTTGCATAAATTTGCATAATTAATGAATTTCAAAATTCTGTGTAGAAGTTTGGAAGCCCCCACCCAGCCCTATCAGATAAAACAATCGGAATCAAAATCCGATGTGAAATAGAGGAGTAGCATTTTTCGTCGATTTTGAATAAATTTGCATAAATTTGCATCATTAATGAATTTCAATATTCTGTGTAGAAGTTTGGAAGCCCCCACCCAGCCCTATCAGATAAAACAATCGGAATCAAAATCGGCCAAGAAATGACGGAGAAGTAGCATTTTCTAACATTTGAGCACACACGGACAGACGGACGCACGGACGGACGGACGGACGGACGGACACACACACACACACGCGCACACACGAACGGAGCCTGTTTCATAGTCCCCTCGCGAACTTCGTTCGGCGGGGACAATAAATATATCAATGCTATCTTTCTACATGTATATATATATATATAACTGCGATTCCAGCAATGTTCTTTACTGCCTCTTTTGCGCACGCTGCCCAGACGTTGTGTATGTTGGTGAGACTAGCACCAAATTTCGGATGCGTTTTAACAACCACAGATCATCCATCAAAAAAAGACGGAATGAACTCCCTGTAGCTAAACACTTCAGCCTTCCCAATCACTCAGTTGCGGATGTCAAGGTTTGCCTTTTCGGTGGAGGCTATAAGTCAGCCGACGATAGGAAAATTGCCGAATTACGGGCAATTGTTAAGAGCAGAAGTTTTGAAGGAAAAGGTCTTAACAGAGATCTTTACTTTCTCAATGGATTTACATATTTTCGCTAGGTTTTTTTGTATCTTTTCAATCACATGTTCTTTAATAATGATTTGGTATCAATTCTCCTTCTTTGTTTCAATACTATTATTTTGAATCTTTGCCGCTAATACTACTTGGGATTTTGTGTATTATTACGTTAATTACGTAAATTACGTAATAATGAAGCGCGCACATTACTCTTTTCTCATCTGCATAATTATATCCATCATTTTTTTGTAAAGCGCGCGCATCCTCAGTCAGATCTCCAAGAGAGACGGTTTCTAAGCAACCTATATCTGACTGAGGATGCGCGCGCTATAACTATAACTATTTCAATTATTTGTATGATACCTTATCATTTATTGTTCTCCTGAAGAAGACGCCAGGGAGCGTCGAAAATTTGAGTAGAAAAATAAAATTGGCCACAATGCATTACAAACGCTTTTAGCAGTTTTCTTTGAATTTGTTTGAGCCGATACGTGAAACCTTAACATGTTTGGACCTAAGTTAAATGCAGCTTCACTTCACGCTCGCCGAACTTGTGAACGTCTCTATTCGAAACTAGCGAAAACCAGATCAGATATCTTCTTCCTATCGCGCACCAAGAAGTTGGACCTGATACCGAAGGGATTTCGCATTAAGAATCCATTGAAATCTACCTTTAACACTGCCACCGCTGATAACCTATGCAAGAGAACCTCTGAAAGATTGCGAAATCACTCGCTGAACGAATCGTACCGCAGACAGAAAGTCATAGATGAGCAACTTCACCAAGCGAAAGATGAGCTACGTCGCACAACGAGTGCAGACAGCGGCATTCCCACTGAATTTATCTTTGGTCAACTGGAACGTCACTATCTCAATCAGGTGAAATACTTCATAGACCAGAAGTCCAGAAAGCTTAACCATCTAGTCCGGCAATCACCTCTTCTCCGAGGAGAACCCGTTGATGATCAGGTATCTAATGAGACCATCGTGAACCTGTCGTCCTACGAGCTGACTAGCGAGGAGAAGGAGACTCTTCAACTCGGTTTGTCATACTGCCCCCCTCAACCTCTGGACGGTATTCGGTTATGCCAGGACACCATGGACTTCACCCGACGAATCAAGCTTCGGGAGTTCTTCTCTGGAAATGGCAACACCAACGACAAGTCTCCTGGCCATAAAGCTCCTTCCTCCATGACCAAGCCCAAGTGGACTCCACCGACAGGGAGGAACGCCCACATGACTCCTTCACCTCGAAAGTCGAACGCCACTTGGACAACTTCCTACGTGACACCCAACAGAGGGAACCCAGTACTACTGATAAGGTACGACGTAAGTCGATTAACTCACTCAAGAACAATAACGATATCATTATCAAGCCTGCCGATAAAGGTGGTGCAGTTGTTATTCAGGACGTTAAAGATTACCATAATGAAGCTATCCGACAATTGTCAGACGAAAGTTTCTATGAGCCTCTAGACAAAGACCCTACAGGCGTTTTCCATGAAAAAGCCACTGAGTGTGTTAGCAAAGTAGTAGGTAGTAATGTATCTGTTCCCCGGAATCCTAGAGTCAGTCAGTTATACCTCCTGCCTAAAGTACACAAACTGACTAAAATGGTGACGAGTGTGTCCAATCAAGAAGTAACTGGTACTGAAACTACTATAGCTTTAGCTAAAGAGCATAATATCATTCCTCCCGGCAGACCCATTGTGTCAAGTGTTGGCTCCCTCACTGAATCCATGTCCCAATTTGTTGACATGCAACTCCAACCCTTTCTACCCAAAATAACAAGCTACGTAAAAGACACTACTGATTTTCTGAAAAAGTTACAATCAGTAAATGTTGCTCCAGAATCAACACTCGTCACCATGGATGTCAAAAGTCTCTATACCAACATCCCTCATGTAGAAGGTGTCAAAGCTATGCGTCGTTTCCTTAATAACCATACTGATGGTGACGAAACACTAGACGTCAATGGCCTTGCCCAAATGGTAGAATTCATTTTGACACATAATTATTTCCAATTTAATGACAAATTCTACCTTCAAAAACAGGGCACTGCCATGGGCACCAAGATGGCACCGGCATATGCAAACATTTATATGGCCATTCTGGAAGAGGATTTCCTCTCGAGCTATCCATGCAAACCTTCCCTCTACGTTCGATACATCGACGATGTTTTCATAATATGGGAACATTCCATGGAAGAACTGACAGCCTTCCACAATGCTTTCAATGCTTGCAACGAAAATATCAAATTCACAATGGAAAGCTCTAAAGAGGAAATCACCTTCCTTGACGTCAGTGTGTCAATTAACCAGGAAAATGGGAAGATCGAAACATCAGTGTTTTGCAAGCCTACTGACTCGTGTTCTTACTTGAGGTATGACTCATTTCACCCTCGTCATATCAAGCATTCGGTTATATACAGCCAGATGCTTCGTTATCGACGAATTATCTCTAATGAGAGAGTCTTTGAAAAAGAAGTACTCACACTAGGAAAACAGTTCCTGAAAAGAGGCTATCCTGCCAGACTGATCAAGGAAACCATTCTCAGAGTAAAGAGAAAATCCCGCACAGAACTCCTCAATCAATGCACAAACGCAAAGGATAAAACGCGCATCCCCTTAGTTACAACCTACCATCCTGCCACGAAATCCTTTGCTAAACGGGTCAGATTAGAGTGGCCTACCTTACATCTTGACCAAAACCTAGGAAAAGTGGTTGGTGACCCTCCCCTTCATGCTCAACGTCAGCCCCCAAACTTAAGGAATTTGCTTGTTAGCAGCAAACTCCCGACCTTCTCACCTCGGAGAGGCAATATTCCCTGCGCCAAACCTAGATGTCAGATTTGCAAACATCTCATCAGTGACAACACGATCAAGGTCACTGACAATTTCACTCTCCGGCCGGGACGTCATAACTGCGATTCCAGCAATGTTCTTTACTGCCTCTTTTGCGCACGCTGCCCAGACGTTGTGTATGTTGGTGAGACTAGCACCAAATTTCGGATGCGTTTTAACAACCACAGATCATCCATCAACAAAAGACGGAATGATCTCCCTGTAGCTAAACACTTCAGCCTTCCCAATCACTCAGTTGCAGATGTCAAGGTTTGCCTTTTCGGTGGAGGCTATAAGTCAGCCGACGATAGGAAAATTGCCGAATTACGGGCAATTGTTAAGAGCAGAAGTTTTGAAGGAAAAGGTCTTAACAGAGATCTTTACTTTCTCAATGGATTTACATATTTTCGCTAGGTTTTTTTGTATCTTTTCAATCACATGTTCTTTAATAATGATTTGGTATCAATTCTCCTTCTTTGTTTCAATACTATTATTTTGAATCTTTGCCGCTAATACTACTTGGGATTTTGTGTATTATTACGTTAATTACGTAAATTACGTAATAATGAAGCGCGCACATTACTCTTTTCTCATCTGCATAATTATATCCATCATTTTTTTGTAAAGCGCGCGCATCCTCAGTCAGATCTCCAAGAGAGACGGTTTCTAAGCAACCTATATCTGACTGAGGATGCGCGCGCTATAACTATAACTATTTCAATTATTTGTATGATACCTTATCATTTATTGTTCTCCTGAAGAAGACGCCAGGGAGCGTCGAAAATTTGAGTAGAAAAATAAAATTGGCCACAATGCATTACAAACGCTTTTAGCAGTTTTCTTTATATATATATATATATATATATATATATATATATATATATATATATATATATAATTTTTTCTATCTCTACCTTAACCCACTGCCTGTGGAAATCGAGTGCTTTCTATATTAAAGGGTACCAATCACCAAAAATAATTTTGCTCTGTATGTTAGAGGTTGCATGTCGTTATACATGTACTTTATTCAAAATATGGGCTTCAAATATTAATTCTATAAAGAGATATTGCAATTTTAATCACACTCTCTATAAGCGTAAAAGCGACTCGTGAGTAGACTACTCAACGCACCCGTACGCGCTCGTCAAGGTAAAGGCTTGCGCGGTTCTGCGTGAGCATTTTCATGTTATCCTTTATTTCCTTCATATTCAGTAACTGTTGACCTATATAATACCAGAAAAAGTTCTTTGAGGTTGATTTTATACTTTCTAGCTGTACAAAAATTATTTTTTTCAGGTGATTGGTACACTTTAAGTCTGTGCGAATGAGAGAATTCAGTAGTCGATGGGTTAACGTCAATATATTTATCTACAACTTTGGGGGCCAAACGGCAGAGTCACTGATTATTTTTGAATGCTGTCTTGGCTGACTTGCTCACCTTGTATCTGAGTGTCCCCCGGATGATATTCTCTGCTGTGGGGATACCGTAGAGGAAGACATATTGCATGGCATCGCGATTGCAGTAGCCCTCCAGGTTGAACCCTGGTAAGAAGTTGAAGCTGGTGACATTGGCAGGGTCCATGTGCATCCCAGGGGGAAGGTAGATCTCTTCTTGGTCCTTCAGGTACTTGGCATCTCGGGTCATGGCAAGAAGGGCGGTGGCAGGGCTCCAACTATAGTCATTGGGTACAACACATGTTTATGACACACTAAAATACAGAAATAAACATCTAGAACAAACATTTATTCATCTTACAATATTTGGTTAAAAAGGAATTCAAATCTTTTTCTCTTTTACTTCTTACTTTTTCAATTTCATTTTTTTTTTTTTTGCAACACTGCTTAATTTTCCCCTTTTCTGTTTTCCTCTTTCTTCTCTATCTCTCCATTTCTTTCTCTCTTATGGAGGAAGCATAAACATATTCATATAGAGAAAATATTGCATCAAGCATCAGGGTTTGAAGTGTAAACTTCTATTCCCAAGGTACAGGCCAACTCACCTGAACTTGTATTTGAGTGGATTGGCTGAAAACTCTGGAGCAGGTAGACCGCCACACCATGATTCAAACAGTTTCACCTGTCACATAAAGTGTCAATACAAAGAAGAAAATATGCTGGTAAAAACTATCTAGACTGACTGAAAAAAGCATTTATACGTGTAATAGCGATTTTTTTTCAGTTTGTTTCATTGATAAAATAAATGACAGTATATCTGACTTTCCATAAATGATTCACTAATGCCAGTGCATACAAACTAATTTGAATTAATTCTAAATATGTTTTGAGAGTATTAAATTAAAGAAAAACACAGTGGCATTAGTCATGGCTTCAAGTTTATGATTGTATCAATAGGTATTCACTTTGTTTGTTGTTTGTTTGTATGCCTCTTGTCATTTTTTTTTCCTTACGTGGGGGGGGGGGAATTAATGATATGATACAGACATACCTTTCCTCCTTGTTGTTTGACATTTTCAAAACATTCCATTGCTAGCATGTGATCAATGCCTGGATCCAGACCACATTCCGTTATTATCGTTATACCAGCATCCACAGCACTGTATAGGGGTTAAAATTATAGGAGTTATGGCTGAAGGTCCGTAAGTTACTTGGATTCTTAAGCTATGCATCTGCAGGTACATGCAATGCAACACATACAATGAGAGAAAATATTTTGGTGACTAAGCAACGAGAAATACATTGAGGTTTGCCAACCCCCACCCATGAAAAAAAAATCTGTCTTTCTTTGTCAAATTGTCATTCACTAGAAATTGGAGTAAAATTCACAACTTCCTTCAACAAAATACAATGCCTGTCTAAAGTTTGACTGACTTAGCAACAGTTAATAAATGCACATTGGTGATAAATGAAAATTATGTGTTTGGAGCAGGTGAATGCAATCTCTCTTCACAATGCTGGCAGAGAAAGAAGCATGTACACTGAAACCTGTATATAAAAACTGCTCAAGGGAGACAAGAAAAGCCATTTTTATGAGTGGTCTTTATATACGCTGCCAGGTTTCTGTAGTACATGTTTCAATGAGAAACATTTTTCAAGGGAAACAAGAAGTGTGGTCTTTACAGACAGGTGGTCTTTCTATACAGGTGGTTTGACTGTACAACATTCAATTACATAAATACATAGGAGAGGGTTCGAATCTCTACCACAGAAATAACGTTGTATGGGAAGTCATTAATCTGTAACTGCCACACTCAACCCAAGTATAGTAAATGGCTACTGGCAGGAAGAATTTATTTGAATGCTTCAGCACTTTATCAGGGCAGCTAGGCTTGGACCGAGGTAATAATTCAAAGCTCTTTGGAAGCACACAGAGAAATTGCTATATGTATACAAGAACAGAATAATACCATCATACGACCTTTTAGATTTTGTTACATCAAAGTTCACTGACCTTTGTTGCAGGGCTCTGAGTGTTGGTGATGTGTAACTAGTGGTTGCCAAGTGTCGCTTATGCTCTATACACATCTTGGCAATACGTGTATGAAGATGAAGAGGCAGCAGACTGGATAGGAAGACATAAAGGGAATGTGAATGATCATTAAAAGTGAATAAAGCCATTACTTGTCAGATCACTCTAACACAATTTTTTGATGTCATGCCTTCATAAAACAAGTTTAATCTTGACTGTACTGGGCTATCTCTTCAATTACTTTACATTAAAAAATTTTTATAACGAGGCTGCTAACTGCTATCTACAGGCCCATCATCAAAATAAGGCATTTCTAGCTTTTCTGAAAATACTATTTGACTTTTGACTTCTCACCTCATAACCAGGTCATGCTCCTTGATGCATTTGCTGAGTAATTCTGGGTGCATATCAACATTGACATAGAGGGCAGCCGTGTTGGGGTAGCGACTTGCGAGACCTTCAGCGACTTCCTTCATGTCAGAAGCTAAAAAACAAAATACATTTCAAATACAGTCAAACACGTTGTCGAGGTAACATCTATTTCAAGGTAACCAGTGGTCACTCATACTTTCTGCCTGTAGAAGACAACATGCATATTTGAAAAATGTACTACAACATGGGCATTTGAAAAAATGTACTGCAACATGCATATATTTGAAAAATGTACTACAACATGCGTATTTGAAAACTGTATTGCAACGTGTATATTTGAAAATGTACTACAACATGCGTATTTGAAAGCTGCATTGCAATTGAACCTATTGAGATAATCTACCGGTCTAAAATGTTGCGTATTGTTTCTCTTGGGTGGCCTATATAGACAGGTTTGACTGCAGTACAATGCCATTGCAGAATATGTTGCATAAAATACAATAATCTTGAGGAATGTAACTTGGGACAACCTTGTCTGTTCCAAGAAATTTTCATGTACATCCCATTTCACAGTTTGCATCACTAGTAATGTTTACACACTGATATCACTGAACATGCTCCCTAAAATAACAGAGAATCTTCTACAATTCTTACTTATATTCCATGCCGTGATAAGAAATATTACTCTTTCATCAACTAAACCTCAATGATTAACAGACTTTGTTGCTTGATCTCAAGTAGAAAACAATAGTATGGAATAGTTTGGGATACCAGGGGTTCATAATGTAAAGAAGAATATTTGAGCCATAATAACACTTGGAAATGTTACTCTTTATTACAACAAAAAAAATACTCATTTCATGAGAATAATTATAACAACCGACTTTAGTGCATACATATGTGCCGTCATTATAATTTACAATAAATATTAAAGAAAAATATGAAAAGAAAAGGAAGGAAATGAAAAAGCAACAAGGCATAACATTTAAAATGCAAGGAAGATAAAAATATAGAAAAAATACAATGACCTAACAAAAGAGAGAAGAAATAAAAGAGAAAAGGAAGAAGGAAGATAATGACAAAAAGAGAAGAGAAGAAATTTGAAAAGAGCTTATGAGGAAAAAGCAAACACATTGGCCCGTATTCTGAACTCCGGTTTAACTTAAACTCCAATCTAAGTTAAACCGGGGCTTTAATTAAAACTGACATAAACCGTAAGTCCCGTCTAAATTTTTGCAGGTTAAGCCATACTAGTTAAGCCATACTAGACTGGAGTTTAAGTTAAACTTGATTGCAGAATGTGATTTTCTAAAATTCTGGTTCAAAGAGCAGTTTTAGACTGGGTTTAAACCACATTTAGACTGCGGTGTAATTTAAACCCAGGGGTGTTGCTAATTTTTCTTGAAGGAGGTAACTTCTATTTTATAGGAGGTACCATCATTGCGAGGGAGCGAAGCGACCGAGGGGGGGAGGGTGTGGGAGGGGGGTATCCCCCCTCCCACGGTAGGGAGGTTTTGCATTTTTAAACTTGAAATCATGCAATCTGGTGCATACCTATGAACAAAATTTGAATTAATCTTTTCTTCTACCTTTCCATACATGTATGTATATTAAACATATATATTCATGAACAATCACAACTGCAGACAGCAGAAATGAAAAATACATTACTCTAGACTCCTTCTCTGAGCTTTTTTTTTTATATTGTGCCCCCCCCCCAAAAAAAAAAAAAAAAAAAAAAACTCTTGTATCTAATCATAATGTTAAGATTTTTCATGGTTTGACATGAAGAGCTAGGGTCTACTTTTATCCTTGCATGATGATTTTTGTATGAAATGGTCATAATTTTGAGGACCTACATGTACTGCCATATGCATCTCAATCATGTTACATGTATTATGAAATTCACACTTTTCACAGTACACCACTCTGTCTCTCACACCACCCTCCACTGTTCTGTCATTCACTTTCAAATGATTACAACAATAAGACTAGATTATTATTTTCATCAATTTGTATGGTTACTTACTTTGTAATTTTTATTAAAAGGATACCCCTTTTTCTTTGGGGGTACATTTATCTTTTTAGATCATGATGTCTAATATTAGATTAGGCCCAAGTCATTTGGGAGGGGGGGATTTTAACCATTTTACAGACAAAGGCAATTTAGCTCAGAGGTTTGGGTTATTAGGAAGTCTTCTTGACACAAGGTGAAAAAACTCCAAATTCAAATTTGCCCAGCCCTGCAAAAATTCTGGCATTGTGGAAATTTAAATCCCAAATTATTTATTTATTTATTTATTTTTTAAATATAATCAGTATTTACAATGTTGCAGTGACCACTGATACTGTCAATAATTACTGGTGGCTCGTGTGTGAAAGATGAATTATTTTATTGTTACTGCGATGGCCGGCACTACTGCAGCTGCACACTCCATGTGTGTGCATAACTTTGGGCAGGCTTCTACTTGAATGATAATTTGTACTACCAGTACTTCCGTTCATTTTATGAACACACTGACCACTAAATAATAAAAGAAATGCTATTCAGACAGCTATGGTCTTTCTTGTCTTTTATTATCGTCTAAAATTATTTTTCCCTTTCGAATTTCAGCTAACTGCGACAGTCATGTGTACATGTACATTTTAGTACGAAGCCGTGTGCGACTGTCATAGGCACGGCAGTGCCCCCGGACGAAAGACAAGAGCGAAGAGACCATCTTTATTCGGGGAAATTGACTCGGAAGTTCGGAACAGACACGAGAGAGACCATAAAACTGGTTTGTTCATTGATCTTACCCATCCAACATGCACTGCATTGACTTGCTCCGAATATAAAATAAAATTTTAAAAAATTGTAGACTTAATACCGACGAATTCCTGGTCGACCAGTGACAGTGTCGCATGTACACACCATACCAGCTCAGCTGTAGCTCTCCGGCGTATGCATACGCATGCGATTGCATAACCGGCGCCGCTGCTCTGGAGTAAATATAGTCCTCGAAAACTGAAGTCAGCCAATACAAAACTCTCGATTGCCGATTTGAAGATTTGCACATCCCGGAAATAAAACATTTACGCTTCATTGGACGTGTGTGTGTATGTGTATGGGTTTCCATGATGCGCGCACGAATTTTCAAATCGGCAATAGCGAGTTTGGTCACGGCTAGCATTCAGTTTTTTGAGTGTGCATGAGAGCGATAGCCCCGTACACACTCATTTTCGTCGGAAATCGCGTTCGTCGACGACTATCAAGATAGATCGATGGGCTGTGCATGTGTGGCAGAAGTTATGAACGAAATCGAGGGAATTTCCGATCATCATAAGCTCTCCATGTTTTTTGGGGAGGGCTAGTATTTGCTCAAGCAAAATGCCTATAAATGGGCTTGCATTAATACATTTTTTTAATCAGTATATAGGAATTACAGCCGGTAAGAAATGAGTGTAAAGGCGGCAAGTTTTACCGGTTACCGGCTTTTAGCGACACCCCTGTAAACCCGAGTTCAGAATACGGGCCATAGGGTTAAAACTGGACTGATCTCATAACAATATCACTCACCAATAGTACAGGCTACACTCTTGTCTCTGGTCAGATAATCAATGACTGGCGGTACCATCATTCCTGAGCCTAATACCAGAATCTTCTTCTCAGCTGTAGCCATGTCGACTGGGATCCTCCTGCACATTATAGCAAAACATACAACAATAAAGAAAGTAAGCCATTTAATGTCTTATCACTTCCATTCAATGTCCATGCATATTAATACAATGTAATAATGCATCTTAAAATAAAGCATTTTTTCTAGACAAAAGGGTGCATGGGTAAATGTGAAAATTAAGTTCTGGAAGAGGAAAGGAAATTAAAATGAAACTTGTTGAATCTACATATCGATCCAAAAGAGCAAATGTGAACATTTTGTTCACAGTTCGCCCATGATTTCTGATGAATTTAAGCAAAAACTCAACTCTGTCTACACCTGAGCTTATCCCACAAGAAATTTTGTAGAATTTGTGAACACAGTGTGGTATGTCGGTCTTCTATTGTTAAAATCATGGTATTTACAGGACAAAGACATAATTATGCAGTCTGTTGAACAATCCATGCAATAACGTGTATTTGTGAAAATCTAATTCTTTGATTTGATGATACAGGATCACTATACACATCTTACTAATACATCTGGAACCACGAATATGTGGAACAACATTACTTTCTGCTTTTGCATGCTCAAAGATAACATCCATGAATAGAGCAAGCATCTCATAACAAAAATACATCACTACGACTTGCAATGCCTTATTACTCTCACTTACAGAACAGCCTGGATAAATTAAAGAAGCTGGATGTACTTACGGGTCAATCTTATCTCTCAGAGCTTGGATGTACTTGTAGCCTTCTGTCAGTTTTCCATTTGAGCATATGATAGCCTAATGAGGTCAACAATTACATGTATATAACAATTATTTAATTTGGAATGGCATCATAAACAGTGCAATACATGTCAAACACAAATGAGAAAGACCATAAGATCAGCCAACAAATGAAGAAAAAAAATTCTATTTGATTGCAAGAAAATTTTGTTTTTCCACCTTTACCATTCCACATGGTTTGTTATTATGTATACCTGGTAATCGATCAAAAATATCAAAGAAAGAATAGATACACAGGAATTTAAATCATACTTACATCATTTATTACTCTTGAGAAGTTCTCTTGCTCAATAGGCTTGGTAGCATCAGATGTCAACTGGAAGGAAAAAGTGAAGATTGGAAGATATTTGTGATTTAAAGTTAGCTGGTCTCAACGGCTTTTGCAAGCATAATAAGAAAAAAAGTTAGAAAAAAAAAATCCAAGACTGGTATAATGACCAACAAGACACCCCATATAACCCATAATTGAGATTTAATAGCTTGTGTGCAATTTATGAACAAATAAATCTTGAATAAAATGAAGAATTAAGAGCATAAGGCTTTGCAACAAGAATATTATCAAATATGCAGACAGCACTAAACATCATTGGCTGACTTTCTAAACGAATAAAAAAATTGTTATTTATGATGACATGCCCAGCGATCTCCCACTTGCTCACTTGAACATCAACTCCTTTGCTCAACACTAGATTTTAGGTATTATAGGTTCATTCTACTGACAATGTTGAAAATAAGGAGGTCCTGCTCTAACTCTCAAACAAACAGCTGCCAAAATGTTGGGCCATTTATGAATCGAAGTTTATAGAGAAGGTTGAGTTCTGGGAAAGGTGAAAAATAATTTGTGAGCAATCTCGTTCCTTTTATGTCAGTTTGGAGGAACATCATAGTAAAAAATTTTGCCTAAAAAGGATTACTCTCCAAATGCCCTAATATTAAAGTTATGACGAGAAATAGCTGAACTGTTCAGGTCGAACAATCATGCCATATGTGTGTATAGTTAACATATGCCTATTTCTGTGTGCAGTGCATGTGCATTTCAGCGAGATTGGGTCAATTTCTTATATTGTGATGATTTCAAAACCTCACAGTGAACACCAATTACTATATAGACAAAATCAACCTTTCCCAATTGCTTTGAAAAAGTTTCTTGCACAATGTAATTGCATGACCAGGGCTCTCTTGCATAAAAAGTTGCGATTAAACGCAACTCAAAAAATTAAACGCAAGTCCCAAATACTTGATCCTGATTGGTTGAAAATCGAGTTGCGTTTAATTTTTTGAGTTGCGTTTAAACGCAACTTTTTATGCAAGAGGGCCCAGAACTCAACTTTATCTTTAAATCAGCCTTAGTCCCCTATGATGTCAAGCATTACATACACATAAGGCACTTCCTTACCAGTTCAGGCACAAGAGGGAACAAGAGACCTCCAAAGAAGTCAGTGGCCTCACGGGGCAACTGCGCAGGCATGTTATCGATGGAACACACCAATACACCATCACCAGAGAACCGCAGGGACTTGAAGTGCTGGTGCCGATGATCGGCGTCGTACAGGCAGAATGGTGACTCGATGGTGGTGCAATCGGTGATGAACTCTATGGAGCCACCTGGATCTGCTGTGATGTCACAAATGGCCAGGAGGCGATGAGGGAGGGTGGGACAGCCAGGCTCGTTGGATGTTGGCTGGAGGGTCATTGGACCAAGAAGGGTCTGGGTGTCCATGTTGGTCAGGAAACGAGGGTGCTTCACATCCCAAAAGATACCATTGATGATGCAGGAAGCCCATGGACCGATCTACAAAATAGAAAAAAGGAATACATGTATGTATCCATACGAACTCAGATCTTTAAAAGACACCAGTATGTCAACAACAGTAAAAAAAAATCATTAACTGATCTACTTCGTGACAAAAATCAAGAGTCCATTTTCTTCCCTATATTAAATAATACTTGAATTATCTCACCTCCTCATTGAAGACTGACTTGTATCTTTCTGGATAAGCATCATACTCCGATGCCTCAAAGCCTCCTCCATCCTTCCTCACTAGATGGTCTTTTCTGTTGACCACTGTTGCATAGATCTTCCTTGTATCTGTTTGTCAATAACAGCAGTGTCACATTATCAACAATTCAAAATACATTCCATCAGATTCTCTCCAAAACTGCAGTTTGCAAGTATTTATTGTATGTAAATGAATAATAGATAAGAAAACGGGTGTAAGAAATCAATAAAATTCCATTGATCACTTTTTTGGTTTTCATCTACTTACTTGTACATGTAAATCCCATTAGAAATATCTTGTCATGAATCTCCATTTGAAGGTGTGGAGTCAAATTACCACCTCTCCCCTGGACGAGTTAAAGTTAGCTCTCAAAAGCTTAGTCTGAACAGGTTTACTGTATAAGTCTACCGCATTGTGATTATTATTATCATCGTTTATGTTGTTGTTGTAATCAATGGGATCGTGGTGTTATATTATCACTATGGAAAAGATACAGGTTTGAACTAAGAAGGGTCAATCTGTAAGAGAGATATGATTTGTATGAATTACACTGATCAGTACTATGTATCCCATGAATTGGCAGCATGACATAGTATACAACGAGGGGGTGTTTCATAAAGCTGTTCGTAAAGTTACGCATGATTTTATGAACAACTTGAATATGAAGTGCCAGATAGGATGCCCAAAGTTTTTCCTGATGTTTTAACAAATTGTGACTGTATATCCAATAACCTCAATTAAATTATAGCAAGAAATATACTTTGCATTAAAAATGTTCGTTATAATAAGAATGTTCATCTTCATCTGCACAGTTCAATTTTAGTTGATGGAGTTAAAAAATGATTGAGCATCCCATTTGGCTTGTCATATTTAAGTCATTCGTAAAGTCATGCGTAACTTTACAAACAGCTTTATGAAACACCCCCCTGGACTGTTTCAAAGCTGCATATACAACATTTTCACCCTCCATTAAACAGGAATTCCACATGGACAGGGCATGGGGTATGCACACTATGAGGCACTGCCCATCACAGCGAATGACCTATCCATTCTATATATTTCATTATGTGACTTAGTACCTCCATGTTGTGCGACTTCCTTCAGGTCTTGGGGCTCCACATACTCCACAGGTAGCTCATCTATCATTTCTTTTGCCCCCTGAAAAGATAAACCAAAATGTTTTGTGTCAATAAAGGGTACTACTCTGTAAGATGACCAACTTTAAAGGGTACCAATCACCAAAAATAATTTTGCTCTATATGTTAGAGGTTTCATGTTGTTATACTATATTCAAAATATGGGCTTCAAATATTAATTCTATAAAGATATATTGCAATTTTAATTACACTCTCTATAAGCTAAAAACAACTCGTGAGTAGACTACTCGATGCACCCATATGCGCTCGCCAACATAAAGGCTCGCACGGAACCAAACTCTAAGTTCGGTTCCGCACGAGCATTTTCATGTTATCCTTTATTTCATTCATACTCATTAACTGTTGACCTATAGAATACCAGACAAAGTTCTTTGAGGTTGATTATACTTTTTAGCTGTACACAAATTATTTTTTCAGGTGATTGGTACACTTTAAATTAAACTTATCTTAGATTGTATTTTAATTGTAACAGGGCCCTGTTTCATAAAACTTGTTATCAATAACAAGTTGCAATTATTGTTATAAGCTACTGAAATCCTTGCATCTGATTGGCTGAGAGCAGATTTGTCATAGAAATGTGACAGTTGTTATTGAAAACAGGTTTTATGAAACTGGGCCCAGATGTAACTAGGATAAAACTGTCATAACTTCAAATTAACTTCAAATAAACTTTTAGAATTACTAAATAAGAATGAATGTTATTTTGGGGGTTGTTTTTCACATAATACATCACTATTAGAGTTATAGCTATAGTGGGCAGCTGCAGGCGGCAGAACCCACCACTCAGGTTTAAAGCCCTCCTATAACCGGCAATTTTGGCACTAGAGCCCATCACTAAAGAGTCCAAAATTCATTGCCCGTATTCTCAAAAGCCGCCTAACTTTAAGCCCCTGCCCGAGTGTGTAGATTAAGGCCACCAAATTATGGAGAGCCAAATGTCACCCTCTTTCAATCTTACAAAATCACAATAGTTCGAGGACTAAATGCAAATACAAAAAACGACACAATAGAATTGATTTCTGATGCTCATTTCATGCCAGAAAATAATCTAGTTTCTTAATTTTGTTACATAAATATAGTAATTTATACGGGACTTAGGGGTTGATAAATGACCTTTCATAAATCAGTGGCCTAAGTTAAGCCAGGCTTAACTTAGGCCACTTTCGAGAATACAGGCCCATATCTTTTATTTCAAATTTATCTCAAAAATTGAAATTGTATGAATGAAAACAACAAAGTATGTAAATATCTAACAAATGCTATCCAGCACTAAAAATGTGCTGCCTGTAACCCTGGTCACTATGTATTTCCTGTAGTAGTTGGTCATTATGGTTCTAGTTTCACTATCATCAGTGGAAAATTGGGTAATTTGGGGGCAGAGTTTCAATCAATGATGTAAAATGATTGGAGGGTGAAAAAACATTTACCTGTGACACATTTCCTGACCCCATGAAGACAAAGGTCAGAGGACCAACTGACTTGGGCATAAGACCTAGAGATATCTCGTACCCTGCATCCCTGATCGCTTGCCTTGCCATGCTACTGCTCCTGTAGTTGTGTGCAGCTGCTATATGCTGTAGAATCAAACAGTTAAAAAAACATTTTTTTACTGTTTATCAATATAATTTCTGTTGTGACTCTTCTACGATGACATGTGAAGATATAAGCTGTGCTATAGTGCTAATGGCCTAGTCTCATATATGTATGGGGTTGTTTGACCATCAACCTGAAAAAAGAAATATGATAAAATTCTTCTGAAAAAAACATACACTAAACTTCTGCAAAGCACTAACACGGATATGCACATCAAGTATAGGACATGAACACTATTAAACCATATTACATCTGATATCTCAAAAATTGAGATATGTGCTGTATCCAAAAGGTTAGCTATTTAACCCCATATTCATGTTACATATTTGGCCATTACCAAAGTTGGACATGTGTGTAGTACACACGCTATAGTGCAGTAAGTCAACTTTTCATTTCGTGCTTTTTAATCTGATGTTCCTACGATTACTTACAATGAAAGGTGTGTGATGCCCAAGAGCTAGAAGTCGGAGTCCAATGCCATGTAGAATGTTGATCATCCCTGCTATACCAGCAAACTTTCCAAAAGCCACCATACGTTTGCCAGTTTCATCAACAATCTTCTCATAATCAAGAAGCCGTATATTCTGGAAAAATAAAATTCAAGTGGTATATGAAATACCATTTACAAATTATGGCAGTGAATTACAATGATTTAATAGTTCAATTTAATTTCAAATATCTGAACTAAACTAAAATTTTTACTGTTCTTCTTAAAGCGATAAACGTTTTTGAAAGTAATGCTGCAGTTCAAAGGAGCATAAATCAATTTTACATTACTGAAGAGGGACAATTACAAGCAAAATTATTAATGATTGGTGAGTTAAACATGATCTTTTCCCTTTTCACGTATAGTCGACCTGTTTAAAGTGGCCACGTCTCTATCAAATCCACATGTATTTAGTGGTCATTGCCTCCCTCTCGTAAGAAATACATGTTCTAGAAGCTGTCTCGACAGGCTGCCTCTCTGAAGTGGCCACTTTTTCTGTTTTCTCTTGGGTGGCCTTTACGCACAGGATTGACTGATTTGTAAAGTTATTAAGATTAGCTATTGCACACAGAGATATTCTGTGAAACTTGAAGTAATCATCCCCCATAAAGTTTCATTTGTATCCGTGGCTATCTTGCTGCCAAAACATTTGGGACTGACCCTGCTTCATATCTTTGTAGAAGCTACAGATCACCATTAAAATATGATACTCCAATGTATACTTTGCAATCAATCCTCTTATCTGATTGTTTACCCTGAGTAAACATTAGTATTTATGCTGCAAATAGTACCACTAGCACTAAAGTGAATCTAAAGTATTGATTTAGGTACTGCAACTTCAAAGTAAAAATAATTTCTCAAATAAAATAACTTCAATGTCATATAATTTCACTGTGGGTATTACTTTTAGACTTACATACATGTACATGTACACTCTTTCAATTTTCTGATTTCATCAGACAAAATACATGCATCACGTAATACTGCTACTGAAGTCTCCAAAACTCCACCACGCACATGTAAAATGGAAACTGTACTTGCTTTTACACTGTACGGGAAGCGAATGCATACTAGCACAGACCAGACACATCAATGAATGCCTTAAAACAATCATGCATAACATAAATAAGGGGTCAAGATGACACAATGATTTGGGTTCAAGAGGTTATTGTTACAAGATTTCAAGCACTAACATGGAGCCCACAGTCACTATTCTGAAAACTGTTTTATGTCTAATATTGTTGTATCTCTACACTTAAGATAAAATCGGTATTCTGAAAATTGTTGTAACTTTTGTAGTAACTTTTGTTGTATCTTTGTTTATTCTGCACATAATTCTAATTTACATATGCGCGCTGAAGATAATCATGAGATAATTGGTATTCTGAAAATTATTTTATCTTTTGTTGTATCTTATCTTCCATGGTAATTACAACAAAACTTACAACAGTTCTTTTCAACAGCTCTTAGCTGTTGTATCTCCTGATGTCGGAAATTTTTCTAGCTCAGAATCTGACAGTACATGCTCGAATAGCAAGATGGAGACTGTGTGTGATTCAAGATCTCATAGAGAAGACATTTTGAAGACATTACAGGTGAGGTTCGATGATTCAACATCAATATGCGACTTGGTTCAAGCAGAAGAGGGTGAGCAATTTTGTTCATTAATTGCAGTCCAAGTAGCGCATGGCGCATCATAAAACGCATAATTTAATTCAACTATGCCCGAAATTGATATGCGCAAAGCGCATCCTTATGTTTGATGTAAGGGGTGCTCCTATTGGTTGACCTACCTATATAAAATCCATCTTGATTGGTAAAGTGTCAAAAAATGGGCGTGTCAAATACAATATAAAGGCAGTCCTTAGAAAGATAATATCCCCCTAAAACAATTTTCGGAATACCAACTTACAACAATATTAGCACTGTATTATCTCTGGAAGATACAACAAAAGTTACAACAAAAGTTAAAACGAAAGTTGCGACAGAAGTTACAACGAAAGTTACAACAAAAGTTACAATTTTCAGAATACCACCCCATGTCTTTAGAGTTTTCTTCAAAAATAACTATATCCAGCGACATATCCTAGTTTACACATGAGTGACACCCAGTGTCAACATATACATACCTTTTCTAATAGCTGATCTAACATGGGCATGTTCTCTGTCTGTGCTTTGATGGTATGAGAGAAGAAGCAATAGGTCTTGCTTGGTATCAGGCGTGGGATCGGGACCTGCTTCACACCCATGATGAGGGATGCTTCACTGATGTCTTCTTGTATAATTGCACCACATCTCTCATAGTCCTGATAACAATGACAAAGAAAGTAAATAGAACAAGCGGAGATGATCGGTCAATGAATTATGTCCAAGCTTATAGCCCTATGTATTCTATTGCATCAAACAGTCAGAAAATCAGAAAAAAGGAAAAGGAACCATGTATGTTCAGGGGGCTAGCACACCAGTGGGGTTCCAAGGAATAAAAAGGATCACACTTTTAACTTGACGATGGAATTAATCAAAATCTTTTTTTGACAAAGGCTACCTGGTGCAAGTGAAAGATTTCAATTGTGAAACCATCCACTGCAACCTACAGAAAACATCTTGATAAATATTTTGGACATAAAAGAAGTGACAAACCTCCAAAATAAAATGCAGATCTATGAAATAAGGTGATGCAAAGAATGAATCTTTTTTTATGGAATCATCCATAATTTGGGTTACCAAAATACGTAGTGCAGTACATGACAAATGCAGAGCCTTTATTCATGATAATGATTAGATCGAGAAATCAGCCCCTTGTATTGACGGTTGTCCCCTGAGACTTCGTTTGGCTGCACCCCTGAATAAGGAAGGTTGACAAATGTCATTTTTTATTAAAGAATTCCCCATACCAGACAGTTATTTCTGTCTAGATCATGACAGGAATCTCTCCATGAGAGTGGCTATGAGTACTAACCTGCATTGGGTATGCACGTCTGTTAGAAGGTTGAACGAGCACTTTGACACCTTGTTCCACAAATGATTTGACATGTAATGGATTCAGCGGTGCCCTTCTTTCCCATTGTGATCCATAGTCCTCCCGTCTGATGGCCATGATGCGCTGCTTCCCCTTTCCTGCTGCTGCACTAGCATGGCGGCACACTGCTACGTGAGACACCAGCGAAGGCAAGGAACCTAAAGCAAGTGGCTTCACACGCCACATGGTTACGTCAAGTTGAAGTTTGGTGGATTGAAAAGACTAGTTTATTGCACAATTATCCACAAACATCTGACACACCTACATGAAAACAAATGAGAGAGAGATTGGAAAAACAGATGTTATTTTTCTGCATTATTACCTCTTGCACAGTACTCTCATTCTTTGCAGCTTCTCAAAATTTGACCAGAAATGAAAAGCACAGGGTATGAGAAAGTAAAGGTTCACTTAATGATCAAATTATGGGCCAGCAAGGTTTTTGATCACATACATGTATGAATACCATAATGGATCAGTTGTATAAAGATTCATGAAAAATTTTGGCCATCGTGGAATAGGTCCCCCTCATTCAGGGTTTATGCACACACTTGCAAAATATGTCTCTTTAATAAAGTGGAATGAAGTCACCATAGCATTGCACACAATACACAGCTACTGTGCAGAGTGAATGAGTGGGAACGTATTTTACACTAACGGCAAAATTTTCAATAAGGCATGAACTCTTGGAAACGTTGTGCCATAGAAGTCTTCATCATTAAAATAACAAAAGCTAGAGAATCTACAGCCATGTGCATACATTACATGTACAATGGGAATATAAGTGCTATTTTGTAGCTTGACATTTGAATACAATTTGAACATGTGAAAAGCACCTGTGAATTAGTGTTTTGGCAGATGTGGACTATGCCTGAAACTTAAAGTGATTGATTAACTTTGTGAAAAATTGTAAAATCAGCTCAAATGCCAGTGAATTGTGTGCAGTCCTCTAACTACATATATAATTAAGGATATGTGAAAGTATGAGAGAAAATGGAACCCGTTTACTATCCTAAAAAAGAGAAAATCGCGATCAATCGTTAGCGCAAGTCACTCGGCTTCTTCGCTGCGCTGCAGTCACAAAAACCAAGCACCAGCGCTTGGCGATTTCAGAGCGGGTTTCCAGCCCGTACGGTATTCTGTGATAGAGCGAGGTATGCCAACCGTAAGAGTTCTTTAGGGTTCGGTGGTACTCTATCCCGACATCAATGTTCAATTGTAAATATCTTGATATATAAACGACCGATCAGCTTATAAAACTCAGGCGATTCCTGTCTGAGCTAAAGGTTTGCAATTATGATTACAGCATTAGCTGGAACAGTCATCTTTTTTCTTCAATCCTGGGCAAAGTTAATCAATGCCTTTAAGCTAAGCTCACATATCAGCATTAAAGATAAAATTGAGTTTTGGTCATGTGATTGCATTGTGAAAGACACTGTCTCTTAACCAATTGGAGAAGGTTGATCATGTCTACATAAGAACTGGTAGATACTATGAGGTTTTTGAATCATCCAAATGATAAGACAATGACACAGTCTCACTGAAAGCACACACACTGTCCACAGAAATGGGTATATGGGACTGCACATACTTCTACATTTTGGGATGATAGAATATCTAATTTCATGCAAGATTCTTCAACAGGATCTTTATCATACCTAGGGATACC
Source organism: Heliocidaris tuberculata (assembly GCA_025618425.1). Lineage (NCBI taxonomy): Eukaryota > Metazoa > Echinodermata > Echinoidea > Camarodonta > Echinometridae > Heliocidaris > Heliocidaris tuberculata. The sequence goes on along the minus strand of CM046832.1, from coordinate 50,495,523 downwards.
TAGCGAAGATAATGAATACAGGCACTATGCCTCTGTATTCAGGCGTGTAGCCAGGGGGGCTGTGGGGGCAGTACGTCATCCCCCCCCCACAAAAAAAGCCAACTAAAAAAAAAGAAAAAAGCGAGAACGAAAAAGCAGGGGGAAGTGAGAGAAAAAAAGCCTAAAAATGTGTTACAAGCCATTATATTTCTCTCAAAATTTGCTGAAAGTAAAACGTCAAAGCTTTCGCACTTCGCGCAGGGAGGGGGAACTCTCCCCTCCCTGCACCCACCCCCCTGAAATTAAATCCTGGCTACGCGGTTGTCCATATTCGGTTCCAAGTTTTCTTCCTTTTCAAGATGGCTGGATCGTTTCCTGGTGCAGGCAATTCATAATCATAGTTCATAATTAATGGGCTCATTCTTCCAGCACCTCCTAAAAACTACTTAAAAACTGTGCACACTCGGGGCAGTAATGGTGTCGGTTGATCGAGTAAAATTTTCAGGCCATATTTGGCCGGAGGTCTTGCTCCTTTTCACTCATTTCCGCACATACCGTAATTTACAGATCTAGATCTACTAACCTAGTGTCTAGTCTACAGATCACACTTGCTATAAATTTATGTCAAGGGAGGCATGCAATTCTTCACGGTACTGACACTTGTCAGGGAAGTTGTCGCTGATCTTCGCAAATACGGCTTTGTGACACAGTTAGCGGACAAGTTGAGCGACAGCGTCAAGATGTCGCTGATCTTGTTGTTATGACGGTTTGATGAAACGACCCCCATATTATATGGTGGTCGATCCAGTGTCCAAACACTTTTCAGAAAATCAACGATAGCAAATAAAATATCAAACGAATATCTGTCAAAATTACATAATGAATGCTCAAAGTCCTACAGAAAAAGAAGTTGATGGAATTTTAAAAAGACAACATAGATTTAATACGATATTCCCTTCCGAGTGAACCCCTTCCCACCGACGCGGCGTTTTGGTCCCTTGAAAAAGATACTGTATTTCCGAACGTGTGAAACCTGTGGGAAAAAGACCTTTGTTTCAATAGTGTTGTTTTCATACGCGTAATCCCACGCGTATGAAAACCCATTTTAGGCACTTAACTGTACACGTTCGGTAATACAATCTGTTCGGAATTACAATCCTTGACTATACAAAGCATGCCTATTTATAGTCAAGGATTGTAATTCCGAACAGATTGTATTACCGAACGTGTACAGTTAAGCGCCTAAAATGGGTTTTCATACGCGTGGGATTACGCGTATGAAAACAACACTATTGAAACAAAGGTGTCTTTTTTCCATAGGTTTCACACGTTCGGAAATACAGTACCTTTTTCAAGGAACCAAAACGTTGCGTCGTTGGGAAGGGGTTCACTCGGAAGGGAATATTGTATTAAATCTATGTTGTCTTTTTAAAATTCCATCAACTTCTTTTTCTGTAGGACTTTGAGCTTTCATTATGTATGTTTAACAGATATTCGTTTGATATTTTATTTGCTATCGTTGATTTTCTGAAAAGTGTTCGGACACTGGATCCACTACCATACAATAACCTCACATAGATCTAGTCTAGAGTAGTAGTAGATACTAGAGGGTCTAATATGTGTGTGAGTGCAAGAGTCAGAGTCAGAGTCAGAGTCAGAGTCAGAGTCAGAGTCAGAATCAGTGAGTCAGAGACATCGACAGAGATAACGCTTCACCTTTAATTTTTTCAGTCACATTTCACATGTTTCAGAGTGATTTCAAACTTACGTCCACTTTCACGCAGCTGCTAACTCGAATGGGTCAACTCACTTCTCAGCACTGCCACTGCACTGGTGAACTTGCGACTGCTGAAGCTTACGGTATCTGCCTTGCATTGGCCCTTTGCTTGCACTCTTGCTATGACCGTCGGTTTGGCTTGAACTTGAGCCTAGCCTTGACTCTTTTTTTCCAGATCTATATCTGGAAATCTAGTTTGAGATAGTAGATCCGGGATTACTACCGGTACTAGCATGCATGTGGTCGCCTAATTCAGAGAAACTATGATGCATATATATCAGGCCGGGCATACTAATTGCTATCGGGGTACGATAGGCTCAGGTTACCGATATTTTAGGCCAGACAGCATGCACTTTCCCATTAGCTTACGTTCTGTAGCTCAGGCATTATCGCCTGAAAATCGATACAGCAGCAAAACAGGCTTGATGATTGCGCGCGCATACGTTCTCCCAATCTAGCGAATCACAGGCTAAATCCGCCTACACACCTTCAAACCGCCTCTTTTATTGTAAACAAAGAACAGATAAGGAAGAGATGACGTTATTACCACCGGTGTGCTGTTTCAAGTTCAGAGTTAACAATATGCACGGGCAGTTCAAGCGGTCAAGAACTAACATTTCCCTGGCTCGTATTGGCCAATGTTATTATGTATGCACTTGTAAACTGGTACATTCGGATTGTCGATGTACCTTAATTTCATAAGTGTGGAACACAGACAGATAAGTACATGTATATGTTCTGGGAAATTATTATTCGCATGGATTGTACATCGATTCCCTTGTTCTTCCTCCCTTTTAAGCAATCCTCCTCCCCCCCCCCCCCATTATTTTTCACCAAGCACGACCACCATCACCTTTAACCATCAACATCATCATCATCATAATCACCACCACCATGCACCACCACCATGCATCACCACCACCACCACCACCACCACCGTGACCACCATAACGCACCACCATCATCATCTCCACTTTCACTCATCATATTATCATCATCTACACTTCTCTTTTTTAAAAATCTAAATTCATCTTTGTCTCTTGTTAAAATTACATAGAAGACGCAACGACCTGGGCCCACATTCACAAAATCTTACTCTTAGGCCAGGAGCCTGTCCCGAAATAGTCACCCCATTTTACCCATAATTTTTGACCCCTTAAAGCCCCTGTTCTTAAAGTGCGGCCCACGGGCCACTTGTGGCCCGCGAAACAATTTCATGCGGCCCGCCTAAAATATCTGAGTAAGAAGAAAAAAAATCTTGTTTTAAGAACTATGTTGATACATAATATATCATCCTAACTATTGATAAGAATAAAAGTATCAAATTTTTTGCTCGCTCGCAAATAGCGTATCATATTTATCTGTTCCCTGCCCTACCACATATTATTATAGTTTGGGTTTTTTTTTTAATCAAACAAAAAATAAGGAGGGTGTATTCTAAAATCGTTTAACCGTCCTTAGATGAGCCATTCGGGTATGTATGCATTAACGTCTGTGGCGGGGGGTGGGGCCTGGAGCCCTTTCCCCCGAGAATATCAAAAATTTTCTGCATTCGGGCACCCACCATTTCATTTTTGGGCAGTGAAATGGTCTCTTTGTAATTTTTTATATCTAATCTAAATTAGCACATTTTGACGACGAAATTACAATTTCACAATTCAAAAGGGTCGATTTTTTTTGCTCGCAAGCTTCGCTCGCTCGCTGAATGATAATAATAATGATAATAATAATAATAAAAAAACAAACAAACAAACAAACAAACAAACAGAAAGCTAATACACAATGTATTCGGGCAAGAGTCGTGAGTCCCATGCGTCTTTGTATGTATATATAATACTCTGTGGCCCGCGACGAAATTTCAAGAATATTTCTGGCCCTCGTAACAAAATAATTAAGAACCCAGGCCTTAAAGGAATACTTTGAAAACGTATTGCTTTCTCAAAAGTAGCTACAAAATATTGTCAGGATGTGTAAACACACCCATTGTCCCTCTTCACCTGTTTGACAAGGCATAATAGAAGAGCTTTTCAGGAGGTATCTGTGGTATGTGACTGTCACAATGCGACTGCATTCCCTTTCATCCTAAACCCTCATGACCATGCTTAGTTCAATAGACATAGAATGTAGTAGGCTGGTTAAATCAAGGAGTTATCATGTGATAACTCCTTGGTTAAATTGAATAGGATTTGTAGCCAAGCAATGTAGGCACTATTAGTCTTAGGTCAGCAAACTTTGGTGGGGCAATTGGGCAAGTTCTTTTGTGTGTGTGTGTGTGTGTATGAGGGGAGTAAAAGGAATTTGATGGGGCAATTTTGTATAGAGGGTGCAGTACATGTATTAGGGGAGTAAGAAGAATGTTGGGTGGAGCAGGAGTTGAGTATTGAGAGAATCATTGTGGGTTAGAGTTTTGGAGTTTTGGGCAGATTGCTTTGGAGATCTCAAGAGAGTCAGACCTTTTCTGATGTTGACTGAGTGATGAGGGAGTGTAGGCCGCCAAGAAGGTGATTGTTGCAGGCTATGCATGCTGCTGGCATAGCAGAGTTTTTCCTTACCGGCAGGTTCCAGGCAGTACAGGCCGTGGTCATGGTGGTAGAAAGCCTCCTCAGCCCTCACCTCATCTTGCATTATGGTTTTCATCTGAACTGGACGAGCTGGGCTCGTAGTCACTCGTAGATACTTACATTAGCTTGTAGTCCTAATTCATCGATGGATTGGTGCTCAAGGTCGATATACCCAGACATCGTAGCTAACTGGTAGTCTTCAACTCAAGTTCATAAAGTTGCGGGTCAGGGACACACCGGTCAGACTTCGCACGTTACTTCACACATCGGGTTACTTCATACATTGGTCACTTCATGCATCTCATCAGTGGACTCAAAGAGGAGGTTGTCCTCATGAACCCTTCACATGGACTCTAGAGCGGGTGTTTCTTTTTAGTGTGGGTACACACCAATTACTGGTCCAGTGTAGGTAGTTTCATTCTTTCATAATTAAATAATAATACTCCGAAGGATGAAATAGTCATTGCTGGCAATATATTTTTTTTCTTTGTGATAATATTGAAACTTGGCACAATGTGATTACATTTGATTATACATTGATAATATTGGAACTTGGAATCATGTAATTACCTTTAGTTGCATTATTGATAGTGGAACTTGGGAATTATTTAATCACCTTGTATACTCTATTTCCTGTTGAATACAAATTATTTTACTTTGTCAATTATTTCGCGTTCATACATTATTGAGCAGATGGCTCTGAATTAAATTTATTTTTTACTATATATGTATTGGTGAAGTCGCCTGTTTATTTTGTTGTGCCTTTGATACATGTACATTTCAATACAGGATCTAACTTATCGTCAGAATAGTATTTACAGGACTAATATCTGACAGTGACTGCCAGGCTGAACTGTACTATTCATGTGTTAATTACACAGATACCAAGCAAGCTCCTCCTTGTCAGATCGACAATTAGTGTGTTTACATAATCCTGACAATATTGTTTGCTACTTTTGAGAAAGCAATATGTTTTCAACAATTTGATAATTTATTAATCAAAAGACAAATTAACACCAAATTGCACCTCAAGAAGATTATTACACTCAAATTTATGTTATGAGAGTTTGAACTGAAATGAAAATGAATAAAGACTTTTGAGTTATCATAGTTAGAAGGTAAGAAAATGTTTTTTCTTTACTTACAGAGTATTGGGGGGGGGGTGGGGAGCAAAATACGTTGTCAAAGGGCACTTTGGGTTTTCGTTTCAGGGGGTTTGATAACCCCTTCCCGATGAACAATTTTGTCAGTTTTTATATTTTTTGGAATGTACATCCATAGCTCTTCCTTCTGACAAAACTTGGTCCCTGGGCTTCCAGGGGAAAATTTTACCCCAATTTTTAGGGGCCGTCTGGCACCCCATCCCGACGGAAATTTTTGTCAGTTTTGTGTGTTTTGTAATTTCCAGTCATACTGCTTCCTACTGACAAAGTTTGGTGCATGGGGGAGATGGGGTGGAATCGACCCGACTTTGGGTTCTTTTGGGGGGCTCTATGGGCTAATCCCGACGGCGACGGTCAGGCTGACAACCTTTTTGTCAAGGAATTTTGGTCCAAGCAACTTTAAGGGGTCATATCTTATGGGTAAAATGGGGTGACTATTTCGGGACAGGCACCCAGAATATGAGCAAGTGCTAGAAATAAAACTTCGATCAGAGTCATGATGAGTTTCGAATTTTCGACCTTTTATTTCTGATCATCTTCAGGGACAGAAACATAAGTGAACATGAACTGTTTATATATACTGTAGGCTGAACAGTTCAAGTTCACTTATATGTCTCAGTTCCTGGCAAGCATTGATAACTTAACTGGGCCTATAAGGCAGTGGCGGATTTAGGGCGGGGGGGGGGGGGGTATCCCGGCCCGTGCCCCCCTTTTGAGAGAAAACTATGCATTGTGTCCCCTTTATTAATTGTGCCCCCCCCCTTTTCTTAGAACGGAAAAACTTTTTTTTTTCCTTTTTGCTTGTCAGAGAATTGTGGAGGGAAACCGGAGTCCCCATAACCCCCCCCCCACACACACACACACACACACACACACACACAATGAGCGACTTTTGGAAGGCTGGCGAATTTTTTTTTTTTTTTTTGTCGCCACCACCCTCCCCGCCCCCGCGACTTTTGGAGGGTTGGCGAGACCAAAAAATACGGATCTCTCTCCAAGCAGTTTCCCAAAGTTGACGATCCTGCATTTGTGTGCCCCCCCCCCCCCTTTATACAAAATCCTGGATCTGCCCCTGCTATATGGTAACCAATATTTCATGAATATTCGCCCCGTGCATGGGTTAGATGTAGTACATCCGATTCTGGTTGAATGTTATCCGTAATTCTTCCTCGTATATAGGATGTGCGAATATGAAAAATTGTATGAACGCTGTCCAGCGGAAATCGTGTCTTAAAACGGGAGTTTTGATTTGTGATTCATTCGTGATTCTAGCTTAACTCTATATGAGCGGATTACTGATACAGTTCTCGCGGGCGTTTCATATATGGAAAAATAATTCCAATAGTGTAGACATAACCCTTTTAGTTATACACATGTAGTAGTTGTATATACCGCTTTGGAGAAAATAAAATATTAATCTAAAATTCATGTATAGCAATTGAAAGTTTCAGATTTCAGATTTCAGATTTCAGATTTTATTGACTGTTTTCAATCATATTAACATAATACTGTAGTGCATAACATAAAATGAATACAATAACAACAATATATAACAATGATGTTTTTCCTTAGATATGGGCACATAATCAAATATCAATAAGTAAAAAATATTATGCACAGATATTGACCTATTAAGTGATGTTGAAAACAGTTTGACAAGTTCAAAAGCAAAGCTTTTATATTATACATGTCTTAATCACGATTGGGTCGTTCACTAATATTAAATTCATAAAGCATCATTACGAGAAGTGAATTATTGATAAGAGAGAGTTGTGTAATCATGTTCATCTTTTTTATACAAGTATAAAGAACTTTTATAAATAAAAACGGGTTTCGTGGAATCCACCAGTTCAATTGCAAAAAACAAAATTAGTATAAATTGTACAAATTATCCATCAGTTGATCAATCATCAGGCCGGAGCCGTCCCGAGGTTGGGGGTTGGCGGCTTAGTGCCTCCTCCTTCTTTGATTATCAGTTATATTCTGACCTCCCCGTAGCAATGTTCTGTCCCTTGCTGATATAATGTTGTCAAACCACGTGACTAGTTGTTTACCTCTTTCTTGTTTTCTTATATTATTCCTTCAAAATACAAGTTATACGTAAGAATATAGCATTGACCTATATGTCACTACTGAAAAGTTTAAACTTTAAAAAAGAAACACGAAAAAAAAAACGCCAACTTAATAAAATTAAATTAAAAAAAAAAAAACCGAGAGCGAAAAAGGGGGAAGTGAGAGAAAAAAGGCGAGGAAAAGTAAAGACAAGGAATGACGAAATGAAAGCGACTGATAAAAGGAAGGAGAAATTGAGGGGTGTGATAGAATTTTTGTTGTTGTTGTTGTTGTTTTTTGTTTTTGTTTTGTTTTTGATAAGTAAGAAATTAAGTTACAAAAATGACGAGTTCATTCGTGAACCGACATATATGTGCATATACATTCAAGAGTTAATCTCCGCAGCGGACACTTTTGTAGAACCCGCCCGCTCCGCTACATGCACGTACATCTTTTGTTGTTACATGTACAGTGCAGTATTGCAGTATTGCGTCCATATCTCCAAATAACTGAAAAGCAGTCAGGTTGTCTAACTAACTTTCCCCCTAAAAACAAGTGCTACGAGCCTCTTTCTCTCAAAATTTCCTAAAATGTCAGAGCTTTCGCGCTTCGTGCCTGCACCCACAATAATTACCAACGATATTTTAAAACATCATAAACAACATCCAGAGGTAAGAGGACAGGGAGAGTAGGAGATCCACGTTCTTGTTTGTTTATTTGTTTGGTTGGTTGGTTGTTTGGCTGATTTTGGGGGGATTCATTTTTAAATTGTTTATTTTTATTTTTTGGAGGGGGGGGGGGGATACTCCCATATAATTTCTTACATGATCATAGGAATGCATGCATTTGTAACGTCATTGTTATCATACTTAATGGAGCATATTCAGACTCATTGCCTGCCTTACAAATGTCATTATTCTGCCTCTCTAGTTCTCTCACACATACACACACACACACACACACACACACACACACACACACACACACACACGCCCACGCACACACACACACACACACACACACACACACACACACACACACACACTCTCTCTCTCTCTCTCTCTCTCTCTCTCCCTCACACACTCTTTCTCTCTCTCTCTCTCTCTATTTCTTTCACACAGTCATCACTTTGATCATCCTAATAATTATTATCGCTGTCATCGTTATCATCATCCCATTCATACTCATCCTCATAATATCTACCTTCTCGTCATCATCATCCTCCTCACAATTAATTATCGTCATCATCATCATCATCATCAGTATCAACTTTCTCTTCATCTTTATAACATCCTACTCCTCCTCTTTTTCCTTCCCCTCCTCCTATACGTCCTCCTCATCATCATCATCAACAACATCACCACTATGCTCAAATATCATCCTAACAATCGTCATTGTTTACCAGTGACATCATGACGGCATTATAACCCATAACTCTACAATGTATAGGCTGCTAACTGCATAAGCCCTACCCATGGTCCATCCAAGGAGTTATCACGTTCTGTGATAACTCCTTGGTCCATCCAATCATGTCGAATCCACAACAATAGTACAGGGAAGAATGAATGTCTTTCAACTCTCTTTTATTTAAAGGGAAAAATTTTCTGAAGAAGAAGAAGAAGAAGAAGAAGAAGAAGAAGAAGAAGAAGAAGAAGAAGAAGAAGAAGAAGAAGAAGAAGAAGAAGAAGAAGAAGAAGAAGAAGAAGAAGAAGAAGAAGATGAAGAAGAAGAAGAAGAAGAAGAAGAAGAAGAAGAAGAAGAAGAAGAAGAAGAAGAAGAAGAAGAAGAAGAAGAAGAAGAAGAAGAAGAATGAAGAAGAAGAATGAAGGTCTTTCAATCCTTTTATTTATAGGGAGCAAATTTCTGAAGAAATTTCTGAAAAATGTGGTTAAGGCGCAGAATGCTTAGAATCCTATGGACTGCCAGGAGAACAAACAGTACTTGATAAGTCACAACCAAGCTACTCCTTGGAGGTCATGGTTGTGAAACAAATATTTAGCTTCTTTGGATAAAGGATATGGAGAAGTACATCATGCTTCTAACAGTGCAGAGTAAAATGAGAACATGAAAGCAAAAGATGAGATGGATAGAGGGTTTGACCAATAACATGAAGAAAGTATGTCCTTGGAGTCACCAGGAGTCGGCTCGACGACACCGAACAAATTAACATCTAGACCCTGTCGCCAAGTTGTCACTTTCAGTCGATACCTATAGTTAACACTTCTTGTCCGAATTCTATGTCGGCAAGACTCCACTTAAAGTGTGAATGTTAAATGTGAAGTCGATATGCGATGCCAGAGTGAGGTTTCAATAAGAGGTAACGACTGAGATGCCAAGTGAGGTACTGAATGCGGTGCCGAGAGAGGTGCAGATTGATGTGCCGAGTGAGGTGTCGAATGATGTACCGAGTGAGATGTCGAATGATGTACCAACTGAGGTGCCAAGTGAGGTGAAAAGTGAGTTGCCGAATGAGTTGCCGAGTTAGGTGCTGAGTTAGATGCTGAGTTGGGTGCCAAGTGTGCTGTTGAGTAAGGTGCCGCATGAAGTACGAGTGAGGTACCGAGTGAATGGTCGAGTGAATTGCCGAGTGGGTTGCTGAGTGAGATACCGAGTGAATTGCCAGATGAGGTGCCAAGTGTTTTGACGTGTGAGTTGCTTAGTGAGTTGCTGAACGAGTTTCCAAGTGAGGTACCGGGTGAGTGGCCAAATAAGGTGTCGAGTGAGTTGCCGAGTGAGTTGCCGAGTGAGTTTCCGAGTGGGTTGCTGAGTAGAGACTTAGTTCATTAGGAAGGTGCCGAGTAAAGTACGAGTAAGGTGCCGAGTGAGTTACCGAATGAGTTGGAGGATTAGGTGTCGAGTAAGGTGCCGAGTAAGGTGCCGAGTAAGGTGCCGAGTGAGGTGCCGAGTTAGGTTCCTAGGGTGTTGCTGAGTAACGTACGGAGTGAGATGCCGAGTGATGTGCCAGATGGGGTGCCAAGTGAGGTACCAGGTGAGTTGCAGAGTAAGGTGCCGAGTGAGTTGCAGAGTGGGTTGCTGAATAGCGAGTCAGTTCACTAGGAAGGTGCCGAGTAAAGCACAAGTGAGGTGCTGAATGAGTTGCCGAATGAGTTGTAAGGTGAGGTGTCGAGTGACGTGCCGAGAGTGTTGCAGAATGTGTAAGAAAATGAGTTGACGAATAAGGTATAGGGTAAGTTGACGAATAAGGTATAGGGTAAGGTGCCGAGTGATTTACAGAGTGAGTTGCCGAGTGAGTTGTTCAGTGAGGTGCAGAGTTTGTTGACGAGAAAGTTGCCGAGTGAGGTACCTTATGTTTTGCTTTTGGTGGATCCATGGCAATATCCTTATTTCAGTGGCAGCGTAAATTTCGTTCTTCCTGGTCATACTGTTTTTTGACGGTGCATCTGAATGAAGTTTGACGACAGTGATTACTGCCCTTCTAATTTCCAATTTCTGTTGATGTCAATGGGTCTTTTATAGTGTGTTTTGGTAGGTATTTTGGACCCTCCAGGAGATGCATTTAATCATGGAGGAGGAAGAACATCTGTTGTTGCACCTGCTTGAGGACGTAGTCATTCGATGATTGTATCTCAGCCCACCCCGTCATTTTCCAATCATCCTGGGATACTACTTTGCTCTGATCTTGGCTCCCCAAGAGATCTCCTTGAGATCTCCAGCGCAGAAGTTCGGTATGCTTAAACTGGATGACGGCGGCTACCTGCAAGGTCTTCTGATCGTCATTCTGACCTTGTCAGTTTGTCAGAACTGTCTGAAAAGAAAGGGACGTATATCCATTTAAAAATTTTAACGATCCATAACATGATGATTTTGATCTTCTTTTTCTTTTAAATACAAAGAACCTTTTATTTGGAGCTTTCTCTTCCTCATTATATGAAAATTGTTTTATTTTTTAATTCTTTTAAATCAAAACTTAAGGAATTCTTATTCACTTACTCTGCTACATAATTAATTCATCCCACCACTTTTATCATTATGTTTTTATAATTTTTATCAGTACAAACTTAGGTATTTTATTAGTGACTGCCTCGACAGAACCTTTACTTGGTTCTTTTACAGTTTCCCATTTCATGTCCATTAGTTTATGTGCTGTATATATCAATTGTACACTTTTTATTCTTGTCTTTTATATTCTACTTTTCTTTCCGCTTTCTTTTTTGTTTGTTGGTTCAATGATTGAATATATATTCCATATGTTTGATGTGATTTTTTTTAATGTACTTTTTAAATGGACTTGAATAAAAAATTTAAATTGAATTGATTATAATATAGCAAAGGAATTGTTAGATCAAAAATAATGTCATGCATGGTTTAATGATGATTTTAGATACATTATCTCTACTATGTGCCATTGGTGCAGTGCCTTTAAAATCTGTGCTCTTATCCTCTTTGACTATTTTTAATCGTTAAATGAATAAGTCATATCACAACTTCAAAAAGAAAGGTCTTAAAGCTCACAGACAGTCTCGGTAGCAAAAACAAGGCTGGCAAGAAACTTATCTAACATAGTCACATACTATTCTCCTTTTATCATAAGACACATGTACGAGATTATTTAACATTCCATTCACGATTTCGAACAAATTTTAGTGTAAATATCTGTAAGAAACGCTTGGTAACGGCTTTTCACTGCCTCACGCTAAGACCATATCCACCCGAAGGTTCCCCGCACAATAAACCCAGCGCTTCGCACTGTGTGCAGCGTATTCTATAACACACAACAATCCCTATGTGCGTAATGTGTGTGGCCGTTGTTTGAATTTACATCCCCTCTTTTTTGGGCCAGGGATTTTTATTACTTTTCACCTCTCATTCGATAAATATTTCACTTGAGGAGAAAAAAACTTCACAGCATCTTAGTTATGTTAGTACCGTGCTGTTTATTAAGTAAAATCAAAGAAATCTCACGAAAAGTTTTTGAGAGCTTCCCAAAACTGTATAACGAGCCATTCTGTCTATCGTATATGCGTCATCAGTTACATCAGTATCATTCCACACGAACCCTGCTACCCCCCAAATCTGGTCTTTTATGTTCCGCTTTCTAAGAAATCTTTGGGGAACGAGCTTTTGCTCATGCCGGACCAGCCCTGTGGAATTCACTTCCACAGGAGCTAAAGAACTCCAACTCCAAACCTAAAATCCCATTTGTTCAATCATTCGTTTTGAAGACAGATGTTTTTCCCTGTTATTCATTCTTTTGTTATGTTTGTATAATTTCTTTATGTTGTAAAGCACCTTTAATCAAAATGGATAATGGCGCTATATAGAAATCTTATGTATTATTATTATTATTATCATTATTATTATTATTATTATTAGTAGTAGTAGTAGTAGTAGTAGTAGTAGTAGTAGTAGTAGTAGTAGTAGTAGTAGTAGTAGTATTATCATTATTATTATTATTATCATTATTATTATTATTATTATTATTATCCGATGTCGTCCAAAATAAAAAATAAAAGACTCGTCCAGCTACAGCCCGCGAAACCGAAACCTCATTAAGCTGTCATTTTCCCTTGTGGCTTTTTATAAACTCTCGGCACTTATGTTGTTGGGAAGGGAGCTCGGTGTCTAATTCCCCGGTAAAACGGCCGACCAAAGGTGTTCAAATTGTGAATTGATAAACAAATTCGTACAATCTCTTGATTTTACAACGCAGGACATGAAAACAACAAACCTTGAAATAGTAAAATACTAACACCCTTATACCCGGAGTAAAACTTTCTACTTCTACTTCTACCATCTTACTTTTCTCCTACTTCATTCATGATAAAGCAGTATACTCGACGAGGGCTTGCACCGCTGGAAAATGCCGACGGAGCAAGGCTGACTTTTTTAGAGCACCTGTTCTTGACAAAGGATCAGGATAAGTGGAAGGAACTGACGAAGAGAGTTGTCGAGGTGACTAAAACGAATTTGACAAATATATAGTGTCAACAACGTGAAAACTTCATCATCATCATCATCATCATCATCATCATCATCATCATTATCATCATCGTCATCATCATCATCATCATCATCATCATCATCATCAATATTATTGAACGACCCAATCGTGATTAAGTTATATAAGTTTCTGGACATATAATATACAAGATTTGCTTTTAAATATGTCTAACTGTTTTCACTATCACTTAATAGGTCAATATCTGTGCATCATATTTTTTACTTATTGATATTTGATTATGTGCCCCTATCTATGGAAAAACATCATTGTTATGCATTATTGTTATTGTATTCATCTTATGTTACGCACTACAGTATGAATGATTGAAAACAGTCAATAAAATCAAATTAAAATCAAATCGTCGTCATCATCATCATAATTGCTACATATTAATGTGTAATTTTTGGCGAATCCGTATCAGAGGCACGGGGGCATTGTCGAGAGGGGGAATGACCCCTCTTTCCAGAATATCAACCTTCCAGTCTCTCAATTTTGCCAACGAGTGAAGGGAACGTGCAAAGAACTATTTTGGTTTTTAAAAATGTTATGTCGTCATGGAAAATACAAATTCAAATGTAAAAATTTTATTGAAAAATTCCAGACATAATATGATTATCATTAACACCCCTTGATAAAACAGCCCCCAAAACATAACGTAACAGAAGCATGTTCAAATAAAAACAAAACATATAGGCGAATTATATCAAAACGAAATAGTACATATGCAAATTACATCAAAATTGTTGGCCTACATATCACATGACACTTGACTGAAAGTAACGATTTTGATTACCAAAACAGAGCGGTTAGCCGGTTACAATGCATATTCTTATGGCATTTTCTTCATTCAACTGCAATTTAACCTTCATCATCATGTAATCGTATCATTTTAAATTCACTTTTTATTATTTAACATTTACATGATGGAAAATTCGGTGCAAACGTTTTGTTCCTCTACAATGAGGAGTTCTTCTAAAGGATGTACGATATACAGGGCACTGAATTTTATGGTGGAAATTAAAGAGCCCCTTGCAGTGTGGGCGGTGAGTGTCCAGGATTGATACTTAATTTGACTTTAGTACTAGTATTTTAAACATAAATATGTTGTTATATAAAGTATTGTAAAGGTGTTTTTTTTAAAGTCAACTGTAATGTGGGTTATTGATGCAAAGTATATGTAAACTTAATGAAAATCGTACTGTATATTGACAATTAATAGGCTAATATTTATTCTAGCTCTAGGCCTTTTCAAATCATGAAGGTAACATTAAATAAAGTTTTAAGAAAATATGCATACTGATAATCTATGATACAGAACTTGAAGTCTATATGTACATCTACTTATTTATTTGAATACTAAGTTGTTGATACAGTTTTCATGTATTTTTTTAATTTGAATTTTGAAAATATGTTGCTTTTAACCTATGTTCATGGTGACCTATACTCTCTTGTTTGTATACATGACTTTGTGATTTTTATACATTGTTCTACTCTTTATTTTTTTTTGAATTTTACAGAGGCTGTTTTTATTATTGGAAAAAACTACGGTACACGTATACACGCCCCTTCAATCTCGAGCGCCTACGTGTGCTTTTGTGCAATCATCAAAAGCAAAACAGCAAAATAAGGGAAGCATAAAATTATTATTATATAAAAACAAAACCTCAAAAAAGAAACAAATCATGTCAAAAACAAAACTGTACATATCAATTAAATGACACTCGACGGAAAGTAATACAATTATAAACATTGAGAACAAAAGTCCAGAGCTATTAAATCTTTTATACGTTTTCTCGTATTTGCTTCTTCCTTCTAGCAGTAATTTATTTGATGATGATGTTGCTTAGTCCAATTACTTATAATTCACTTACATCCATATCATTGTCACCTAGTATTAAATTAAACTTCTTGTCAGTATTCATTCACGCTTGAAAAAAAACTTGGATTTTTTTTTTGTTTGTCATTAATCTTTTATTGATTCCATATGATATCAAAACAATACATATAACAATCAACATATATATATATATATTTGTAAATATAGACATGCAAGTATCTTTTCACACACTGATTTATTCTTTTAAAAAATATGCAAATGTATAATAATGATGATGTTAATAATATACTACTACTACTACTACTACTACTATACTACTACTACTAATAATAATAATAACAGTAATAATAACAGACATAACAATAACAATAATGATAATAATAATAATCATTATAATAATAAACAACATAATTAATATTATTATAATTATATTGATTAGTACTTAACTATTGTAAGAAATTGAAATGTATATTCTGATGTAAATGTCAGCCATCATTTTGTGTTTTTATACAGTCCTGATGAAGATCATTGATCGAAAGCTTGACAAATAAAGGAGGACAATAAAAGCTACGACCGTCTCATAGTGACATTTCTTTCATTATATATATATATTAAAAAAAAAAAAATGTTTTTAATTTTTTTTTAAAATAAATTAACAGAAATCAGCAGTAAGTAATTAATAAAATCAAGTATATGTTATACTTCAAAACTACTATCACTTCTACAAAAAAGAAAGAAAAAAAGCATAACATATTGTACATGACAAACAACTTTTAAAAAAAATCTATGCAGTTGAGTTCGAATCACTCAGTGGTTCTATCCCCTATCTAAAATTGCTTTAACCTATCAATGTCATTTACTTCTAAACCTAATTCTGCAAAATATCTATCAGATTTTAATTTGCCATCGTTTCCTAAAATATGTTTAGTTTGTAAACTCCTTTTTTGTTCATCTTCTCATCGTATATACAATTTCCTTTAAATCGAAGAAGCTTAAGTATTGAAAATTACCACATCCCCAATGTACCGATTATTACTGACACTTCTTATATGTCTCATATTCACCCATTCTTCTAATATATCCATATAAAATTGTGGAGCTGTCACTTTTAATAATACTGGTAAATAATCACATGAAAATATGAATTCTCCACCTATGTATGTGTCTAGTTACAAAGTTAAAATACTGTTTCCATATATTTCATATCTTCATTCTTATTTAAGAAGTTTTTTAACCCACATAACTCTCTGTGATTTCATTTGTGCAGGAAAGTTAGTCAGTTTAAACCCCCCCCCCCTTGCTTATAAGAACATTGTATTTCTATTTATTTTATCTTTCTTTCCTTTCCATATAAAATCAAATACTATCTATCTATTTATCTAATGAATCATAAACCCATCTTGGAACTGGGGAGCGTTTCATCAAGTGTTTTGTCTGTTATTTTTTACCGAAAACTGTTATAAGCTACTGAAATCCTTGCATCTGATTGGCTGAGACCAAATTTGTCGGTAAAAATCACTGACAAAACGCTTGATGAAACGCTCCCCTGGAGTGAGTGACGGTCGGTATATAACTTTAGAATATATGTGCACCTTAAGTAGTTGAATCTTTCCCATTAAGGTTAAATCTCTTTGCTTCCAAAAATTTAGAAGTGATTTTATTTTACTCAATATTTCCTTATAATTCATATTTACGCCTTTAAGGAATATATTAATTCCTTAATCGATTGATGTCTCACATAAAGAGATCAAGTTAGAACATTAGATTACTGATAAAGATTTCTAGGAATTTTGCTTCTATGTGAAACATGGATCCGCCACTGATGACCCATGACATAATTATGTCAAAATCCTTTCAGAGATGTTGTTTCGGTTGTTGTTATTGTTGGGCAATCAGTCAGTTTGTCCACTCCACTGATCTTTACGATTTTTTCCGTAGAGATCATTGGTCCACTAGGTTTTGCCTTTATGAAGGCAGAGATGAAAGGCGTTTGGTGCCATCTCTTGACAAGAATGATAAGGTACAGTCGAGGACACACACTTCCGGGATTTTGATGTTATTCTAGCAGAACAGATCAGCGATCTTTCGCCTGCATGTCTGTGAAAAGTTTCCGAGCTCAAGATTAAGTTTCAACGCTGTTGGAACGGTCAGAGCAGAACTAAAATCAGTTGATGGGAGTAAAGTAATGGAAAGTGTAATCTGGATATCTAAATCGAAGCCAAAATGAGTACCGGTGAGTGATATATTCTTTTCTGATAATTTTTTATTGGCCGATTGGCGTCTGCAGGGGTCTGCAGGTCATCGGTGCCCTAGTCTCGAATTGTGCATGAGTGAATGAAAGGAGTGTTTACATTAGCTGTCAGCTGTTTCACTTTTTTAGTCATGATTTATTCAGTTTTTCTTAGGTATTTCTCCGTGTTGATTTGTCGCTTCAATCTCAGACAATATGAATGAAACTAGACCTGAGTTATGCAAAATCTTAAATTTATCATAAACTTTGAAAAAGGAAAACAACAGACAATGAATGTCTGATGTCGATTTTGACGTGTTCTTTGTGCAAGCCTGATAAATGATTCCTGTCTTACTGAGGTAAATTAAACTGAGCTGTGGCATGTGGGTGAGTCTGAGATGTGGTGTATTGTTATGGTTATGGGAATTCTAAATCAGATTACTGTGTAATAGTGTGTGTTATCCTGGTCACATGACATATATATATGTAAGTGGGATACTGGCGAAAAGGGGATTCTGATGTAAAACGGGATTCTGACAATTCTGACAAGAGACTCATCCAACACCATCCCTAAAGTTAACCTTGGACACCATGTGTACAAACCTAGGACATCAATCTCTATATTATGGTGGTGGATCCAGTGTCCGAACACTTTTCAGAAAATCAACGATAGCAAATAAAATATCAAACAAATATCTGTGAAACTTACATAATGAATGCTAAAAGTCCTACAGAAAAAGAAGTTGATGGAATTTTAAAAAGACAACGTAGATTTAATACGATATTCCCTTCCGAGTGAACCCCTTACCAACGACGCGGCGTTTTGGTCCCTTGAAAAAGGTACTGTATTTCCGAACGTGTGAAACCTATGGGAAAAAGACACAACTTTTGTTTCAATAGTGTGGCTTTCATACGCTTAACTGTACACGTTCGGTAATACAATCTGTTCGGAAATACAATCCTTGACTATACATGTACATCAGAATTTTCAGGATGATGTGTATAATGTAGAGTGTATTGTGGTAAGCTGATGAATGACAGATTTTGAGAAACATTGGATGAGTTTTCAAAGTTTAACACTTTCGAAAGTGATGAGATACACAAAGACCTACATGTATCTGTGAATTGGGATTTGGGAGATACACCTATGTGTATATACAGGCAAGCTGAAGTGCCCAGGGATAGGGAATTTAATGAACAGGCCGATAGTAGCAAAATGATGCAGTTGTGATACATGCAGCTACATATAGATTCTGATGAAAAGAGGAGTGCTCTAACCCTGACCCCAGGACACTGGGATGTGCAAACTCTCAGTCACTCATAGTCATAGGCCCATAGCTACATGGGAATGTGTAGAAGTTAATTCACTGCTGCATTATTAAAACAATGCCAAAATCAATGTAAGGAGGATTGAATACCTAATTTGTCATATATGACTTTATTTAGGGATTTTGAAATATACTGTGCTACAGTTTTTGAGTTTTCAAGATGAAAATTCTATCTACTGTATTTCAAAAGATATCTAGTATTATGATCTACATGTAGCCTGGACTGAAGGGTAGTGTACACAATACCTACTGTACAAAGTCTGACACTGACAGGAAAAGCTAGGAGTACAAGGTTATCTTACTTCTTAAAGGGAAAGTTCACCCTGAAGATTACTTGAGTTTAAAAAATGCAGAAAAAATAAAGAAAAATATTGGCGAAGGTTTGATGAAAATCGGTCAAATAATAAAAGAGTTATGAGTATTTAAAGTTTTGGATTCGTGACGTCACATGCGAGCAGCTGCCCATTGGTCATGTAATAAATATTCCATATATTCGCATTTTTTTTACGTTCCACGATAAATTAATATTGTTTCTTTTCAGAATCTAGTATTGAATAGCATTTCTGACAATATATCAAATGCACAGACGAAAATATTCTAAATTTTCTGAGAAAACTGTATTTTATGGAATATTTATCACATTACATAATGGAGGAGCTGCTCGCATGTGACGTCACAAAATCAAAACTTCAAAAGTCCATAACTCCGTTATTCTTTAACGGATTTTCTCCAAACTTTTGCCAATATTTTTCTTTATTTTTTCTGCATTTTTTAAACTCAAGTGATCTTCGGGGTGAACTTCCCCTTTAAATAACCTTGTGCTTGTACATGTATGCATAAGTGCAAACTCTATGATGCCATATGGGTAGAGATATATGCTCTCTTTCTCTCTCTCTTCCCCCATTTACAAAAAAAGATAGGTACATGTAGCAATAGCATTACATAAAGAACAATTTACCTGTTGAAACTAAAATCTGTCTATATTAGGGTCAAAACTCTTTCATGAGATGGAAAATGAAACACAAATTTATACAAGTTGAGTAATTTTTCATGTACGTGTATTGAATTGAATTGAAGGTTTTATTATCAATTTCGTCACATCCAATGGCTGAATTGTGAATGATTTACAACATTAATAAAAACATGCAAGTGATGAAAACTTGCATACTTGAAAATTATCAAAAATGCATTACATGAGTGTAGTAAATGAATAGAAATAGTTAAACACTATCCTAAAGAAGAAATTATCATGTTGAGAACAGGTGTATGTAGTAAATTGATAATCTATTTAAAACAAAATTTTTGAGTTGATGACCAGATAAGATATCAAAATCCAGTATATATATCTTAATGTAACAGTAATGTGGTTTTAAATGTAATGTGGTACCTGTATTTACCGAAAAATATAGATTTAAATTTACTGAATTCTATTAAAAATGAGAAATATTGAAACAATTGAAATAATTATAGTTATGTACTGTACATGTAGGGCCCATCTATAGTTAAAGAAAGGCATATATTTCTTTGGTAATGCCTACACCAGGGTTTTCCACAACGGCTTTTAACATGTAACGCCGACAGGTTTCGCGTTCGGCCCGACATGCTTAAAATCATGCGACATGTTTAAAATCATGAGCAACAGGTTACAAATTTAAGACATTGAAACAGATCCTTAACAGAGACTCGCACAGAAATTCCCACAATCAACAACTATTAAAACCTTTTGAACATACAATGTACATACAATGAGGTTTCAGTCATTTTATGAAAGGTAGAACTGATGAAACAAGTTTTATTTGCTCCACGATCATCTTGATTCAAAATACGTCCGCCAAATGCACAGCGGAACGCCACTGGCTTGCTACCCTGATCCAGCCCGGTGCTGGCTGGGAGAACATAACGGGCCATATGCACATACGGAACTCGCATATATATGTACGTGTGTATAGTCTTTATCGTTTCACTGATCCCACAAAATGTTAATGTGTGCATTAGACCTGCTCATTCATACAGCTGGCCCAGCGAAAGTTTTTTTGTTTTTTAAAAATTTCTATTCAGGTCCCCCCAAAGCACACAGGAAGAAGGCAGAAAATTTAATTTCAGTATTAAATACCTGTAGAATATGAGGGGCAAAAGAAAACTAAATTTAATGAATTGCAAAAATTATTCTCACAAATCTTGATTCTTAATCTTACATGAAATGTTCAAAAATAAGGCTAGATTGCACCAGAGAGCATCTAGAAACCCCAGAGCTTACAGGGCCCTTAAGAGGGCCCTGGACCCCGGCCACGAGGACTTCGCGCTTCGCGCACATGTTTACATGTTTAAATTTTCAATTGTGGAAAACCCTGGCCTACAGATTATACAATGCCTAATGATATAAGAATCCATAGACTACAAGTAAATTGATGTTATATTGTATAATATGCCTGAAAATAATAAATGCTAATCCCTGTTTCTAAAATGGATTGCATATGCACTGATCTAAGCATTTTATGCTTGCAATACTTACTTAGTTCTATTATCATAGCCATTTCATTTGCACTGGCAATTACATTCTCAACTCTGTAGAAAAAAACTTCTACTTGGCCATTGTACATACTTACATATATTTGACAGGCATCTGCTTATTATCTTCAAGGATATTTCTCAAAACTACTGTGTTTATTAAAGGGTTAAGAAAGGACTTGGCACTAACTAACAGGGATGAGATGCACCCATGCATATTCAAAAAATGGCACTCCGGAACCCCAGAAGTAAAAGTTAAGAGCCCTGATCTACATTAGATACTTATGTCGTCTTATTTAACTACATGTACACTGAGGTATATTTGAGAGACATTACTAAATTTTGATCACTGTAACAGATATGGTAGATTTGTCAGTCATTACTATAAGGTCAAGCAAGTACTGAACCTAGGCAAAATGGCATATTGATTATGGGATTAACTGTTGGAAGCGCTAATGACTACCCCGTCAGCCAGGATCCAAAACTGTACATGATATACATGAATACTGTCAGCATATATGTACATGTACATATAAATGTACTTCGCTATGATGTATCTGTAGTTACATTAATAGTTTATTCTGTTTTTAGGGCTGTTAAATTGAGGGGGAAATGTTTTTTTTTAACTTGATCGATACAGGAAGGTTTGTGGAAATCATCAAGTGGTCATATATCCATTCCATTGAGTACAGTCCTTACAGGAATTGAAGACCTGTCCCCAATCTGCATTGTGGGTGCCTGTTTGTTATTAGAGGCACATCACTTTTCATAAAACAGTAAACAGATGGATAGAATTAATAATGCCCTGAGAGAAAGCATCCGTAGTTAGTGTCTGTTTAATGAGAAATCATCATTCCACAGGAAAGGCTCAGGAAGGGGAAATAGCTCACTGATGATAGTTTGTCATACCCATCAGCATTCTCTGTGATTGCATGTATTATGCATGTAATGTGGTACAATGTAAGCAGAAAATGATGTGTAGGGGCCTACTGATATGTGGGATGAAAATCTTCAGATTGAACTGCACTGCTGTTGAAAATGAATTAACCAGTTTTCTTGTGACTCGTTTGACCAGATGAATTTGATTTACATGTAGCTGCCTGGTTGAGGATCAGCCTACAATTTAAAGTGAATTGACACATTTAAGGATGTTTAATCATTGAATTCCATTTATACTCTGGCAGTCAGGCAGTGACTCTCAAACAAGCCCCCATTAATGAAATGTACATAGATAAATGTAATTCCTGTCAATCAAATGCATTGCATGAAAAAGGCTGAACATGATGGTAATAATTTGCCTTTAAATGAATCCCTCATCAATACTGGTTATTAGTTTTTAGTTATTTTTCTTCTATACTGTGGTATCTTGTAGGTGACCCGACATTTGCTCCTGCGACATTTGCTCCTCCGTCCATATCTCGAAAGGTCAAAGGTTAAGGTCAAGTTCACGATTTGGTTTTTTGTCAAGGACAATGTGCAGATTAGGATTAGGGTTAGGGTTAGGGTTAGGTTTAGGTTTAGGATTAACATGGCAAAGTTAGACCGGAGCAATTGTCGCAGGAGCAAATGTCATGGAACCATCTTGTGATATCTGAGGTGGTTATGATGACCTATACTTATATGTAATCAGTAGTTTTAGGCTATCTCTAGGCCTATATTATTGAGATGTTTAGTCAGGGAAGTGACTGGTACACTTTATAAGGGAGCGTTTGCATTTGTCATTAGCCAATTAACAAGTAGCCCACACAGTATCAACCCTCTTACATGTAGGTGATTGATGAGCTGGCAGTAGCTTGCATGTACGTGTGTAGCTATTTCTTGTACATGCTGTACATTCCAGGCTGTTTGCAATGGATAGGCCTTGTATCACACCTTGGAGATTTTATTTTGAGGTATACAATACATGTACATGTACAGGTCAAGTTTGAGTTATTTTGTCCCATAAACCACATCTAAGGTTTCAGTATGTCTGATGACTGTATCAAGCTGATAGCCCTTCTAGAGCTTGGATCAGACAAAATATCAAATAAAATGATATTTTGAGATAAATTATTGTGCGCAATTCCTTATTACAATTCCATAAATCTTGGAAACGTATGTGCATGTATCTTGGACTTGCCCTCCTACAATTCCGTTGCAATTTATTGGATTAGAGTAAAATGGTTTTCTAAAGCTGCTTTTGAGTAATAGAGAAAATCAGAGAATATGTAGATAAACTCACTGGTAAGTAAACATTTTAGAAAAAATGGGTATTGTCAATGTCATATATGAAAGTTTTGATACTATTTACACTGACATTGATAATGATCGTAACATTCACATTTTCATAATTCGAACTTCCCCGTGTTTTAAAACTGCGTTTACATAATCTGTTTCTTTGTTTATCTTCTTTCACTCAACCTTCAAGCTAGTTTGCAATCAAGACTTTGTTTTGTTATACAAGTATGTTGTACATGTAATATAGGGGAATTCACAGCTTTTGTTTTCATACTTCCTGTTTCATGATGAATAGAAAAGTTCATACATGTATATTGGTAGACTAACTTGTAGAGGGATTATCTGACATAGCAACACATGCAGTGAGCATGTTACAAACATGAGTGCACATTGTTTGTGTATCAGACTGATGCACATGTAGGGTCAATGATGTGATACTGAAATGTTAGCCAACGGAACAAGAGAAATACACACATGGACATATATTAATGAAGTGAAACAAATCATTACATATTTTTAGTAATCTTTGATATTTGGATTGACCTTAATTTCATTGCTGTCAGTATTTACACTGCACTTGGACAGAGAGCAAAGTTAGGTTATTTTGTAAGCTATGGCATGTAGGACTAAATGTATGTACATATGTATGTACAGTACATGTACATGCTCCAATTCATTTAAATTGTAAAAAGGAGGCATGATGGCTCAGTGGTAGAGCAGTGCTGGACTCGTAACTGGGAAGACCCGGGTTCGAAACCAAGTGGATTCTCTAGTGCCCTTTGGTAAGGCATTAATCCTCATTACCAAGTCTCTCGGTGAGGACTTAAGGCCGTCGGTCCCCTAGTTGCTTACTTACAAACACACTTACATGTATGCTTTCCTAGCAGTCAGGTATAATAAACCATCAAACTGTCAACTATCACCTAAAGGTCTTCTTGATTAAACTTGATCTTGTCACATAATCTGAAATGATAATTATTGAGTATTGACCATATACATGTACTTTACAATTTTCTCAACTTTTCCATTGTAAAGAGGAGATGTGTGCTTGTTTAAGATTTTCCATTTGCTTGAAAGCAATATGATATTGGTACATATACATGCAGTTGTGCCACAGCCAAGGAGTGATTGAGTTGTGTCTAGCAATGATAGATGCAGTTTTGTTGAGAAAGAAGCTCAATCTGCACTCAGCAAATCGTGGAGGATATATTTGTCAGGAAGTGCGATTCCTCAACCAACTCTGAGAAAATTGAGACACGTGTGGCCAGCCATGCTGTAATCTTCGCTTAGTTTTACAGAGGAAGAGAGGAGAAGGATGTGAATAATAATTGGCCATCCCAAAATACACGACCCTTCTGTCCCGTGTCTCTCGCAGCCCAAGAAAGAAGCGTAGCAAAATCAAGTAATCGCTGCATGACCAAGACCGCTCGTGATCGGTTGGGCGTGCAGGGGGGAACTCTTCCTGAAGTCGTCCCAAATGTTGATTAAGGAAGCAGTAATTAATTCCCCGTGGATCGGTCTACTTTGTGGAGAGCTTAGAGCATGTCCTCAAGAAGTCAGTGAATATGTATGCATGCCAGGAGTTTCCTTGTTTGTGAGCTTAGTCGTGGTTGACTATTTTTAGGTGTATCGTCGTAAATTGGATACAGTTCAAGATCATACATTAGCCATGCTGTAAACCATCAAGCTACCTGTAAAAAACTTGTCTTTCTGAAAATATTCAGTATGTTCAAGCGTACAATGTAAATGATACATGATATACATGTACACTGTATTTCATATTCTTATGATGCACTTAGCACACATTAATATTTGCGTAAAAAATGTAGTAGGCCTACATACAGTGTATTTGAGGGATATATCCAAAGGTGGACTCTCAGCTCAAATGAATACAAATGAATACAAATGATTTACCCATATCCAATAAAAAATCTATAAATATTCATGTTCACTGCCAGTGATGTGAGAGCTGTCAGAGCTGTGTGCTTCAAGTGTGTAAGGTAGCTTTTAATAATTAATATTGCTGTTTGATTAAGAACATTTTATTATAAATAAACGACTCAAGTGAGTTTTCCCTGAGAGTTGGATTATATGATATAGTCGTTACTTTGATTGACAGAGAAAGTTAGTTTTGTACTGCTAACCAAGTTACCATAGAAGTTTTTATTGTCCCCGCCGAACGAAGTTCGCGAGGGGACTGTGAAACGGGCTCCGTACGTGTGTGCGTGTGTGTGTCCGTCCGTCCGTCCGTCCGTCCGTCCGTCCGTCCGTCCGTCCGTCTGTCCGTGTGTGCTCAAATGTTAGAAAATGCTACTTCTCCGTCATTTCTTGGCCGATTTTGATTCCGATTGTTTTATCTGATAGGGCTGGGTGGGGGCTTCCAAACTTCTACACAGAATTTTGAAATTCATTAATTATGCAAATTTATGCAAATTTATTCAAAATTGACGAAAAATGCTACTTCTCCTCTATTTCACATCGGATTTTGATTCCGATTGTTTTATCTGATAGGGCTGGGTGGGGGCTTCCAAACTTCTACACAGAATTTTGAAATTCATTAATTATGCAAATTTATGCAAATTTATTCAAAATTGACGAAAAATGCTACTTCTCCTCTATTTCACATCGGATTTTGATTCCGATTGTTTTATCTGATAGGGCTGGGTGGGGGCTTCCAAACTTCTACACAGAATTTTGAAATTCATTAATTATGCAAATTTATGCAAATTTATTCAAAATTGACGAAAAATGCTACTTCTCCTCTATTTCACATCGGATTTTGATTCTGATTGTTTTATCTGATAGGGCTGGGTGGGGGCTTCCAAACTCCTACACAGAATTTTGAAATTCATTAATTATGCAAATTTATGCAAATTTATTCAAAATTGACAAAAAATGCTACTTCTCCTCTATTTCACATCGGATTTTGATTCCGATTGTTTTATCTGGTAGGGCTGGGTGGGGGCTTCCAAACTTCTACACAGAATTTTGAAATTCATTATTCATGCAAATTTATTCAAAATGCTGAAGGTTCATAATGTTTTCATGTTTTATATTTCAGTTGTATACATGCATTGTTGGTATTCTCTTCTTTTGCATGCAGTAACATTATTATTTTATTCACTAAAGTTTTAAGTTTCAGGCTAGTTAATTTCCACAGATCTGCACTTCCGGCGGGGACATTTATTACGCATTGCGTAATTTACTCATTCACTTGTTTTGTAGGTGATAGTGTGTAGAACAGAGTATAAGAGACATCATATAGGGGCCAAGTATAGGAATACTTATACTATATGTACAGTACTATAATTTTCTTTGATTGTAGGCCTGATTATCATGGTAAAATTACCTGTCAGTCATCTGAAAGTCTTCTTGGATTTACTGAAATAAAAGTGAGATTTCCTTATATTGAGATGTCCTCAAATATTGATTGTGTTTATGTTTACCATTGCATATTTGTTTTTTAAATGTTACATAACAACATCATTAACTTGATAAGTATATATATATGTTTGCCTATATGGTACTCAAAGTATGAAAGGTAACCCATGTCAGAGTTATATTTACACATTTCCACGGTTCTTCTTTGAGGTCCGACAGGCTTTTAGTTTTATACGGTTAGGTTTTCCTCTTCTCTTAGCTCATTTGGGGTTCTAGATTGCAATTGCTGTCTGCTCACATGATAAAACTGTTGTTTTATTGTGAAAACCTGTTCATAAATTGTTGCTTTTTGGAGAGGAATAATACATTGAAACCTCGTTATAAAGCACACGGTTATAACAAGGTAATTTTACTGATTCCATTTCTTTGTATTCTATTGCTTTTTAGCCCTGATGTAACAAGGTTTCGATAAAAAGAGGTAATTTCCTTATTCCTAAGGAGTTAGTTATAATGAGGTGCTGTACTTTGTATTTTAAAGGAAACAGTTTTGAGTTTGGCCTTGAGGCAGTAATTATTCCAGCTCAATTGAAAAACAAGGGATATGATCCATTATCAATCAAAAGTGAAAACTAGAGGGCTGACCATGATTAAGATAAATTTTATGAAGTGTCCACTTTGTTTAATGGATAGCCATGCACGTACATGTATTTGTGTATCGATATGTTTTTCTTGACACTATATGAAGGGAAAGATATATGAGGCATCCACTATATTCAGATGGATTGCCTCTGAAATTTATAAATAGCCTGGTCAAAATCAATAGATCCTTTACACAATAGGAAAATTTCAGTTTTAAATTGCTGTTCAAATCTCGATTTGTTTATGCCTTATTCCCACATACATGTATAAACTCATATAAAGTATTATTGCAATAATGTGGTTGGAATCACTATCAGAATTTCACCAATTAGTGAGAATTGTTGTTCATACACGAACAAATTGAGATTCTGACCACGTTTCAAAAATAGATTTTCGAATCTCAACAATTGTCCTGTGTGTGAGCAGGTCTATAATCTATCTGTGGTTCATAACGCACTAAATCACTAAATATGGCAGGCAAGTCCAGTTTGGCTGAAACGTAGCCCTCGATTCTAAATTTTCTCCCCCAAACATATTATTGTGACTGTGACTGACAGTAAGGAGATAGATCGATGAGATAGGGAAAGTCTGTCTAGCTTTGGAGGAAGTACATGTAGCGCTTGCTGTACAATGCGGAGGGTATACAGTACCCTTGGGTTGACCATATAGACTCATATCCTTCTCGTTAGTCAAGAGACATCTTGGAGATGCTCCAGGCTTCACCCCTTCCCCCTCACCCTCCCCCCATTCCAAATAGACACTTTTATCTTACATGTATATATTGTAGTGTTTATGTTGTAGTGTTTGTGGTAAACCAGACATTTAAACTATAAACAGTAGCACAAGCCCTTGCTACATGTACATACGTTTACAGTGTACATTTAATGATGAATGCTGTCAAAACTAAATTAAGAACAAGAGCTGCTGTATTAAAAAAAAATGATACTGCAATGATTGTCTTCATGTAGCCTAAATTCCAGACATAATTAATTTATTCCCCTACAAGAGTTGGATTGAGCCTGGAGTACAATGTACATGTAAGTAGAATAGACTATCAATTCTTTTTTTTAGTATGAATGGAATGTTTTCTTCATAAATCCTCAAATACATGTATATACAATTGAAAATTAATTGTGAAAATACTACTCTACAGAGTGTAATTCGAGCATAAGATTGTAAATACAGAATAGCTATTTTCCTATTGCCTGAACACTTTAATTGTGAAATATGACCTTATCCACTAAACACAAATAAACACAAAGATTGAATACTTGTAGATATGGGTTGAATGAAGATCTGTCAGTTGTGCACTTATTTATGTGTAGGTGTTATTTAGTCAAGGGATATTCTTTTGTTATGATTCACCATGTCCAGGGATAATAAGTACATGCCTGTTTGTTCCCAATTTGAATTAAGATGAATGACAAATACTTAGAAACTGATGATATTGGTGATTTTTATGACAAAGAATTCTTTTTTTAATGATTCATCCAAAATGTTTGATTTGCTTGTTTGATCCACCATTATGTCTTCAATCTTTTATTAAAATTTTGCAGCATATAGCATAGCACCATCATCATTGTATTCATTTCAATTTTCATCATTACAATAAGTAAGAATGGTTGATATTGATCTTTTATCTGTGAAAGTGCCTACAAGTGGCTGATTTATTGATTTGATTCCCATGTGATGGTAATGATTACTGAGGGTTATAGATCATGTGAAGACAATCAGTTATGATGGACAAAAATAAAGTGGAGAAGAAATAGTGCTACTTGTAATTATAAGCTTTTATGCTGTCTAAATAATGATAAAGTTTAAGTCGATATTATAAAGCCCCCTATCATAAATTGCCAGAGGGGTATCCCCCTCCCCAATATATACACTGTACACCACAACAACCATAATTAGGCTAACCATAATCATTGGAGCTTTATATTATGCACTTAATTTATTCTCGATAAACATATGAAATCCATGACTAGTTTTGTAAACAATGGGAAACTGACTCACAATGGATATCGAGAACTGCAGTCATAAGAGTACCCGTACACCTACTCTGTAATTGTCAAGTTTGTGGACTTTGATACGCAATTGTAATAAATATACACTGTAAGAATGAATATCAGGCATTGTTCTTTCTTCATAACACACATATTTTATATGATAGATATGTTGATCAGGAAGAGGAAGCCTTTAACCCTTTCAGGACAGGGATTATTTAAGGGCTAAATTGATCACATTTTGCTCTTCAAATTGGCAACGATAATATTTTTCTTCTAGTGCTACATGGTTCCAATAAAATGTAATGTCTTTGAAAACAATATACATAGTTAGAAATTTGTTGAATAGTTGAAAGAAATTGCCAATTTTGATGAAAAACAATGATTTTAAACCTCTCAATGTGTTGCCAATTTAAGAATCTCAAAGCTTATTCTTGTTTTTAAAATTCCTGGCATCAAACGCAATATGGTCATGCAATAAAAATGGACATAGTGTGTGCAGAAAATTTTGCTCTTTCTACTCATGCATCTGGTATATTTTTTAGAGCTCTGGATCAAAAGTTATTGAGCCAAACCACAAAATGTGGTCAATTGTCTTGAAAGGGTTAAAACTTGGCTTTATTTTACTGAAGAGAGTAGAACTTGAAGTTTCACTTTATTTGGTCTATAATGGAAAGCCTTTTTACGCGATTTCCACTTGTTTAAAATTTGTGGCATACAGGGCTATATCTGAAACATACATGTACATCAAATTATGGAAATAAAATTCAAAAATTATAAAGTTATTTGCCCTTTTAAAGGTACTTCCCTTTTGCAGACTTACATGAAATTTCGCAAAACTTTGCACAGGTTTTATTAGTAGACATCCTGTCTATACTGCCTATGAAATTTCAAGGTCACAAATTTTATAACTCCTTTGTATAAAAGAAATGAAAATCTTGCTTTTGTGGCAGAGGGCGCTATTCAGAAATAAACGCAAGTACCTGTACTACAGTGTGAGTCAGAAAAATGTGGGATTAACAGAGTATTTTTAGTATGCCTGGATAGAGTATAAATTCCTTTGTTGTTTGCATGGTAACATTTGTTTCAATGGTGCTGTTACCATTGAGTGCACAGCAGCCATTGTTTGAAAGATAGTCAAAACTTATTTGCGCCAAGTCCTATGATTACCTGCTGAAACAGAGACAACAACATTCACACAAACAATTAACATAAAGTTTATGCATATATGTTTAATCAAGACAAATAAACATGAGAACCAATAAATAAATGAATAAATATATAAAGCCAGAAATCAAAATTCAGAGATCTTAACAGAAAAGCCCTTTTTCATAGTCATTTTGGGCACTTGGACATAGCTTTCAATCTTCCGCATCGGGCTTCCACATGGCGTCCCTTTCTCTCGATGCATTTCTGAGCTCACTGGAGCATCGCTGCCATTGCCCTACAAAGTGTCTGCCTGTCTTCTCGCAGGCTTTCTTGCTCATTGTGCAGTGGAATCCAAATCAGGCAATGCATTGTTGATGTTGGCGCAAATGGGTTTTCACCCAGACACATTAATTGATTCCTATCCAGTAAATTCATTACTGATTCCCCACAAATGTGGTATCAAATAAAACTGGAAGAGTTATTCTATCTAACTGTGATGCAAGAACTATGATATTTCTATCATATTTGTAATATAATCATTTTAAAAAGTGTAACATTTTTTCTGACTTGCACTGTAGTAACGGTAAAATAATAATTAAAAAGATTACGCATTTTTTTTTCAAGTCGAAATAAATAGTGTCACCAAATTGTTGCTTTTACTTACGTATACATGTACTTGAAAGCAAATTTATAATCCTTATCACAGCACAAATTTTCCAATTATAATTATTTTGTGATCTATCTCGTACATGTACCCACGCAACTTCAAAATTCATGGCTGCAAAAGGGATGAAGTACCTTTAAAATACTACCTACTTATTTATTAAAATTCATTGTAAGAGATGTTTCTTGTTCTTCCTATGGATAACAATTTGAAATGACTTTGCCTTATAAATATTGTCTTTATGTTTACAATATATTTAAGATGTGAATTCCCTAGTACATACACATGTAAATCCATTCTATATTTCTACCAACACATTATTCAAAGCTGTAGGAAATGGGGAATATTTTTTTAAGGTTTACTGATGTATTTGTTAACAATTTGATGCATGCGTTACACTAAGATTTAATGAAATAAGCAGGTGAGTAGCCTCTAAACAAATTGATATCAGGTACAAACAAAAAAAACCACAGTTTCCTAGTACATAAATGTAAATCCATTCTATATTTCTACCAACACATTTAGAGCTGTAGGAAATGGTGAATATTTTTTAAAGGTTTACTGATGTATTTGTTAACAATTTGATGCATGCGTTAAACTAAGATTTAATGAAATAAGCGGGTGAGTAGCCTCTAAACAAATTGATATCAGGTACGAACAAAAAAAACCACAGTTTCCTTTGTTAAGATTCTGCTAATCTACTACTGGTGACTAATTCCTTATTGTGATAGTGAGTAGTTCGCAGAATATTATGCTTGTTGGTGGTTCTGTGGTACATTTGTTTGATGGGTTATCTTCAGTGTTGGTAATGAAAATGCATTTCAAGGGAGACTTTTGAGAAGTCATTAAGAATCGTTTTATCATTTCTGATCCTCTGGTTGGCTTGGATTGTGAAAATACATGTATTGCAAAATTCATGAAAACTTGATGATAGCTATTATGTACAGAACCTCTCAATACAGTTATGTATAGCAGGACAGTGTACATGGGAGCATTGAGCAATTTATCTCTGTAAAGCTCCAAGAGAGCTCTGGTAAAAAAACCCCAAAACAATAAAAGACATAAAAATCGCAGTGAGAAAATGCCATTTTTACAACATCAAATACAAAAATAGCTCCTGCAAATATAAAAGTATTTTTTACACCGACAATGTAGTCCTGACAGATCCCATCATCCTCATCCGTCTTTGCTACTCACTTATGTCGAATTCATTAGACAAATTATTTTCTATTTAGTTTCTGACATTTATTATAGATACAATGTATTGTTCTATTCTGTGAGATTGAGTTGTAGATATGTACATACAACTCAGCATGTTCATACATACATAAATATACGTAAACTGTTTCCTTCCTTTTCTGCATATACATTGTATAAATAGAGTCAGCACAGTCTTTTTATGTGTGTTATTTTACGAAGGAAAGAAATATGCTATGTGCAGAACATGTATGATCAATTATTTAGTCTGACACACATTTTCCGTGCTTCATCTCTGCATAATGTACACAACACAACCAATACTTTGATTGTAGACTTCACATGAAGACATACATGTTTGATGACTAACTACTCTGACTAGACAGGTGCTGATTTGATCATGAAATAGGGCTTAGCAAAAAGAACAATTTTTTCACATGAACAACAGAGTGGGGAGCTAGAAGGGGGAAGGGGTAAGGGGAGCCATGGGGGTCCTAAAGGGGAAGGGTTTTTCATCTGGTGTAGACTTATTATTTCATGTTTGACACTGGGGGATTTACAAAGGAATTTTCACCCTCATCAAAGGCCTGTCGAGTTCATGTAGCTGAAGTTCCTGCTAGCTTAACAAGAAAGGAATTGTTACAGTTTAATTAGTGTTTAATCAGGAGTTTATCTTTGAAAATATGGTCTAAGAAAATGCTGAACATCAAGTACCTAATGCCTACTTTTAAAAATCTGTATGACCCTAATTGTATACAAAAAATATTTAAAGATATTGACTATTAAACTTCCTTTTTCGAAAGAATATCACTTTGAGCAAAACTGCTGAGTGATCATTGCACCAACTCATAGATTATTTGTGACTGAAACGTCAGACCCTCTTTACCAGAAGTGGTTGTCATTTATAATCCCTATCACTTGAATTCATTGAAAATTCTGTGAAATACCACCCTGAAATCTATACATGTACTTGGGTTTCTCATTGACAAATTAGGAAAAAAATGGTTTGAAGCTTTGCTATATTTTCCCCATTCATTGGTAAGCTTTCATATACATGTAGTAAGTTACAGTTTCTTTCATAGAGAATGCAGGTATATATGTATGTGATTTAGTGCTTGCAAAACAGGCTCTAACCACTGAAACATATGAATAGGCAGCTCGGTGATGTCATCTAGGCCAGAAAAACAAATTATTAGGGGAGAGTCTGACCACTATGACCAGACAATAAACTGGACACTGTGTCATCCATTCTGTGAGAGGCTTGTAGAGTCAAAGAAGGGGGTAATATTCATTGTACAGTAGGTCCATGATATACATGTACTGTACATGGAAGCAAGCAGGATATATGTCATCAGGATGGGTTGGGGGGTGGGGGGGGGGGGGGGAGGGGGTTGATAGAGGTGGAAGCAAACACAGGCAATTCGTTTAGGCCTACATTGCCTGGAATCGATACTCGATCTGTTAATCATAATTATTTTCGGGGTGGGGGCATTACCACCCAAGGCACCCCACAGTGACTGATGCTACATTTACATGTACATATACATCATTATACATGAGGCCACTAGCTGTATGCAAGGTATAACATTTATAATGATATCAGGTAATTAATGTAGGTAGCTAATTATACAGGCCTACTGGCAGATATTACTCTTTAAGCAAAGCTAGGACCTCTAGATGTCTTGTAGCACAGACAGCCTTCATAAATCATTTCATCTCTCACAGCTGAGCGATTGATAATTCTTAGAAACAAAATACATAAATACAATATATTTTTCTTAGGAAAACATATTTAAGAGATGAAATTTGAAATTTGCAAAGTCAAGGTAGACGCATGTTGCCTTTGGTACTGCATGTAGACCTACATGTACATGTACATGTACATGTTAGAGTGAGCTGCAAAGCCTATGAGGTTATCGTGAAATGATGACTTGTGCTAGCAGATTGCAAGTGATGTTATATGGATCCAGGGAGTACATGTATGCCATGCTGTGCGGAAGATCTCTCATAGAGCATGAAAAAATGTGCATACATGTAGCTTCAAACACATCGTCGCTGGAATCTGTACATACATGTATACCCTGGTTCATAATGCAGTTAATATGCAGAAGATGGTGGGCCCTATTGTGTGAATGTTAACAAAAAATTCTTGATGATATCCCTTTTACCTGATGTTAAAGGAATATTCTTTAATTATCAAAGGTTGCATTTTTCCTGGGTATATAGATTCTATCAAAACTGTTGTGCAGACACTAGTAGGTATGTATACGGTATCCCTGCAAGAATATTCGTTGGCTCCCCAGCTTCCCAGCTTCCCCCCTTCCTCTTAATTGTATCAGAACACAGAAAACCCTTCTGCTTTGAGTGATGTGTTGGAATATCATGCATTTTTTGCTTTTCTTGCTTTTTTTGCTCCATGTAGAAGATATGATATGCAAGGGCTTCAACAGGTTTAATGGGGGGGGGGGGGGGGGGGAAATTTTACGAGGGAGTCGGGCGACTGAGTGGGGAGGGTGTAGGCAGGGAGAGTAAGAACTTTTACAATTTTAGGTGTCTGTAATAAACATTTAAAATGAATTTTAATGCATAGGCTATATATTTTCTCTAAGATATTTGTCCGATTTATCCCTTGCTCATATTGAAATTTGTAGACATGCCAATCTATTGGGCTTTTAGTCATGTACTGTAGGCCTACATTATAATAATATTCTGATGATTTGATTTTTGTCATGAAGATATATGACAATGAGTATGATGCTTGAAAAATCTTCTCAAAAACTAAGTTCCTGAAGGAACAGAATTTACCATAATATGAACACAGCTTACGTGAACTTTTGGGGTATAGATTGATATTTATTTCTATCATCCTGCAATGACACACATCCCTGTCACTCAGGGGGGTTGATCAGGACAAAGACAATGTGATTAGTTCTGCATGTTGTTGATGGCAGGTGGAATACATTCAACTATGATGTGACACTTCTGTACACGTGAAAGGATGTTAGCAAGGAGAGTCATGAATGTGAACAGCTTTGTCAAGTCATATTTCTTCCAGGTTGATTCAGACAGTCACGTGCAACTATTTTACTACACCTGATTAATGATGACATAAGCTTTTGCATTGTCGTTGTAGGCCTATACATGTACATGTTGATTTTGCCTGTTATCAGTGTTGTAGTGAAGATCATGCCGGGTCCCGAGATCAAAACCAGAGGGAAAACTGATTACATTAATTTCTTATTATTTCTTTTTGGAAGCGAACCATGCTGTAGCGTACCATGCCGAGCCATGCCGCGCTTAAGCGTACTGTGCCAGGGTGGTTAGTAAGCGGGTGTTCAGGCGCTTATTGGGAAGGTACGTATTCGGTACACTTCGCGCTGAAATCTGGGAGGACGATATACGTTGTGTAGTAACCGGGGTCAAAGGTGAGGAATTTGGTGCGCTGTTCAACACAACTATCGCGCCCTGGGGTCGGTTGATATCATGATTTAAGCTGGAACTTGCAAGCCTGGCCGTATGTGAATAAATAACATGCAATTTAGGGTGCTTGTTGAATTACCACTTCGGTTCAGTACGGTTTGCGTTCAGGTGCTCGTCAAGGCACGGTATGGTTTGCTTTGGCACGCTTTGGCACGCTCTGGACCACCTCAAGAGGTGGTCTGTCGTGGCATGCTTCTGGAGCAGCACGGTACGCGTACAGTCCCCTTCAGGAGCGTTCAGGCACCTCCTCTGGCACGGTACGGTAAGCTATAAAAGAGCCCCTGAACTGGGCCCAAGACACCAAAAATTTGAGATCGAGACTGGTCTAAAGAACTATCACTGCCTAATGTCTGTTGTGCTCAAATACTTCTAATTTAAAAAGACTGCACTGATTCTCAATGAGCATGATAGCAAAATTCAGATTTTACACAAGTACATGTAGATTAGGATAATGTATGAAGCATAGGGTTCATATACAAATACATTTAGTAAATTTAATCATTCTATTCATTCAGGTTTAAGAAAAAAAATTTATTCAAAATCTTGCAGATTAACAATTAAAAAAATTTTGAATTAAACTACCTCAATGTTTATAGAAGTTTTGTAAGATTACAGATATGATTTGTGCTGAGGCTACCATCTAAAAATCAAATGCACAAAGCCTGTTTAAGATTTAGATTCAGGGTATGTCATCTGTAGAGTTTTTATGCCTTTTAAAATACTTTCTATTACTACTTTGTTGATGAATTTGTTTCCAGCATAAATCTCTTGAGGTGATTTTTTTTTCCTTTTTGTTTTATTGCAACCATAATAACAACATGTATACGAACAAAACAGCAGACAACATCATGAACAATGAACAATTAAAACCAAGCCTTGATTGGCCAGCCAAAACAACTAAAGTGGGGGGGGGGGGGGGGGGCAGAATTGAATAATTACAATCATCTTGAGGTGAATCTTTATAATGTTTAGAAATGGTGATCTACATGGACAGTGTGCATTAGGTTTGTACACTACATTTGAATTGACCTCACAAATGTACATGTGATTGAAAAAAAAAATGGATATTTTACATTTACAGTGTACATTTTTTCAAATCAAATAGAAGTGTATTTAAGTTATGTGCTCAAAATATATATTTTTCTATATAAGCCTGTAAACAACTTCGTGTAAATAGGCACATTTAAACCAAAGATATAATAGAGATTTGAATCATTAAAATTTCACTTTTTTTGACTTATTTAAAAGTGGAATGTACAGAATTGCTTCTCTTAAAACATCTTGCTCAGACCTTGATTGTAAAACAGAGACCAAGGAAAAATTGTGTTTATTAACCTCCTGTTCAGACTCCTGAAATTCATTGTATGACTATATGATAAGTACTTCAGTTTTCATAGTCTGAACATCTGTAACAAAACGTGTAGCGAAACCCATGTTTGAGCATCGTTTTGAATGAAAACTTGATAAAGAATCAGCATCCCCTTGTTTAAACCATGGTTTAAACCCCCTCCTGGGTTTTTTATGCTTATACGTGCCCACAGAATCCGATCCAATCGTATATTTTCTTTCAGCGTGCATGGGCAATGTGCGTTTATTTACACTTATTTTAGTATGCTTACGGAGGTTTAAACCTTACCCGTGGTTTAAACCTCCTTTGTGAATTCAGGCCATGGTGTCCGCTGACTTCCCCCAAACCTATTGCTTTATACAGTGTTGTAGTCTGTACACTCCTTTTGCTAATCATGATTCTTTATACGATGTTTCTTTAAATACGAGTCTCGTATAACTTTCCTATAGTCTGAACAGGCTATAAGAAAAAAATAAACCTGCACTGTGAGTGCGATTTAATCGTGATTTGAATCGTGATTTGAATCGTGATCAGAATTTCATTAATAGATTATTCTGTTTACACACAAAGTCTGAAATTCTCATCTTGGTTCAAAACTTGATTTCTGAATCTCACTATTTGCTCGATGTGTGCTCTAATACCGAAAGGGGGAAAAGCCATGAGACTTCTTGAAATATTCACGTAATCTTGACTATTAGGGAAATCCTTTTGTACTGTGACTAATGCCATAGCAATATGCAAGCAGATTTGTAAAACAATGGAATGTAAATATTTTCCACTGTACTACATGTATAATGCAGTACTAAGTGACAGACAACTTTATTATTTTGTCGTTTTCCGGAATAATACAAAAATACGGGAAAATCTTGGTGTAACTAATTGCATTTACATGTATAACAACACATAAAAACTCATGTTTGAAGCATATATGTGTAACAATGGAAAATTTATAGTTTGGACTTTGCTATATATTACCATACTTTAGGAACAACTCTGACAGTTTTGCGAGGTATACAAAAAAATACATATAAAACCTGTTGAAGCTTATTAACTGTATAGACATGCACAAATTCAGGATTGAAACAAAATTATGAAACAATAGAACATTAATATCTTGGACTTTGCTCTGTTGCCATATTTTATAAGCAACTTTGACTGACATTTTTCTGAATAATACAAAACTAACAGGTAAATTCTGTTATAACTAATTTCAAAGCAGCATGGTAATAAGAAGTCAGGTTTGAAATGGATTTGCAAAACATTGCCATATTTACTAGCAACTTTGTTTTACTGACATTTTCCTGAACAATACAAAAGCGGCCCATCCTGTTGGAAGTGGCCACTGAAATGATGTAGAACTTGAACACAAAGTGATTAAACCTTGAGAGGCCAGATGTGTATGACTGTAAAAGCAACCCATTGTAAAGAAAGTGAAAGAGGAAGGAGGTGTAGCCACAAGTTACAGCTCTCACTGATCAGTCAGCAAATAGATATCAATGCTTAATTTTGACTAATCGGACAATAAGATGACATTTCACCGGATTATAATGAAACACAATACAATCTAAACTGCACTCTACACCACTGCACCTCAACCCCGCGCCCATGGCCTTTCACTTTCTGATGCAGTAACTCTCCAGTATTTTTGGTTTGTCTAATTTTAGCCATGTTGATATCAAAACTGGCGTGATTCATATTTGTCAGGGTAATCCCTCTCCTTCATGGCTTCTAGTGCTCTGTGTGACGTACATGTAGGAAAGATCAGGAAGGTTCAATATGGATGTCGGGTTTTTTAATTTCTTTTTAGTCATGGGTATTGTTATCTGTGATCCTCCAGTAAGGACATCTGTGTTTATTTGCAAATCATATTGTATTACACAAAAGAGGAAGCTTACGACTTCCGTTTGTTTGACGTGAATAAAATTTCATACTATCGTATTGTATTACACAATATAGGATGCTTATGACTTCCGTTTGTTTGACGTGAATAAAATTTCATACTATGTTCTTGAAAAAATATTAAAACTAATACAGACGTGACAAAAATCTAGTGATAGATATGACTGTACAGGTACGGTCATACTAACATTTATGTTATTTGCATGAAACATAAAATCATGATTTTTTTGAAATAATGGAAATTATTTTAATACCTGCAGGGCTGTTAATAAATGTTGTTGAACTCAATAGGTTGTGTTGTCTTGGAATTAATTTGTACTTCAAGGTTATTTTGAACTCCAATTGATAATAGTTACGTTCACACTATGGGAGCTAAACTTTAAGTTTCGCTTGTAGTTTCAAAAACTTAAAGTTAACTTGTAGTTATCTTGTATTTTCAGACCGTATGAACGGACTTGTGGTTTTGAAACTTTAAAGGGAAATCCAACCTTTATAGCAAGTTGCTTTGAAAGAAAGGAAAAATCAGAGAAGCAGATTGGTGAAAGTCTGAAAGAAATCGGACAAGCAATAAGAAAGTTATGAATTTTTGAAAGTTGTAATCACTATGAATATGGGAATTTCAAATTGGCTGAATAGGTAATGTCACTGTGATGTAGCTGTGGACAACTCCCCCATTCGCTCTAACACACAAAATGACTAAAATGTCACTTTTTATCAAAATGCATTACTCAGTAGGATCTTTCCGTTCATGAGGACCTATTACAATATGCTATCTCCAATATATTTTGAGTACTGCCCCGAGGGTAAAAGCGCCTCGAAGAAAACCGCAAATTAAATGATATTTTTGTGTACAACAAATGAGAGAGTTGTCCACAAAAATGTCATAACTTACTCAATTTGAGATTCGCATAGATGTAGTGATCTCATTTTTCAAACATCCATAACTTTCTTAGTCCTTGTCCGATTTCTTTCAAACTTTCACCATCCTGTTTTTATTTTTCTGCTTTCACACATATCATCTTATTATAAAGGTTGGATTGCCCTTTAAGTTTACATGTAGTTCTAGAACCACAAGCGAGCTTGTGGTTAACGGCGAAACCACGAGCAGGGGTGGTCTTGCGTCGTAATTTCGCACCATGTGAACAGAAACTTTAAGTTTCGCAAGCTTGTGGTTAGAGATGACCTCGCTGTTCATGTTAAACTTCCGGGTCACACCCTTCGCACCTTATGAACACAGGATCTGTATGTGTACTGTACACACATTCGGTAGTATCTACTTCCTGGGTTAACCACGATGATTGCTGGGCTTGTAGTTTCAGCTCATTGTTTCAGGCTCGTGTGAACCCTCGTTGTCGTTAGGGAGTGGTGGTTTGAAAAAAAGTTAGTATGGAGCCCCGGTACTAGTATGCTCCTACATGTACATGTATGCCGTCATATTCCTTGTATGATACATTAAGGCCTACAATAAGAAATGTCATTTAGATTACAATCACATTACATTTACATTTGAATATTCTAAGTCATGAATGTTTAGCTAACCTTTCATAGGATCTAAAGGGCTTTCTTTTGCTTTAAATTCAACTTTATGAGAGGCATTCGATGACATTTACTTTACTTAGGAGAATTTTATTCTTGATCAAGGATGATGTTATGGAGGCCTTGGTACAGTATTCAGTTCTGCTTGTAACATTGTTTGGTTCAATCAGGAGTGTGTGGGGAAACTATCCCCCCATTCAGACTACAAGTTCATCGTATAGCTAGATGCAAAAACCAAATAGCTGGACAATAAGAATGTCGTATAATGAAACGTCGTAAGGCAAAAGATGTTTTAGCGTCATCATTTCAAACGAAAATTGATATAAAAGAATCAGCATCCCTTGGAAGTCTGAATGTCGTATCCTAGAAAAATCGTATAACTGGGTGTGGCTTATTGTGTGTGTGTGCTGATGTGACCAATCAGGTGTAATTTTGTATGCTCTATCGCTGTCCAAGCCATAACCTGACACAAAACATATGGTGTCAGTTTCTTTATATGATATATTGCAATCCAGTCTGTATACGCTCCTTTTGCTATACA
Organism: Heliocidaris tuberculata; assembly: GCA_025618425.1. NCBI lineage: Eukaryota > Metazoa > Echinodermata > Echinoidea > Camarodonta > Echinometridae > Heliocidaris > Heliocidaris tuberculata. Next base: position 50,454,072 of record CM046832.1, on the reverse strand, counting down.
ATGATTCTTTTTACAACGTTTCTTTATATGAACCTCGTATAACTCTCTGTAGTCTGAACAGGATATTTGTTATAACTTTGTTTTTAGAAAGCGATGTATTGTTGAAATTGGGTTCATGAATGTCTGTTTAGGTTTTTATTAACCTTCATTCATGTAGACCTGCATGAAGGCTACATGGTAAATGAAATGGCAAATAGCTAGACTACCAGTGCTCCAACCGGTGACAATTGGTCCGGGCCTTATTTCGTCAAAGTTAAGGTTATAGGGTTAGGGTAAGGGTCTGCTAGCTCTAAAATGTTTTGAAAACATGTACATGTGAGTCTCAGCACAGTCAAAACAATGTGTTTGTTTGTTTGTTTGTGTTTTCATTCTCATTTTTAGTTCACATGAGTTGTTTTTGATTTTTCAGGAGAAAAAGGGTGAGATTTCCCTTAAAGCATTTGTAAATATTTTCCCATTACCTCTCTTGAGCTCTTCAAGAATATGAGCAGATCCAGAGATAAATTACTCGCCACTTTTGTGTATTTTTCTTATTGGAAAGCTTTCTGAGACTGTCCCTTTCCCTTTTTATCATTTTTAGAGATACATACGTTACAACATGTCGGCCCATAGTTCTAAGGTAGATTGGAACTTGAGAATAGTCAATACTAATTTTATGTAAAGCAATTTTTAAAAGTTTAATTTGATTGTCTATATTTTAAAATCTAGAGGCCTATTCAATGGATAGCATTTACTTGATACCTGACTCGATTGATAAGTTTGAAGGTATCTTAGCATAGTTCCTCTAAACTGATGTGGTTCCTGATCTAGATTGTTTATTTCTATATCACGTAAATCTCTTTAAAAATCTGATACTTGCACTGTGCGTGTGATATATCGTTTTGTATGCCAGCAGCTCTTCATCAGGGAGGTCATTACTGTGACCTACATGTATGACCTTCCATGGTGGATCTCCTAAAGTACTCACCAGGCCATATGTTATAGGGGAAGTGTTTTGACTGCTGCCCTGTAGGGCAAACGTCCTGCAATTGATGCATATTTGAAGAAATGATATAAAATCAGAATTCACTAGGAATATACATCTGTAATTCAGATCCAGGCAAGTATTCATGAAATATAGCTAGTCTCTGAATCAGCCCCATTTAGCGATGATGAACGGCAGTTTTGCTTAAATTAGTGAACCGTCACTTGCTCTGACGAGACTTGCTCCAAGCAAGATGAGAAATTGTAGCTTTGCTTAAAGGAGAGTGAAACCCTGGGGAAATATCCATTTTAGTGAAAAGAGAGGATAGAGAGAAGCAATTTTTAAAAAGTTTCATCAAAATTGCTTACGAAATTAAAAAGTTATGAATGTTGGAAAAGTCTCAATTTACTTTCTATGGCGATCCTCAAATTGGCAATGTTGCTTAAAAATGGCAGGTTTAGTAGTACAACTCTCAATGGCCCGTATTCTGATAGCCGAGTTTAACTTAATTCCAGTCTAAGTGTGGTAATAACCTTGGTCTAAGTCGCCATATTTAACCCCAGGCTAAAATTTGGTATTCCGATAGCAAGGTTTAGTTTAACCTCAGTCTAAGTGTGGTAATAACTCCCTCGAAATTTAGACTCGCGCAGGGGGTAGTTTAAGTCGGGTTTAACTGTGTCGCGTAGCCAGAATGCTGTAGGCATAGCCATAGGCTCTATACTACCGGTGATCTTGGTTAGTGTAGCGAAACGAAATTCTCGCAGACCTGGCACGAAAAGGTCGTTTACCGGACATACAGTTGTAGTCTAACGTTGGACCCTAAATTACTTTTATTTTTTGCGGCGAAGTTGCCTGCATTTGTGTCCAGATCTTCAAAAAGGAGGCAATTAACAAAATGTTGAAAAACAGATATATAGATCTACAGTAGATTATTCTAAACAAATTTTAATTTTGCTTTTATGCGTGTGTGTGTAGCGAGTAACGTTACCGTACCGTACGGTACTTAGATTAGAGTTTTTGTTTGTTTCTTTTAGGAGATTTTTATCTAGATTCTAACTAAAGTTAGATCTAACTGTTAACGTTATACCTAGTCTAGATCTAGTAACAGTTAACTATCAGCCTAGTTTCTACTTCAAACGTTACCGTAGATCTAACGTTTGATCGATTTCCCAGTGATGTTTTAAATGTTAGGTCTAAGAGTAAGACTGAGTGTCGGTAGACCTGTCCAGTAGACTAGACCGAAAAATCAATCTTAGATCTACACATGTAACAGTTAACGTTAGATCTAACGTTAAAAGTTGGGTCCTATGTCTAAGTTACTAGTTAGGTCTAACTTGTTAAAGTTAGATTTAACAATAGATACGGTACTAACTAGATCTAGATCTAGTTAGTGGACAAGTTTATACTAGTACTATAGCTTGAGAATTTCCCGAGATGTCACATCAAACATAGATCTAACTCATTCTAAGTTAACGTTGTCTTGACTTAGTTAGAGTACATGATGTATTCCTTTTTTCAATTTGTCTTAATTAAGGGATTAAACACAGCCTAAGTAGATTTACAAGTAGACCTAACTTCTCTTTAGCTTAGCACCAAAAAAAAAAAAAGGGCACATAATTTCCTATCATGTGATACCAAATTCATTTCAAACTGCTAATGGATCACATTTTTTAGTTGGTTTGAAAATAACCTGTGCGTTTAAAAAATGCGTCCATGTTTTGTGCTGATTATTTAGCATAAAAACAGCTGACAGATTTGACCTTGTTGACCAACAAAGTAAACGTTAACTTGTTAGACCTAACTTTTTTAGCTCGAATTTATCATGAAGTGATAAACGGTTTTCTACTCACCAATTTTTGAGGCATTATCCGTTGACTTAGATCTATAATCTCCAGATGATCTAAAAATACAGTGTAAATCTTGCTAGTAAAAATTTGAAACTCGTAGACTGTCATCTATAGCCTATAGGCTTAGCTAGTTAGCTTGTGTTATTTAGTATGCAAATTAAATAGTCTACAATAAATAAGCCACCGAAAATGCGCTTGCGCTGCGCAGATGCGCGCTTTGAGCAAGCGTTACACACGTACAGCGCGTAGTGAAAATGCGTACCGGGGCGAAGAAATACTAGTAACCGTCCCCGGTGATGATGTGTGGACATAAAAAGTGTCGTATACTACTGCAAAGGGCAAATAGCTAGGATATAAACGGCGCCGGCGTATGTCACCCCTTGTCACCCCCCCCCCCCCCCCAGTTTGAAAGCTAAGAAAAAATAAATAAAATAGGCATATTTAATCAATTAGAAAGAAATTCCATCCTAGATCTATTTTTTTTTTCCAATTTCTAGAAACACCTACAAAATGTACAATTCCGCCACTTCCCCTGTTTTTCATTAGGAAATAGGTTATTTGTTTCATTGAATCAAACCTAATCACAGCATTTATAAAGAATTATAAAAGTTATGCAGGAAAAAAAAAACAAAACAAAATAAAAAGAGCATGTAACATTTCAAAAGAACGTAGCCTACATATCGATACATAAATTTCCGGATTGCCACTATATCCAACAATAAATTAATGCACAATGTAATCCACCGGGTAATCCCCTTGGCCTTGAATTGACAAGTCGCGGATCTTCTATACCCATCGCACGCGTTGTGAATATTCATGAGCAAATGAGCTCTACTGAGCATGTGCAGTAGATTCTCCATGGTAATTAAACCTGGGCGGGGCATTTAACCTAGGGTTAACTAAACCTGGCTATCAGAATACCAAATAGAGTTAAACTACACTTAGACTGGAGGTGAGGTCTAAGTGTAGTTTAGTTAACCTAGGGTTAACTTTAGTCTGGGGTTAAATTAAACCTGCTATCAGAATACCGGCCAATATGTTTTGTACACAAAATTTCATATTTTCTCCATTATCTCTAAAGATGCTGTTTGTCTTTTTGTGAACTCAACATATGTTGTGTCAAATACATTTTCCCATGATATATCTTGAGCTAAGAAGGAGAAAAGCTTCACCTTGAGAGATAATGGGGAAAATATGAAATTTTGTGTACAAAACATATGGAGAGTTGTACTACTTAACCTGTCACTTTGAACCAACATTGACAATTTGAGGATCGCCACAGAAAGTAAATTGAGACTTTTCAAACTTTCATAACTTTCTCATTTCGTAACCGATTTTAATGGAAATTTTTTTAAAAATTGCTTCTCTCTATCCTCTCTTTTCATTAAAATTGATTTTTCCCCAGGGTTTCATTCTCCTTTGAATTGGTAGACCGTCACCTGCTCTGACGAGACTTGCTTCAAGCTTTATTTTGTCAGAGGTTATAGGATTTTGGTAAGTGTTGACATTGGGTCTTAGGTTAGGTTTAGGATTGAGGTTTGTGTTAGGTGCTATACGTGTTCGGTCCAGGACTGAAGTTCAGAATTCGGCTAGTACATGGGGGAAATGACTGCAGAGCAGTTGTTATCGCAGCATGTGTCATACAATGTACAACTCTAAAATTCTGTCCCTTGAAAGTGTGAAAAGGCTTGCCAGTTTGATGAAAATGACGGCAAATTGCATATGAACTACATGTACATGTATAATGTAGCCTACATGACATGTGTACGTTGTACCAGGGAATTTTAGTTACATTTCCCTGATTGTACAATGATCACTGATACATGTACTTGATTCTTTATACAATGTTTCTTTATATGAATCTTGTCTGTAGTCTGAACAGGATATTTGTTATAACTTTGTTTGTAGAAAGCAATGTATTGTTGAAGCTAGGTCATGAATGTCTGTTTAGGTTTCTATTAACCTTCATTCATATAGGCGTGCATGAAGGCTACATGGTAAATGAAATAGCAGTTTCAAGAGGCATATATAGGCCTATTCCTTTATTCGAAAGGAATTTCTTCAATCTATGATAATGGTTGTATTTAACACATGCTCCGGTGACAATTGCTCCACAGTAATTCATAACATGAATCAAATTCTGAACTTGAAACGGAGGTTACTGTACATGTCGTTTTTCCGAAGGTTCCTTACTCCGATGGTTCGTAATTCCGAAAAATGAAATTGGGTTCATAATTCTGAAAATGAAAAAGGGTTCATATTTCCGAAGGTTTGTCATTCCGAAAAGTCATGTAGGGCTCTATTGAAATTTCGGAATTACGAACCTTCGGAATTAAAAACCCTTTTTCATTTTCAGAATTGGGAACCTTCGGAATAACGAACCTTTGGAGTAATCCATCAAATGTTCGGAATTAGGAACCCTATTTCATTTTCGGAATTATAAACCCCCTGCTATGTGAAATTTGTGTTTCGGAACTACAAACCTTCGGAAAAATGAATTCACCCCCCCCCCCTAAAACTCTAAAACAAACGTAAAACCAATCATAACCATATCCCTAAAAATGTTTTTTGATGAAGTACCACAGCAAATGTCACCAGAGCATGTGTCTGAGCACCTAATAATGACATCATCTTTGTTCCACCTGTCTGGCATACATTGCACAGATGAACTACAGGTGTAAGACATGACCCTCTGTAGAGGTTAACCCTCCCTCAGACAGTCTCCTGAGATGGGAAATACCCCCTTCTCCTTCAAGATAGGAAATGCCCTTTTCCCCCCTTTTTTTTTTTTTAATCTGAAATCAAGATGTCTTCCTTTCGGAAGGGGATGTCTCATTCCTTCAAAGGTCTTAGATGATTCAGCTCGAGAGGGAAAACTGTGAAATCTTTTTTGAGACTATTTTGTTCATTTCACACTTGCAAAAATTTGCCTAGTCCTGTACTATACATAGGTGGGGCTAAGCACTCTGGCTAGGGAGATAGCATGGGACTAAAACTGCAAATGAGAACAGGAAAAAAAAAAGATAGTACGGGGTTAAAAAAAAAAAAATCAAATGTAAAAAGCCTATTTAAAGTACATTGCAGTCCTGTATCGCCCCTCTGCATCAGATGTGGACAACTATTTAGCATTACATAGCATAGCATCCTTCACAGTTCTTTCACAAGCAAGTTTCTGTAATCCAACATTTCTTTGTACAGTGTTTCCTGTAGTCTGAGAGGACTATTCATCAGCTCCTCCAGAACATCACGACTCTTTCTACACTCAAAACTAAATTACAATATGTCTAGGTGATTTCGTTTTATGTGTCATTGTATTTGCAAATTACTCCACTTCAGATGGTAAAGGACTTTTTTTTTTAGCTCTTACTAGGTGTATTTATCAACTGAAATCAAAGAAAAATCTGAAATATTAATCATGGACATTTATTGATCATTAATTGATCGTTTGAAGACTTTAATACTATTGTCTTGAGTGTTATAAGTACATGTACTTCAGTCAGAATTATGCAAATACACAACTTCCATTTTATAGTTAATGAATCATGAATGACAAATTAAGGTCCTTTTACTTTTCTGTCTCTTCAACCAGTATTTTTGCTATTAAAACGCCATCATTATGTCAATCTTTTCTTTCTTATTATGTCCTTTATTTATACAATGTACATGTACTTCTTTTCTGTGAGGTATTAATGCTCTCCCTTGCTTGCCTTCTGTTTTGAAGACTATTCTTATTACTTCATTATTTTCATAAGATGTTGAACATGAATTTCAAAAATTGAGATTGCTTTGTATTTACGTATGTCTGTATGTTTATAAACCACTGACTATGTAGTGAGGAGAACCTTTATAACAGGAACTACATGTAGTTTTTTGTATTTCTTATTTCCTTTGTTTTTGTATGTTTTATCTGTTGCTTAGAAATTGAATAAATAAAGAATAAATAAAATAAATTAAATCATGTACATTAAACACATTTTCTAAATTGGGCATGCCTGTACAATTCTAATAGTGGAGTAAGGGTACTATAAAAGAGTTTTATGATTCAAGGGAACACTTTGATTATTCCCCTTTATTCTTTTGGCTTCTTTTTTATTTTTGAAAAGAGGAAAAAGAAGGCCATTGATTTTTATTCATGATTATAGCCTTAAAGTACATTTTCAACGTACATGTGTACGTACATAACCTGAGTAAACACTTGTAGATTAAATTTTTCTAGTTTTTGTTTCAATTTGACATTTGAGAACGTGGAAATAATGATTTTTTTTTTCATTTTAGATTCTATATTTTCAAACTGTTAAAAATTACATGTATGGGTACTTGATATAAGATTCTGCAATATTTCACACTGAAAGCGAAACATATTCATTATAAGGCATCCCCTTCACCATTAAATCACAGCACAGTTTGTGAAGTATCTCATGATATTAAAAGAAAAAAAAATAATTCTTAAGAATTCTTGTTATCATTTTTATTCTGTACATGGTAGACTAATAATAAGAATACATGTATATTGTACACAATACTGTTTAAAACACATGTACATTGTGGGCCTAAATCAAATCATACAGTTCCATCCTATAAACATGCACATGTGGACATTATTTAGCCAGGCTGTGCTATTTATATTGTCCTCTGCTCAGTGCACTCAAATCAAATCACACCCATGTATAGATGGAACCCTGGATTTGCCATTCTCAAGTTCGTAGTAAGGTCAGACTTATTGCCAAACCATGTTGTGTGTAGGCTCCTTTCGCAACCACTGTGTTGTCTGATTGTCATCATCATTTATAACCCCAGACGTAAATTTCTAAGAAAATCTATTCATATCCTGAATCTGATGATAGAAGGTTTCTTTTAAATTTAATTAGAAAAAAATATACATGTGAATTCTATTTTGTGCTTCTTTCAAATATGGCAGATTCTAATCTCTACTGCTTTCAGATAGAGAAGATAGTGATTTTTTTCTTATTGTAAACATGGAAGATTGTAATATATTTGAAATATGGAAGACTCTAGTATTTACTTTTTTGAAATGTGGAAGATTTTAATTTTTACTTCTTTCAAATATGGCAGATTGTAATGTTTACCTTTTTCAAATTTTGGCAGGTGTGAAAAAAAATCAAGCTGTTTTAATGATAAGTTCAGAAAGGACCTTATAAACTGCAAGCATTTTTGGATTAAACTAAGGGAAATTAAGTTAAAAGTAAGTTGTGCCGTGTAAAATAAAGGTTTAGAGAAAAATATGTGTTATTCTTCATTTCTGACAAATAATTTCCTACAGTGTGAATGTGTAAGCTTAAAACATAAATCTTGCTGCCTGTTTTTATAGAAGAAATATCTACCAGCGAAATATAAACTGGTAATCCATCAATGTACAATATTATTAAAGTATGTGCACATGTATCATGTAGGCCTACATGTAGTTGACAACTTGTTTGGTGGAAGAATATTCAGCATTATCTTCTATATATTGTTAATATTGAAATGGTATCACTAGATTAGTAAAATAAAGGTCTGAATTGATACCTTATTAATCAGTAATCTGCCTCTATATTCTGTAACTGAAGGATAAAATACATATACAAAATCTGTAAGGCCTATTATATTGGTTTCACTTTGAAAATTGTAATCATTGATTGTTACAGCTTGAAAACTCTTGTCTCTAATTTTATCGTACATGTACATCACTAAAGAATGCTAATTTACTCTTCCCATCAAATTTAAATGCCAGGCAGTTATGGGATGTAAAAAAACATAAAGCGAAAAAAATTAAATGTTCTTGTTAATTTTTATGTTGCTTCATATCCTCGGTAAATATACTTCAAGAATTTCAAAAATAGATAAAATTACTTGATTGGGTGGTGAGCATGTCTTTACAAATCATATTCTCCTTTTTCATTTGCTTATATTGTATTATAGCATACTTGTACTTATAAAAGGTAAACATGTAACTCTTTGTGTTGTTAATTTGCTTTTATTAAAAAAAAAGAACCCTTGTAAATCTGATTAATGCATGTATTGGGCTAGGAGGGAGTAGACAATCACATTTGAATTCAGGTTGAATTGCTGCAGTTCTATTGAATTTTCAGCAATGCATTATGATATCACAGACTTTTTTTTTATCATTCAATGTAAAAGGGCAAATCAAGATATTTTGTCCCATACATCTAAGATTTGAGTATATGATGACTGGATCAAACTGACTCTTCTAGAGCTTGGATTCATGAGACAAAATATCATGTAAAATGATATTTTTATGTCAATTTATGTTTACAATTCGGACCTTCCCAAACTTGAATTCTAAGTGAATATCGATCAGAGCATAGGAAAATAAGACTAGAGTAAACCAGAGAGCCCTCATAAATATCTCTGTCTATAGGGTTCATCTACATGTATGCTGTGTATATATATATATAAATGTCACACTGTGTGGGTGCCGAGGTCTGCTGGGATGAAAATCTTTGTATCAGGCAGATGCGTCGTCGTCGGGAGAGAGAGAAGGTTCAAGAAGTGACACGGCTTTCAACTAGGGCTTCTGAAATCATTGCAAACTCTTTGTACACTGTATGTTTTAAACCAATCCAAATGGATACTTTAAAGTTTTAAACCTTTGGTCGAAAATTGAAATAGGCCTACTCAGAAATGCACATATTGGACAATATCGTTATTTTTGTCATTGTTTTACTAAATGTAAGTTATTGCCTTTGCTCTCAAAATCAGTTTGCATACATACATTAAATAGCACAATGTAGGCCCTGTTAATATGTTTTCACATCCAGTGAAAATTGAAGTATCTTGTAAGAATTTTATTTTTTTAAATAAATATAAATAAACACTAGTACCTTTAATATTTTTTTTTCAAAAGCAAGCAGACAGATTAACAAACTAATGTACTAGCTGAAAATCATGGGCATATATTATACTTTCAAATTAAACAGTATTAAAAAACTGTATAAAAATGTACATTGCTCTTGGATGCGCTTAGATACCCCCCCCCCCCCACCCCAAATGAAGATGGCCTGCTACTTGAAGGCCCTACGTATACATGTACATATACATGTATACACATGTATTCACCTATCTTGTCCACACTTCCTGTTATCAACCATTTGATTTATGTTAAAATTTCAGAATATATGATAACCAGGAAAGTCAGGAGGCTGTACATAGGTGCAGTATGATACGTACTTGGGTTCTGCTCATATTTCACACAGTACAGTGTATGTATTCTGCCCTACCAGAATCCATGTATGTTCTACATAATTGACAACAGAGGGAGCCCTAGTAGGATTACAGTTTATGTATGCCAGACAATGACAGGCTTTTAAAAAAAAAATTTTTTTACTAGCATGATTTGTTGAATGTTAATGCTTGAAGTTGCTGTGCACAGTGTAAACACAAACAATGCAAAACAAGAATTAAAGGGGATGGCAAAGTGGGATTTGTGCTCATTAGATAATTATTGATTACCAGGAGGCAGTACTGGGCAGGGGACAAATTTTGGTGATCAGTTAGTTCTTCCAAATTTTGTATGAAAAAGAACCTTTTGAAATGTTTGTTGTGCTTGGTTGGCCTCCAGTCCCTGGACAATCAAGATTTCGCATAATCAGTTAGATAGAATCTGTGATTTCAATTTTTTTTTGCTTTTTTTGCTTTTCACTTCCATCAATTCATTTCAATTTTATTGAAGTAATTTGGGTGTGTGTGTTTAAACTGAATGTAATGGAGTTGTTTTTCGATGATATCCTAGCATACGTGGCTTGCCTCACCGAAGAAGACGTTGACTGTCAAAAGATTCTAACTAGCATAATACTGACTCCAAATCTGGACATTCTGTAAAAGTATTTTGTGCATTGGTTTAATATTTTAATAATATACAGTACGGAACAAAATAATAGTATTATCATGAAGTTTTGTTTGAATTTAATTTTTATTAACAAAACTCCCCTTCTTCTTGAAAAATTCAAACATATTTATTGACTGTGTTATCATTCTGCAGAGTCACAAGTTACAGTATAATGAGATCATGTGTGGGTTTGTTTACAAAGCAGAGTATGTTTTTGTGGCAAGGAGCCATTAGAATATCATGACCTATTTGATACAATCTCCTTTATATCCATATTTTCGTCAATATTTATGGAATAAAAAGGAAGTATGTACATGTATATGTAAGACGTATTCACACGTGATGTGGAGGAAACCACAGCAGAAAAATAGAATGTCACATAAAGCGTAGTGCATTTCACAATTCTGTTACTTATTATTTAAAACGGCAAAAGAGGGAAGAATCCAAAATTTGTAAAAAAAAAGGGAGGGGGTGCACAATTTTGAAGCATTTCCTGTTGTGTACTTGAGGTACATGTATGCCAATGGGGTTTCAATTGGGGGGGGGGGGGGGCACTGGCTGGTTGTGCTCTTGAAATCCACCTCTGAGTAAGAATGCTTATAGGGGCTTTTGTTGCAGACATCTTTTTTCATCCTCTTATGCCATGCATTCATTGATTTCATGGTAATGACTGCACCATTTAAAAAAAAAAATTGGGGGGGGGGGGGATGGGAGACATCCTTCCACATACATGTATGTCAAAATGGGGCTTTAGGAAGGATACTTTGGAAACTTTGGACATTATTTCATAACATAACATTGAATATCTGGGAAAAGCTGAAGGTCGTAATAATGAAAAGATGGACACATGCACCTAATGTCACCTATACATCTGATAGAGCTGTTAAAGCCTATGCCATTGTAAAGTACTGTTTACAAATATACGTTTGAGTATATACTGGCAGATAGATGTAAATTTTCTGACTAGCAAACACTAAGAACTGGCTTACAGTGAACTAGTATCTGTGTACCATAGATAAGAAATCAGTTTTCAGCAAATGTATTTTTTCCTCAATATTCAAAATGATGAAAATGTTGTCATTTATGAAAAAGTAAAATGAATATACATTTGTAATGAATTTTGTTTTTGAGGTACATATACATATATTTAAACTTCTCTCTTGTGTAAATAGATTCTAATTAAATATTTCAAATAGCAAAGACCCATATTTACACCATTGCATATTATACAATGTACCTTGTCAAATTACCTGTAATCAGTGTGTTTGCCCTTTATAAAGTAATGCTTGTACTGTATTCCGAGCCTGAAATTGGTTACATGTATCATGTATGCAAATTATGTATTCATGATGTATTGTGGCATGTTTTTGTTGGCTTGAACATACTGGTTTGTTTGAACTGGCACATGTACTTTGATAAGACTTTGATTTCTCAAGTTATTTTTACACGTATAGACGTGTTAAAAAGTATGTATTGTGCTACTTCCTTAAACAAAGTGTATCACGATGTTCACGAACACAATATATACATTAGAAACAGCAAATTCTCTTTCCTTGAGGATCTGTATCAATGCGTATGATTGGATATGTACAAGTTCATAGACATTATAGATTTATAATTGCCTTTGAAGTTTAGTTTTGATGACACTTCAAACTTTGTGACATTATATTCATAGGTGACCGGGGGTAACATTGCCCCCCCCCCATCGAATGGCAAAAAAAAAGGAAAGAAAAGAAGACAATTGGACCCCTTCCTTCATCCTCCCTCTAATCAGTGGCCTCGTAAATTCGCATTGAATTTTTTTGATTAAGACCTGTGCCCCACCCCCCCGCAATGAAGCCAGTGCCATGCCAGTGCCCCCTCAATGGCTGGACTCTAGCTACGCCACTGTGTAGTTGTAACTGCATTTCTTGGAATATTAAAACGTGATAGGGCAATTGATGATCCATGTTTCCGTTATTCTCAGATCAATATCTTTTCTATCATTATGGATTTTGATTCATGATTATGGTTGTGTGATCAGTTTAAAGCTCACAGACAGTCTCGGTAGCAAAAACAAGGCTGGCAAGAAACTTATCTAACATAGTCACATACTATTCTCCTTTTATCATAAGACACATGTACGAGATTATTTAACATTCCATTCACGATTTCGAACAAATTTTAGTGTAAATATCTGTAAGAAACGCTTGGTAACGGCTTTTCACTGCCTCACGCTAAGGCCATATCCACCCGAAGGTTCCCCGCACAATAAACCCAGCGCTTCGCACTGTGTGCAGCGTATTCTATAACACACAGCAATCCCTATGTGCGTAATGTGTGTGGCCGTTGTTTGAATTTACATCCCCTCTTTTTTGGGCCAGGGATTTTTATTACTTTTCACCTCTCATTCGATAAATATTTCACTTGAGGAGGAAAAAACTTCACAGCATCTTAGTTATGTTAGTACCGTGCTGTTTATTAAGTAAAATCAAAGAAATCTCACGAAAAGTTTTTGAGAGCTTCCCAAAACTATCTTCTACCTTTAAGACCTCTATACATTAATAGGAGAATTGTAATGCATAATTACAAAAATTAGGGTGATATGAATACACACAACAGTGTCAACAAAGATGTAATATACACATGTACATGTATTTAAATAAATTATCACTTCTGTCAAGGGCAATGATAAAATCTACAATAAAGAATGTTTTTTGAAAATGCTTATATGCACCTTCAGAGTTCAGATGCTAAGATAGAGACCAAACAGTACCTGCTTTGAATATCTTCCTTCCATAGAATATCTATCGAATTCCCAACATACGTAATCAGTTCTGATCATTACATTATTTGGGAGAAAATTAGCTGAAATCTTATCCCTTTCTGATATGTTGCCTAGCTGAAAGACAGAAGGGCATTAGCTCCTCCATTATGACATTAAGCCAACACCCTTCTGGCATCAAAGAAGTCTCAGGATGAAATTCACCCCGACAGTGTCGATAAGAGAGGGAAGGAGCAAGACGGAGACCCGCGTCATTCAGGTTTTGCTTCTTGGCAGCAGAATGACCCGATGGCCCCCACGGTGCAAGCAGCTAAATGCGTTCCTTCCTAAAGTCATGAAACATTAATTTGAAGAATGTGAGTCAATCGGATGACACCATTGATGGATTGATTCTGAAGGCAATACACTCTTATCTGCTTACTTTCAAATGCTAGGGAAACTCATGTTCTTTTTCCCTCCATCTCTCTCTCTCTCAGTCTTTCCCCATGCGAGTGTGCATGTGTAGTCATGATTTTGAAGGGAAGAGGCCCAGTATTACTATATATCCTTGCTGTAAACCATGTGCTGCTACATGTGAAGAAAATTTCTCAGTCTGAGTGCATCTGTTATGTTTAAGTCGGGGGTAGAATTTTTTGAGCATTTTAAGAAACGTGACCGATTCTGATGGCACTTTCATCCGGAAGCTCTAGGCTTTTGAATTTCTCCTTTTCCCTCTGTCTCTGTAATTTTCTAAAGTTACAAGCTCAATTATATCAGTAGCGGATCCAGGAATTTGAAATAGGGGGGCGTCAGCGGCGAGGGAGGGTGTTGGAGGGGGTATCCCCCCTCCCACGGTAGGGACTTTAAAAAAAAGATCATGTGCGAAAGTCGCATTTTATGAGCATTTTGAGAGGAATAGCTCTAACTCAACCACTGTCTGTAAATGAATGACATGCCGGAAATGGGCTGTTTGTAAGGAAAATTAAATACCTTTAAAAAAAAAAAATCACAAAACAGAAAAATTAAAGGGGGGCACGTGCCCTTGTCTGAGACGTGTGGTCTTGAATCTGAGGCAAGAGGTAGTTACATTTCCCTGGTCCATGTGATAATCAAGCTAAATTACTCAGCTTTCGTGCGTGTGTGTCTGGTTGGACCCAACATTCTTTGAAATTGAATGAACATTCTGCAAGGCTATGTAGTAGTTCATGAAAAGAATTGTAACTGCATTATGAGCAAAATCGTATTCTTCTGCCAATTCAGGTGCCTGACTGGTGAAATCTGTATCATTTCATGCATTTTTTGCAGTAGCTATTCGAAGAAGAGAAACCAGCGGTATGGCAGTAGGGCAATCACTTTGTACTCAATTTACTCATATTCATCTTTCCCTTATATGGTTATTTCTATCACTTTGATGTATACACTATACAGTATAGATTTTTTGACATATATATTCCTCAAATGACAGTCAAAATGCTAGCATGTTAAGATTTAAGCCTTTCGATTTTCAGTCATCTATTTCTTTCTGATTCCAGAATTCACACTGTAGATGAAGTAGTAAGACAAAGAGACACAAAGTGAAGACAATTTTAACAAAGAAAAGGGGATCTACTGTAGATATGAAAGTATACCATGTCCTGAAGAACAGTTTCAAGTCTAGATTACTGGTGCAGTAGGGAGGTATCAAAGGGTCGTAATCCATGGGGAAA
Source organism: Heliocidaris tuberculata (assembly GCA_025618425.1). Lineage (NCBI taxonomy): Eukaryota > Metazoa > Echinodermata > Echinoidea > Camarodonta > Echinometridae > Heliocidaris > Heliocidaris tuberculata. Next base: position 50,438,966 of record CM046832.1, on the reverse strand, counting down.
TATGCAGATGACCGCAAAGTTATTGCAGGCAGGAAGATCAAAATAGACTGGAAAGGCAGCCAACATAAATCATTTTGTGGGTAGACTGCCCACAGGGCACAGCTAGTCATCCTTTTATGACGTGGAATGGCAAATTCAAGACGCACTACTTTATATCCAGACTTGCAGACTTCTCGATTGTACCGTAAATTCTCCCGATTGTGCGTATCAATTCTATGATGATACTCCATATACGTGTACATGTATATTTTACAGATGAATGATTTTATATACCAACTATTGTGAAACTTTAACAATGAAGGTAATTTGACATTAAAAATATCAGTTTTTCATCTTTTATTGTGACAGGGGCGACTACTTTTAGATGCACAAAGACATGTACAAATATAATTTGTATCAGTTTCGTAGAGTTTGGTTGGAATACAAGATAGTCTAGGGATTATTCTGTGGTTAAGCAGTGAAAATGCGTCTGCTTATTACTTTAGACATAGTGCCCCTATCTGAGAGAGATGTGTTTCTGGAGGTTTGTTTATAAATATGATGGCCTGGCTCATGCTCACTGATCCATTTGGAACTTTATCTTCTTTACATGTACCTTCCAGTCATGAAATCCACAGTAGGATCTCCCCCACAATTAAAAAATTTGTACAATGAGTTTCTGGTATGAAGGTAAAACATGATTGAAGGGAATGCAACCGCAGATTGTGGATGTTTTTATGCCGTGAGAGGGCACTGTGTTTGTTACCTGATGATGCCGTAGCTCCGCGGAGCGTAAAGTTTGAACAGATTGGTCGCCACGCAACTTGAATATATGCACGCTCAGCCTGAGCTCGAGCTCTTGTGCAAGATTCGGGCGGCTTCGTGCAGTCTGAAATGCATTTGCATTAGTCTGACAGATGTGTTTGATGCATACACTTTGTGTACGAGTGAATGGGGCTTACGCAATTCTGACTTTCCCCATGGCCGCCTGGTTGTGTGTCCCTTTATAAAGGCACACAACCAGGTACAATCTCCCTCTTCAAAGATGACTTGAAATCTAAATGAAATTAATCGTACATTCATGACAATCATAACTATACTGTCACTTCTAGACATCTTTAAAGGCGGTCAGGCGGTGGTTTCAGTAGAGAAAAATCTGTCTTTGCTGATGCTGCAAGATAGTTCGTGCGCATACGAAAACTAGGTCTAGTCGAAAGTATATTGAGGATCAGCGAAATGTCCTTCTCCTCGGCAAAATCCGCATTGATCGTGTGATATGTACGTAAGTTGATGTGTACAAATACGGAAATCTCCGAACTCGCCTTCGCCTGGACTGCATAAAAACACACGCGCACCGCTGACTCACCGCCTTTAAATTCATATGTTTCATAAAATACAAGAGCTGGGCCCTATTTCAAAACTTTTTATCAATAACAATTGCAACAGATCTATGACAAATTTGCTCTTAGCCAATCAAATGCTATGATTTCAGTAGCTTATAAAAATAACAGTCATTGTGACTTGTTATTGATAATAAGTTTTATTATTATTAAGTATTTGGCATCACCTGTGCCTGGGAGGAGAAAAGCGAACTGAATCACTGTAACCCTCGGGTCAGTCCTCCCGATATAACTGATTGGGATGTGCAGGTATACCACTAAACCGAGGTTTCCCCCTACTCTTCATCGAACAGTGCAGTGGATTCTTGATGTGCAAAGGTGGTGACTCTCCTTTACACGGGGCCTCCATTTAACATCCTATCTGAGGGATGGAGTGTTTTCCAATGTAACATAGCCTGCGTCTATGAAACGGGAGGGGCACGTTGACACACAACGCAGGCTTCAGTCATCGATCCGCTCGGGGTGAATTCGAACCCATGATCTTTGGTTCGACAGGCAGACGCTTTACCGACTGAGCCAACTTGTCTCCTCCACGAAACAGGCCAGGAGGCTACACTTTCTTGGTCCATTAAAGGGCAATCCAACCTTCCTAATTAGTTGAACTGGGTGAAAAAAAGAAAGATGAGAGTAATCAATTAGTGAAAGGTTGAGCCACATTGGCAAAATATTAAAAACATTTTGAATTTCCAAAAGTTGTAATCTTTATACACATGAGACATGAAAATCTCACATTGGCTAATTAGTCACTTAACTATAACATACATGTATTTGGGGCAACTGCTTTATTTTTTGTACACTATAAAAATGTCATTAATTTACCTGGTTTTATCCTTAAGTTTCTTTCCCTCAGGACAATACTCAAAATATATATTATCGATTGGATAGCACATTGTTAATACAGGTCCTCAAAAAATAAAAAGATCCTACCTAATCATACATTTCGGGAAAAATTACATTTTAGTCATTTTGAGTGTTTGAACAAATAGCAGAATTGGCGGCAACAACATCGTAGTGACATTACCAAATTGGTCAGTTAGAAGTTCCCATGTGTGTAGTGACGACAGCTTTTGAAAAATTCTTTAATTTCATATTTTTTGTCTGATTTTGTCAAAACTTTCACAATTTTTCTGCTTTCTGTAAGAGCAACTTGCTATCAAGGTTAGATTTATCAAACAGGTGAGGTCTGTTACACCATCAATTTCATGTGACATTATGAATAGTAGTTGACATATATTCCATGCCTATCTCAAGGCCAGTCATATTGTGTTTGAGGTAAGAGAAGAGGAAATTATCCCTCTGACTCATCGAGTTTGGGGCCAAGGAGTATAAACCTTTGAAAAGTTTATGTAACTATATAAACAATGGAGAATAATTTCTTTGCTGCGCTTATAGGCCTTTGTAGTTGTCACATGTAGTTAAGTTCAAGCACAAATGGCTGATCATTTCAAAAATAGAGATTAAAAATACCTATGCGAAGTCTACCATGATATTGAGTTGATTTCAATAAAAGCAGAAAAATGAGAAAAATAGACCAGTGGAAATTTGAGAAAAATCAGATAAAGGATGACAAAATTAAACTTTTGAATTGTAAATGATCAAATGTAAATTGGCAACTCTCTGTCATGCTTTTTTGACCATCAAATGTAAATTGGCAACTCTCTGTCATGCTTTTTTTGACCATCTCCATTTTTTGTACTGAAAATTTCATAAATGTCTATTTTCTTGTTTGTTAATGAAGGTACTATTTAAAAACTATTGAGAATTAGGTGGGTGTATAATTGAATATTTTCTTTAGAGAGAAAAAAAGGAATTGTTAGTATGGCGCAAATTGGAAAAAAGTGATTGAAAGTACTTCACAGTGTTCCATTTTGTGTTTGATCAAGTACTCCTTCAAAAATCCATACCTTTCACAGTTCGAGCGATCGCCAATAGGGTAAAAATGCCCGGATGCAGGTATCGGGGTGCGTTTGCTATGCAATGTGGGACAGCTTTTGTGACCTAGTTACTTCCGGAATCTGACCGGTCTGTGAATGACCTGGCGGCCGTGCATAACCTCTCAAATCAGCTTTCCAAGATACAGCTTTGTCATTTAAGTCTCGAACAGAGCCGCCCGCAGCGGGCACCCGTCGTCGCTTTCTGCCGGACGCCTCCCGGTCGCAAGGCTCAATAACGCTGTAACATTCAGCGGCTCTCCGTACTAGCAATTCTAATTCGAGTTTGCGTTTTCCGTTGCATGGAATGCCTCTTTCTGTCAGAAAAGCTTTCAGCTGCAGAACGGTCATATTCTTGAAGTCTTGAGAAACGCTCGCCATGACAATTCTACGATTACCTTAACTTTTATTAGATAAGTTTGAAGAAAAATTCCTGAAGTGTGTACCGCGGTTACTGTAACTTAGCATCCGTATACACCGGAAGTACACAGGTCCTGGAAGTTGAATGAGAATTCGCCAAAAACGGTACATCCGGGCATTTTTACCCTATTGGCGATCGCTCGAATTGTATTGGATTTTCCCTCAAACTTTCACTGACCTGTTTCTCTCTAATTTCCAGCGTGGATATGCTATTTAGCTCTACAAGTTTTGTCCTGTTATGCATTATGAAATTAGGATAGTGCCTTGTGAACCAGTGGACCTGTTGTGGTTTAGTGGTTCATTCACTTCTTTTTCAATTTGATGGTTCAAATCCCTGCTCAGTACTAAGGTTTTTTTGAAAGACAAAGCTACATTTACTAATCCCCTCCCCGGTGTAAATGAGTACCTAATAAGGCTGATATGCTTGAGTGTTGCATGGGTCACTCAGCTTTACATTGTAGAAGCCATAAGCACTTACTTGCAACTGGAAAGGGGCTGTGGGAAAACATTGTTATTATCATTCATTTAATACTGATTTAGGTCACAGTTTTATAATAAAATATTGATTTCCCAATTTCTCTAATGTTACAAATCTATATGTATATGTACACAGGTACAGCTCTCAAAAGTTTAAGGTCTAGAAAGTCTCTATGTTTCCATAGATCTCGTGCCCCTTCCTGCTTCTGTCATATATTTTCTGTTCTAGTTCAATAAATAAGTCTCATGAACAAACGTTTAAATTTTATGAAAAGGGAAAAAGCTTTTTGCATGGCTTGACCATTAACAAAGTTATCAGCAATGTGTCAAGAAAAAACTATAAATGTATTTTTGAAAATATGTGTGAACATCATTTGTTTGTGACAAGTAAAAAAACTCGTTTGTGACGAATAAAAATGTATCACTATGGACACACAAGTGACAGAAAATGCAATCCTGTATAATTATATATTGTTATGATCATAAAGAGGTACATTCCAGAGTAGAATCTGAAACCTTGGATCATAATAAGTTGGGTGAAAATGAAAGGGAATTGAATTATATATATATATATTTTAGAATCATCAAAACTTTTTGATTATGTTTGTGGTAAGATACCGAAACAATGAATCTAGCTATTGCAGTGTACAATGTGTCCTGTTTAGAGAGAACTCTTCATTTTAGGGAGAAACAAGAATGGACTTTAAAAGACTCAAGTTTAACACACGTGTGTAATGTAGTGTGACAAATCATTCTTCCGGAAAGGTTTTTTAGCGTGGATGTATCACAGTGCAATAAAAAAAAAAAAAAAAGAACTAACAGGTCATTCAACCGAAAGCGCAGTGTATGTGGATATGATTGCCATGTGTGGTTGAGAGTATTCCTCCCAAGACTTATTTCATGATCTCCTTTATTTCAAATATTGAACTTTGATTAATGAAAGTAGACAGTAATTACACAGTGTAAAAGCCCCTAGTTATTAGAAATGAGCCTGCTTTAGAAGCAAACACTTGCAGACATGCAGTATAGTTTATTCCTTAAAGATAAAATTGAGTTCTGGTCATGATATTGAATTGTAAAAGAAACTGTCTCAAAGCAATTGGGAGAGGTTGATTATATGTATAGTATATAAGAATTGGTGTATGCTGTAAGATTTTGGAATCCCCAAAACAAGAATAAATTGACTCAAGCTAGAGAGTCACATGCACTGCACACAGAAACTTGTATTTGGGACTACATACACATGTTTGGCCCCAACATTTCAACTGTTTCTTGTCATATATCGAATATAACAGCATTTGAAGAGCAGTCGTTGTCTGGAATTTCTACTATGATCTTCTTCCAAACTGACACAAAAGGAATGAGACAGAAAGCTCACAAATTATTTTTTTACCTTTCCCAGAACTCGACCTTCCATTCAAAATATATAACTTATGGGTACATGTAAGTTGTACATTCATTGATTATTCATAGGGGGAAAAAAAAGTAGTCTGTATGTAACCCCCTTTTCCGAGTAATAGATTCATTGTATAGCTGTACGAAGACTGTATAGCTATACAATAAGTAATTAATTTTTCTTGTATGAACATTGTATAACGAAACGTTGTATAGCGTTATGCAGGTTTGGCATCGTTTTGAACGAAAGCTCATTAAAGAATCAGCATCCTCTGGTAGTCTGAATGTTGTATTGTATGAAAACCATATAACTGGGTGGGGCTTATCATGTGTTTATGTGCTGATGTGGCCTAATCAGCTTTAAGGGGACTATGAAACGGGCTCTGTTCGTGTGTGCGTGTGTGTGTGTGTGTCCGTCCGTCCGTGCTTCCGTCTGTCCGTGTGTGCTCAAATGTTAGAAAATGCTACTTCTCCGTCATTTCTTGGCTGATTTTGATTCCGATTGTTTTATCTGATAGGGCTGGGTGGGGGCTTCCAAACTTCTACACAGAATTTTGAAATTCATTAATTATGCAAATTTATGCAAATTTATTCAAAATTGACGAAAAATGCTACTTCTCTATTTCACATCAGATTTTGATTCCGATTGTTTTATCTGATAGGGCTGGGTGGGGGCTTCCAAACTTCTACACAGAATTTTGAAATTCATTAATTATGCAAATTTATGCAAATTTATTCAAAATTGACGAAAAATGCTACTTCTCTATTTCACATCGGATTTTGATTCCGATTGTTTTATCTGATAGGGCTGGGTGGGGGCTTCCAAACTTCTACACAGAATTTTGAAATTCATTAACTATGCAAATTTATGCAAATTTATTCAAAATTGATGAAAAATGCTACTTCTCCTCTATTTCACATCGGATTTTGATTCCGATTGTTTTATCTGATAGGGCTGGGTGGGGGCTTCCAAACTTCTACACAGAATTTTGAAATTCATTAATTATGCAAATTTATGCAAATTTATTCAAAATTGACGAAAAATGCTATTTCTCCTCTATTTCACATCGGATTTTGATTCCGATTGTTTTATCTGATAGGGCTGGGTGGGGGCTTCCAAACTTCTACACAGAATTTTGAAATTCATTATTCATGCAAATTTATGCAAATTTATTCAAAATGGCTGAAGGTTCATAATGTTTTCATGTTTTATATTTCAGTTGTATACATGCATTGTTGGTATTCTCTTCTTTTGCATGCAGTTACATTATTTTTTTTTCACTAAAGTTTTTCACTGAAGTTTTAAGGTTCAGGCTAGTTAATTTCCACAGATCTGCACTTCCGGCGGGGACATTTATTACGCATTGCGTAATTTACTCATTCACTTGTTTTGAAGGCTCCATCGCTGTTCAAGACGTAATCTGATACAAAACCATTCGGTGTCAACTGACTTCATAAAAACTAGTTTTTTCATAAGATATTTCTTTACAGTACGATACTTTTGTCAAGTGTGTACGATTTCTTTGTAGGAATCTCATATAACTCTCTTGTAATCTGAACAGATTGCCTATGTCTTTCTTCAAATACCTGAATGATATATATGTAGTTTGAAAGCTTCATGCAAAATACTTACCTTTTATTTTTCAAAGTTTTTTATGCTGATTTGGCAAACAGATATATGAACATTGACATACTGCACATAATCGACACTTAAGGAATAATTTCACTGGATGTTTGTCTTAAAAAAGAAAGGTGGCTATGACGCTTTGGATTCAATTTGCATGTTATCCAGTTCCCCTCCCACAAATTGAAATAGTACCTATGACCCTACTTAGTCTCTTATCTTTCCAGACTTAGTTCAGTATTGTCCAGAAATACATGTACATGTAAGGCTCCTCATTCAAATAGTAAAAAGTAGTTACGAAGAGAGTCAGGAGCTATATGATTTGTAAGGGTGCATCCTATTAGCAAAATTGTGATTATGTGACATATTGATATATTACGCCTCTCAGAGAAATTTTGAATTTGTAGGTTCAGATATCATGTTACTTTGAACTGCGAGGCGTGCAGTATTTATTTATACAACAGTTTGTTGCAACTTGCAAGCAATTATTGATGTCGCTGGCGGCATGTACTTTCACTTCCGGTAGCTGTCTTGAAAACTAAGCAGTTTTACCTTAAGTGCGTGCATGTAATTGAGAAGAGATAATGATGGTTGGTCGAAAGTAGATTAAGAAAAACGTCACGCCATGTACAAATTAAAAATCTTCTTTTGACATATTTAGAATGTTTATTTGCAGGTCTAGTGGGAGGAAATCCTGCTTCAGCTACCAGAATAAGTTGAATGACATACAAATGTAGGAAAGTGCTTTGAAAGCTTTACTAGTAATCTAGCAATAGTTGTGTTTGTGTTGAAACCCAGAGACTGTTGTCAAATTGATTAGCATAGAAGGATGGATCGTACATGAATGATGGGCTGGATTGTTGTCAGCCGCCACTGTAGACCAAATTACTAATTTAATTCAATATATACTTCCTGAACAAAAGTTGCTCTGGACTAGACGACTTAAATGCTTGGCAGAGGCTTGCCTGACATAGCAACAACTAATGTAAGCAAAAATGGATTCCATCTACAGAGATGTCATGCATATATCAGGTGAATGAAGTAGTTTTAGTAACCAGGGGTTCTGGAGAGGAACATGCTTAGATTTAAATACATGTACCGTAATGTCACCAGTCGTGGCGCACCCTTGTAATACAGCTTCATTGGTGCAACAAACATTCCAAACTGTTAAGTGCATTGTTAGTTTTTATAGCTTCTCAAAAGTTGTTTAGTCCCTCTTGAGAATAATTAGGACTCATCTGGATGTAGTCCTCAAAGAATTGGAAAGATGATATGATTCATTTATCTGTAGCACTTTAATGCATCCTGCGCTAAAACGGCTGCCAATTAACGAAGTCAGTGCAAAGTATGAGAGCACCATCAACATAATATCTTACAATGCTTCCTGGTAGCTTTATATCACCCCTATGTTCAATCTTTATCTATATGTATATGATCATGATTATACTTGGCTGTTCATTATAAATACAGCTAACAAATATGCTTTCATATAATATAGGCCTGTGTGTTTACATTGAGTATCAAAAGTGCACATTAAGAATTTTGTCAGCTGGATTCCTTGTTCTCTGAAAATCAACTTCCTTGATGGTTTTTAATCATGATTGTTTTAAAATTCTATCAGGACTCAGTAACAATTGAAATGAAATTGCGTCACTGAAATTCAGTTTTACCATGCACATAATAATCTTTGTCTTTGTGGTCATTTCACATAGTTTGATTAGTTGAAACTGTTTTTCTTTTGGGTCCACGAGCAGTCAGACCATCATTTTGACATTTGTATTACAATTTGGGAGAATTCTGAACAAAAACAGACAACCTTCAGAGAAGAAGTGCAAACACTAATCGTGCAGACAAACATGAATCATGGCATGAGTATTGTCTGTTGCCATGGCAACACCAAAAGTGGATACTTCTATATTTTGCACAACGTGATTGAATTCCTAGGGCAAGGCCTATCTCCAGGGCTTGGATGTCCCATGAGCACTTGTTTGATTTCAATGCCTCATGAAAATTTCGAATTGTGAGGACGGTACAGTGTGTCTTTCTGTAGGTACACTCTACTGAGGAGTGAGTCAAGAACTACATGGTATAAACTTTGAGAGATTGTTTGACCAAGGCTTGCCTAGTAGTGACTAGTACCTAGTGCAATGCAATTATTTTTAAATTATAAAGAGTTTGGTGTGTTTCACCATGACCGTATTTCACATCATTCTAAAAGGGAAGTGAAACCGTTTCTAGTAACTAAAATCTTTTGTTTGTAAAAAGTCATGATAAGGGTCAATGATCAATCAAAGAAATCACACTTTCGAATTGTAAAGCCCGCTGAATTATAGCATGGATGGTATTCGTTCCCTCTTGAAACGCCGACATGCCGCGGTGCATGCAGCTGAAAATACAATGGCATCTTATTTTGTTTACAAGCGATTGATTCCTTTATTTTTTTAACGCTGCATTTTTCATCAAAATAATACCATGCAGGAAATTTAGAGTGAGGCAACAAATAAACATTTATACTGACGCTAGCGAAGTAAGAGAAATAAGTGAAGATGAGATGACAAAACAGGCACTGAAAATGTGTAAGATGTTATGGGGCATCGTCTGCTTAGGAAGGATTGCTCCCCGGTATGACGTCACATATCTCAGCAGCGTTCAAAGAGCTCTATAGGTGCTATAGCGGGGCTGTGTTATATCATTTTATAATTGATAATAATCATTACTTCAAATGTTTCCAAGTGTTGAATTTTGATGAACCTTGTTCAATCTAAGCTTCACCTATGCAATAATAAAAATTAAATCAATATTCAAAATCAATGAAATTCTACTTTAACTTCAGCCGTGGACCAACACTGTATACCTCACCCTAACCTAACCCTGTCCTAGAAACTACCTGGTAACCTAAAACCTAATTGCAACCCTAACCCTACAGTATATATCTTTCATGAAGTAAAGCCAAGGAGCTTGCCTAGTACCTTATTGGTAAAGCCCAGAGAAAATGTCTCTGGAGCGAATGTCGGATCACCCTGTGCACTCTGCATTCTGGACACGTCTGTACTGCTAATACTTCTTATCTCTTGTCGAATTCGGGCTCTGCAGCTGGTTTCACAAACCTCACTGTGCATGCTACTAGTTTATACGACATCATATAAATGCATCTACAAATGATTGTGTGTTTATATGTATGCTTCCACAGAAACTGTGTTTTTGGAGAAACACTGATTCAAAATGCACTTTTTTGTGAGTTTTACATTGGCGTTTTAAATTGGCGATTCTACAAAAATGACTGTGGACGCAACCGTGTTTTGAACTAACGTGTAACAAAAGGCTTATTCTGGCCTGAAAAATGGGAGCATAAATGCACCCAAAATCTTAAGTCCACCGCACACTACATGATCGTAGGGATGTCAGAGCAATCCCACGATTGTATACAATTTGAAACTGATTTGGCCCTTATTCCGGGTATGAGGCTGACAGCACTCGAAAACCATATGTGAAATTGAAATTGAAATTGAAATTGAATTTATTTCCACATCTCCATTTAAAAAACGTTTATAAAACATGCCAAGTATATGTACAAACAATAGCATAATACAAACAAGTATACAAAGAAAAAAAAAAGAATAAATGTAAATGTGGTGGGATCATAAAAAGTTTGGTAAAAAACTTGTAAACATACTTGTAAACATGATCCCATTTCACATGAAAACAAAAAAATATACCAAAAAAAGGTAAAGAAAAATACAATAGAAAAATGTTTAGTATTCATATTGTTCAGAACCTGAATCAGGTAGATTTTGTTTGTTAAATGCCCTCGATTTATTTCCAAAATAGATCCAAATTGGATAGTATAGTTTGTGGTAGGCTTTAGACTTTGTTCTCAACTTAGTAACTTTATTTGCACTTTTCTGTATGTATTGCTGGGCATGTATGTACATGTAGGTCTTCTGTAAATTAATTTGCAGTGATTTATGTAGCTGTTAAAATAGAGGAAATATTGTCTGTTTAGAGAAGCTCTAGTATTTTTATTGCACTTCTGTCAAATGATAATAAATGTACATGTAAAGATGGACATGTACATATGGACATGTCAATGAAGATCTTCTGCAAATTTGTTTGGAATGATGTAGTTTGTATTAAAAAATGAAATGTAATTGTTGTCTGCTTGGGGCTTGAAGGGCATTTTTACTCTATGTAATGTCATTAGTTAATACCATTCTTGCTTTTACTACTGCAGCTTTCTGTGACAAATGTAAATTAAATGAAATAGTGTTTTGTATAACAAAATAACCTCTTTCATTAATATGTTGTCAAATTTAGTGAAATCAACCAGCTCCCAGTATCTTACCCCAGATGAGAATTGATTTGGAAATATGTATTTCCCAATCCTATTCTATATCATTTTGTTCCATTTTTGTTTTGATTTACGATTGTTAAGAGAAATAATCATAAAGCCATTCTTCCAGTCTTGTCGAAAGGAGCATTGACTTCTAGAAGGTAGACGAATGCTGTCAGGAATCCTGTCTTGCTTTCCGTGTTGGGTTTCGGAAGCTAGTTAACAATAAGTTGAAGGAAATTTCCTCATCAAGGTCTGGACTACATTCATTTCCTGAGAGTCATTTCCTGTGTTTTAAAGGAACAGTCGCATGAATTATCTCTGCAAATTAACTTATATTCAGGCCTGCCTTGTATGGAAATACATAGTCAAACAGAGGTGGCGATTTTTTTTCACGGCCATTGGAGGAGGGGGGGGGGGGGAGATGAGACTAGCTAGTAGCTACCGAGGGGAGGGGTTCTGTGATGGTTAGACCCCCCCCCCTAAAAATAAAGAGAAAGAAGATATTGCATTTTGCAATTTAAAAACTTTGCATTCTGGTGAATTCCTCAGTAAATTATGTTTATTATTTTGCAAAACGAGGGAGAAAATTTTTCAGTTTGAAACAGCTTTTTAGAACACTTTCGATCACAAAGGCAAATTAATTTTTACATAAAAAATCTTGGGGGGGGGAACCCCCTCAAATATTTCCAGAGAGAAGTGTTCCCTTCCCCCCCCCCCCCCCCCCCCCCACCGTGGTTGACATTGTCTATTGTAAAACACAGGGAAATCTCTGAAGGTTAAGAAGGTTGAGAGAAGGTGGAGTTAATTTATGAGCTTTCTCATTTCTCTTTTGTCAGTTTGGAAGAACATCATAATGCGAGCGACCAAGCAAGAACAATTTCCATTTGGAATAGTGAATCTTTGCATTTTAGGGCACTTAAAGGGTGACTAAATTAGAAAGAAAAAAGGTGCTGTTTCCATGTATTTTTGCTTTCAAATCACGAATCTGGCAATTGATTGTCAAAATTATGTCTCGTTTTGGCGAAAAGGGGGGAAAAGTAGAGGTTTTGGGACCGTTCCTTAAAACTCGTGAGCTGATTGGCTAATTGACGTCACACCCCCAAGTGACGTATGAAGAGTAAGAGGCACAAGATCTGCAGGCTGCGGCAATGTAACATTGTACACACAATGCGGTATTTGACCCCTCTGTTCAACGGACAATTTATGAAAAAGGGAAATTAATCAATATAGTCTTAGGAGTGAATAATCATTATCAATATATTTTCTACAAGATCAGTGAACACTTTTGCCCCAATATACAGCTCTTGTTTTGTTTTTTAAACTTTTCTTTGAACAATGTTCTCATCCATCTGAGCTTGCCGAACGATAGTTTTGCATTGGTCTTAAACGCGTACACAGCCGTTTTATGCGTCTGTGCAATGTACTACACATCTTTAGTACGGCAACTATGTTCCCCCTGGAACTAAGCGACTGGTGAACGCTTTTGTTTGGTTTGTTGTTACTAGCTCTCGCCTTTTTTTTCCCTTCGCTTTACATGTACTATACGGTACAACTACTGACTTAGATTTTTGGCTGAATTCTTCGAGTAACTTAGAGAGATGGATAGTGATCGCGAGTCCGATTTGGAGGACTTTTTTGAGCCAGATACGAACTTTGATTTATCAGATGATTTATCGATCCCGAAAGAGAAGAAGCTCAAGTGCAGTGGCAAGGGGAATTCGACCATATATGTTTGAACCCCTCGCAGAAGACGCGCCAGGGCATGGTGAAGGGGTCGCGGGGGAAGGGGCCGCGGGTGAAGCTGCTGCAGCTGCTGGAGAAGAAAAGTGATCACTGCAAATTGTACTCCACTCGCTTGGCCCTTGCCACTCTGCCCGCGTGAGCATACCTTTGCGACCCACAATTTCCGTAGATTTTCATCTTTAGGAAAATGATGTACGTAGGCTTACATCATCTTTAGGGGTCTTGCTACAGCCCGCAACTATATACACCGATTTGGCATTATTGATGAAATTGTGTCCCAAAATCAAATTTATGCGATGCAAATGGTCGATGCGGTGAATGTCATGCTCGGCACCGGGCTGGGCCTGCCGGGGCCTGCGGACGCGCACGGTATATAGGTTGGTGGAATATTTTCCCTTACTTCTCGTACGTCACAGATCACGTGATCATGATGTCGCTTCGATGGGTTTTTTTAGGGGCGGGGCTTATGACTGTGTAAATCAGCAAAAATGTACTTTTCAAATGATTATGAAATACGACTGAATGCATAAAAAAGTGTATGATAGATATTTTTTGGCTCCTGATGACTCCTTCCTACGAAAAATGGGCAATTAATTTTCTATTTTAGTCACCCTTTAAGAGCCTGAACAGGGTGTTGTGGCATTGAAGGACTATTTGCTATCCTTTTTTTTTTCATTCTTCAAAATCTCTGGGAGGACAATCCCCCCCCCCGAATTTTTTGTGGGGGGGGGGGGGGACGTGTCCCGTCCCCCCAGCAGAATCGCCACCCCTGGCCTGCAGTCAAATCTGCCTTAAGAAGAAGGTTGAGTTCTAGGAAATGTGAAAAATAATTTGTGAGCTTTCTCATTCCTCTTATGTCACTGTGGAAGAACATCATAGTATTAATGTCTTTAGGGCTCTTCAAAATGCCCTCATTTTATTATGAAATTTTATTAACCAACAATAAAGAGGTTTGAATATATGGTTGTGTCAGTCTCTGTATCTTTACAGAGCAGCTTTACAACAGGATGTACAAATTTTAAAGTAATAAATTACAAGTGAGAAAACAGCCACAATAACAACATAGACAGCTAAAATGGATGTACAAATTTCACAAAAATATGTTCATGTGCATGCAAAGGTGACCTGTTATTTTTACTGATAAGCTAAGCTATGCATTCAACGTACTACAAAACTAATTTGGGAAGTGTGCCCTCTATAGTGATCTTTCTATACAGCATATCTGTTCCTTCTGAAGGAATATTTCTCAAAGATACTTCCTCTAATGCACATGAGAATCATGCGCATGTCTCTGTTGGTCTGTCAGTCTGTTTCTCTCTCTGTCTGTCTGTCTGTCTCTCTCTGTCTCTCTTTCATTCTCTGTTTTTTCCATGGTGGCCTATTTCATAGAGACTCTTCATCATAACTTTTTAACTACTTAGGCTTATTATCATCATTCAATGTAGTATCTGACTTAACCCCAACTTTTTTGTACATCATATTAGGCTTTTGATGAAAAACAAAACAATTGTAGTTTTGTTTCTTCTCATAATTTGTTTTCTGTCAATTTTGCATGTAACTAAAGTTGATCACAAATTGCTTGTGATTTTAGGCACTCATTTATTGTATCAAGCAGAAATAAGTTTTATGGAATAGTTAATGTTTCTATGATAATTTTTTAAACCATAATCTTTTTTTTTGTGATTGAGCTTATCAGGTGTTTCAGCTAATTATGCAAGTTTGCCATGCTAATTTTAGTTATAAATTGAAACATCATGTTCTTTATGCATAAAAAAGGGGGCTATGCATAAAAAGGGGGCTGAGAGTAAATTATACCATACCAAGGAGTTACAAGGCAAAGCTCCTTTATTTGTCATTCTGTGCATGGCATTATGGAGGAGTCCCATGTGCTTGCATGTTTCTTTTGGTGATAGCTCCCTCTACAGATAGTGTTTGAATAATGGGTGTGACCTGCATCAGTTATATAACAAGCACATGGTCTGTACAGCACTCTATGAAGGCCTACATAAAGTGCTCAAGCTCTGTTAACCTGGTGAAACTACATATACTTGTACACTTGGCAAAAACACACAACACAATATGTACATTAATATTTACTAGAACTGCTTAGACTTTAAAAAGAGATGTGATATAGTGAATTTCTACATTCCAGTCCAGTTTTTATAAAATTGCCAGAGCCCCACTTGATAACTCATTTGTAGAGCTCTATATTCATTCACTTACTCATGGCATAGATCTGCATATTGTAGAGATTTATTTGTTTGTTCAGTTCTGTTACAGATAGTAGTTAATGGATAAATAGTCTAAATGAATGGTATTACACTTCTGGGGGGTGTTTCATAAAGAGTTAAAGGTATCGTACAGTAGTGGGAAAGGTGGCGCTTTGGATATTTAACTACTTTGTCAGCTGGAATGGAAATTACTACATATACTGTTGTGAAATGATTAATTTCAAACGTAGGTGACGTTTGTTTGAAGAAAAATGGTTTAGAAATGGCTAAAATATCCCAAAAAATAAACATCGAATTACAAGCGCGGTACCGCGTTGACAGTTCACCCACGTGTAAACAGTGTGTGCGAACCGCTGTGCGCCGTTGAGCCGGGAGCGTCGGGGTAGGTGGTCCTTAGCGAGGGTATAAGGTAACCGTTGATATTCAATCATTTGAATTATTTTACTGAAAATCACCGGAAATCATGAATAGAATACCGGATTATCTCACTCATGTATCTTTTTATGCAAGCCGAACAATATGAGACTGTTTTTGAGCAGTTTCACGCCAACTTTCATTTTGCTACCACTACTGTTTATTACCTTTAAGTGCCAATGCACATACGGTATTAAACGCGTAATCTCATTGGTAGATTACCCAATAGCGCGCGTCCCCTGAGCATAATCTGACCAATGAGGTGATGTGTCATATACCGCACGCAACTAGGAATTTAAGTGCGACTTTAAGTCAAACTTAACTTTTTGAAACACCCCCAGAATAATTATTTCTATTTCATTGCACTTGATAAGAATACATCAATTTGATTTGATAAAAAAAAAAAAAAGATTTAGATCCTACCAAGTCTTATTTTGAAGAATAAAGTAGCTAGTGATTTTCACAGAACAAAGTGTACTTATAAGAATAATGTATAAAATAGGTCTATTTATTTCATTTTTCTTTAGCCTTGTGTAAGTTTAATGCATACACTGAAACATTCATATATACTGTTGAATCCGGTAGCCAGTACTGCAGATCATGTAACATTATAAGGCAAGTTTAAGTTTAAATAAATAGAGGGTAACAATTCTAAAAATGTTAAGCTTTGTTTGCTAGTAAGGCAAGTCATTCTTTTAAATTGTTTATTTTTTCATAATGTTCTTATTTCAGTGATCAGGGTAAGCAAGTACTGTGGTAGTAAAATAAACTGTAAAAACCCATTTGCCTTCAGCTTCTCGTTGCACAGGTATTGAATTGCTGGAAACCTATTCATGATCAGGGCTTTTTTGCAGTCCTGATGATTTTCAAGTTGTACTAGCTTCTCCAGTGTTCTGACACTGAGGTGAGGTTGGATGGAACACCCCATGTATATGAAGGAAAACATCATCTAGGCCTATGTGCAGACCAAAGCCTATTCTATACAATTCAGTGTAAAAATTAAAATTTCTTTCGCAAGGGCTACTTGAAAGTCCACCTATTGTGTTCAGTGATTTTAGAGCACTATGGCCGATGGGCAGAAATATTATTTGACGGTGGCTCTTTTTTCAAGAGTTTTGGGGGCTAATCGTCCTTAGCCTCTGCTTACTTTTTTCACTGCTATACATTCAAATGAAAATTTTCTGTCCTGAAATGAAGTTCTTTTCTTTGGAGGAAGATTCTCAAGATGTATTGATTGAGAGAAAGGAGCTGGTCTATATAATGTTTTGTAGGTATATTTCGTGTCAATAGTAAAGCAACAATAAGGAGCTGCGTAACTTTCTGAATACTCTGTAGCAGAGTTGAAGTGATGAATGGAAAGCTGAATAGAGGAAAGTGGGTGGAATGAGGAGAGAATAAATGAGAGAGAGGAGAATACATGGTATTCCTCACATGTAGGAGAGAATAACACCTTCTCTGACAAAGAGGAGAGTGAAAGGAAAAGAGCGCTAAGCATTACAAAGGCAGTATAGCTGCTTCTTTAGAAATATAATCAAATTCTCAATGACTGGGGATATGCCTGTGTAATGGCAAAGATGAGGGTATCTGGTAGGCCAGCTCGCTATGGGGTTCTGGTCATCTTCAGAAGCACATGGTTTGCAAAGCCTGTGCTTGGATAATAAAGGCAGAAAGGCGGGAATTGCAATAGGCAGCATGTGAGGGGTGGTAATTTAAAATCTTTAATTCCACACCCCCCCCCCTTCCTCGCCATCTTTATCCACCTCATGTATGGAATAACAATTCTCCTGACATAACACAAAAGGGTCAGCCTAAGAAAAGGGGAGAAATCCATTTCCTCTTTTCAACATTTCATGTGCAAGACCCTGATTTATTCCTCTTTTTTTGTGCTACAAAGAAAAAATGAAACTTAGTTTCCTGTCACAAAATTTTAACTTCATTTATTCAGAAAGTTAGCTGATAAAACACCAACCCATCTCTTATCCTTTGTGGAGAAATGGTAAAATTTCTTGTTTTTTGGAAAAAAAAGTTATAGGGCCTATGTTTTGCCCACATACTTCATTTAGTCTTAAACATAATTCATTTTAAAGAAGGTTTTCAATATTTTGGATTTTTCTGGATTTTCTTGAATACTGTGCCCCCTTAATTCTTAGAAAATTCTTGAATAAAAAAAATCTGGAGAGGAAAGGAGTGTTCAGAAATTCAATTTTTCAGCAAAGTAAAATTGTCATGAAAGAGAGGTTGATGACTAGTGTCAATTTTTAAACGGGACAGTAAAGTTGTATTGGTCATGCCACTTTTGTACTTCTGAACTTTGCAAAAGGAGTGCGTCAAGAAAAGAAAGCACAAAGTTTGTGTCAAACTTGTGATAACTTTTACAGCTGCTATTAATAATCGCTCATGTTTCCTCTGTGCTTTCGAGCTCGGGTCTGTGGTTACGTTTCTCACACCTTTTTCATTGTTGCTCTTTCATCTGTGCATTCAGATAATGTTCATAGTTTTCATACTAGAGCATTTTCATTGCCGGCTCTGAGCAAGCAGCTTGAATTTGTATGTGCACGGGCATTTTTTGTGGTGGACACGCTATTTGTTAAACACCTAAAATTATACTGGTGCGCGCGGCACATCATAGTGCGTACAATATGAAAGCATATCAAGGTCAATTGTACTTGGTATAAATAACCTTTATCTGCAGTCTGCACATGTGCAAACTGTAATGACAAACTGGCTTATTTAGATAAATTCATTCTGTCTTACTTGTGATTGCCTCAAGAAAATGCTGTTAGCATTGCTAATAGATGACAAGTATTGACCATATGACAGTGACAAATCTTGTGAAAAAAATTGGACCTTAAAATTTTATTGTCATGCTTACAGGACCACTTTATGTTTAACGTAGTGATAAATTATCAGAAAGGCACCGATCGATCACAAGGCCGGGTGCCAGTAGTTCTATCTACCAGTTTCAATCACATTCTGGTCATACGGTAAAAGGTACTATGACAGGGTTCTCAGCTATCCTGGAATTAGAGAAAAGCTAGGAAATGGGTTCCCTCTTTTCCAGTCATGGAGAAGTCAGGGAACTCAAGAAAAATCAGGGGATTTCATTGGCGGGAAAAAAGTAGTCAGTTCTATTTTGTATTGTGTCCAAACAGCCTATCTTCTAGTTACTGGATGATCAGCTGTGGTAGATTTTTAGGATGTAAAATGCCTCCTTTAATAATCCTATAATTTTGTTCTTGTCATCCCCATGTATGGGCCTGTAGATACAGTACTGTAATTAGTACTGATTTATTTTCTTCTTTACATTTTGCCTTTGATACCAGTAAACTGGGGTAACAATATACCGTTAGTTACCAAGGTTGTGTGATATAAGCTATGTTCATTTGAGACTTAGTAGTTTTAAAACTCTAAGTTGGCGAAACTGTAAGTTAACGAAACAATGGCTCACTAACCACGACGAGGGTTCGCACTGGCCCGAAACAACGACGCTCATTGTTCTGAAACTACAAGTCGAGCATTAGTCATTTAATATTAGCAGAGAGGTCATCGTTAACGAGATTGCTAAACTTAAAGTTTGTTCCGTAACTATGAGGAGGAGCCCCCCCCCCCCCTTGCTGCTCGTGGTTTCGGCGTTAACAACAAGCGAGCTTGTGGTTCTAGAACTAGGAGTAAACTTTAAAGTTTCGAAACAACAAGTCCTTTCATATGGTCTCAAACTGCAAGATAACTTAAAGTTTTGAAACTACAACAAGTGAAACTTAAAGCTTAGCTCCCTCTGTGTAAACCTGACTATACTATAGTTACAGAAGAGAAACCTGGAGTATTGTATTACATAACTGCTCCTTGTGGATTGGTTAAGTGACTCTTTCCTGAAAAAAGTGGATAATGTAAAATCAGAAACTAGCAAATTTGGTGAATGGTCCATCTGACTCAAGAAAGAAATTGATGAATCACAACACAGAATCATTGTCATTTGCAAAAGTTTGTAGATGCAAAATATGCCAGATTTGTTTTGATGTGGCAGGTGTGAATGTAATATAGGCCTACATTTATTAAAGTTACAGCTTTCTTTGATCTTTGGATTTGAAATACATTTTGATTTAAGATGTTAAAGCTTAATGAGGAAAATGTATGTTTAGGCCTCTTTGGTGATTGATTATCTTGGTTTGGTATTACAGGTTCCCTAAGAGGATTCATTCAAACCATAAGACATAGGGGATGAGCAGTTTGGATTTATTACATAGGAAATAATACAGGCTGTGATGAATATGATGAATGAACGAATATACTCATACAAGAAGACCTACAAATAACTTCAATTAGCGCGTCAAAATGTGTATTAATAGGCAAATTCAAATCCAAGTTCCTGCTGTAGATGTTTTATGAGCCTGTGCTTGTTAAATGCATTGATGACCAAGATAATGACTGGTCATCCTGCGAACCGCATCCCAAGCAGGGACCTTCATTCGGCATCCGGTTGCCATGACAACAAAGACGTATGCCAAAGCTCTCATCCAGCTGATGCAAGCCAAGAACGTAATTGTTTTCTCAAGACAGCTCTGGATCAGGGTTACCCCCCCCCCCCCACCTCCGTCCTTGTTAGTTTCTTCATTAGCAAACAATGGAGGGCAATGATTTCACGCTCTACAATTCCCCTCGCATAAATTTTCATTCTCTGTATGCTATGCTAATGGAGTGATGTAATTTGCATAATGAAGTAGTGTATGAGCACATATTGGTCATTTGGCCATTTTCCTGATATGTTCATGATAATGAAACTTGCACACTTGAGAAGTAGGAAAGAAGAAAAAAGGTGATGATGAAATTCAGCTTTTACAGCAAGGAATGTGCATCCCTCTACATAAAGGCCTCAATTTAATTGTTATTCATTATTTATTCCTGATCATCATGTAGATAACTCTTACAAAAAATAGAATGTAGGCTACTTACATTATGTAGAGATAATCTTTGAGGTCTGGTAGTAGTACCACTAGCAGTCGAAAATGAATTCTTTAAACCAAATCCAACACAATAATTATCACCAATAGTCTACCAAGTGATACCAGTAGAAAATTAGAAAATTTGTACTTGCTGCATAATTTGCAAAATAAGCAAGGCATTCTGTGAAATGTTTAGGTTATGTCTTAGCCACATATGTTCTGAGAATGTAAAGCCTTTGTACATGTAGATGTACATTCCCACTGGTACACATATCAGTTTGGGCTGTTTTCAGGGTATTATGGTTTCCATCAAGTTTTGTGTCATTTGTTTACATTTGCTTGGACTTGACAACACCATAATTAAGTTTAATTAAGCTTCGATGCGAGTACTGTAAATCGGCTCATCAACATAGAGTGTAATTGTATTTTTTCAGTGTCTTCCTGTCTTCTTTACCGATGTTCTGGGACATGAAACTAAATTTCTAATCCGTATAGGACCCTCTATCAAATGTCCATGTCATGTAAATTCCTCTCTTCAGCTCTTCCTGCATTCCTGCTGACCATCTGGGTGGGCTCAAGGTCTGTGGTCAGTTAAGGAGAGAGAGAGAGAAAGAGAGAGAGAGAGAGAGAGAGAGAGAGAGAAAAAAGAAGGGGGGGGGGGGTATACTGAAAACCCAAATCATGAATGGGCTCGTGTCTTTGCTAGTCTTGTGTCCAGCATACAAGAAAAGCATTTGTTATTCTTCTGTATTGCTATAACATTGTTTCTAATTTCTCGGCTTAAAATAAAATGCTTAGCCTGTATTCCGCTATTATCGGGCCCTGCTAATTTGTTTTTTTATAAAAAAAAATCAGAGAAGATGATAAGAAATGTATTTGAGGACAGTCAGACAATTACTGATGTATTTTCTCTCGGTAAAATAAAAATTGAATAGTACAAATTGGTATCTTCGTAATGAGGCTTCATCATAGCTCTTTTCTCAAGAAACCTGATTTCATCATGCCTTTACGTATGTTATAGATGCGTGCTGTGATAACACTCCTTGTTTAGATTCGAACCCACAACTTTTTTATTGAGCTTCAAGTGGATGAATCACTCTACTATGGTGCTCACACAGTAGTTTTGTTCACACGATTCGCTTGTAGTTTCAAAACTTTAAAGGAGAATTAACCCAAGAATATAAATGTACTAATGTTCAAAGGTGTAATATATTCTTAATCATTGGCCTGTATCACTTTAGAAATAAAATATCAGAAAAGGGTTTAAATCAAGACATTCTAGCACACGGTATCATCTGCTTGCACTTTACATGGGGGCTGCCATTTTCTTGATGATATGGAGTTGTACATGAACCATTGGAAACCGTTCCGGTCAGGAAGATATTTTTAATCCTAGAGCTAAATTGCTTCTCTTCATTACAAAAAATCCCCATATATGATGGAAAATACATAACAGGTGTATACATATATTCTAAAATTTGAAATTTATAGATTTCTTTTTAAATTCTCTGGTTTTGCTAAATAGAAATCGATTTCTTGGGCTTGCCTGGCAGAGCAGAACATAATTTATACAACCCGAATTCTGACTATGGAAGTCCATTATCTCAAAGCAGGTGAATGCATAGTTTGTCACTATTGACGCTCGGGAAAGCTATCATCCATAAATTTGAATTAATTTTCTCCATCGCGTACGTCATAGTATCAAGAAAACAGATTTCTATTTAGTAAAATAGTAATTTTCAAAGAAACATAAAACACATTTTCGTTTTTGGAATATATGTATATATCTGTTAAATATTTTTAATCTCAAATGGGATTCTGTATCAGGAAGAAAGACAATTTTGCAATCAGATTAAAAATATCTTTATGTACACATCAAGAAAATGGCAGCCCCCAGGTATCGCTAGCAGACGATAAATTTTGCTGGGAAAATCTTGATTTATACCCATCTCGTATATTTTAGTGCAAAACTACGTAGGACAACAATATTCAATAGATTACATCTTTGAATATAAGCACATTTATATTTTGAGGTTAATTCCCCTTTAACTTGTAGTTATCTTGTAGTTTCAGCCGGTATGAATGGACTTGTGGTTTCGAAACTTAAAATTTACTTGTAGTTCTAGAACCACAAGTGAGCTCGTGGTTAAGGCCGAAACCACGAGCAGGGGGGGGGGGGGTCCTCCATCGTAGTTAGGGCCCATGTGAACGGAATAAACTTTAAGTTTCTTAGGCTTGTGGTTCAGGATGACCTTGCTGTTCATGTTAAATTTCCGGGTCATACCCTTCCCGCGAATTATGAACACAGGATCTGTATGTGTACAGTACATACAATCGGTAGTATCTACTTCCTGGGTTAACCACGACAATCGCTCGGCTTGTAGTTTCAGCTCGTTGTTTAGGGCTCATGTGAACCCTTGCAGCGGTTAGGGAGTCGTGGTTTCGTTAACTTAAAGTTTCGAAACCACAAGTCCCGTATGAACATAGCTAATAAAGAGCATATTAATTTGGCAACCTTCCTCTTAAATCTACAAGATATATCTTTCATTTAGTGCTCAAAGGTGAGTCAAAGACACAGTATGCATGCATGTCAAGGACTGCCAAAATGCCAGTGACTCTCAAGATGTTGACCCCTTGATTTTTATAACATTCTTTGTGTTCTTTTTAGTGCTTCCCAACTAACTCGAATTCGAAAATAAAGACCAGAAAAGAAGCATATTTCTTTCACATGGTTTGTCACATAATAGACCTTTCTTCAAAATTGTTCCCTTTAGCATAGAACTGACTCTCTTCTGTCTCTTTCTCTGTCTCCCCCTCTTTCTCTTGTTCTCTCTTTTTCTGACTCTCCTGTTATACTTTGAATGACCAGTACAGTAGAAACCTTGAGCAGCTCAAAACCGCAAATTGGCTGGAATTTTCAGTTTCCTCACCTCCCATGGTTTTGAAGTAATAAAAACTGGACATTGGGGCCAAGAGAAAGGGGAGAGGGACTTTTAGTGAGGACACATACCCTTTTTAGAACATGTGAGGTGTAACATAAAGTAACATGAAGTAGCACTTACAGTACTAGCAGATATAAAGCAGTCGTTTGATTTGCTGCAACACGTGATATCACTTTGAGGCATATTTCCATGTCAGACCTTTACTGCTGTGTTCATTCCTAATTGTAGTTTTTTGTCTTTTTTGTAGAAAATTGTTCATATTGTTAAATCCCCCCCCCCCCACCCATGACTGGAGTGTATTTCTTCATATTGAGTATAAGTAAAATTTGTTATGTTCTCTTGCGGAATTTTTGTAGTACTTTAACCAAACTTGGGCAAAAAAGAGGTCTATGGAGAGTGAAGACAACATGCACAGGTCATACTACATGTACATGTAGTTAGGAATAAGAAGGAAGTTTTCTATTCATGGTCAAGATAATTGCTTTATTATCTTTAGGCAGTGAGCTGAACATTATCAGGGCAGTGATAAGAGGAATCTATTTTGAGATCAAGCTTATGCAAGAAGAATTTTTGAAGGGCGGAGGCCTTGAAGTCCCTTGTTATTTCAGAGGGTCACCTTTCCCACCCTGGACCACTGGTAGAGGGGCACGCTGTGTTCCCCTTCCTCCAGGCACTCCTCATTTTTGATTGCCAGGGTCTTCTCACAAGGCATATTTAGGAGGTCAGGTAGGGGTCAGGGTAATCTCCCGATAATGGCCGAAGATAAACTGGGTACCCTGTTATGTAAGAGGTAAATTGATAGCAGACTCTTTCTTTTCTTTCTCTTCAGCAGTTATCCTGTTTGTTGGCCTGTCTGCTAAAACATTTATTGTTCTTATTGTAGTCTTAGGGGGCCAGTTGTTTGATGGGTGAAGGCAAGAAATAGACTGAGCTGTGAGTTTCTTACAACTTCTTGATTTCATTGATATTGATAATACAGACCTGCATGTGACACTTTTTATCATTTATAATTCATGTACAATTCAAGGTTAGATTGTAAAATTGAATGGTAGGCCTAAATATTTATGGGCATACGTTATATGACATTTCTCCATATAGTATTCTTAGAATTATGTATTGAAACTTGTAGGCCTAAAGGTCATAACAAGGTGAAATTGCATGATTTTTAGACATTTGTTACTTCCAATTCCATGCTGAGATTTTCTCAGATCTTTCTTTATATTTCATTTCAAGTAAAAATGTCAAATTTAAGAAGAAAAAAAAAAGAAGAAAAAAAAAGAAGAAAAAAAAGAAGAAAAAAAGAAAAAAAAAAGGTGTTGACAAAAGGAGAAGCAGGGGACAAGAAGCTAGAAATCAGTCTACTTGGCTTAAAAATAAGTCAGGTTCACACGAAGGGAGCTAAACTTAAGTTTCGCTTGTAGTTTCAAAACTTTAAAGGGAAATCCAACCTTAATAGCAAGTTGCTTTGAAAGAAAGAGGAAAAATCAGAGAAGCAGATTGGTGAAAATTTGAACGAAATCGGACAAGCAATAAGAAAGTTATGAATTTTTGAAAGTTGTAATCACTATGCTTATGAGAATTTCAAATTGGCCGAATAGGTAATGTCACTGTGATGTAGCTGTGGACAACTCCTCCATTCGCTCTAACACACAAAATGACTAAAATGTCACTTTTGAGTACAGCCCCGAGGGTAAAAGCACCTCAAAGAAAACCGCAAATTAATGACAAATGGGAAAGTTGTCCACAAAAATGTCACAATTGACTCACCAAATTGCCAATTTGAGATTCGCATAGATGTAGTGATCTCATTTTTCAAACTTCTATAACTTTCTTAGTCCTTGTCCGATTTCTTTCAAACTTTCACCATCCTGTTTTTCTTATTTTTCTGCTTTCATACAAATCATCTATTTACCAAGGTTGGATTGCCCTTTAAGTTAACTTGTAGTTATCTTGTAGTTCTAGAACCACAAGTGAGCTTGTGGTTAATGCCAAAACCACGAGCAGTGGGTGGTCCTCCATCGCAGTTTCAGACCATGTGAACGGAATAAACTTTAAGTTTCGCAAGCTCGTAGTTAGCGATGACCTCTCTGTTCATGTTAAATTTCCGGATCATAGCCTTCGCACCAGTTATGAACACAGGATCTGTATGTGTACTGTACACACAATTGGTAGTATTTACTTCTGGTGTTAACAACGACGATCGCTCAGCTTGTAGTTTCAGAACAACGTGCATCGTTGTTTCGGGCCCGTGTGAACCCTCTTCGTGGTTAGTGAGTCGTTGTTTCGTTAACTTAAAGTTTCGAAACCACAAGTCCCGTACAAACGTAGCTATTGTCTTTTCTGATTTTACAGTAGTCCATGCATAGGTTAGGCGTCCCTTTTTTCAGGAAAGAGTGAGTGATTTTGTAACTTTGCAGAGGTTTGATAAAATCCACAATCCCCTTGTAATCGTATGTAAATGATATGATTGTTTTGATTCAATAAAACACATTTAAAAAAAAAAAAAAAATCTGAGCTGCCTGGCTTTACATGCTATCATTGTATGTAATATGGTGTAAAAATGAAGCCCAGGAAAAAAAAAAGCATTCAAAATCATCATGTGCTTCACAAAAGTAAACATATGCAAGTGACCGGAAATGCCAGACTCATTTTAGACTAGTGTTAGACTAAAGTGTTAGACTAAAGCGTATGGCCATACGCTTTCGTAAATTGGAGTATTCAGTCATAGATATCTTAATGATAGCATTATATATTTGAAAACCTTTCTATGCCTGGCTATTTATTTATCCTTCTGAACATCATTATACAAGACAGATATTAAAATGCAACAATTTATTAAATCAAACCTCCACAAAGTTACCGAATCCCTTTAAAGGAATCAGGAATTATGATCTTCACAGTTCCATGGTACCAGCACAGTCCACAAATCTCAAAGGCCTGCACATTATTGAAGGTCATTTTCAGTTGTTTTGCATTGATACGAGTAAGATAGTTCCAGCTAAGCTGGATTAGTAGAAATTATCAGAGTGAAGCTAGCATTATGCAAATACTATGCAAAGGCATTAGACTTAGAGATACAAGTTCCCCAGTGATTAATCAAAAATCCCCTAATTGCATTAGAGATTAGCATACATTTATGGCTTCCCCAAAAGAAAGATCATGATATTGTATAGATCAGCAGAACCAGTAGGCCTATGTATAAAATTGATGTATTTCGGGCTATATTTTAAAGTGTTCCAAAATATGAAAAAAAATACTCACTTTTACACCTGATTGCGTTGAAAGAATGAAACACTATTGAAAACATTGTATTACCTGCATGTATTGTAGCTTATCGAATAATGAATGATTGAATAAATTCAAATATATTACCCCATCTCCCTGATTATACTTGTACCTTGTGAAATACATCACTACAGACTATAGTTGACCAAAATGTCCTTTATTTCCAAAACTAATAGTAGACAAAGTGGGATGAGACAAACTCTTGATTTAATCAAGAAAACAGGGGCAAAAAAAAAAATGTTTTAAAAAATATCTTGCCATAAAATTGAGGGAAGAAATGGTGTGAAATATAAAGAATAATGTAAAATTGTATTCAAGTGTGTCTAACCACATAAGTGATAGTATAAAATATATCACTTTATTACAAACAGCAATTCCTTCATGTTACAAAAAAACTTGAACTCGAAGTCAACTTGTGTTTGAGGAAAATTCACCATACATGATCTATTATGATAATTGTTGTGTAGGCCTATATTTCTTCCGTCATTTTCTTTGAGTCTTGTGACATATGAAAAAAATCAAGAATATTGATAAATAGGTACTTTCGATCCTATGCAAACTGCAGAAGTGATTTCATTCTCTGTTATGTTTAGTGCAAAAAACATATTTTTGAAAAACTCATTATCAGTTTGCTGTATTATTATTTATTATTTAATGTAAAAGTCAAGTATATGCCAAACTAAATTTATCAAGAGCCATAATCCAATCTTGAGCATGATATTGAAGCATTGATCTGTGTGTGATCAAGACTTCGAAATGCTTTTCCACAATAACTCCCTTTCTTCATTGCCCTAAGATTCTGAATAGAATGACGCAGGCTCCTTAGTAAATCAATTGTGCAAATAATTAGAATACAGGCCAGTACATTATGTAGGCTTTGTTCTGCTTATTACATAACAGGGCATAGAGAAATCAGCGCTCGATTGATGATTAGCACCCAGGAACGTGTTATTAACATGTGTAGCTGCGCTGGTGCATTGCAGCTCTTTGAATTTGCTATTTCCTGATGAATATTCCCTTTAATGAGATACAAAAAACCTACCATGGCCAATGCTCAAAGGGCCCTACACCAGACTTATTTTTATGCCTTAACAAGCACACTCACACACTCTTTGAATCTGCTATTACCTAATGAATGTTCCCTGTAATAAGATATAAAAATAGTATGGAGATGAAAAAGAAATCTGTTTTCCATCCAATGCTGAAAATGTAGGCCCCTATAGCAGATTTATTTTTTATTTGCTGACAAGCACACACTCTCTTTGAACCTGCTATTTCCTGATGAATAATCTCTTTAAAGGGATAGTCCATCCTGATTACAAGTTGGCTTTAAAAGAAGCAGAAAAATTAAAGAAACAGATCGGTGAAAGTTTGAGCAAAATCTGATAAGAAATAAGAAAGTTAAGAATTTTTGAAGTGGTAATCAATCAGACACAAATTGGCAACTCCGTGACCTATCTTGCGAGCTCCTCTCCCATTGGTTCAATTACAGAAAATTTCATAAATTTTCATTTTCTTAGTTTTTGATGAAGAAATATATTTGTTTCATACAGGTTTTGTGTAAAAACATATGAGCAATGATTATATCTAAGGTGCATGTATGACTGCATATTTCTTTTAGAGAAAATGGAAATTAATGATTTTTGGGGGTACAGGGAAAATGGGAGAGGAGCTCGCAAGATACGTCACGGAGTTGCCAATTTGTGTCTGATTGATTATCACTTCAAAAATTCATAACTTTCTTATTTCTTATCGGATTCTGCTCAAACCTTCACAAGCGACAAGCGCTGAAGCGCTGAAGAAAAATCACATGTTCATTAGGATGGTAATTAATGAGTGTAAATAAATGTTTGAAAATATTCATTAGCATATGCTATGAGGTGAATGAAGGGTGGATTATTTTGTGGATTTCTAAATTCAGAGCAAAATGGAAATGGATTAATTTAATTGGTGATGCTTTTATGTGCTTATCCTTTTTTAATTGTTACCTTCAAATGGAAACAAGTCCTAATGAAAGCACTTTCTTAATTCCTATATGCCTTTTATTGTTGTTTCTCTATTCAAATAGATATTGAGGCATAAAGTCAGTATTGCAATGTTGTTCAAACGTTTAAAAAAAGTCTTTGTTTTAGTAGTGTAGAAATATTTAATTTGGTGATCCTGGGCGCAACAGAGAAGATTGAAAAGGCTCACAAAAAGAAGAGAAGAGAAAATGATATGGGACATCTATGCATATAAGAGATCCATGGTTTGAGAGAAAGAGCAAGAGAGAGAGAGAGAGAGAGGGGGGAAGGAAGAGTGAGAGAGGAAGAGAGAGCAAAAGAAAGGAGAGAAAGGAAGAGAGAATAAATGGAGAGAAAGCATATGAAAGATAGAGTCTTAGAGAAAGAGTGAGAGAGAGAGAGATAGGGAGAAGAGAGAGAGAAAGAGAAAGAGAGAGAGAAAGAGAAAGAGAGAGAGAGAGAAAGAGAAAGAGAGAGAAAGAGAAATAAAAGGGAGAGATGAAGATGAAAGAAATGCTACCATTATTGAGCCAACAAATAACCAATTTTGGGCCTTAATGGAGACCTCAAGCATTTTTTAAATCGGTTGAAATTAGACATACTGATCACAAAAAGACTGATCACAAAAAGAAAGAAAGAAAAAAACGGTGAGGTGAATGGCAGCAAGGAATTATTTGGATACATATTGAATTACCATTCAAAAGACTGCATTTGGAGGAAAATGGAAAGAAGTCTGTATAAACAGGAGCAGTTATTTTAATGTATCTATGGCTTCTGTCCTATGAAATCATTATACTCGGACTCCTCAGGGAATGTTTGGCCTGAAAAATAAATGTAATGAAAAATTCATTCAAGAAGTCTTTATTAACAAATGGGGTGACTGAGCTTTTCTTTATTTTATGAGTGTTAACTCCTGGTGAAAACAAGAATAGATATCAAGTTTTTATAAGACAATCACTTTTGATTTTTTTATGTATATCAAATATTTAAAAACAGATTCCTATGAATTCCTTTCTCTAGAAACATAACTTTGTTAGCTGTATTATGATTTTTAAGGGAACTGAATGCCCCGAAAGCAACAGTGTGATTTGTCATTCATAAATTGATTCTCTTCTTCTTCAGCTCCTCTGAAATTCTGGGCATTTTATATTATTCTATGTTGATTTGATAAACAAAATGATAATAGTAATAGAGTAGTTGACAAGTAACCATTTGTCATTTGAGTAATTTGGCAAGGTGACTCAACTCCGTTCTTCTCTTTTTGTCCGTTTGACAGGGGTTGCAAGTCCGCCGTCTCATCCCCTGCACCAGAAGAAGCCATCCCTTGCCCCGAAGCCCAAAGGACATCCTGTGACATCACCGAGGAACACACTCATTGAAGGAGATAGCATTGAGAGTATCACCAGTACCTCCTCCTCAGATACCATCACAAATGATACCTCTGCGGTACCACCGGATGTCCAGGCCAGCACCCCTGAGGCTTCTAAACCCAATGGCAATCCAACCAGACCAACTCCAAAGCCACGGAAGACCATCAACTACAAGGCTAACGGTACTCCAGAAGTGGCACCAAGTCCTCGTCCTCGAGTGCCTCCAAAGCGCAATGTCCCTTCCCAAGAATCAGACCAAACTCCACCAGGAGAAGAATCCTCATCACCATCATCCACACTACCAAATGGCAATGGATGCAACATAGTCACAAATGGTACAGTGCCAAACCCTCGGGAGAGAGCAAATGTACCTGTCAGGAGACTGACTCTGGGTTCATCTGATCTCGCTCCAAAGGTGTCTCCACGCACATCTCCTAAATGGTCTCCCGTTCGAGCTCCAGTGCAGCGCTCCAATTCTTCCACATCAGACTATTCCGCATCTTCTGGAACTATCACAGATGGAGAATCAGACACACCGCGAAGCAGTGTATCATCAGACACCATAGATGATGGTAAAAGTATCTCATCAACAGGCTCCCAGAATAAAGCAGAGAACAAAGATACAAATACTAGTGTTCCTACAAATAAACCAAAACCGAACATTAGTCCCAAGAAACCAAGTCTTGCTATGCTGTCAAAGAGGAAAACGCATTCATTTGGTGTTAGTTTAGATAATGATATTGAAAAGTCATTCTCAGAGAATGGCAAGAAAGCAATACCTCAGCGCCCATCTTTGCCACCCAAGAGACTTTCTGGAATACCCATTCTGCAGGGTTCTTCTCCTAAACCAACAGTGAAAGCCAAACCCCCAGCACAGAAAAGCCCTGAAGTTTCAAAGGAGGATCCTCCACAAGTAAATAGCAATAAACCAGAGGAGCTTTCAGATGTTGTGCCGTGTAGTGGTGACCCAACTAACAACAACTCTTCAATGACCAAGGAAATCACTGAAAAACATAGTACTTTGAAAACAAAGGATATTGAGCCAACCTCAAAGGCTTCTTCAGGAGCTAAGCTTAATCAGCCTGTAGAGGACCCTAAAGCTCCCCCGATCCTCCCCAGGAAAACAATGCTCCGCAATCCTGTAGCACCACCAAGACGGGTCAAGAGTATGTCTGAAAGTGATCCGGACTGTGAGTTGAATACTGATATGAAAACAATTGGTAATATCAACAATGAGACATCTTGCCAGCAGAAGTCACCTGAGAACCATACAAAACTTAGAAGTGGAGAGGAGGAAAGGAA
This sequence comes from Heliocidaris tuberculata, assembly GCA_025618425.1. Lineage (NCBI taxonomy): Eukaryota > Metazoa > Echinodermata > Echinoidea > Camarodonta > Echinometridae > Heliocidaris > Heliocidaris tuberculata. The sequence goes on along the minus strand of CM046832.1, from coordinate 50,407,177 downwards.
TGATGGTAAAAAAGGAGATAAATCAGACAATGGTATCACTGAAAGAAGTACATTAAAAAGAAATAGAAGAGCTGTAAAGTCTTGTGATCAACTGGCTTTTGATGGCATGAAATCCCCCAAGGATAAGCGAAAGGGATCTAATGGTGAGATTCAAGAGAAATCCAAACCCCCAAGGCCTCCTCCACCAAGCAAACCGTCAGGACTGATTCATCAAGCATCTCTGCAGGGCCCTCCTCCAAGACCAAAACCAATCAGAGCTAAAACCATTGATTTGACTTCTCCTGCGAGGGACAAAGTCAAGACAGAATCTAGTAGGACAAGCATTCAAAATTCACCGATGAGCAGGAAATTCAACCAGGTAACTTGTGGTTCTGGAGGCACTGATGAAGTCAAGCCATCTGAAAATGAGTCCCCTGACAGCTCAGACTGGGAAATCATTGACTTAACCCCCCAGCAAAAGCAGCAGATTGATGAATCAGGAAGGGAGAAAACTGTTGCCAATGAATCAGGTGAAACTGTGGCAAATCACAAGCCAAAGAGTGATGGAGAAATCGTAACAGAACCACTAAACAGTCTGACCTCATCAAAGGCATCCATCGATGAACAACCAGAAAATGTAGAGTCAAAGAGTGAAGAGTCCTCAGTAACAAAAGAATCTGTGCCAGAAACTGCAAAGCAGCCAGAAGGTGATGCAGTGACCCAACTAAAGCTTAGAAAGACACGAGCACCTGTACCAGCACCGGTACCAGCTCAAAGAAATTCAATTGAAGGGAGCCCTGTTCACAAACCATCCACTACCTCTGTCCTTGAAGAAAGGGATGTCATTTCCAGTAATCGCAACTCGCAGGAGATCAATGGACGTCCTCTGAGCCAAGGGAGTCCTGTGAATGGGCGTTCCCCTAACTCGTCTCCAAAGAAGATGCTGAAAGACAGGGGAAGAGGTTCCTCTCCAAGACGACCTAGTTGCCCTCCTCCCCCACCCCCTGGTGTGCCTCAAGCCGGTGGTGCAACACCACGTTCACAGTCGCCATCTTCCAAGATGGCACCAGCCCAGCCAAAGTCTCCAGCCCCAAAGCCAAAGAGAACAGCTCCACCAAGACCCAGTGCTCCTCCTGTCAAGACATCCTCCAATAGCCGCAGTAATTCACCGAAGCCTTCTCCTCCCCGAACTGAAGGTGTCGAGGAGGACCAAACCAACATCTACACTGAAGCCAATGCTCACCTCAAGAATGGGGAAGATGGTGAAGAATCAGATGAATCCAGCAGGGACCACGACTATGAACTCATTCCAGATCCTAGACGGACACTTACCAGGAACACTGATCCACCCTCAAGTAACGAGGGCGAAACGAAAAAAGACGATTCAAATCGAGCCAGTGGGTACATCGATGACGGACTTTACTTGGAACCCAACCAAAGAGATGAAGGAGAGGGGCACTTTGATAATGAGTACGTGTACCCTGAATTTGTGCCTGCAAATACCATTTCAGTCTCACCTCCTACACCTCCTCCTAATCGTGAACTAGACCCTGTTTTCACATCCGAACCCTCTCCTGTTGAACCTAATAAAAATCGGCGGTCATCGGTCCCCAGGAGGAAAGCACCACAAAAACCAAAGAGATCTCTAAGTGTTCAGTCTGATGCATCTTTAGATAGCCATAGCTACTACGACATGTCCGGTGGCATCGAGGGCATTGAAAGGTAATATGAATTGATTATCATTTTTAACTACTTATAATTTATTCATTGTGGTAAAACCAAGCTTGCCAGGTTGTAATAGAACTGTCAGCTATAAAAATCTTTACACCTGGATGGAGAGAGTCAACTAGATAAAATGGTCTGTCATGAAACATTACACTTATCATTCTAAACCTTTGGCAGTCTTGTCCGAAATAGCACCAACCAGTACATGCAAGCTTTACTCAGACGTTTCATATGCTTTGGCAAGGAATATAAGAATAATACTTGATAGCTTTCTATTAATATTTTCAAAAAAGTTACCCTGAGTAACCAGGCTAGCTTGCCATGTCAAGAATTATGAGGACCTCTTTAAAATATGTTTTAACATTTGGAAACCGTCACAATGAAGCAAATGCAGATCAATGAACTGTTACATTTATCCATAGACCAGTTTACTATAGGCCACCGCACACCTTACTATCGGTCTGCGATCCAATTTCAGAAGAAAATGTAATATCATTTGACAAATCATTTAAAAACGAAAAATATTTTTGACTGAGGGTCTGAATAGTCATACAGATAGTAAAATCGATAAAACGGCCTTTGCTGAGTTTTCTAGTTGGTGGAATGGCCAAATCGGCTCTGAGTCATCGTACGACTGCCTACGATTTGAAACTAATTTTGCCCTTATTCCCTGTAGAAAGCTGACAGCTCACCAAAACCCTATGTTTAGTATTCATATTACTTTTCAGAACCTGAGTAGGGTAGATTTCATTTGTTAAAATGCCACTATTTAATGCCATAGCAATATATTTCACAAATCGGATCGCAGACCGATCGTAAGGTGTGCGGTGGCCTTAATGTACCTTAATTCATGAATGATTTGTCTCAGTTCCCAAGTTACCAACTATTAATACATGTGTTTTGTATGATAGCATGTGGATGAGTGGAAACCGCCTCGAATATATCAGTTGTTACTACATGTATGTGGGGTAAGCCAATTGCAATCATTTGGGTCATCAAGAGTTACTTTTGTGGAAAAAGTATTCATAGAATTTGAACAGTGTGCTCATCGTCAACAGGTCGTTACCAAATTCATCAAAATACAGTAAGGCAATGTTTATGGTTGTCATGGGCAACCCTGAAGTTATGTTAAAGAAGACTTCCTCAAATTTATGCAATTGTACAAGTATGCCTTTTTGTTCTTTCATTATCATTCATGCTTCTTCTACATGGCAATATAGAGAATGTTGATAATGTATTCAGAGTTATTTATTTCTTTGCGAATCTATTGCTGGTAATTTGCTCAGCTGTTCCAAATGCTCAGAATGAATGATAATTTCCTAAAGCCAATCTCATTTTTCACTACACCTGGGTCTCGTAACACAAAGGTTTGCAATCACTCACAAAACCCCAATCAAGTTTGTTCAAAAGGCTGGCCATTAACCAATCAGACTCGTTGTTTCAAATTTGCAATTGATTGCAAACTTTGGGGCCCTGATGATTCAAGTGTATGCATACTTTTTGAAGAAAACTTGCTCTTGACAACACAGAGCACCAACTGATGTTCGTGTAAAGTGGATTCCAATCATAGAAGTGCATGCATAGCAGGTGATTTGATCACTGGTAACCAGGGGTTCTTGGTAGAAACACCCATGAATTTACATGTAGATAACATTACTCAACTGGGCCCTCTTGCATAAAAAGTTGCGTTTAATCGCAACCCCAAAAAATTAAACGCAACTTGATTTTCAGCCAATCAAGATCGTGTATTTGGGAACTTGCATTTCATTTTTTGAGTTGCGATTAAACGCAACTTTTTATGCAAGAGGGCCATGGACTATTAATTTCAACTTGTTGTACCTCAGTGGTTAAATTACTGGTTTACAAATTTTTTTAACCTTTTTATTGTCATCAAATCAAAAAAGTTGAAACTGAAATTTACCTCTAAAATCTGAAGGATATGTATATTTTATTCTGAGAAAATTATATAAAATTTTTAAAAATATTATTGAAATTATGATATGTAATACAGTCGAACCTGCTTTAGTGACCACCTGTATAGAAAGACCACAAGCTTTGTTTCCCTTGAAAAGTGTTTCTTATTGAAACATGTATTAAAGCAACCTGTACATAAAGACCACCTGCTCATAAAGACTGTTTTTCTTGTCTCCCTTGAGCAGTCTTTACATACAGGTTTCACTGTATTTAGAAGGATTTCATTTGATTAGTCAAGACCTTAGGATCTAAGCAGGGATATGATTTCCTTGTTCTGAGCAATCACTGCAGAACCCATTGTACATTAAACTTGTGATTCCACCCTATTTTTGTTAAATTCATAACACTTGATAGTAAGAAGCTATTTTGAAATAGCAGATGTAATGGACAATGCTTTTATTGTGTTCTCGAATCTCGATTAACTGCAGATACAGATTTTTTGGCCTTGAATTGTCAAAAGAATAAACCTTATTACAATTCCGAAACATTTATTCTAAGAATATCTTTTAATAAAATGTAATGAAACTTACAGTATCCCAGATCAATTGTACATCCTTCAACTTTGATATGAGTTTCAACATTTATAGTTTGGATTAGAAGTGTCAAATCTTCTTTTTATGCCTAGTATTTTTTCCATTTTTAATGTGATTGAATCTTTTACTACAATGGATACTGGTAGTGAATATGTTAGTCTAGTAATTTTTGGAAGAAGCATGCAGACATTTGCATGTACATGTACACTGTATTTATGGGTGGACTGTTTAGTTCTTTTGAATATGGAACCAACTACTATTGATGGTGAGGACACTGGTGGTTAGTAGGTCCATGGTAGGAACTAGCTTTCTTTGGACAACTTTGCATGATCTGTTTGAAGTTGTAAAGTTGGTGTGACTCACCTTTTTGATGAATGGCTAGTTTGGATATCAATGGTGAAAGGAGAGGAATGCTAAAAATTCAACAGTGTGGTATTTGACATTGAAATGGTAATATATCAGGGTGTTCAGACACACATAATTTTTACCAAAACGGTATAGCTATACTAAAACGGTATAGCTATATGATTTATGTGTCTGAACGCTGACGTCGTATAACGTTGTATAACGAAACTAGGGTCAGAGCATCGTTTCGAACTAGAACTCGATAACGAATCACTTTTCCGTGTGTGTCTGAACGTATGGCGACCATAGAACGGTATAACTGGGCGGGGCTTAAGGTGACCTTACCAGGGGGCAGGGGCTAGCAATGACCATAGCAACATGCGCAGTGGAAAACTGCGCATCTATATGATGTTTTTTCTAATTGGTCGAGATGTGTCTGAACGGTCCATAGGCTATACAATGAAAATTTTATACGACGTTTCTTTATTGAGTTTCGGTATAAACATTTTGTGTCTGAACAGGGGGTATGAAAAAAGAAATAACAAAGTCACTTGAATCTCTTCCCTCTTGAACTCTTTAAAATCATTTCACCCTTCCTTTGTGATGAAGAGCAGCGCACGGTAGTAAAAAGATTAAAGGCCCAAGAATGGTCATGTCATAAAAGAACCAAGGAAATAACACTGTAATCCTGTTAAATCTGTCTTTATATATATGCAACTTCCAAAAAAAGCTATTAACTTGAAATTCACTGCCTGAAAAAATGAAGCAAAACAAGCGATATTTTGATGACAGCAGGTGATTTAAAAGCAATTATTTGAACTGCTTAGAAAAAGTGGGTATTTTGCTATCCATCAACTAAAATCAAATATTTTGAATACATGTTGTATGATTGCAACTTGCCTGTACATTACTCTCATGTCCTATAAAAGTATGCCTACAATTTGTGTTTTCACAAAGAAATGTTGTTTGCACTTGATCTACCTTGAGATATGGAACTTGGAAGGCCTATGTATGACCCTTTTTGTATGAATATATGGAAATACACCTTGATATTTATGTTATAATGAATATTTCGAACAAGAATTTAGGCTGCGCGTGTAGTATTGTAGGATAAGATGGCTTTGTTCCATGCACCTTGTTTTTGATTAAATGGTGGGCTAAATGCCATAGCAAAGTAGAACCTGCTGTAGCAAATGTGGTTAGAATTTTCTAATTCTGTTTTACAAATTCTATCCACACTCTATCAAGCTACTATAGGCCTATACATTAACATTTGGGTGCTCAAATCAGGTGATCCGCCACATACTAAGCCACATTATTTTGCTTCAGGCTTTATTTTATCAAAACCATAATAGGGTTAGGGTTGGGATTGGGTTTTGTGTTAGGTTTAGGTTTAGTGTTAGGTACAGTGTTAGGTTCAAGGTTGGAGTTAGGAATTTGGTTGGTGTTCGGAATGTACCACAGAGGAATTGTCGATGGAGCATGTGTGGTAGAACCCCACTTCAAGCATACTTTGACCCAAAATTTGATTCTTTTTGTAGATCATGAATCAGAGCCTGGAGGCCTCTTGAGAGAGGTCTCTTCACTTTTACTGTACCATCATTGAACCATTGAACCATTGAACCATCTTACCCCGAAAGACAGGGCTGATAAGTAGGTTGGTCCTTTTGAACATCTTGAAAGGAATATGGTAGCAGTGAATATTTTGAAGTTGAGTGGCCTGGTCAGTTTTGACAAGCATAAAATTTACAACAGTTTACAATTTGAATGGTTAATTTGGGTTATTACACTTTTGTATCATTGATTCAATTGCTCAATATCCTTTGTGTAACATTTCTTTTGAAGTTTGTTACTGCAGTGAAATGCACATGGCTTTCTGTGTGGGGAAATTATCACAAACAAGGAAATAAGAATGGCTGCCATTTTGCTTAAATTTATTTGGCCAGCTGCCTGTCGCAGTCAGGCACTCATTACCCATTCCAGTAATAAGGCCCCCTTTCCATTACAACAGCTGAGCCCAGGCATTTGCTGCATTGCATTCATTGGGGCTGTGTATTATTACAACTGCCTGCCATTTTTATTATCTCCCTGCCCTTTGCCACAGCATTTTATTATGCAATGTTACATAACCATCCTCTGCTAATCCCTGCATATTATTATTGCTAGAGGCACACACACAAGACACACACACACTGATAGCAATCTATGGTGTGCATGTATTGGAGAGAAAGAAGGGTGTGGAGTTTACATTTGTTATGCAGTGTCAAAGATAGGGAATGCTTTGGGTAGGCCTCAGAGGAAAGAAAGAGATTTGAAGAAGGAGGAGGAACTGGACAAAAGAGAGAGAGAGAGCCCCTCAAAGAATGTGAATTTGCATACTAAGCACGCAGCAAGTCTTGAGGGTTGGTGGCGTGTCACAGTATTGGTGGCGTTGGTGTGCAGTCAGCAGCATTGCGTTGAAGAGCCTTTGGGTGGTGGAGAAAACTTGTGGACCATTCATTTGTCGGTGTGCCCTTCAGAGTGAGTAACTGGTCTTCATCAACTTGGGCTTGGAACTTGGGACTCCAGCAATGGATTTTTATCCAAGATTCTTGAGACAGGAATGTGTTTCATTCCTGGAGTACCTCAATTCACTTGCTACGTTGGGTTAACATTTCCTGTGTCCTGTGTTCATGTCGGCTGTGGCGTAACTTCATTGCTGTAGCAGTGCAGGAGTATGAAACTGCAGGTAATAATATATACGTCTTTGAGTTTGATATGGATTCCCATTGACTTGAGCCCGTTGGAATATTCTCATTTTCATGCTTTGTGATTCACCCATCATATTGAATGAAGCTTGGTGATATGTGACTGTGAGTGTTGGATGTTTTGTCTCTTTCTGTTTTAAAGTTTTATGGTAATATAAAGTCTTGACCGTTGACGCACATTTAGGGAGTGTCATGTTGTTATATCATGTATATTACTCACTGCAATACTGATCATATCCTGAGAACTGCAACAAAATAGAAGTGTTTGAAAAGACAGAAAAGTAGAAGGGATATTTTAATTATTTTAAAAATAAAGTAGAGTACTGGTCATGCAATTACATCGTGACAGAAACTGCCTCAAACTGGAATTGGGAAAGGTTGACCATGTCTACATGTACATAACTTCAGAAGGATTTTTTTATTCTATGATTTGGAATCATCAAAATAGATTAGAAATTGACCCAACCTTCCAAACTGACCATGCTGACTTAAAAGGAATGAGAAGCTCACAAATTATTTTTCTAAACTATTTTGATGATCTGAAATATTAGGACAGAACTCTAAATGAACAAGGTAGTTAAGTTGAGATTCATGTGAGTAAGCATAGATAAAAGGGACTAAAATTCTGTAGGAAGACAAATTGATCTTGGAAAGCTTCAAGCTACCATTTTTATGGAGCTATGTAGATTAGGAGTTTAAAATTACATTTGCCAAGTTTGAGGCCATCATGAATGTCATATTTCATGTGATCATGATGTAGCCATGATCTTGTGGAGATGGGCAAGGGGAGAGAGAGGGAGAGAAGGGTGAAGGAAAAATTGAGAGAGCACATGGTCCAGGAGCCCAAGGTCCTTGTCTTTCCCATTGTTCATGGCGTCAATTACCTCCCCAGATTTTCTTGTGTCTGGCATAGTAGCGAAACACACCCCTTTTGTCCTTGTGCAGGGCTGCCCAAAGACCTCATTGATTAGGGGCCACATGAAAGGGATTTGCCGCCAAATTGAAAACCCTCTGCCCCCACTCCGCCCCTCTCCATGTTGCATTTTCACCAAGCTTGCACACAGCACATAGCACTGCATAGCACACAGATGCTGGCTTGAGATATCACGCCCAGCCAACATGGCGGCTCTGTTATGTAACATCCCTCTCCAAGCCAAGGTTTCTCTATGGCTGAGTGTGTTGACCAATGGGCAGTCAGCTGTGGCTTGGCTGGAGTGACTGATGGAGTGTAAAGTGACCAATCCTGGTTGAACATGTACATTGGTGGTGCTGGTGGTTGTTTCTTTGACCATGCTTTGGGTAGTTCCTTTGACCATGCTTCGGTTAGTTCCTTTATAATGCGTGTTGAGGGATTTTTTTTTTTTTACTTATCATTTGAAGTACCATGCTGGATGCTGTAGTTTCCTATGATGTTTTATTAATCTTTTTAAAAACTGCATTTTTAGTTTATTCTTTTCCCCTTGATTTCCATACCCTAATAGATAATTGATTATGAAACCCAGATATGTTTATCCCACCACTATAGTTGGCAATAACATTTTTTTTCTCAATGTTACTTTATAATAAATAGCAACATATCTCACAATTATTAAGTTTAGATATTACTGAGTTAAATGTAGGAAGTAATACTTAAAAAATAACACTTAACCTCATTTGAATTTCTTTTTCTTCATTTTATGTGACTCTCATCAAACCATACTTCCTTTTGAAGTTAAAGGACTTAATTCTGAGAAAGATGTATTGCATAAATCATCACGACACTTCCATCATGATGGCCATATATTTTTGTATTTTGTACCTGACTCAATAAGTGATTGATGACAACAGGGTTCAACTGGTTTTATTTACCAGCATATTTGCTGTGATAGTCCTGTCACGTTTGTTAATTATTTTCAAAGAAAACCATGAATGGCAGAGATGGAGAAATTCTATGCTAAATTCAAAAGAAGGAAATTGAGGGAACCACATATTTTTTTTACATGTCGGTTCCTGTTAAGGAAGCATGGCAAATATTTGTGATGATAAGAAAATTATGACCAAGTATAGGAAATAAATTACGGTACCTGAGGTTTCATTTTCATTGTGTGTGCCTGATTTACTCTACTAGCTTAAATGATTAATTATTTCTGAAAAGACACTGGAATTGCTCAGTGACAGTATGCATTTTTTCGGTAAAGCTTGTCATCTACCCAGTGCTCATCTTCCTTAACTTATATGACACATGGCCTATCCTTTCTTAAATGCATTATGCATTTGTCAACTTCGAGCCTTCTATGAGACCTGCACAGTCTAAGCCCAGTTTCCAACTAATAACCATTTAACTGTTACAGGCAAAGAAAATTATTGCAATCAATACTATGTTTTCACTTGTTATTGGCCATTCTGAAAAGGAATGATTGATCATTGACTGAAGTCAAACAAATTAATAGGAATGGGAACAACTTCAATCTCAGAGCAAAAGTATGAGGATGACTCAGAACTACGCTAAGTGAGTTAGCTTTTGTGGTCAATAGCAGTAGCTTGACCATTCCAGTGAAAGGTGTGAATTGCTTTATTGGGAAGCCTGCAGTATCTGGAAGAGGCATGAAATCTTAGTACCAGCATTTCAAAGTGAAACCCCATAAATGTGACCCCTTCTAATTATAGTCAATTATCCCCTGTACCATTGGGCTGGGCTTCCAGGAATAAGAGGTCAAAGTCTTTGGATAGAATGTTCCATGCTTACTGCCCTGCAGGGACCACTAATATTCCGAAGGACAGTGGTTGAAAAGTTCTGACACAAAAACTGAAGTTGACCACTGGGATAGTTATCAAATGAGTTTCTCTCTATTTCTCTTTCTTTTCTCATTATCTTTCTCTTTCTCATACTTTCTCTCTGTATTATCCCCCCTCTCTCTCTCTATCTCTCTCCACCTCCCTCCCCTTCTCTCTCTCTCTCTCTCTCTCTCTCTCTCTTGCTCTCTCCCACTCCCCCCTCTCTCTCTCTCTCTCTCTCTCTCTCCTTCCCCTCTCTCTGTCTTTTTCTTCTCAAATTTTGGTACTGATGTGTATGCAGGCAGGAGATCCAGTGTAGAATGTTTCCTTGTTAGCTTGCATGCAAGCATAATTTCAATGGCAAAGCTCAATAGATTGCTTTTATTCTTTTTACAATGAGTATACAGCTGATTTGAAGTAGAATATTTGTACTTGTGTGTGTGTGTGTGTTGTCATTGAAAATGAAAGTTTGATATGAATAGAATTGGAAGATTTACCAATTACAATTGAAGTACAGAAATTATAGATATAGTCCTGTGGTTGAGTGGATTTAGACTAATAAACCATGCAAATTGCTCCAAGCTGAACAGTTATTTTGTAACAAGTTAATATACATGTATTTTGTAGCATGCTAGTCTATGCCAGTACATGTACTTCTGAAGCAATATGAGAAAAATTGGATGTAAGATTTTTTTGGGGAAAATTATTTTATTTTGGTGAAATCTGTTGTATTCTACTTCTAGGTTGATGTACAACTGGTCATTGACTGGTCATTTCTACTTTCCAACCACTTTACAACTTGATCCTTACAGGCAACATGTATTAAAGTGATTTGGTAACTTTGTAGAGGCTCGATAAAATCTGAGCTGCCTGGCCTTACATGCTATCAGTGTATGTAATATGGTGTAAAAATGAAGCCCAGGACACAAAAGTAAACATATGCAAGTGACCAGAAATGCCAGACTCGGTTTCCCCCATAAGGTGCGTCTCCATCAGCCCGAGTTTGCTCAAGCTCGAGATTCTAGCCCGATCAGCGCTTCTCGACAAAAAAGTCCGAGTTTGAAAAACCCCGTCTCCATCAGCCCGAGTCGAGTGATTCCCGCTCGTTCTTGGAATAAACTCGAGCTTCAGAGCATGCGCACTTCGAAGATGGAAAATTTAAAAAAAATATATAGGATAAATGAAGAGAAAAGAGCAAAGAAATACATAAGGAAAAGATAAAAAGAGAGAAGGAAAACAAAGAAATACATAAGAATAGAAATAAGAATCGATAATTGGGAAAACAAAGAAATATATAAGGAGCAAAAGGAGAGAAGGAAAAACAAAGTAATACATAAGAAACAATGAAATACATTAGGAAAAAACCCAAAAAACAAAGAAATATGTAAGGAAATACGAAGAAAACTGGATAGAAAGAGGAACAAAGAAGTACATAAGAATAGAAAGAAGAATAAATAATGGGGAAAACAAAGAAATACATAAGGAGAAAAAAAATAGAAGGAAAAACAAAGTAATACATAAGAAACAAAGAAATACATAAGGAAACAGATAAAATAGAAAGAAAAATAAAGAAATACATATGAAGAGAAGAGGAGAGAAAGAAGAACAAAACAAAGAAATACATAAGGAGAAAAAAGAAAGAAGGAAAAAAACAAAGAAATACATAAGGAAAAGGTGGAAAGAGAGAAGAAAATCAAGAAATACATAAGGAAAATAACATTTCTAGGATTGGTGTCATGAATAAATTAACCCGAGTCAAAACCCGAGTGCGTCTTCACCTGCGAATTAGCGGGCTAATTTGCCAAATAGCGCGCTATTTCACAAAAAAACCCGAGTTGACTTAGGCTTCTAGCTCGAGCTAGAAACCCACGAAATAGCCAGCTAATTGCGTCTTCATTACAAACTAGCTCGAGCTAGTTCTGATCGGGTTAGTTTCCCGGATCAGAATTAGCGGGCTATTTTGGAAACTCGGGCTGATGAAGACGGGCCTATAGACTCAGTGTTAGACTAAAGCGTATGGCCATACGCTTTCGTAAATGGGAGTATTCAGTCATAGATATCTTAATAATAGCATTATATATTTGAAAACCTTTCTATGCCTGGCTCTTTATTTATCCTTCTGAACATCATTATACAAGACAGATATCAAAATTCAACAATTTATTAAATCAAGCCTCCACAAAGTTACCAAATCCCTTTAAAAATTCTCTGCAAACTGCTTAGATTTGATTTTTTTTTTCTTTTACTCAGAATCAGCATTTTAGTGATAGTGGAATTAAGGTTTGCTTTTTTTAGGCACTTTCGCATATGATGTGAGGTTATTCATTCAAACCTGATACCAGAAAGGTGCTGCATGATAAATGGTGAAACCCCCACCACCACCACTGCCCGGGTCCTTGAGTCATTTATCCTGCCGTTGTCGCCCTTTTGAACTTCCCGGAAAGAGATCGAATCTGTGAAGTCGCAAGAGAAAATGGAAGGAAATCCCACTGACAGTATAAACATTAAGACCTTGTTTTGATAGGGAAGATAGATACTCTGCCAGTCACACATTGCACGTCACATGTCCAGTGGAAAGGTTTCAAGTGTGTATGTGTGAAGTGGAGGGAAGCAGCTTCATACTAGCTGCAGTTGGGCTTTCTTTTTGGAAACATTATGGCCGCTATCTGGCCCTTGTTACCTTGGTTTGTTATCTGTACCATGTAGATTCTTGATTTACTGCCAATTGTGGCTGTATCTTGTACGTTTCCTGGTGGTGTTGGTAGATTTGACGGTATGAACTTTACGAGCTTGCAGGCCTATTGGTATGTATTAATACTTAATAGCTCAGAGTAATTAGCTCTGTGTGTGTACACTTGAAAGACTTGATCTATGGAGGTTACTTTCCATACTTTCCGTACAGTGATGAATATGTCTTATCATTTCCTTGTTCATGTCGTGTGCAGTCTCTATGCTCTGGTATCTGTAACTTGATGCAGTATCAAGTCTAAGACATTTTAGGTATATGCCAATTTTCTTCTGATTGATGGCTATTCCATTTTTGCTATTCTGAAAAAATGTTCAACATACATGCAGACATCATGCATTTCCACTTTCATCTGGTGCCTGATCTGTAAACTTTGTAGAGGAAGTGGCCTTTATCTCAGATTTTATTAACAGTTTGTTTGCAAATTCATGTGATAACTCAGCTAACCCTTTCACTTATATACTAGTGCATTGTTCCCAGTCAGCAATACTTTCCATTTCTATTGTAGAAATTCGTGCTTTGTCGTCATATTTTCCTCACCTATACAATGCAACATAGATTTCCATTGATTGAGAATGAAGAACTCCTCTATTGTTCATTTATCTTTTTTTCTAGAATCGCAGAAATATCATGAGGTTGAATTATCTTTCATAGTATAGAGTTCATGTCATGACAATTAAAGACATTTATTTTTTGTTGCCAATCATTACTTGCAGGGCTCACAGATCGCCGTCAGACCGCAGTGGCAGCATCTCAGACAGCAGCGGTAACGAAGATGCCTCCCCGTCCGATGAGGACTATGATGAGGACGAGAGTTACACTGGTGTAGCTGACCTCCAAGACAGTGATGATGGGTTTGAGCTCCCGGATGCGGCACGTGAGAGATTGCAGAGTCAATCTCTTGGGAGGAAGGCGCAGAAAGCTTTCATGGTTGCCAAGGAGATTAAGGACTCCGAGAAGGTGTTCGTTGATGTCTTGCAACTACTTAACGTGGTGGGTACATACCCTGAACCAGGGCTCTACGCTAACTTTTGTGTGTGGGGGGGGGGGTCGAGGAGGCGTTTCATCAAGTGTCTTGTCAGTGATTTTTACCAACAAATTTGCTCTCAGCCGATCAGATGCAAGGATTTCAGTAGCTTATAGCATTTAGTGCAACTTGTCATTGATGACAAATTTTATAAAAGGGGGTCTGGACTGATATTTTTATACCTTGGTCGCACCGACAAGACCGACATTAAACCCGCCACAGACCGCACAAAAAATGACAAATCACCCTGAATGGTGAAGGATAGGTCTTTGTGGAGTCTGTTTGGGGTCGGTTTTGTGGTGTGAACTGAGCTAAGAGGGTCTGTATGCTTGAGTCCCTTTGCTGAAATTTTGAAATTGAAAGGGGCTCGAACTTATAAATACTGGGCTCTCAAATATGTCTTGGGTGCCTGTTGGTATTAATTAAGCCCTGCCTTAATTGAACTGCTGTCAATCACACAGATGCCTTGTAGTCGCATCTTTTTATCTGCACCGAGTTCGTGGTTATCTTGATTATTAGTATTAGTCGAAAATGGTAAAAAAAAAATTGCCTTACATTTGGTGAAAAATGTGTTATGAAGCCTAACTTGTAGGCAGACTTGGCGATCAATCTGTTCATCAAAAAAAAAAAATCTTATCTTTCCCTCAATAGCAATGATTAACAGTTAACACGAAGAATTCAACGATTTCCCCTAAGACAAGGAAATTCAAGCCCGATACTCAAAATAGATCTTTTGATTTCATTGTAGTGCTTTCTGTCAACTACACCATGTTGAAGTATTTGTTAGTGCCTTGACCAAGGGAGAAAAAGGTGGGCAGTTGGTGAAGTGGATGACAATATCATTTAACACAGAAATAACATATATATTTAATTCTAAGCTACAGTTTTACCAATAGATACACTGTATTAAAAGGGGAAGTCCACCCTAGCATTACTGGCAAGTTGATTGGAATAAAAGCAGAAAAACAGATTAGTGAAAGTTTGAGCAAAATCCGATAAGAAATAAGGATGTTATGAATTTTTGAAGTTGTATTAACTAAATACAAATCGGCAACTCCGTGACTCATCTTGCGAGTTCCTTTCCCATTTTCTCTTTACAGAAAATTTCATAAATTTTCATTTTCTTCGCTGTTGATGAAGGAATACATTTGCTTCATACAGGTTTTGTGTAAAAACATGTGTAATGGTTTTACCTAGGGTGCCTGTATGATTCAATATTTTCTTTTGAGAAAATGGATATTTATGATTTTTTGATATCCATGATTTGTTATAGGAGAATGAAACCCTGGGGAAGTATCCATTTTAATGAAAAGAGAGGATAGAGAGAAGAAATTTTTAAAAAGTTCCATCAAAATCTGTTACGAAATGAAAAAGTTAAGAAAGTTTGAAAAGTCAGTTTACTTCCTATGGCGATCCTCAACTTCCAATTTTGCTTCAAAATGGCAGGTTTAGTATTTCAACTCCATATATTTTGTACACAGAATTTCATATTTTCTCCATTATCTCTAAAGATGCTGCTTGTCTTTATGTGAACTCAACATATGTTGTGTCAAATACATTTTCCTGTGATATATCTTGAGCTAAGAAGGAGACAAGCTGCACCTTGAGAGATAATGGGGAAAATATGAAATTTTGTGTACAAAACATATGGAGAGTTGTACTACTAAACTTGTCACTTTGAAGCACATTGCCAATTTGAGGATTGCCATAGAAAATAAATTGAGACTTTTCAAACTTTCATAACTTTTTCATTTCGTAACCGATTTTGATGGAACTTTTTAAAAATTGCTTCTTTCTATCCTCTCTTTTCATTAAAATAGATTTTTATGCCTCCGCCCACCGAAGGTGGTGCCAGAGGCATTATGTTTTCGGGTTGTCCGTCCATCCATTCGTCCGTCATGCTTTCTTGTTCAAGCGATATCTCAAGAACCCTTTGAGGTATGAACTTCAAACTTGGTGTTAGAATGTATCACCATAGGAAGATGATCTGATTAGATTTTGGGGTACGTAGTTCAAAGGTCAAAGTCACAGAGGCCAATTTTTCTGAAATTTCAGGTGTTAGGCTCGTTCTAGCAATAACTCAAGAACCACTTGAGGTATGAGCTTCAAACTTAGTGCTAGTACGTATCACCATAGGAAGACAATCTGATTAGATTTTGGGGTATGTAGGTCAAAGGTCAAGGTCACAGAGGTCAATTCTGAAATTGCAGGTTTTAGCCTTAACATATCTCAACCATTTGATCCATTAACTTCAAACTTGGAACTAGTATGCATCACCATAATGAGAAGAACTGATTAGATTTCTGTTCACGTAGGTCAAAGGTGACAGGTCATAGAGGTCATTATACAGGTGTATGTGAAATTAATGTCTTTTTACCTTTGTTATCACCATATCTCGACTATTTTGTATTCATGACTTGAAGGAGATAAAGTGATCAGACTTTTGGGTTATAAGGTGTAAGGTCAGTTGTCAAAGAGGCCAATTAATATGTAATTAGAGGCTTTTTATTGGATCAAACTTTCATTGATCTGTTTCTCTATTTTTTTTTACCTTTGAATCCAACCTGATATCAGGGTGGAGTTTCCCTTTAATATCTTTAGTTGGTGGGTCATTTCATTTCACTGACTGATTCATTCTTGGGTGTCGTTGTCATTTCAATCTGTTGGTAAAATGGCAAGTAAAATCAAACATCCCTTGTCTTTCTCCAATCTCTTATAAACAGGACCTGCGACAGGTGATTGACGAAGGCAGTAAGAAGAACGGTGGGAAAGCAGTCATAGACAAAGCAGCTTTAGATCAGATCATTGGACATCTCCCACATCTTCAGATCTTCAATGAGTGTCTCCTCACTGACCTGGAAACAAGGATAAAGGAATGGTAAGTTTTGGTAAAGGCCAACATTGGTGAACCCAGATGATGTGGCTAAAAGGGTCAGTGAAAAGTTCTGTTTTCTCATCGGGGAATAGAAATCAAATTGAAAAGGTTCCTGATACGAAAATTTTGATAGAAAGAAGTTCATCTCACAATAGCAGTAAGTCAGTGATATGAACTGAAATGTGGTTTCCCTCCCCATAGTGAAATGAGCGTTTTATGATCAATAATCGGAACAAGGCACAGAAGATATTCTCTTGGTTGACCCTTGCCGATGATGTATTTATTCGGAAGATACAAAACTCTACTCTCAGTACATCCTACACATTGGATCTATCAGTTGCATTGGTCTTGTTTCGATCATTGTTTGTAGGGCTAAAAATCCCAAGATAGCAGACATCTTCTTGACTAAAGGCCACTTTTTGAAGCTCTACTCTCAGTACATCCTGGACTTTGAACGTATAACAGCAGCCTTTGATGAAGCCTGTAACAAGAATCCAGTCTTTACCCAGATTGTCAAGGAGTTCGAGGTGAGGATTTAAAAAATTGTGATGAATTTATTGATGGTTAAGTTGGGAATTCAGATATTGCCTAGAAATTTCCATGTTTCTTTTTTTCTTTGATTAAATTAAGTGCTTGTACGTACAAAAAAAGAGGTGAAATCTTGGCAAGAAGATGTTTTTTAAAATCTGTACAGTTCTTTCACATTCTTTCTCTGTCTCTTCTGGAAGCTGGATGAAGTCAGACTCAGTGCTACGTTTAAAAAACGAAATATACCCCAAAAGTTGTTTGCAGATTTTTTGTGAGATGATCTTAATATTAAACCTGGTTGAGGGGAAATTAATTTCTGGAAGATGATCTCCAGAATTCTTTTACATCCATTAGGGATAAATTTGTTCAATCCCCTAATTTACTCCAGCCTTGTGCATTATAGCTTGTCGTGACTGTCCAACATAGCAACAACTGATATGTACCAAGTGCATTTAATCCATGGTAGTTGTCTAACATTTCTTTTTTTTTTTTTTTAGGGGTTCTGGGAAGAAACATCCATAAAATGAATTATCTTGTTTGATATTTTCTGTATTTTCTAAGATATTTGTGATCATTCATTAATTCCTTGAGAAACCAACATGTCTGTTCTGTCGTTTTGTAGATGAGTGAACGATGTCGTAGTCTGGCCATCAAGCACTACATGCTGAAACCAGTACAGAGGATACCACAGTACAAACTACTACTCACAGGTAATTATTTCATGTAACTTCAATAAACTTGAGTACTGGTCTTACGATTGCTTTGTGAGAAAATTATCTAAAAGTTATAGGTAAGTATAAGTAAGGTCGATTATGGAGTACATACACGTAAGAATCATAGTATATTGTGAAGATTTGAAATCATTAGTGATAAGAAATGGACACAGTCCTGCTGAAAAGCACTGTACAAATATATGGGTACATGGGACTACAATCACATGTTGCGTCGAAATATGGCTCTTAGTTCAAAAGCAAGTTTTAGGAGGGCTAAGGTCTGTTTCACTTACGTATTTACGTTTCAACTTCATTCATGAAGTGCAGTTCAGTCTCTTGCTATATTGAGGATACTTCAATTGCCTTTTTCCTTCTGTAAACTTATTTCAGATGACAATGTGAGATAAGAATCCTATTTCTCATTTGTTTTAGCCACAGACTAGTTATTGCGTATTGTTTCTTTCCTGAATGGTTCGCATGGAGCAATAATGACGCTATTATTGCCATCTGAAACTGAACACAGCTACAAACTCAAGTGGGAATTTCCCAATGTGGTTGTGTAATAAAATGGATCATAAAACAATGCACTTATAATTCACAGCATACATGTACACATGTGGTTACTGTAAATTATATCTAATTTTTTTTTTTCCAAGGTTATGATTTTGCGTACTGTCTTTTATCAAATTTGATCTCAATTACCATATTGTGCTACATAAACTTTTTATATGTGTATGAATAGTATATTACTTAGGAAGTCATGCTCTTTTTTTTATATTGATTATTATCCATTTCCATTTCTATTATAGATTATCTGAAACAACTTGATCCAAACTCTGAGGAACATGAGAAGACAACCGGTGAGAATATACTTTTTTTTTGTTGTTGTCCACATTGATCAGGGCTCTGTTTCATAAAACTTATTATCAATAACAACTGTCCCATTTCTCTGACAAATGTGCTCTTGGCCAATCAGATGCAAGTATTTCAGTAGCTTGTAACAGTTATTGTAACTTGTTATGGATATCAAGTTTTATGAAACGGGGCCCCAGTTCTATTATCTGAAACAACTTGATCCAAACTCTGAGGAATATGAGAAGACAACGGGTGAGAATATACTCTTTCTTTCTTTTTTGTCCACATTGATCAGGGCTCTGTTTCATAAAACTTATTATCAATAAGAAGTGCCCCATTTTTCTGACAAATGTGCTCTCGGCCAATCAGATGCAAGTATTTCAGTAGCTTATAACAGTTATTGTAACTTGTTATGGATATCAATAAGAAGTGCCCCATTTTTCTGACAAATGTGCTCTCGGCCAATCAGATGCAAGTATTTCAGTAGCTTATAACAGTTATTGTAACTTGTTATGGATATCAAGTTTTATGAAACAGGGCCCCAGTTCTGTTGAATTTTCTTATAATGGAGAGAACAAGGATGGCCTTCAAGGCACAATTCACAGAAATGAAAATTAACTTTTGAAGTTGAAAAAAAAAAAAATTGAATAGTGTTGCTGCCAATAAAGTAGGAACTGGGCACAACATTTAAGATGTTTACTTTCCATCCAGTATCATCAGTTTCTTTGTTTTAACTGTGGAAATCCCAATGTTTGGCACAATACATTACCCAAAGTAGTACAAAATAGTACACTACTATATAGGTTGCCCACTGAAAAAAACACAGGGCTAAATAAGAACCCCTCATGCCTGAAAAGAAGAGGGGTCTTTTTTAATATACATGTAGATTTTATTTGTGTAAGAAGTGTGTTGTTCCTATCCAATGACTAAAATCACATCCATTTTCATTTTTTTTTTTCTTCAGATGCCCTGGCTATTGTGAGTGAAGTTGCTAACCATGCTAATGAGAGTATGAGGCAAGGGGTGAGTGGTTAACTTATCACATTTTTTTGACCCTTTCTGGACAGGAATTATTTAAGGGCTAAATTGATCACACTTTGTTATTTAAATTGGCAACAATGATATTTTTCTTTTAGCGCTACATGGTTCTAATAAGGTGTAATTTCTTTGAGGACAATTTATATGGTTAGAAATTTTGTCAAAGTTAAAAAAAATTGCTAATTTTGATGAAAAATAATGATTTTGAACCACTCAATGTGTTGCCAATTTAAGGATTTCAGAGCTTATTCCCGTTTTTTTAAATTCCTGGCATCAAACACAATACGGTCATGCAATAAAAATGGACGTAGTGAGTGCAGAAATTTTTGCTCTTTCTACTCATGCATCTGGTATCTTTTTTAGAGCTCTGAATCAAAAGTTATTGAGCCAAACCCAAATTGTCTTGAAAGGGTTAAAGATCCCCTGCCAGTCCTGACAAACAAAGGAGCTGTGGCAAGGAGACCTCTTAAGTAGCATTAGCGACAGTGGAATAAGAAAGTTTACTTAGACAATTAGCTTTATGATTATGAAATTCATAGATAAGAAATTGTCAAAATAATTTCCTTTCATCTCATTGTAATTTCGTTCTCACAAAGAAAAGGAAAGAATCAATGCTACTGAAAGTTGATTAAGTCCAAGGCTTACAGGCATTCATTGAAATTTACCTTTTTTTCTCTCTCTCTCTTTCAGGATAACTTTGAGAAGCTTCTTGCTATCCAGCACAGCCTTATTGGTAGCCAAGAGATTGTGAAGCCAGGCAGGGTGAGTTCAGTATTGAGTTTGAGATCCTCTACCTGGATTTTGTGATTGCCCTCAACAGAAGGAATAGATCTATCCTGGAAAAAAAAAAAGAAATGTGTGTTAACTCTTTTCAGAAGTTATTCACTTTCTTGATATGTTTATTAGATGTTTATCAGTTATTTATCTTATCTTGTAAATCTTGTAAAATGACTTGAATCAATTTATGAAGTGAAATATAAATGAAAAAAAAAAATATTTGTTTGATGATTAACTCTGTCAATATAATTAGATGGGAATGGTGCTGAGGGCCAATATTAAATATTGGCAGAGCCTGGAATTCTCTCCTTAGCAAGTAGCAGATACCTGGTCTCTGTTTTTACCAACCTGCACTAGGGTGATTTTATCTTTCTTCTCCTCAGTTGTATTCCAAATGCAGGCTTTAGAGGTCTGAAATTAATCTTGTCCCACCATTTTTATCTTTTCATGCAGAGATTCATAAAGGAAGGAGAACTTCTGAAGATGTCAAGAAGAGTTAATCAACCAAGGAAATTCTTCTTGGTAAGTGTATATTCTCTTCAGACATGTAGAATTTTTAAATTGTTACAGGGGGTCTGTTGCACTTGAACCCCTAAAATTCCAATACCAGACCTTCAGTAGAAACTGAAATTGAGGAGTTCAAATATAACAACAATGATAAGAAGAAGAAAATAATGGTAATGATTCATATCATTTATAATGCATAGAGTGCTCTAGGCACAGAGTAGGATAAAGAAGTACAGAAAGAAGAAAGTAGAAATACAAGAGAATAATATCATTCTACAAGAAATTTTTAGATTGCTTTTGAATGAATCTGGAGAATTGCAGTTTCTAATTAACTACTAATAACTAAAGTTAGGTTATTCCATAAGCATGACCATAGTTGGATGAACATAACGATCTGACAGGATCTTGTATCCTGTATCCTGATATCATGTAGAACTCCATTTCTCATTTATTTCCAGTCATTTTTGTTGTGTGTGTGTGTGTGTGTGTAATAACAGATTTTTAACATGTATGTTCCCGAACTTAAAAAAGGTAGAAGTCCTTTGTAATTTGAAATTTTATACATGTAATAGTGGATCAGTGCATCAAAACAATTGCCTCTGGTACAGATTGTATACAGTTTTTAATTAACTTAGCTAAATTTTCATGTGAATTTTTACTTTCAGCTGAGTGATATTCTACTCCACACGACACCATTCCCTCCCGGTCAATTCAAACTCAACAATGAACTTTCTCTTGCAGGAATGAAGGTGAGTTCATGTGGTTCAATTTTGGACTACCTATATTCAGTACTTATTGGCATGGGGAAAGACTTATGTCTCACAAATTGTGCAGTGATTTTCATTTACAGGAGAGAGAGGATTGGTCAGCAGCCATAGAAATAATTAATAACTAATACAAATGAAATGGAATGAAACTGAACATGTTTTACAGTTTTCTGATATTCAGTGTTAAAATTAGGTATATGTAATGCCTTATTGTGTTCTGGTGAAGTAATTGGTTAGACAAAATAAACACTACCATTTTGCTATATCCATAAAGCCTTTCATATTTGTACATTAGTGCTTACTCTCATTGCTAATTTTTTGTACATCTATTTTTTTTCAGGTGAACAGATCAAGCCAAGAGGAAAGTAATGAACTGGAGATCATAAGTGTACAGAGGTCCTTCACTCTGCTTGCATCGTAAGTTATCTTATTTGTCTTTTGTGGGCATTATTGTTTTAGTATAAAAATGGATGGATATATCTTTTATTTCAAAAAGCAAATCAATTTTTTTTTTCTGCCAAGAAGATATATGGAATTGATAATAATGGTGGAAAACCTTTGAAGTGTTGTCACATTTTAAAGCCATTGAAAGAAAATACCGCATCCTTAATAACTAATTGTGTTTTTTAAAATCCTGTTGTACTAAAATCCTACAAAGAAGTGGCAGTGTTCCAAATACTGAGATTCTATTATTAAAAGAGAGACTTCCTTCAAAGCATTTCCTGAAATATATCAATTTATTATGTCATGTACTAAAGTGAAATTAATTTTGTAATTTGTTTCATGTTTCCTCAGGTCAAAGGAAGATTGCGACTCCTGGTACAATGCCCTTACCAAGACGATAGACGAGTACGAGAACAAGAAAAGCACCTTTGACACTCTTATCAAACCGGAACACAAAGTAAGTCATTTTGCTTGACCCCCAAGGTAGAGTCAAATCTTGTCACCAAGTCTAAAATTAACCTCGGTTGTACGACATGATGAAGTCCGATTACTTTAACCATGATTGGGTAGAAGAAAATTCAGGAATATTAAACATTTTGTTAACTCACTATGAACGATATTGTTTGAATAAATGATCACCTCAACTGCCGTCTGGACGTTTATGATGGAAGGAAGAGAGACTGGTACCCCTCGACAGGGAGAAGGAAGCTGCACTTCACTATCAGCATCGTGCATTATTTCAGGCAGTATACTGGTAAAGGGGGTTTTTGCACCATTCTTACCAGTTGCCACCTGAAATTAATGCAAGTTGTGCATTACTCCACCCCATACTGGAGCTACCAAGGACTAAATAAGCTAACTAAGCTAACAACTCATGAAAGGATTCTGTTTAACTAGAGAGGATGCAAGCAGATGCGACAACTGAAGACAAAACTTGATGAAAAATGTTCACATAATAAGACTAGCGATTATAGTAAAACCAGATAATTTTACTTGTATTTTAGATTTATGCTGCAAAATATTTATACCCAACACCTTTTCTTGATTTTAAAAGTTTGTCGCAATATATATTGTATAAACGCCCGTGTCATATGTTTTTCTATGTAGGGTTTAAGATTCCTTGGAAATTTTACAAGACATGTATTAACTCTTTGCCTGCCTTCTTGTTTGTAGGATTTGTCCGAGGGTGACACATCGAGCCTTGGTCGTAAGGCACCCCTGTGGATACCCGACAGTAGGGTCACCATGTGTATGATCTGTACCAGTGAGTTCACCATGACATGGAGGAGACATCATTGCAGGGCATGTGGCAAGGTAAGTCAGGGCTCCACACTGATGCCCAAATAAATGACCTGATGCAGGTTGATGGCTCTCTGATATTTTCCAGTGTTCATTCATAATAAGTAAAAGTTTTATAGTTGAAAGAGAAATGAATATCTTTCACTGCATGCAAAAGATGACCTACTATTATGGTCACATTTGCAAGCTGCTTTTAATATTCTACTACATGTTATCTCTCTGAAGAAGAATAAACTGACTATAATTAAGTTCATCATCACCAACCTAAAGAAAAAAATCTGAACTCATGTGTTTGATGTATGGTAATAAAATCCTTGTTACAATACTATTCAATGCAAATGTATTCTCCACGCTTTCATTTTCTTGTGTAGGTAACATGTGGCCATTGTTCCAAGAACAAAGCACCTTTGATGTATCTGTCGGATAAGGAAGCTAGAGTGTGCGATAACTGCTATGAAACACTGGTTGTATGTAAGTAATCCATCACCATTCAGGGATGTTATTTTTAATTTTGGTTTCTGTACTAAGTTTCAACCACCCAGATATATTCCTATTTGCATATTTGATAGAGAATTGTGTGTTATGTAGTGGAAGTACTCTCTGGATTAGTACGATTTGTTAACTAAAAATCTTGAAAAAAGCTTTTTTTTTTGCACAATCAGTGGAAAAATAGCCTTTGTTTTGGTAAGCTTTTGCTTGCTGTACTGCAAACTTCTTCACACCTTTGTTTTAGCTTGCTCAGTACAAATCAAGCAACAAAAGGAGGGTATTTGATAGAGAAATCTCTTCGATTTGACAGAATCTGTAATTTCAGTTACTTTGGCATTCAAAATGATAACAGATACACATATTTGAATTATTTGATATTGTCAGGTACAGTCAAGGAGCAAACAAATTATTCTGGTCTTTTTTGTACATTATAGCTCAGCAGAAGGAAGGACATGATGGAAAAGAAGGAAAAGAGAGGACCAAGAACAAGAGTAACAAGACTAAGAGAAGGAAATCCAACAGGCAGCCAGTCAGACCAAGCGCTTTGAAGGTATGCTATCTTGAAGCTAGGACCTGTTCTCAATTTTCTTTCAGTAAGATAGATTTTGCTGAATAACCCTAAAAATGACAGCCTGTTTTGGTCATCTCACATCTCTCAAGGCACATCTCTCAAAAAGGGGGGGGGGGGGGGCAGAATCTAGGTCCCCCTCCCGCTACAAAATTTAGATTGTGGAGCAAAATAAGTCCATTATCATTCCTTAATTCTTTTATTATTCACATATGACAAGCTTGTATTATGTGTAACTTGGAAAATGTGTGTCGGCCACATGCAGCATGGCAATCTTTGATGCTTATGGGGTAAGAGATTGTCAAATTTTATTATTAAAAATAACGACTCAAGGTTGTAAAGTGATGAATGCAAAAAAAACAACAACAATATATCAATTTATTGCAGCAAATGTGCTTGAGTGAGAGAATTATGATTTAAAAAAAAAAGAATTGTTGACTTATTTTATGAAAAGCATGTTTCGGCATCTGAGCGGGAAGTAATTGTGAGATCCTTTCTTTATTTTGTTTAGGTGAGTGCTAAGGATCAGTCCAATTCTTCGATGAGCGGCTACCTTTGGCGGAGGAGTAGGAAGAAGGATTGGAAGCGTATGTGGTATCGCATCAAAGACAAGGTCCTCTACACCTACAAGGCCAGCGAGGATGTTGTGGCCCTGTCCAGCACACCACTACTTGGTTACGCTGTCTGCGTTATCAATGAGGTAAGCGGCACATATTCCTTAGGAAATTATTTTCAAAGGCCTGGCTCACACTGGGTGTTATTTAACTACGTCACAACACCAGCTCTATTGTTCAATTCAATGAGAGACGGATGTTTGGCCATGCTTGCGTAGTCGAATTCATTGGTTTGTGTGAGCTGGGTCTAAGAATGTTTCACAGGATGCTCATCACTCTTCTGACTATAAAAATTGGGGCAGTTATTTCACTCCTTAGGCAAACGTTGTAGTCGACATTAAATGCTTGCTACTAGATTGTTATTTTACTCCTAGCATCTTGGGAGTTTTGTTTGTCTGCAGGACTGGTTACGACTCATTCAAATCTTAGTTCCTCCTGTCCTGACAGCTGGTAGTTGCTGGAAACAATCTTTGCTGGAAGAAAAGTGATTTTTTGAAAAAGGCCATGCCAATAATTCACTCATTCATTTTCTCCCGCCAGCAATTTGAAGGATTTGAGCCTGGCCTGATTCTCCAGCTCACCCAGGGACGAATGAAGCACATCCTGAGATCCGAGACTCCTGAAGCCTGTGCAAGGTAAGATACTGAAAGTGTTTCTTAAAACGCCTGTGCCACTTACAGATAAAAGATGAGGACCGGTCATACGGTTGCATTGTAATAGAACTTGCCTAGAAATGAAGGGTGTATGAATTCGTTCTGCAGGACAACACCATTCACATGTACAATTTTTCTGTAATGTCTCATGTCAGAGCTGGATTTAAAAGCGAATCGAGCATGAGATATGTGTTCCTAAACTGAGAGAAACATTTCAGTAAAAGTTTGTCGAGGCGCAAATTTTTTTGGCACTTTTTTGGAAGGAGAGAATGGTCCATTGATGTCAAAAGTCTTACAATTTTTTTTCTGTAAGTAATCTGAACAATTGATTCTTCAACATAAATAAAAGCAAATATCCTATCCTTTGTCGTTCTTTTCGTTGTCCTTCAGCAAACATTGATCTTTCATTTTCACCTATTCTTGCATTTCTTTTCTTCTGTGTATAGGTGGAACGAGGCAATGGTAGAAGCAAGCTGTTTGGACTGATCCATGGGGTGTTACCCGTCTTTCACCGATACCATATGTCCGATTTGATTTGACTGTGCCTTAAGTAATGGACCAAACAGCGCAATAAATAACTCTGGAGTTGACATGTCAATTCCACAAGGCATACCAAAAGAGGATTTCAAGTAATAACTGTAATCTTCAACTGTTTTAGTTTATAATGTAGTGTGAATATCGCACAGAATATTGAATGAAATTGAAATCATCTTGCCTGTGATACTGAAATGATTAAGTGAAGCACCGAAGATCATGTATGAATATCTCGCATTCTCCATTTTTAGCATATAAGATATCTATTCCTACACACTTACACTGCTTGTGAAATTGAAAACTGCACTGCTTGATTAAAAAAAAAGAGACAAAACTTGTATATTGACCACTAACGTGCTGGCATCATGTGTGGTCGTCTTTTCATTTAATACATTTAACCAATGCTGATGAAGAAAAGCGGTTTGTGCTGTACTTCGGTATTTTCATTCCAGAAGCTGATTTTATTGTGCTCTATTTACCATTCCATTTGATGTGTGGAAGCCAATTTCTAAAAATGCAATCCTACTGTGCTGGAAGTGAAATCATGTTGCAGTGCAAAACTTACCTGTACACAGAAGCCCTTTAGAGGAAAAGTGAGCATTTCTTGTGGCACCCTCATATACTGAATCCCTCCCCAAGAATGAAATCCCATCCCCTAACTTATGCTGTCATGTATTTTAACCGTTGGCTGTATGATGTGTGGAAATTCCAGAATCTATGAACTTCATGAAATTTTTCACCAAATGAACAAAATGTTGTATACTTATTTGTGACGTGATCTTATGTTCAAACAAGAAGTCGGTGCTCTGTCCACCCGTGTAATATTCTGTACAGGGGCACCTTGTTTGTCACATGTGAACAAATTAGAGTCTTACACAATACACAGCAAGGTTTATAGTATGAAAGCTCCGTTATACTATACATGTAGATTAGTTAATTAAAAATTTTGTGAAGATGGTCTGCACATTTTTAATACTTGCAAATTTTTGAAACATTTATTACATTATAGAATTATGGCTATTGTAGTTGGTGTACATATGATTAATCAGTTATTTAATTTGTAACATAAGTTGTACAGTATTGAGATATCTATACGAGTTATACATTTACCAATGTGATTTTGTTACATAAGGTGTATAGAAATTTTATGGCTAAATCTGTTTTGTGTGAAGGCAGAGCCTGTGTGCTTACACCTATTGTCTTTTCTAGATGAGAACAGAATTATGATTTTTATTATTGTCGAGTTCGGCAACACTTGAACAAGTGGTGATTTCTGAAATGGCCAGTGTCTGAAATTGTAGCCTTTCAAAAGGGGTAAGAAAAAATTATTACACAGATATTTAACATATGCACATGTGATATTCAAGACAAAAAAAAAAAAGGAGAAGGGGCGCGATTGCTTTCCCTGTGTGCATTTGATGGCCAGAAAATCTGTAGAGATAAAAATAATGAATATTAGTTTGTCATAACCACACTTTGTATAGAAGTAGAGGCCATTTTTATTTTTATTTTTTTTAAAACTCAGTGCCATGCTTGACATTGTTATGCAACTCAATAGTGTACTTAGGTGTTCTATATATTCACTGTAAATACAGCTCCGTCATCCAAATTCTCATTCAGTGCTACAGAAGTATATACATGTAATGTATTAAGGGAGAAATGGATCCACACACCTTATATTTAAACTGTACTTATGAAAAGTCTTGCCTAGTTATTGTTAGAAACTTAAACTTAAAATCGAGTAAAATAAGGAGAATGATTATTTTGTAATCATGTTTGCTAAATTCTCTTTTCATTTTTATGGAAGTTGATATGAGGAGGAGTTGGCCACTATCTGCCTCCCAATTTCATGCCCAGTTTTTATTTTCGATGGGGATATCCAGTAGTTTTCCTCTCATTAAACATTAGGCCCGTATTCTGGAAATGTGCCTAAATTTAAGCCACTGAATTATGGAGAGCCAAATGTCACCCACATTTTATCCTACAAAATCACCATAGTGAGACTCCTGCTAGTTCTGGAACTAAAAGCAAATAAAAAAACCTTGTTATAGTTTCTGATGCTCATTTCATGCCAGAAAATGATTGTTTCTTTATATTGTTCAATAAATGTAGTAAATTACACGGGATTTGGGGGTTGACGAATGGCCTTCCATAAAATCACTGGCCAAATTTAAGCCAGGCTTAACTAGGCCACTTTCCAAGAATAAGGGCCTAATTCTGTATACACGTCTTGCAACTTATTTGTAAAAACCTTGTATATACGAATTATATTTTGCCTTTTACATGTAAAATTCTTGATGTGTGAAGTATGTGTTACCATGGAATTAATTTCCTTGATTTTTAAAGAAAATTATCAACTGGATGTATTTCATTGAAAACTAGAGTATATATTTTTATGTTTATGTTTTGCACACCATAGAATATTATTGCAAAGCATTGCATAATCATGTTCACTGCAATAAACAAATAAAAGAAGAATAAATAAAACAGGAGGTGTTCTATTTTCCTTTGTTTTCAGCCTAGTCACCACCTTAAGTTGTTGAATGTTCGGCGAAGTACATTTACATGTATTGTGAGCAATAGACCAAATTTGTAACAAGTTGTATGTCCAGTGTATTCTTTTTAATCAAAATAAGCTTAATACATGCTGTAACAGAAGACTTGCCCGAGGCATGCCCAACAAGAAGTGCCCAAAGCAAGTTAGAATCCACCTTACATGTAACTAAAATTACAGTGGGACCTCGTCATAACAAACTTCTTGGGAACAAGAAAATGACCTCTTTATATCGAAAACTTGTTTATGAAATTACCTTGTTATAACAATGCAGTAAGAGATCACATATACTCAATCAAATGAGACAAAGAGAGGAGAGAGAGAGATAGAGAGAGTGAAAGAGAAAAGAAAAATGGAGCTTGTTTGATGATCTAGGGTACATGAATAAATTAATATCGTCTAGTTGTTGAGATATGTCTTGGTGACCAATTTGGAACAATTTGCTATAAATGATGTACAAGGGCAGATCCAGGATTTGGGAAAGGGAGGGTGGCACAATTCTGAAAATTATCTGGCAAGTTGAAAATATGAAAGGGGTGGAGGCAGGGTTGTGTATACACGTACTTCGGTATGCCAGTTGGATTTTAAAGAGGGTACGGACCGGTTGGGCCTGTAGAATAAAGGATTATTCTATCACCGACTGAAATCCAACTGTGTTTTATCCTATTACTTTCTTTCTATCTTCCTTATGTTTTTTTTTTTCCTCTTCTTTTCTTTCTATCTTTCCTTATGTTATACTTTGTTTTCATCCTATCATTTCCGCTTTCTATCTTCCTTATTTTGTGCTTTGTTTTATCCTTCTATCTTTTCTTTCTATCCTTCATTATGTTATACTGTGTTTTTATCCTATCATTTCCGCTTTCTATCTTCCTCATGTTTTTCTTTGTTTTTATCTTCTGTCTTCTTCTCTTCTGTCTTTCCTGATGTAATTCTTTGTTTTTTTTTCCTACTATTTCCGCTTTCTATCTTCCTTATGTTTTCAAAAAATGATAGGATAAAAACAAAGAATTACACAAGGAATGACAGAAAGATATGAAGATAGAGGATAAAAACAAAGAACATAACGAAAGACAGAAAGAGAAGAAGAGAGAAAGAAAACAACATAATTAATAAAAGACACTTAATTATCTGGCGGCCGCCGGATAAGTGTCAGAATTGCTCAAAAATGTGTTATCTACCGGTATATAGGCCTATATAATTTTTATACTTGTCCCTTATTTTTCTCCTCCCATTCTTCATGATTTTCCCCTCCCCCATTTTTTTCAGTTCTTATTCCCTTATAATTTTTTTTCTCTTTTATCTCTGCCCCTTGTTCTACCCCTGATATAGGGAGGGGGGGGGGTGGAGTTCAGTCATTTTGGTCCATCCTCCCCCTTTTTTAGGTACCTTATTTCATCTTCGGAATTATGAACCCTTTTTCATTTTCGGAATTACGAACCTTTGGAGTAACCAAGCTGCGGAATAACCAACCCTTTGAAATTATGAACTTTCGGAAAAACGAGCCTTCGGAAATACGAACCTTCAGAAAAACGACATGTAACCCTGATATCTTGTCTCCGGGAGAGAAGCATCGCCCTATTGACCACAACCTCCCAGACATGACAAAGTACCCCCTGAGATAATGGTTTCATGTCGTTTTTCATAATTCATAAATCCGAAGGTTCGTTACTCCGACCAGGGGCGGATCCAGGATTTTATAAAAGAGGGGGCACAGTGCCGAAAAAGTACTCAATAAAGGGGGCATTTAATTTTTTTTTTTATTGTGTACTTAAAGCATGTCAGTACGGTTTCAAAAAGAGGGGGGGGGGGCACGGGCCGGTTTTCCCCCTATGTAGATCCGCCACTGACTCCGACAGTTCTCAATTCTGAAAAGTATAGGGCTCTATTTCATTTTCGGAATTACGAACCTTCGGAATTATGAACCCTTTTTCATTTTCGGAATTACGAAACTTCGGAATAACGAACCTTCGGTGTAATGTATCAAATGTTCGGAATTATGAACCCTATTTCATTTTCGGAATTGTGCACCCCCCTGTTATGGGAAATTTGTGTTTCGGAATTACGAACCTTCGGAATTATGAACCTCGGAAAAACGAACCATCGGAAAATGTCGCACTCCGTTTTAGCTCTGTTTGTACATGTACCAATATGACCAACTTGAATTGAGCGCACACACAGACCAGGTGATGATCTGTTTGTTGGGGTCTTGAAATTTGTTTAATGCATGGATCTCATAAACATTGAGGGGGAACCGGTATCGTCGGTGAAGGGGGGGGGGGGGCACGGGCCTTACTCGGTGCTGGATGGAACGTGAAAAGCCATTGATTAGGGGTATATAGGGTGTGGGAGGGGGTCGTATCTTTTCTTTTTCAAATTCCCCTTCCCCTTTCCCTTTCCTCTTTCTTTTTCTCTTCCCGGGCCCCTTTCCCCTTGTCTGTTTGTCGGGGTCTTGACATTTGTTTGACACTTATGTGAACTTTTGTAATCTCTCCAATGACCATTTTCAAATAAATTTGTTTCGCCTGATATAGCGATACGGCTTTAATGTATTTCGTAAAAACATTGAGGAGGCAACGGCATCGTGTGGGGGGGGGGGGGGGGGGCACCGGTTTTTTACTCGGTGCTGGATGGAATGTGAAAAGCCATTGGTTAGGGGTATAGGGTGTGGGAGGGGGTCGTATCATCTCATTTTCACGTTCCCATTCCTCTTCCCCTTTCTCTCACTCTTTTTCTCTTTCCCCTTTTCCCCCTTTAAGGCCATTCGATTAACGGGCACGTGACACCCTTAGTTACGCAATTGTCAGCACCGGGTATATAGGAAAGTATCCGGTAAATAATAGTCTAACCCGAGATGCGTGACGGATTTAGGGAGCACAAGGAGCTCGTGCCATTTTTGAAACTAAATTGGCACACCTTAAGAACACATCACAAATAATTGCCCCCTTGTTGTGCCGCCCCCCCCCCCCCCTTTACAAAATTCTGGATCCACCCCCTGTGTATAATAGGCTTACTAATGTCGTCACATGCAAACATGAAATCAAACACTGTACAGAGACTGAGTTTCAGGAATGTGCAACGGGTTAGGGCATGAATCAAGTTTCAGCATCTCACCACCGGGGTATGATCAGTGACTGGAGGTAGCTGACGTTTTGTTTCGATGTCACGTCTCATATAAATCTATATCTGCTGTTGAATTAATTACCCTACCTGCATAATTGGGATTAAACCTTCCTTAGATCATTATGTACTTGTGAATAATATAGGCGCGGCGGAACGTCGGGCTCAGACAATGGAAGTGGGGGGGGGGGGGGACCTTTTGTCCGCCAAACAAAATGTCCCCCCCCCCCCCTCTTCCATTGTCCGAGCGGGACGTTCCGCCGCCTCTGGAATAATACATGAAATGCTTTTACTATATATATATACCACTGACATAATGATTCTGAAAATGTTCCCCGGCTGATATAAAACATAAACATATTCGAGTTATAATGTATATCAGCAAAGGTTGCGGTTTTTTTGGTCATAAATGATTAAGGGAGGAGGAGGGGAGGAGGACATTCGAGGAAGCTGCGGGACGGGTCATCGGTACTATATTTCATCGGTCTCATATGTTGTTAGTCCTGTTTGGATCTGCTTCAAAAGATGAGTTTGGATTCGTAGAATCTCAGCTAAAGTAATGCTCCTATTGTATGAAAATTGTAGCCCTAATCATGAGTGACGAAGAAAAATAGTATTTATATTTTCTATGGTACATTTTTAAAAAAAGGAGCTGTCGGAGGTTGAGTTTCAACGAGAAATAGTAAAACAGAAAGATAATAAACGATAAAAGAAAGAAAAAAAAAGAAGAAAAAAAAAAGAGGGGAAATCTTTTCACAGACAATAATCTATCGTTAAGCATGTTATCTCCGGTGCCATAACAAAAAGGAAAGAGAACAAACAAAATTTCTACCCATGTCTACATGCAGGAGTACAGGACTTTATTTCACTTTCAAAATCTGTGCTGCCGCTTCATATATTTCTGTTGCCCCAACAATAAACACGATAAAAACTACTTTCGAAAAATAAACTCAAGGGCAATTTCAAAGGCCTATTGTACTACCCATAGAAATCTTGTTCGGATTACGTAATACGCCATTGTAATGTGATAAAGGTGATAGACAGGACTATTGAAATTGTCTAGAGTTTATTTTTCGAAAGTAGTTTTTAAAGTGTTGCTTGAAAAAGAGCAAAATAAAAAAATTATAAAAAACAGAATAGATTAATAGAAATGAAATATAATTGCAAGCGGACAAAGAATTATGACTTTTATTCATGGTGGGGGAGGGGGAGGGGATTCATCGGATAATGAAGGGATGGCGGAATCCCGTTTTGCATATTAGAGGGCCCTTCCTCATAGAGATCTTATGTGTTCTAATATAGGATCTCTATGCCCTTCCTAATTATTTTCGTGTTTTTATGCATAACATATAAAAGGCTTTCACATTGTATTTGGTAGCACTTTGAATTTAATTTTTTTTTTATTGTATTCTATCATAATCAATGAACGATCGATTTTTTAAAGACTATTCATGCCAAGTCAGTGGTGGTGAATCATGAGCCCATACTTTTAATATTAAAACGGAACTAAACAATTGATAATTGTTTTATTTTTACCCACGCCGATGAAATCGGCAGGGTTATGTAAAGGGTTCCGTATGTTTGTTTGTTTGTTTGTTTTTACCCACGCCGATGAAATCGGCAGGGTTATGTAAAGGGTTCCGTATGTTTGTTTGTTTGTTTGTTTGTTTGTGTACAAGATAACTAGAGAACGGGTGAACGGATTTGCACCAAATTTTCAGGGATTATTTGGATAGTGACAGGAAAGAATCGATTAAATTTTGGTGATGATTGGTTGATCCCTGCAAATTCTGTGTGACCTTCTAGTCTTCTTCGTTGAGAATGGTGCTGACGCCATACATATTTAGTGTTAAGCTATCGATGCGCTTTGTTGGGATATCGGTATCTGCTCCTTAAATCTGAACCGATCTGAACCTAGATCCTGAACCTATGATCTGAACAGCGCGCGGTACGTGCGAAACGCGGTGAACCAGCGGCCCGCCCGGCCCGGTGAACTATAGAGTCACACTGGTAATGGCGTCAGCACCATTCTCAACGAAGAAGAAAAAAATGTTTTTAACCACTGAATTATTAGTCGAATATCGTAAAATTGCCCGAGTAGTCCGGTGATTCTAAAAGCAATCCTTATTTGATCTAGAGACCGGTAAGAAAGTTCACAGAAATGGATAGTATTGATAGGAACAGTAAGTTTAGATTTAATTTCTCTCGAGTTTCTCACTTGCAGCAGAAAATGCTGTGGTAGCTAAAGCAGCTAGACGCCGGATCGGATCGGACGGCCCAGCGCGTACATGGCACACGGCCAAATTTCGGACATCGGCTCAGATTAGCCGTGAAGTTTCATTACTTTTGCATTGTGATTGTTGATTTAGAACTCATCCTAGTTAATAATGTGGATTCTCTGGGTCTTTTACTACGGAATATCGAACATCATATTTATCAAATCTATCTGGAAAAAAAACTAGGTAGGATTTTTTATTCACTCATTCCGCCCCTTTAAAAAGCAAAGGTAGATCTAGTTCCTTTCCGTGTGCTCTAGATCGAACGTTGGACTAAATGTTGGCCTAGATTTAATTTCAGACCTATATGAACATACTACCTCATAACACCTGTAAAATTACACTTCGAATGATGCCTACTGACTTTATTTCTCACGGCTAATCCCCCAAATTTCCCGTATCTAGCATACAAGTAGCAACACCAGCACCAACACCAAACGTGAAATGAAAGTTTCTTAATCCCTAGGGTATAATGTTAGTGAACGGAATTTTGTACATGAAATTAAACACCGGCTGCCGAGCTCGGTTCAGCAGACAACATCTGACAAAAATTTAACACCGGCAACCGGAGCTACGTCAGAAAATCAGAGGTCAACACCTAACACCGACTGATTTTTTTTCTCATTTCATAGTCGGTGTTAGATCATGATTTCGCGGCAAAATAAACACTAACCACAAACACCAACACCGAGCGTGAAATCACCCAATGTAGATTTCAGTTTTGACCCCATAGTATAGTATTGCAACTACTCTGTAGCACCGCCAGGCGTGGGTCTGCCGCCTTTGACGGCCCCTCTAGTTACTAGATATTTTTGTCGGGCTGCTATATTTAAAAATCAGATTTCAATATAGCGTCTACACTAGTGGAGGTAGCATGCACACTATCAAAAAAATTCGTCACGAAGAACTGATTGTGACGTTGTAACCATATCGCACGCGCACACAGCTCACGTGCGCAACACTATGCAAATCTATGACATCACTACAACTATCAACTGTAGTATACGCGTAAACATGCGCGTATAATATATCACGTGTGTTTGTGTTATTGTTGCCATGATTTTTAAACAGCTGTTGCAGTATACAAGCCAAACTCCAATCACACTCAATCATCAAGAAAGGATAAATTTGGGGATTCATTTTCAATTTACCGATGAATTGTAAACAGTAAATCAGCAATGGGATGCGCAGCATCATCACAACAAACTACAGCCACAGGTATGAAAGAAAAATGATTTATTCTGACAAATTTATTGCTGACTTAATTACGTTTCTGAGACTGTCTGATTCTGAGGTGAGTTGCGCTAGTGTGAGACTGGACTGTGCATGTGTTCTTGTTGACTCCATGTAGTACGGTATATGAAGTCAACAAGAACACATGTAACAATAACACATGTAACAATTTCAGTAACAATCGAATATATTCGATTGTTACTGAAAAGACACGTTTACCGTAGATGTGAAAGTGGCAATTATGTACAATTTGTACAATTATGTAACAAGAACCCATGTAACAAAATCAAAATCAAAATCAAAACTAGAATATAACAGTTCCTGAATTATGTTTCCTAACACAACCTCTTTAATAATAATAAGTGCTGAACACAGTTTGATCTCAGTTGTCAAATATTTTCCTGCTTTATTATCAATGATTTTACTGCATTTTACCACAACTAATTTTGCAATAACTATCTTGTCAGAATGTCCACATAACTCAATTTAGTCTGATTATTGCGTATCGAATAACCATCAAGATGTTCATGTATACTTACCTTTTTATATGCTTTGAAATGATGTTGAATTCAATGTAAAGTGAAATAGATTAATAAAATTATAATAATGATGATAATAGCAATTAATAATAATTAATGATGGTGATAATGGTGATAGTAATGATAATAATAATAATAATAATAATAATAGTAATTATAGAAATATTAATAATTTGAATGTTACATTTTAACGTTTAAAATATTCATGTTATCTCTAAGTGCAATAATAAGAGTTAACTATTCGGTATCTTTTGTATATAGCAATGATTATGATAATAGTAATAATAATAATAATTATTATTATTAATAATAATAATAATAATGATAATAATACTAATAATAATGTAAATAGTGATAACAATCGTCAACAACTCGTGATGCTTGATAATATAGATTTTTATGATTCATATTTATGTTCATATTTCATATGTATACGTCTAAGAAGTTTAGTTCCTTTCTCATTTCAGTTGATCTTTATTATGAATTCATCTCATTAATTGATTATTGTCTGTGAAAGTATTTTGCTTTTTGTAATTTTGATGTTTTTAATTTGTACAAAATCTGTAATTCGGCTACCGAGCCGCGATTGATTTTTTATTCCAATAAACCATTTTCAATCAATCAATCAATCAATCAACAATTTCAGTAACAATCGAATATATTCGATTGTTACAGAAAAGACACGTCTACCGTAGATGTGAAAGTGGCGTTTGTGGATCTAACTGACAAGTTAGATCTAAGGCTGAGTTAGAGGTCTAGTGTAGATCTAGACTAGAGGTCTAACTCACTGATACTGTTAGACTTGTATCTAGGGTTAAAATATAAAGATTCCAGATTCTCTAACAAATGTAATTTAAAGAATTTCCCGTAGATCTATACGGTACCCGCGGGCACGGCCACGGCCACGGCCAAGCGTTGTGTGTCCGAACAGGTTGCTTATCTGGAAAGGTCACTGATATTTTATTTGGACATTTGATATTCATTTATTTTCCATAAAATCATCATCATAAATTTACAATCTTTCAACATGTATGGTCACATAAAATTATATACATAGAAAAAAGGGGTCGTCAGTTGACGTCCTCATCACAAATATAATGATCATACAATGAATATATACAAATGAAAACAATGCATAGTGGAAAGCAGCAGGGCAACCAGTGAGGGAAAAAAAGTAAAAGGGAAAGAGAGAGGGAGAGAGAGAGAAAGAGAGAGAAGGAGGAGTGAGAAGAGATAGTTGCATTCAGATAGTACCGTATCAGGTGGAACATCAGATCTGTATTAAAATATCAATCACTTTGAAAAAAAAAAGTCCTGACTTTCAAACACTAAAAATCGAACAACTTTTCATACAATTGTTACACTAGTGATAGGTTGATAATTATATGATCTAGATTTGGAATCTATGGATCTAACAAAGTCAGAATAGACTAGATCTAGACAGTGCTAGTGTGGCTCACCTCGTCATGCGGGTGGGGTATGGGCGTTTGCGCAATTTAGCTTTGCGCGATAACCATGATACATGTAACTTTCAAACCAAAAATCTACTTACCGGTACATATCATCTTCAAACATGAGCTTAAAAAAGACAAAGTGATAAAAAGCGTTGTGTGACAATGCACAAGCAGAGAGTAGTAGAATGTTCCCTTTCCCAATCCTATGACAATTCAATCACAGACAAAAATTCATTTTCTCGCCTTGGCTTTAATGACATGACGCTTTTCAGTTGGTTAGGCCTAGGGAGCGTGGAAGAAAATGACATTTCGTACATGGAGGTATAAAGTTTCACATTTTAAGCATTCTGTAGTTTGGAAGGGCAAAATAGTTGTACTTTAAAACTGAACACCTATTTAGAATATTCAGTAATTCCTTTTAAAACCATATATTAGTTGAGGGAGATCTAATATATATTGACTGAAATTGATTAATTATTTAATACAAAATTCAGTCAGGCCTCTATTGGACCTGAACCAGGCTTGGTAGGCAAGACACTCATACATGTATTTTAGTAAGTCTGTTGAAAGCATAATGCAACGAGTCATACTATCCTTTTCCACTAGTTGCTATGCACCCAAAATATGAAAATTTGAGCATCTAGTCAAACATTCACCTCTGTAAACAATTGAATACATTTTGAGTTTTTTTTCTCACCCTTCCACCAGTTGGTCAACCAGCTGCAGAAAGTGGTGCCAAGACAACACCTGCTAAAAACAAGTAAGTTAACTTTTTAAAAGTATAGTCATATGACTATCCAAAACAATATTCAGAACCACAGGGTTTGAGGATTTCACTTTTACACCTATAGTGTGTGATGGGCTCCAGACATGTTACATAGTGATATCGTGTCACCTTCTCTTATTTTTCTCTTCTCAGTTATCTCTTCATCTATATCTCGTCCCCCTTTCTGCCATTTGAAGGTGGGGTTGCCCTCCCCATCCCAGTTGTAGTCAAATATACCTGTAAAACTAAAAGATTAGTAAAATGAACGCAAGTTTTTCAGCGTTCCTCCATTGTTGACTCTTAATGGTGTTTTTGAAGAGAGAAATAAAATTCAAAAGTTCATTGAAGTCAGTTTCAACCAAGTTACGTTTTTATTTTTGTTTTCTCGTTCAGAGGAAGAGTTGATTACTCTAGTGTGTACATACAGTGGCGGATCTACGGGGGGGGGGGGGTTTAGGGGGTTTAAACCCCCCCCCCCCCCCCTTGGGCTGCCAAGTAAACATTTAATGTGCATAGGAAAACGCCATCATAATGAAGTATGCTTAAAATCGCAAGCTGGCAACCCTAAAAATGAAAAATCTCCCTACTGTGGGAGGGGGTATCCCCCCTCCCACACCCTCCCGCCTCGCTCGCTCGGGCTCGGTCGCTACGCTCCCTCGCAATACCCAGCTCAGCCCCTCAAATCCCCCCCCCCTTGGAAAAAAGCTAGATCCGCCCCTGACATATGTATTCTGCATGTATCTCTTGCCCAGCTAACATTTAGGAATTGGACGTTATAACCTAAATGGCAATTATGCAGGTTTATCAAATGCCATTTTGTTTGCGATTTCATGTATTCTATGTATTTTTAGAATTCATCGGCGTAATGGCAAGATTAACAAGAGGAATGAATAATGTACATGTCTGAAGTGAAAAGGCTCCATGTTCTACATTTTAACCTAACGGCGATAGTTGAAATATGTTTGTCGTTATATTCTCATCTTAGCCCAGCAGCCCAAAGTGAAACCAAGAATGAAGAGCTGAAAACAGCAGCTGCAGAACTCACTAAAGAATCTGAACCAGATGTTGAGTAAGTTGCCAAGTCCAAGGATGGTATGAAGGCATATCTGGCAGTCACTTTAGGCTATTTCGTCCCACTCTAAGGCCCGAATTTACGATAGGGTTTAGCCATAAAACATTGTCTAAACCACCAATTTACTAAAGGTGGCCCCAAAAATGCCAAACGTAATGGCAAACAAAAAGGAATGTTCCTTTGTTCTAAAAAATTGGGAGAACAAAAAGGTTTGCCCAGGGTTTTTGTTTTATTTTATTTTCCTTTCCCTTTTTTTAGAACGTTGAACACACTAGATTTGTTTTCTTTAATTTTCCCCGTAGTTTGATTATTTTTGTTCATTGAATTCAATTTTAATTTAATTTATTTTGGCAGCCAACAGTATGGGTCATTTCTAGGTTAAACCACCTTCGTGAATTCTGGCAAGAATATACAAAATGGAACGGAATGGTGTTCGATGTTTTCAGATGCTGGCAATTTTTTTTTGTGGAACTTACATTTACTCACCTGGAAATCAAAAGCGATATAGATTTTTATTTCCATGCAGATCATCGAGGTAACCATACATGTAGCTGTCATAAGTGCAGAGAACAAGGCAATGTGGAAACTTCATGTCGGGTTGAGTACATGCATATAAAAATGTGACGGCACCTGAAAACGTGGAACATATTCATCCATATCTCAATTAGGACAAAATGTATAGTAGGGTATCTACATGAAATTCTGAGGGGTATCCGTGCATCCCCCCATGACTTAATGAAACCAACTTTTTTATTATCTTTAAGATATTCAAGATATTAACAAGAAAAAAAGTGGCCTCTCATGGCGAAAATCAAGGTGGCATCCAATGTGAAGAAAATGGGCTTTCATTCAATTTGTTAGGAGGTCCCATTGTACCCTTTTGACATCTTCACCTGTAACTTTTTCGTATGATTATTAGATTTCATTGAAACTTAGACATTGTGTTTAGACTTACAGTATATTCCGCACATTTTGATACAAATCAAACGTATGTACAGCCCGATTTACAGTACCTTATTTATGACTGTTGCCATGGCAACCGTCTATTTCGATGCAAACCAAATGGTTTTGAGAAGTTTTTTGATATTTTGGGGGTGAAAAATTGATTCTGCTTTTAAACTTTAGTTTTAATATGGGTTTGATACAATATTCAGACAGAAGAAAGATATCTTACATCTCTCAAATGTAAAAATAAACACTATTTTGATAATGGTCATTTTAACTACATGTACCTATCAGCATTACTTACCCTGCAAGGCTTTATTCATTGTACTGTAAATGTCAGTTTTGGG
Organism: Heliocidaris tuberculata; assembly: GCA_025618425.1. Lineage (NCBI taxonomy): Eukaryota > Metazoa > Echinodermata > Echinoidea > Camarodonta > Echinometridae > Heliocidaris > Heliocidaris tuberculata. The sequence goes on along the minus strand of CM046832.1, from coordinate 50,366,383 downwards.
AAAATTTGAGATTTTTCGATATTTGTCAACACACTGAACACGTAAACAGTTACCTTTTAGCTCATAAATTTTTATCTCATGATCCTAATTCAACGAAGATTGGAGATTCTGTTCAGAATGAAATCTCCATGATTTAAACTAACAAAAATATATTTGTATCAATTTCCGTTGCCATAGCAATCGTTATTTGTGTAAATGTAATTTTTTTACAATTTTGAAACAGATATTGCTTTGAACATCGAGAATTCAGTGTCGCGGTAAATGTGAGTGAGATATAATAACCATGCAGTTATGGTATCGTTTGTAAATTAAGATCAGGCGTGATTATTTATCTTTATCTTTATGATCTTTGAAAAATCTTTGTTTAGCCGATTATGTCACCACGTTTCTAATTGTGCCTAGCGATGCCTTTATTCTTTTTCACTGGAACAACCAATGTTAGCTTGCTCATGTTGAATGGAATAGGAGATATTTCTATGAATATATGATGCATAACTTTAAAGGTATTCAACAAATTTATGAATAATGAAATTTACCACTCTGATAATAGGTGATTTTAAAAAAATCCAATGTCGTACCTCAGTGGCTTCAATGTATTGAGATGGTAAGCTTTCTAGACACTATGGCCCGTATTCCAAGCTCCGGTTTAACTTAAACTACGGTCTAAGTTAAACAAGAGTTTAATTAAAACTGACGGAGAACGCAAGTCCAATCTAAATTTCTGTACCAAGTTAAAACACACTAGACAGGAGCTTACGTTAAACCGGCGTTCAGAATGTGATTTTCTAAAACTACGGTTTAAAGGGGCAGGTTTAGACCGGTTTTAAACCACACTTAGACCGCGGTTTAAATTTAAACCGAAGTTGAGAATACGGGCCTATGATTTGAATTTTGAAATTGCAACGCTGAATATTTGATGTGAACATTTGAACGATATCTTATTCTGTCTGAATATTGTATCAAACCCATATTAAAATTAAAGTTTAAAAACCGAATCAATTTTCACTCTCAAAATATCAAAAACTTCTAAAAACCATATTGGTTTGTATTGAAATAGACGGTTGCCATGACAACAGTCATTAAGGTGCATGAATTTGGTTGGTATCAAAATGTGCGAAATATAATTCTAAATACGATGACCAAGTTTCAATGAAATCTAATGATCATACAAAAAGTTACACGTGAAGATGTCAAAAGGATACAATGGAACTCCTAACAAATTGAATAAAGGCCCATTTTCGACGCCTTGGGCGCCATCTTGATTTTCGCCATGAGAGGCCATTTTTTTTTTCCTTGGTAACATCTTGAATATCTTAATGTACATTATAAAGAAAATTTTTTAAAAGTTGGTTTCGTTTAGTCCCGGGGGGGGGGGGGGTCTTAGATCGTAGATGTACCCTACTAATACATGTAGCCTAAACTTTTTGGTAAAACTCGAAAAGTAAATTGGCCAGATGCCTTTGACTTACATTTTGATTTCTTTTGTCAGTTTGTCTTTATCACGTCTATTCGTATTATAGTACATGTATTTGGCTTTTTTAAAAAGTTGTCCATATAATTATCTTATACATGTGATCACTCTGTTTTCTTCATTTCCTTTTTTTTGTGACATGATGACATGGCATTTAGCTGAAAATGTGTATTTCACCTTCTTCAACAGACCCGATCCCAATTACCCTGACTTGAGCAAGCACAACAATTATCTGGCAGAATGTTTAAAGCCTTCCATCTACAACAAAGTCTGTAACCTTCGCACTCTTTCTGGTTACTCTGTGGATGAATGCATGCAGACTGGAGTGGACAACCCAGGACATCCTTTCATCAAGACCGTCGGATTGGTGGCCGGAGATGAAGAGTGTTACGATCTCTTTGCTGACCTCTTCGATCCAGTTATTGACAAAAGGCACAACGGATATCCACGCAACGCTAAGCACACTACCGACCTCAATCCAGATCATCTCAAGGGTGGCGACAACTTTGATCCAAAGTATGTCCTGTCATGCAGAGTTCGTACAGGCCGCTGCATTAGAGGATACGGCCTTCCACCATACTGCACAAGGGCTGAGCGTAGAGACGTGGAGAAAATTGTCACAGACGCACTGGCAACACTAGATGGGCCACTCAAAGGCACGTACTATTCACTAAAGGGCATGACAGAGGAGCAGCAGGACAAATTGATTGCAGACCATTTCCTGTTCGATAAGCCAGTGTCTCCCCTACTGACATCAGCTCGCATGGCCCGAGATTGGCCAGATGCACGAGGGATCTGGCACAACGCCGATAAGAACTTCCTGGTGTGGGTTAATGAGGAGGATCACACTCGGGTCATTTCTATGGAAACAGGCGGCAACATGAGGAATGTATTTCAACGATTTTGCAATGGTCTCAACAAAGTTGAGAATGCTCTCAAATCCAAAGGGTACGAATTTATGTGGAACGAGCATCTTGGGTACGTTCTCACTTGTCCATCTAACCTAGGTACAGGTGTTCGCGCAGGAGTCCACATCAAGATTCCTCTTTTCAGCAAGCATCCTGGCTTTGAATCCATTCTTAAACATTATCGTCTCCAGAAACGCGGAACGGGAGGCGTGGATACGGCATCTACTGACGGTACATTCGACATTTCAAACTTAGATCGTCTGGGTACCTCTGAAGTACAACAGGTTCAATCCGTGGTTGATGGTGTCACGAAGCTGATTGAGTTGGAAAAGGCCCTAGAAAATAAATCAGATATAAGTGGCATGATTCCACGAGACCTCGCGGTAGTACGCGCAGAACAAGCAAAAGAAGGATACCCAGACCTGTCCAAGCACAACAACCATTTGGCCCACTGTCTGACGTACGATATTTGGAAGGATCTTAACCACAAGAAGACGCCCAGTGGCTATACTTTGGATGACTGCATCCGAACGGGTGTAATGAACCCTGGTCACCCTCACATCATGACTGTGGGAATGGTAGCAGGAGATGAAGAATCCTATGACGTCTTCGCTGGAATTTTTGACCCAGTCATTGATGCTAGACATGGAGGTTATCCAAAAAATGCCGTCCATGTCACCAACATAAATTATGCAGATCTGAAAGGAGGAGACAACCTGGATCCCAAGTATGTGTTGTCTTGCCGTGTTCGCACAGGTCGCAGCATTCGTGGATATTCTCTGCCCCCGCATTGCACAAAGGAAGAGAGAGCTGCTGTGGAAAAGATTACAGTTGGAGCTCTCGACAAATTTGATGGAGAGTTGAAGGGATCATACTACCCATTGGAGGGAATGTCTGATGAAACGCAAACACAGCTGATAGATGACCACTTTCTCTTTGACAAGCCTGTTTCTCCTCTCCTCACCGCCGCAAGAATGCACCGTGATTGGCCGCAGGGCAGAGGAATATGGCATAATGACAACAAGAACTTCTTGGTGTGGGTCAATGAAGAAGATCACATCCGTGTCATTTCTATGGAAAAGGGTGGGAACATGCAAGCTGTATTCAGGCGATTCTGTGAAGGTTTGCAGAAGTTCGAGCAGATGATCAAGAAGGACGGCAAGGAGTTTATGTGGAACAAACATCTGGGTTATGTACTTACGTGTCCATCTAACCTTGGAACTGGTCTACGCGGTGGTGTCCATGTTAAACTGCCTCTGCTAAGCAAGTATCCGAGATTCGACCAGATCCTGAGAGCCCTTCGACTTCAGAAGAGAGGTACAGGTGGAGTTGACACTGCGTCAACTGATGGTACATTCGACATCTCTAACCTTGACAGGCTTGGGTCATCGGAAGTACAGCAAGTTCAGTTTGTTGTTGACGGCGTTGAGCTCCTCGTCAAAATGGAGAAGAAACTTGAAAACGGAGAGGACATCTTCGATCTCCTGCTTGACAAATGTCGCCCTAAACCGCCAATACAGCCTTTCAGTGCTGACTACCCCGATTTGTCTCAGCACAACAACTGGATGGCCAAGTGCATGACCGAAGAGATCTACAATAAACTCTACAAATTGAAGACAAAGAGTGGAGTTACCCTCAATGACTGCATTCAAACCGGTGTTGACAATCCTGGACATCCATACATCATGACTGTTGGTTTGGTTGCTGGCGATGAAGAGAGCTATGACCTCTTTGCTCCTCTCTTTGACCCTGTGATAAGTGCTAGACACGGCGGATATGCTGCTGATGCCAAACATCCTACCAACCTCAATGCTGCCGAACTAAAAGGTGGAAACGATTTGGACCCCGAGTTTGTTCTGTCTTGTCGTGTACGCACTGGCCGCTGCATCCGCGGCATCGCTCTCCCTCCATGCTGCACTCGAGAAGAGCGCGCCAAAGTAGAGAAAATTACAACGGAAGCATTGGCTACCTTAAGTGGGCCTCTGAAAGGCAAGTACTACCCTCTCACAGGTATGACCGACGAAGAACAGGAGAAATTAATCGAAGACCACTTTCTATTTGACAAACCTGTATCTCCGCTCTTGCTTTGTGCCAATATGGCACGTGACTGGCCACAGGGTCGTGGAATCTGGCACAATGATGCGAAAAATTTCCTTGTCTGGATCAACGAGGAAGATCACACACGAGTCATCTCTATGGAGAAGGGTGGAAACATGAAGCGAGTTTTTGAGAGGTTCTGTGATGGTCTCAAAAAGGTCGAAGACACTATCAAGTCCAAAGGTTACCAGTTCATGTGGAATAATCATCTTGGTTATGTGCTGACATGTCCATCCAATCTCGGTACGGGACTGCGTGCAGGTGTCCATGTCAAGGTCCCTTTGTTAAGTCAAAAGAAATGCTTCGATGCCATTCTTGATCACATGCGACTACAGAAGCGAGGAACTGGAGGCGTTGACACAGCCTCCACTGATGGCACCTTCGATATCTCCAACTCAGATCGCATCGGTTTCTCCGAAGTCCATCTTGTTCAGCAACTCGTGGACGGTGTCAAGCTCCTCATCACCCTTGAAAAGGCTCTCATGAACGGAGAAGACATCAACGGCCTCTTGCCAGAAGAGCTACGGGAAGCTGGCGCAACAAAAGCAAATCAAGCTCTTCCGGAAGATGGAGAGATCTCGACCTACAAACCGTCGTCGGAAAGCCAAGACCCAGAGCTTGCAGACTAGTGGCTATTATCTATATATACGTGTATTTGATTAAACCAATGATACAATGAGAAGAAGACATATGTTTTCAAATTTGCAATAACAGCTGAAACCAATGGGTTCGATTTGAATATATTTCCTATATATAAAATTAGGAAAAATCCTCCAGATTTTGAACAAAATGGTAACAAATTTATATCTGAAAATAATGACAGAAATTCCATACTAAAGAGATATCAATTTTTATGACGTTTTCTGGTGAAGCAAACCGATGATCTCCTTTCTCCTTCTGTCTATATGAATGGAAAACAATTAACTATTTATATGTAAGGAAACTAACAGAAATACAATTCAAATTGCACTTTCATAAAAGCAACTGGCTTGTATAATGATTATAATTTCTGAAGTTTAAGTTTCGTAAAATGTCCTTAAACTAAAGAAAATTACGAAAAGATGAAAAAGAAAGAGAAAGGAAAACGAGGAATTAACAATGTTGATGGATAAAGATCCATATTGCGTATTTGTTTATAACAAGGCTACTAAAGACACTCTATGAGAACCTTCAATCTACAATTTCTATTTGGCAGGTTATTTTTTTTTAAATACTTGTACCGTGTGGTTTTAAAAATACAGTATAACAAAAAACATTTGTCCTCAAACAGATGAGGAATTTAAATTATAATGTACTGTAATTATATGAGAGGACAACCAAATAAAAAGGCACAGAGAACAACTGCAGGTAGAAACAATGAGAGCAATAGAAAGCTGAGGCTAAGAGGATATATGTATAGAAATTGTGAGGAAGCAACAAATGAAACGAGAGAAGGTAAAAATGTGGAAAGCTCAGGTAAAAGGGAAGGTGAAAGAGATTGATTGGAAGCTGTTGTTGGAGAATGGAATGTTAAATGAGAAAAGAAGGAGAAATGATTTCAAGCGAGTGGAAGAAGAAAATTGGTGTACATATCGATGAAAGAAGAAAACTGATGTGCAGAGAGGAAAAATACAACAGAGGATAGAAACGAGCGAATCGAAGCGTTACACATTACTTTTTGTGTACTTTTAACCATTCAAGTGAAGAGAGGCAAAGCGATTGCGTGAGGCGTTGGGGGGGGGGGGGGGTAATTGAGATAAAGAGAACTAGAGATGCGTTTGGTTTGAACAAAACTAAAATAAACTAGAGTTGAACAAGTACAACTATACAGGTGGGCTGTAAAGCAGTCGTGAAATGAGGTGTGAGGGGAGTAATCTGAATAAAAAGGGGGCACTCTTCAGATTTGAAAATCCACTTGCCAAAAGGGTAAAAAGGGCAATGAGAGAAAAAGACACTTGTCAGAAGTAAAAAAAAGTTCATACAGTACATTAGATGTGAAAAGGGGCACTTATCAAAATGGGAAAGGGGCATTTACAAGAAAGGAAAATTGTCACATCAGAATTAAAGAAGGGCACTCAGATTTGAAAAGTGGCACTTAACAAGAGGGGAAAGGGACTTAAGGCCACCGCACACTACACGACCTGAGGTCGTACGACCTTCTGAACTACGGTATGACGTCACCAAACACCCAAGTTTCAGGTCGTAGGACCAGGTCGCACGATCAGGTCCCAGGTTTTGGCATGTTGAATTTTTGCGAGGTCGTGGACTAGGTCGTATGACCTCTAGGTCGTACGACCTCAGGTCGTGTAGTGTGCGGTGGCCTTTAATTTAAAGGAAAATTGGAACTTATCGGAAGTAAACAGGTGGCACTCATCTGGTTTGAAAAGGGGCGCTTATCAGGAGGGGGAAAGGACACTTATAACAAGTAAAACGGGCATTAATTTTATTTAAAAGAAAATGGGGCACTTATCGGAGTGAAAAGAGGCACTTTGAAAAATGAGTGGGATGGGGCACTGTGCCCCCCCCCCCCCTCGGAGCGGGGCATCTGGAAAAATGACATGGAAATGTTTGTATCAGTACATCATCATTTCATTCTCATGGGTTGTAGGAGGAAGTAGAGGAGAAACTAAAAGTTAATAGGCCAGGAGCCTGTCCCGAAATAGTCGCCCCTTTTTACATATACATGTATGATATTTTACCCCTTAAGGCCACCGCACACCTTACGATCGGTCTGCGATCCGATTTGTGAAATAAATCGCTATGGCATTAAATTTGGCATTTTAACAAATGAAATCTACCCTATTCAGGTTCTGAAAAGTAATATGAATACTAAGCATAGGGTTTGGTGAGCTTTCAGCTTTCTACAGGGAATAAGGGCAAAATTAGTTTCAAATCGTAGGCAGTCGTACGATTTTTGGGACGTCACTACGACTCGGAGCCGATTTGGCCATTCCACTGACTAGAAAACTCGGCAAAGGCCGTATTATCGATTCTACTATCTGTACGACTATTCAGACCCTCAATCAAAAATATTTTTCGTTTTTGAATGATTGTCAAATGATATTACATTTTCTTCTGAAATCGGATCGCAGACCGATCGTAAGGTGTGCGGTGGCCTTCAAAGTTACTTAGTTGTAACTTGATGCTCGGCCTTGGCCTTAAGGCGCCTTAAGGCCTGTTTTTTCAATGCCTTGGCCTTGGATGCCTTGGCCTTTGGCATGCCTTGGCCTTGGCCTTGGCCTTGAGGGTTCCAAGCCTTGATCATCTCCAGAAAATTAAAGGTATTTTCAAGGCATATCGAATTTTGCTATTTTTGCAAGTAAACTTTAAAATATTTTGATTTTTTTTGGTGCAGTAACACTAAATCATAGCTAACACAACATCTAGGTAATCATGACAAACTTGAGAAATTAATTCATGTTTTACAAATTTTTAAATTAACATGATAGAATGATGAAGGTGATAACCTTAATACTTTATGCAGTACTTGCATTGGATTGTCTTTCTGTGAACATTTTGTAAGTTTGAATGAAGTAATTGCAAAATTTGGTGATTTTAGTCAAACCGTCAAAGGCTTCTATATTCTTAATTCTACTGCCATATGCGAAAACTGGTAGGGTGCAAAATTGTAATTTGAGAAAGAGAAAGGGTAGAAAAAGAAGAAAAAATTATGTTATATTGAGGAGTATATACGCCCCAATACTCAGGGTAAATTGCATTAGAAATTAGTCTTTTTAGAGTATAAAATGCTAATGATTTGTAAAGCTTTTTCGCTTTGCTCCTTCACATAATGTTGCTTCAGGATCTTGTAATTTCATGCTCCACTATACATATGATTTGAATATAGTTTAGAAATGTAATATCTTGTTGCTTTGCTCCCTAATATACGCGTAGGCCTGTATGTTTCATCAGCTTCTTTTTAAGTACTTTGTCCCTAATTTAGGATAAAGCTAAAAAAGCACATGCAAAGTTTCAGCATTTGAAAGAAATCTGATCTTTTGTTTGCTTACTAAATTCCTCGACCACTTCTCCTTTATTTCCATGAACTTGGCCCCCCACTTGAGAAAACCGTTAATCAATGTTCATAATTCAAAATTCTATACCGCTTGATTGTAGTGCTCCTGCGAAATTTCTTTTGTAAAGTGCACAGAAATTTATTTTTGAGGAATTAAAAATGCAGAAAATCTAGTACTCGGTTGCTTTGCTCCCTTGCTTGTAAAGTTACATATATATCTATATATTTAAAAAAAAAAAATTTTATTCATTTTTTTTTTTTTTTGGGGGGGGGGGGAGGAATTTCAGTGTTTGCTCTGAGCACCATAATTCCAAGATACATCACGGGAGCACTAGTTGCTATTGAACCTTGGATGAAACCTCACATACACTATCTAGGCAACAGACCTTAAATTGTGAATTGGGCCTAACAGGAAAATCAACTGGAGAAAAGGGACATTGTGGGTTTGAGAGCAGTGACATATCTCCTGTCATGATGATATACCGTGTCATTATCATCATGTCATCATCATGTCATCATCATGTCATCATGATGAAATAAAGACTACTTTCGAAAAATAAACTCAAGGGCAATTTCAAAGGCCTATTGTACTGCCCATAGAAATCAGGTTCGGATTACGTAATATGCCATTGTAATGTTCGCAAATTTTTAAAGGTGATAGACAGGGCTATTGAAATTGCCTTCATTTGATTTTTCGAAAATAGTTTTTATCGTGTACGGTGCCTTGCATGACTTATGAACCAAATACAAACCCTAAATCAAGCTTTGTTAAAGATAAAGTCCTGATATTTGAGGGAAGAGCACTATAAAAAGAAAATGAAGTCGCTCTTTATTAGTTAGCTCACTTCGCTTACCAGCTATTTATGTCTGAAAAGATAACAATACATGTACAAATAAAAGGTCATGAAAAGGGAGGTTATGAAAAGTAATATATTTTTTCCACCAGGTCTTTGTAGTAGCCCCTTTTCCAAAAAAGTGCCTTTTTGCAATGACCCCCCCCCCCCTTAAAAATGTTCAGCCACTTCTGCTGTCATTTGATTCTTGAAGGCAGTGTCTACTTTCGTATTTGGGTGTGAACCTGCGTATTCAGGGGCGGAAATACGCAGGAAATATTTTTCATCAGGGGACGGGATATAAAAATAGGCCGTCCCCAAAGCCCCCCAACCCCTGATGAATAGAACTGCGTAACACATCTCCGTCACTGTCCATATTTATATGTTCCATTTCCCAATCGTTTATCTATTAATGCCTTGGCCTTGGCCTTGGCCTTGAGGTTTCAAGCCTCGGCCTTAGCCTTGGCCTTGGCCTTAGCCTTGCTAGTCAATGCCTTGGCCTTGAATTTTTGGGCCTTGACTACAACACTACTTAGACCATCCATGTCATTCACAAAAAGCTCGAACTAAGCTGCTGGGTTTGGCCCCCCAAAACCCCCCCCCCAAAAAAAGGCCCCAAAGTCGGGTCGATTTCAACCCATCTAACATATGCGCCAAACTTTGCTCTCAGCCAATCAGATGCAAGGATTTCAGTAGCTTATAACACTTGTCGGAAAAAAATATCCGACAAATCCTTTCATGAAACGCTCCCCAGAATTTAATTGACTTTATTAACATCATTGACATATGTACATCAATATTTTGTTTCAACAAGAAAACGAGAGAGAAAAGATAGTAACAACTTATATACATTTCAATTAACATAATAATTATGTAAACATATCAGTGTATGTTAATGATATTTGATTCGTATATACAATGTACACAGATTGATATGATATAACTCATTTTAGAATTCTCCCCTTAAAAATATCTCCATTTATTACATTTTGCCACAGCTCATTATAATCTGGGAGCCTGTCCCGAAATAGTCACCCCATTTTACATATGAGATTTGACCCCTTGAAGTTACTTAGACCATCCATGTCATTCACAAAAAACTTGTCAGCTCGAACGAATCTGCCGGGTTTGGCCCCCAGAGCCCCCCAAAAGGGCCCCAAAGTCTGGTCGAGTTCAACCCATCTAACATATGCGCCTAACTTTGTCAGAAGGAAGGTGTATGAACTGAATTTAATTGACTTTATTAAGCATCATTGACATATGTAGATCAATATTTTGTTTAAACTAGAAAACGAGAGAGAAAAGATTGCAACAACTTATATACATTTCAAATAACAAAATAATTATGTAAACATATCAGTGTATGTTAATGATATTTGATTCGTATATACAATAGATTGATATGATATAACTCATTTTAGAATTCACCCCTTAATGGTATGATATCCTCTATGTAATTTGCTAGACTGAGTATGACATATTCGTTATCTAATGTCATTACGAATATGAACTTTTCTTCTGCTCTAAGAACAGCAAAATTAGGGTATTTTAACGAGAAATCGTCTAAGAGGCTTTTTCTTTGTTAATTGAATTTAGGGCAAAATATCAGTGTGTGTAGTTCGTATATCTCTCCTTCCTCAGTCTTTGCATATTCTAAGATGTATTGGTGTTTTCTCAGGCCTTCTGTGCCTTCCTGTTTCTATTGCTAAATTATGACAGCTTATTCTGAAGCGGTATATATGTCGGAGTCGAAAAATTTCGATAACATGAAGATATTGTTCCTGCTTAATATCTGACTTAAATTTCCTGTATGTTCTCAGTTTGTTCCCCTCCCAACTATTGCCTATTGCCTACATAACTGTGCAGATCTGTGGTGAAGTGATTTTGAAAAATATCCTTCATAACGGAATTTACTTCATTACCGACAACCCGTTCACTGTCAGTTAAGTCTACAACATTAATATATTCATTGTTTTCATCAAGATATAGTTTACAAGCTTTCAATAACATGTGTACATTCTTTAACCAGCATGCAGTGTTTTTTTCTTGTCATTACTCTATTCATTTTATACGCATGGCATAACAGTGAATTACAATCAATATCTTTCATCCGTGACCAATACTTAGCTACACAAGAACATATCAATTGATAATGGTCATTCTCCCATCTCAGCCAAAATGGCTATATTATTACTTTTATTTACACCAAGAGCATATCTGAGCCACTGTAAGTGAACAGGTTCCAAACATTTTTGAAGAATAATTTTGAGTGACCTACATCATTTCTCAGCAGTTTTCCAAACTCTATGACAAATGCTCCCCAGACATCTCAAGTGTCCCATACAGAAGGATGGGTTTGATAAGTGACTGGAACATAGTTTTATATTAGGGGGATGAGTACGGAATAATTTGTAAAGTTTGAACATTGCTCTTTTGGATTTTTCTACTAGATTTTCGTTGGCGTTGTCGAAAGTGCCAGCAGCATTCATAGTAATACCTAAATAGTTGACTTGTTTTACAACTTCTGTCACTTCACCATCTATTCCAAAGTTGTGGTTCTTCCATTCTTCCGTTTTTATTACAGATGGATATTTTTGTCTTCTTTATATTAACTCGTAGTAACCATTTGCGGCAATATTCTTCTAACCTGCTGAGCATAGTTTTCATACTTTCTTGAGTTTTTGATATCAGAACTATATCATCAGCAAACATCAGGCAGTTTACCAGTTTCCCCTTGAGAGAACTAGATACTGGATTTTTTAAATGTTCGAATGTTTGTGTGTTGGGGGGGGGGGGGGGTGGTGCTTGTGAATGAGAGCGCGTGTGTGTCTGTGTGTGTGTATGTGTGGGTGGATGGGTGGGTGGGCTTACATAGATTCATTTGTGGGGTACAGAAAACAATAGAGCACAATGATGGCGTGTATTCCGTCGTGTTTGTGGGGTACAAAATACAAGAGGAGGGCCCTCTTGCATGCATAAAAAAGTTGCGATTAAACGCAACTCAAAAATTAAACGCAACTTAATTTTCAACCAATCAGGATCGCGTATTTTGGACTTGCGTTTAATCTTTTGAGTTGCGTTTAATCGCAACTTTTTATGCAAGAGGGCCGAGAAGTGCTTACGGGGTAAAAAATACAAGAGGAGAAAACAATAAGTTCCCCACAAATCAATGTGTGTGAGGGTGTGTGAGGGTGGGTGTGTGTGTGTGTGTGTGTCTGCGTCTGTGTGGACTTTTGGATCGCCCCGCTCCTGCTTGTTCCAGTCTCCCCGTTGGTTCCGGTGTTTTCAGTGGTTGTCCCGATGGCGTGGTTGAGACTTGACTTTTGGTCGCTCGTCTGTACGGGTAGGGTTGGTGTCGGCGGGGGTCCTCGGGTTTACCTTTTTTGTCTCGGAGCTTCGTTCTTGAACAATATTTATTTTGTAATGCTTTCAATTTTCTGCCATTTTATTATTTCATTTTGTGCCAATTATTTTATTTTATTGTTAATGTTATTTTTTGTTCAGTGACTTTGTTTCTAATTATGTAAATTATTTGTAAATATTGTGATTTCTTTTAATTTAACAATAAAACACACACACACACACACACACACACAAAATGATAATGTTGGTCTTAAAGTACAGCCTTGTTTGACCCCAGTATTTGTTGTATAACAAGGTGTAATTCCATTTGTCAATTTGATACTTATTCGTAACTTTTTATACATGTCAGTAACAATATCGTAAAAAATTCCCCCTATTCAATTATTCAGTAGCTTATAAAAAAAGACCTTCCCGCCTAACATTAGCGAATGCTTTTTTCAGATCTACAAAACACAGATAAATTGTCCACTTTCTTCTTTCTCTTTTTGTTTTACATACCTATCAATTATGGTCTTTAGCACAAAGATGTGATCAGTTGTTCTATTAGGCTACCCTCTTTAAAACCGATTTGGTTACAAATATTCCAGTTGTTTTCATTGAGATATTTGACTAGTCTCATGTTCAGAACGCTGCAAAATAGCTTTCCCATACAGCTTGATTGAGATATTCCCCTGTAATTTGCAGGGTCAATTTTGGAGCCTGCTTTGAATGTCGGAACTATATAGCTTTTAGACCATTTTTTCAGGAAATTCACCACTTATCATATTGAATACTTTCTCCAGAACTGGGGAAAAGTGATACTTTTCCGCTTTCAACATTTCATTTAGAATTTTATCACAACCAGGTGCTTTTTCGTTTTTTAATTTCTATATACATTCAAAAACTTCTTCTGGTGAGATTGAGAAATCCAAGGTACTAAATGTCTTTTTTAAAGGACTGTCTTTTATAGACTTCTCAATTTCTTTTTATTCAATATTAAGTATTTGTTCTTTAGTCATTAGATTACGAAAGTATAATAACCATTTTGTGGGAGATATTTTGTCAGAAAGAGGTTCTTTTGACGTATGTAATTCATTAAGTTCCTCTATGATATTCCTCAATTCTTTTGAGTTTGTGTTTTCAATATTTTCCATCTGGTTTAATGATTTTTTCCTTGCTATTCTGATACTGTCTTTTAGTCTTTTCTTGTAAAGTTTTCTATACAGTGCGTATAAAAAAAAGTATACCCAACTTTGGTAGATTCTAATTATAAAATTATAACCTCTATAGACTTAAAATTCATTATATAGTCAAGAGCAACTTATATTCTGTAAAATGATATCTTATTCATAACTGTGCTGCAACGGATGACTGAGCAGCATGCTTTTAAAAAAGTATTGTCAAAATCCTCTTTGGGCTGAAGTAACGAATGTTGGCCAAAACCAATTATTCCAGTTTGAAAACAATTTCAATTGATTTTGTGCATATGAATAGAAAAGGCAACTCAAACTCAAGAATAGACTTACTATAAGCATAATTTATATTTTCTTTGCCATGATGACACCATCTCGGTTTCATCCACATCCCTTAATTAAGGAAAGTGTTTTTTATAGAGTCATTCAAAATCGACAGTTTATTTGGGAAGCTTTTTTTTCGGAAAGTCTGTTATCAATTACTTTGATAATTCTCAACACATGTATCCTTCCTTATATTTTTTCAGTCTTTAAAGTCAGCAAACCTTTGAGTTCGTGCGCTATTCGAGGAAAACACCTTATGCACCTTATGCAGGTGAAATGGTGCAATGCAGCTAGTTTGTAATTATCATGAGAAAAGAAGTTAGAAGGCTGTTAAAATAAATTGAGATTATCATATGGATTGAAACAAGGTCATGTGAAAGCTTAGGTACCCTGGATCGCTTTAAAAAATGAAGCAATGAAGCACGAAATAGAATTCGACTTTTAAAAGGATTTTAGCCTGAAGTAAAACATTCGTATCGCTTGACCCACATTCTTTGCATAAGCCCAAACTTGGTACAAGGAGATTTTGACGACACTTTTTAAAAACGCTGGTGCTCAGTCATCTGTGGTAGAAAAGTCATGAATGAGGTATCATTAGACAGAAAACAAGTTATTCATTGCCTTGAAATAGTTTTCAATATCACATTGGTTATAGCATTTTAATTAGAGGCTATCAAAGTTGTGTATATCTTTTTTGATACACATTGTATTGGCAGTAATCATTTCTTTTCTGTTTATCTAAAGGTTTCTTACATAATCGCCGACAAAGATATTTTACTCTTTTTCCCAGAGCTGAATTTTTCCTGTATGACTGACTATACATTACCAAAACACAAAATCTGACAAAACAGAAAAATTGACAAAACACAAAAACTGACAAAATTTTCCGTCGGGATGGGTGGTCAGACCGCCCCTAAAAATTTGTAACTTTGTAGAGGCTTGATAAAATCTGGGCTGCCTGGCCTTACATGCTATCAGTGTATGTAATATGGTGTAAAATGAAGCCCTGGAAAAAAAAAAGCACTTCAAAATCATCAGTTGCTTCACAAAAGTAAACATATGCAAGTGACCGGAAATGCCAGACTCATTTTCCCCCATAAACTCAGTGTTGGCCATACGCTTTCGTAAATGGAAGTATTCAGTCATAGATATCTTAATAATAGCATTATATAATTGAAAACCTTTCTATGTCTGGCTATTTATTTATCCTTCTGAACATCATTATGCAAGGCAGATATCAGAATTCAACAATTTATTAAATCAAGCCTCCACAAAGTTACCGAATCCCTTCAAAGCCCATGGACCAAATTTTGTCAGAAGAAAGATGTTTGGGTGTACATTACAAAAATATAAAAACTGACAAAAATTTCCATCGGGATGGGGTGTAACACGCCCTTGAAAAAAAACCCCACCAAAGTGCCCCTCAACCAAGCCTTGCTGCCCAAAATGCTATGGATGTAGAGAAAAACTTTTTTGGACATTATAACCTTAATAACTATTATGTGTGTGATTCAATTCAGGTGAAATTTACATAGTACATTTTGAGTATTGTAACTTTCTTGGGGTGCGATTTTGTGTCAAATGATGATTTTAATAATAAGTTATCAAATTGTGAAAATTGCTCTCTCAAAAGTAGTCAAATGATTGTCAGAATTATATGTAAACACACCCATTGTCCATCTGCGCCTGTTTGACAACGCATAATAGAGAGCTTGCAAGGTATTTGTGTAATTAACACATAAATGGTAAATTTCAGCATGGCAGTCACATAGCCCAGATACTTAACAATCCCCTCTATTATGTCTTGTCAAACAGGTGGACAATGGGTGTGTTTACATAATCCTGACAATATAATTTGACTAATCTTGAGAAAGCAATACAATTTTCACAATTTGATAAATTATTATTGAAATAATCATTATTTTGACACCAAATTGCACCGCAAGAAAGTTACAATACTCAAGATTGTACTATGTAAATTTAACCTGAACTGAATTACACACATTGGAGTTATTAAGATTATAATGCAAAAAAAAAAGGGGGGGGGGGTTCTCTACATCCAGAGCATTTTGGGCAGCAAAGCTTGGTTTAGGGGAACTTTGGTGTTTATTTCAGGGGCGTGTTACACCCCCTTCCCGATGGAAATTTTGTCAGTTTTTATATTTTTGTAATGTACATCCGTACCTCTTCCTTCTGACAAAATTTGGCCCACAGGCCTTAAAGGGGAAAAATTTCCCCCAATTTTTAGGGGCGGTCTGACAACCCATCCTGACGGAAAAAGTTTGTCAGTTTTTGTGTTTTGGTAATGTATAGTCATACACCTTCCTTCTGACAAATTTGGCGCATATGTTAGATGGGTTGAAATCGACCCGATTTGGGAGCCCTCGGGGGGGGGGGGGGGGGCTCTCGGGGCCAAACCCGGCAGCTTTGTTCGAGCTGATAAGCTTTTTGTGAATGACATGGATGGTCTAAATAACTTCAAGGGGTCAAATCTCATATGTAAAATGGGGTGACTATTTCGGGACAGGCTCCCAGACTATAAAGAGCGGTGGCAAAATGTAATAAATGGAGATATATTTGAGAAGCATGCAGTCACAATCCTCTCAATGTATTATCTGTTTTGGTACAGTTATAGCTGCTGTTTGATAACAAGGAATATCAATGCTTAAAAACAACAATGAGTGAATGTCAGTCTTGGAGCGGGACTTTGAAAGGGTGTTTCAATATTACCAAATCAAAATACACACCTCAAAGATCACAAAGTTGACTCATTTTAAAATTTTCTCGCTAAAAGAGTCATTTTCAGGAACGTTTTAAAAGAGTTGATCGTATTTATCGCGCGACCAAAAGATGACCACTAACTTGTTTTGAAATACATTTACATAGCTAATGAATATTCAATAGCAAGAAAGCCAATCACAGAAAATGTCTCATGAAAAAGAAAAGAAAAAAAAAAGTCCCGCATACAAAAAACGTGAATGGCAAAAAAAGTGTGTCAGAAAAAGTGTGTCAGAAAAAGTGTGTCAGAAAAAGTGTGTCAGAAAAAGTGTGTCAGAGTGAGCGTGTCAGAGAAAGCGTGTCAGAAAAGTGTGTCAGAAAAAGTGTGCCAGGGGTGTCAGAAAAAAAGTGGGTCACCAAATGGAAACACCCACTTTGAAAAGCAAATTCCAGTTTCTGGTTCGTTTCCTATTTCAATATTTAAAATTTGAATTGTAGATTGCTGATGTGTGACCACAGTGACCTCGAAATTCACGGTAGGTCAAGTATAATCAAAGCAGTATACGTTTGCAGGCCATTAGAAATGTAGGACTATCTTGACTCGTAATCGGGCCAGACAAAAGATGCCCCTCCAATCCATTGTCCGAGCCCGACGTTCCGATGCCTCTGTCCTGTCCGGTATTGCAAAAATGTCTATTGTTAGAGACCAGAAACAAGAAAGAGAAGCATTTATTTTTTTTTTCTTACCCTTTTCTCTCTATATATCCTTCTTCTCTCTACCGCCAACTGATTGTGGACAGTTACCCGTCCTTGGTCCCCGGCAAGACGCCATTGTTCAAACCATGGGTTGAATGCTTTCTTTCTATTTTGTGAATTTACAATAAATTTATTGTATGGAAATATATTTGTAATGCCTGATTGTCAAAGCATATTAGAGGTCCCTCTATATAGGCCCCTCTATTTTCCATGGTTCGCCTCCATTTTCTGGAGGCGAACCATGGAAAATAGAGGGGCCCATAGTCTGTCAAATGCTGCATACTAAACATTTGACGTGTAAGGCTTGTATCCGGGGCTTATGTTCACCAGCGTATTTGATATTTTATTGGGGGGGGGGGGGGGGGGGGGGGGGGGGGGGAGATGCATCAAGCCCAAACAATGGGAGTTTGAATGCAATTCTGCATTGAAACCAAATCTGAAATATCTTCAAATACACAAATAAATTTCGTTTATTGCAAAATATACAGATGTGGGATTTAATCTGGAATTTCTTCATTGCAGCAAATCATAAATAAAAATCTAAATTATGATTATAAGCATGACACAATCATAAGATACACTCACGTAAAATATAATCCAATTGAAGTACATGTTTCCGTTACATCAAAGAATACTTCAATAAGCAATCACTTGTTTTTAGCTCATACATTTTGTAATTTAATAAGTCATGTTCATGCTGTATGACGCGCGCGCATAAATTTTGAAATGCCCAATATGTCATTTTGAGCATTTTTAGATTTTGCGCGCACGCAACGCACACTTTGTTCAATTAATTTCCTTCTTAATTAACTTGCATCATGCCAAACATGGCTATGACTTTCTATTGCAGAGATATAGCATAATGTCGGAATTTTACAAAATGACGCCTAGATGACGTCACGGTGCTATGACCATGTTGAAAATGTGGGGTGCGACGTGCTGAGACCAATAGCCATTTGACCGATCTGACGTCTCCACGATTTCCAACCGATTCGACTTTTTCTGGAAGGACTACCATGACTATTATGAGTATCACGAATTTCTCTTTCACTATAATCACATGACAAGAAACCCCAGCCGGGAAGAATTTAGATCTTTAATTTTTCATAGTTAAAGACATTGCCTTATTTGTCCAAAAATCGGTTCGTCTCATAGTGTATGGTTTGCTTATCACAGTGATTACATCTGTCAAATCGCGATCGATATTGAACATAGGTAGTATATCCATGGCATTGACGAAGAAATTGTCATTCATACCACTATAACAGATTAACATGCATTAAGTCCGAACGAAGCCCATTTCTACCCCTAATATGAAAAGGGTATACTCGACTATGTTGGTACACTCCCTTGAATGTCATCTCCTCGAGCATGACTGACGGGAAATCGCTGCCCCCTGAATGCGTAGGCCTACTGTTTGCGATAAACAGTGGCGTATCCAGCAAGTATCCAGCATAGAGCGGAGCCGGGAAACTACCCCCCCCCCCATCTGTAGGCCAAGAAAGAGAAGTCGATAAAATTGATTTGAAAAATGCATTTTTCTTAGCAATATATGGCCTTAAGTATAGATTGCAAGGGAAATTGCGAAATTATTTCAACGTTTTCTGGAGAAGCAGGTCTCCAAGGCGTCGTTAAAGTAAAAGGGAGAAAGACACACCCATTAAAAAAAAATTATGGGGAAAATTTGCAATTCGTCAATTGTTGGAATTTATTCGGCTTCTTCTTTGTTGCTCGTTCGAAAACTTTTATTAGTTATACCTTTGTCGTCAATCCAATAATTATTTTATTTTATTTTCATTTTTTTTTTTAAACAACAGTGTTTTGGTGAAGTATCAGCGACACTTTCATGGTGGAGAAACTGAATTTTAGGTTTAGTTTTGATTGTACAGTGTTTTGATTATACAGCTGTAACTTATTGTATCATTTATTGACTTAGGATACAAACATGTAGCAATATTATAACTAAATCAAAAATCCGGAAACTCCGGAAAGGGGGTAGCCCCTTCCAGATCGTAGCCTAATTCAGAATCTTCCCCCGCTTCGGGTCACCCGCTCTGCAGCACGTCGTCTCCCGGTCGTGACAAGGAAATCACCGCCTCCAATTCTTTTTTTTTTTTTTTAAAGGTCTTCTTCCTGCTGACGGCGACATCGTAATCGTTTACCCACACGACCCATCATTGGTCCCCCATCGCACAGACCCGCCCACAAGCCCCGAACGCGCGATCTTTTCATAGCCAAATTTGGTCCATGGGAATTGTAACCGCACAGCTTTTGAAGACAGCCAGCGCCCCTCGCCGTTCACCGTTCGCACTGCCCACCTGCTCCCAGTGGAAAACGCCGAGTTTTAGCCCGGATTCCGTACGGCTCAGGAAAAAAGAAGGCAGTCTTCACAAAGTTGGCCGTTATTGGATCTCCGGTTCAGTTGGACATATCAAAATGGCGCAACCAAAAGGTAAGATTTAATCACACATTAATATATTTATGTCGTAAAATCTGCTTCTTCGTCTAGAGAAACAAATCACTTAGAGGAAAACATATCAATATTTATTTGTCACATCCAAACGTAGGTGATACGACAATCGTCAATGATAAACCTTATTATGATTTGATATCTTTATTTGCTCTTAATCAACTAAATTTGCATTTCTGAAAGCTGCTCTTATGAAATATGATGCCGTTAGCATTGTTTCTTAAAATTTATAAGAAGAATTTATTAGTAATGTGATGGCGTCGAGTCATCAGTATTTACCCATCTCCGCTTCAAACTGTAATGAACGTCAATTTTTTGAAATATATTTTAAAGTTCTGGAAACATATAAAAAAATTCATATAAGAATCCAACGAAACTTACAATACCCATAAATAATATCATGAGCACGGAAAGGTGACGCTTGCCTAATCTATAAATCCCTTTAAAAAAAACACAACAATAACAACAAATCAGCACTACACGGTGTGATTTCTTGAAATATATTCCACGAGCTCCAGAGTGAGCTTGTTATGGGTTGTATTTTACCCAGTTAAGTATCAAAAGTGAGAAACGTAAGCAGTTTTACTGTTGCACCTTCGACTTTTACCAACCGTGCATTAGCTATGGTGTTTGGAGACTTAGGTGTAAGGGCACATTTTCGCGAGGGGGGGGGGGGGGCTTCCAGTTTCATATTTTGACCCCATTTCATATTAAAATGTACAGAAATTACATAATTTTGCACCTCGCTGCCCAAATATAAGGATTTTTGGGCACCTCGCTGCCTAAATATGATGTGGTGGCTGCCCGAATATCAGTACTTTAGAAATCGTCGGGGAGGGGGGAGGGGGAGGGGCGCATACAATTGTATGCAAACAACTACCCCTGGACTATCACCACCAACAACCATCGGACAATCATGCACTGTTCACTATAGGACAAGATACCCCTTGGACCATTATTACCCACAAATCTGTCCAAGTTATTACCAAATTGTTTTTAGGACTTATTCCCATACTGGGGATGTGTGTGTGTGTGTGTGTGGGGGGGGGGGGGTGTTTGATTAGTAATTGTTCAATACCGAGTATGAAATACAGTTGGAGTTGGAGGGAAGGGGGCTGGTGGCGGTGACTTGTATAGTTCAGAGAAAGGATACCACATTTCACGGGCCGCTGTTCGAGAAGTGGCCTTTTGGTATCACATGGTATCACACAAAGTGGCATATCTTTCGTCTTAAAAAAAAAGAAAAAAGAAAAAGATTTTCATGTTCCAGGAAGAGCTAAAGCCGAAGTAATAAGTTCCATAGCCCCTTATAGAAGTGCATATCTGTACAGACGCTATGTCCTAATGTGATACGTCAACAGACAGAAAAGTCTCAAACATTTTGATCGCTCTCTAAATTTAAGTATTTGGAAAGTTAATATTCGGGCAAAAACATCAGCCCTCTGACCAACTGATTGTGGTTACCGTTACGCCCATGATAAGCGCCAATGTACCCGCACGATATGTCTTCCTGCCATACGGATAATCTAAGGAATAGCGTCTCGAATTCTGATATGAATAACTGGGTTTGCACGTTATGGCTATAGACATTATTCGCTAGTCAATTACTGCTCTTGAATAATAAATAATGGAATGATATTTCTTAATGAAATAATGATATTTCTTAAATCTGCGACCTCCCTGATCCCGTCTAGGCCTGAGATTGTTAATAAATCATGGTGAAGCCAAAGTTCAAAAACTTAATTTAGAGAACCGACCTACATATTGCATGCAATGGGAAGGATTCTTGTCACAACAAATAAGGCCCCAAAGTAAAGAGATTGTTAATAAATCATGGTGAAGCCAAAGTTCAAAAACTTAATTTAGAGAACCGACCTACATATTGCATGCAATGGGAAGGATTCTTGTCACAACAAATAAGGCCCCAAAGTAAAATAAATAACAATACCTCTGACTGACTAAACACTAAGCCTGCAAATACCAGCCCGCACGTCAAACGTGACAATACCAACAAAATCTAATGGCTGCGCTGTTCGATTTAAAAGTAGGCCCTTTATATATTTAGTCAGCATGGTCAATTTTCAATGTCAAATTCAAATACCCTTCTTCTCCTCCTTCTAATAAAATTTAAAGGGCTATCCAGCCTAGCACGAAGATTAATTCTCTGAAGCAAAATAAATTTACTTTCTTCCATGTAATTACAAAATTTGGAAGCCTAAACCAGTGTAAATAATTATAGGCGTGGTATTTTTGTATATAGACACACGTTTGTCTGATCTTGGCCCCGTTGCATAAAACTTACCGTTAACGGTAACTCTGCTATCAATGGTAACTACCATGGAAACATCACTCAACAGCCAATCAAAATCAAGGTTTCCATGGGAGTTACCATTGATGGCAAAGTTACCGTTAACGGTAAGTTTTATGCAACGGGGCCCTGGTGTTTGTTGTTTTTGGTTTTCTTCTCTTTATGACCATGAATAACTTTTTGAACTTCCTAACTTTAAAATAGAATAAAGTATGTTGTTGGCTTGATATACACAGGTAAAACAATGAATAAACTGGCCGTGAAATCCCCATTTTGTCCCCGTGCACAATAAACCTTTTGAATCGGAGAATTTTACTAAAATCCCATCATTTAACTCCTCTTTCTAAAACTTAACGTTCTCCACGTTTGGATATTCTTTGATATGTGTTCAGTAGTTAGAAGATGCATTTATTTTGTGCCCCTGTTACCTGTTCTCTTTATTCATGCTAGAAATACCATTGTGCGAGATAGCATACCGTATATGGAGAGGAAAAGAACATAAATTTAAAGAAAACATTCAGGGGCGGCGGAATGTTTTTTTTTTCCAAAATGGGGGGGGGGGGGGGGGGTCGAAGAAATGACATATTTTGGGGAAAGGGCATTTACGAAAACTAGTTGAATGAATTGACATTTGTGTAAACCGCCTCTTTGATTAATGCATTGTCTTTATTTTATGACCACCTCTTTTTAAATAATCATGGATATTATCATCATCTTCCTGGCCATGTCCATGGCCATGGCTTTTAATATATAATCTGGTTAGCTATTTCTGAGGGATCGAAGCAAGCGAGCTAATGAAAGAAAAGGACTTTAGCCAGTGGCGGATTTGGGGGGGGGGGGTAATCCCGGCCCGTGCCCCCCCCCCCTTGAAAGAAAACAATGCATTGTGCTCCTATTTTTTTTATTTTGCCCCTCCTTTTTTTATTGATTGTGCCTCCCCTTTTAGAACAGAAAACCTCCCCCCCCCCCCCCACTGAGCGACTTTTTTTAGGGTTGGCGAAATTTTTTTTTGTCACCACCTCCCCCCCCCTCCCACCTTATCCCCCCTCCCCCCCCCCCCCTTTAACTCAATTGATGTTCCTGATATTAATAAATGTTAGGTCTATTGCTTGGTGTGCCTAGATGTTAAAGCCAGATCGCATGACGACCAAGCGGTTTCTTCTTTCAGGAACACGCTGACCGCGATGGAGAAAATGGAAAATACCCCTCCTGAGGTGAACAAATGACCTATCTATTGCTGCTGTCAGAGTACCCTTTTTTAAATGATTTTCTTACTTCAAAGTTTAACCATTAAGAGAATAGGGGCATGTTCTGACAGCTTATAAAGCATCTATTCTGTCCCCTTTTAAAACGAATCTGTGCAGGTGCATGTTGACAATTGATTAAATGAGAGTAAAAAAAAAAGTTGTTTGTTAGAGAAAAAAGGCGTCAAATACGGTCTATATAAAGCCGTATTTGGATTTGGTATGGAGGGGCGGGGGGGGGGGGGTCATGACAGAAGGGCATCTATGTGTTTTTTTTTATTCATATAAACTAAGGCCATATTAGATAAAGTACAAACATTGTTACCTCTTCGAGCACTTGTTATCGAGGGAGGGGTATTTGATTACTTGTAAGGGGCATTCACCTCGTATTTGTTTTTTAAAATTTAAATTTCAATGCTTTACAATAATTCAGTGACGAAATCAATTTAGAATAAACCTGTTATTTATAATAATAATTATGCACCAATATTGATGTCACTACCACCTCCACCACCACCACAACAACAACAACAAAGCAAATCCAGAAACTGACAAACAGGGGGTGAAATTCCCCTGACAGGCAGCGCGTGGGCGGTAAGCATTTGCACTGACAACCCTGCATGCTTTAGCTCATTTGCAAGTTGCATTTTTTCAAAGGAACTTCCAGACGGGGGGGGGGGGGGGGGGGGGGGGGGGGGGGGGGGGGGGGCGTATATGCTGGTTTTATTCGCTCCTGAAAAGTGTCCATTTTGTTGACTCGCTCACTAAATTCGATATTCAAGCAAGAGACGGCAATATTATGCTTGTACGCAGATGGAAATTGAAACCCATTTGCATTTCTAATTAAAGAACCCTTTCGCATATTAGAAAGGTGGAAATTCGGGGTAAAATGAACCTTGGTCTAATTTTGGAATGACGAACCTTCTGAATAATGACCGTGACGGAATCGCAACCTTCGGAAATAACTAACCTTTTTTAATGCATATGGGTATGCATGGTAAGAATATTCATACACGAAGTAGTTTACAAAGCATAGGCCTCCTCAACAGCAAGCCTCATGGCTTTAAAACGTATACCTCACTGAATAGTTATATTAAGCTTATACATGTATTCAAATACAGCAGAATGACGGCAGAGCAGCACAACCTTTAACTATTACATTTTGCAATTCCGTCGTTCGTTTTTGTGATTAGAAAAGTCATCTCTAGGAAAGTAGTTTGTATCTTCAATGTTTCTTTTGTTTTGTAGCGATTACATTGCCTTTGAAAAACTGGAAACACAAAATTACAAGTTTGCATGTACAGAGACCCGATCCTTATATAGCCTTGTGGTATTTCTGGCATTCACCGTGGTCCTGGTAATGACCTTTTCAGCGCAATGTGTCTCCTGCCGCTTCGTGACATATCGGACATACCGAACCTAACGAACACACATCTATCATGGTTCTATTAAAGCGACAACACACTGGGCTTAAAAACACAATCAAACTCATACAGCTATTGATTTTCTCGTTATGATAACCCCCCCCCCCCCAAAAAAAAAAGAAACAAACAAACAAACAAACAAAAACAAAAACAAAACACAAAAACAACAAAAACAAACAACAACAACAACACACACACACACCACACGGAAAAAAATTGAAATCAAAAGAAAGAATGAATAAATCAAGAAGATGACGTCACCACTGTTGCATTGTATTAACAGTTTGGGCCAGAATACAATGGATGCAAAACATAGAGGGCCTTCGGGTCAGTATGAATAGATTAA
This sequence comes from Heliocidaris tuberculata, assembly GCA_025618425.1. Taxonomy (NCBI): domain Eukaryota; kingdom Metazoa; phylum Echinodermata; class Echinoidea; order Camarodonta; family Echinometridae; genus Heliocidaris; species Heliocidaris tuberculata. The sequence goes on along the minus strand of CM046832.1, from coordinate 50,340,955 downwards.
CGACTTCGCCCAAACGGTCTAGGAGGTTTGCCCGAAATAGCATCCACTGATGTATGCAAGATTGCTTGTCGCTGTCCACTTTCCTGGGCATGCAAAGTGAGATCTATAATGCGGCAGTGTCCCGACAATAATTATGTTATGGGATTTGCTTCGTCAAAAATATATTGGGCCAAGAGCCAGTCCCGAAATGGTCACCCTATCAAGTTTATTAGATTTGACCCCTTGAAGTTAATTAGACGGGGTTACATTAGGGGCAGAAATTGCTTCTCTAACAGTAAGGAATAATTACTCTACCATGCATCCGATTAATATGTTTGCAACACCACCCCCCCCCCCCCCATCGCAAGTCTGGAAAAAGATCGACGCCCCTGGATACGAGTAACAGCATGAACAGTGGCGTATATCGAGCAGCGGTGGAAAGCTAGCATGCATACCCAACATCCTATTTCTTGGGGAAAATCTTGAAGTAGGTATCTGCCGTTTACGAGATATGCATTACGCCCCCGATCTGGGGAGAATTCCGCCTCTCCCATTTATCAATGTCAGGGTACGCCACTTAAGCCCATCGCATACTATACGATCGACTGCGATCCGATTTTGGATCTCAATAGCATTAAGTATAGGCATTTAAAAAGATAAAATCTACCTGATTCAGGTTCTGAACAATAATATGAATACTGAACATTGAGTTTTGGTGCGCTGTCAGCCTTATACCCGAAATAAGGGCCAAATCAGTTTCAAATCAAATCAATTCCACTTTATTTTCATTCTCCATAAAAACATACATAAAACAGTAAGGCGACATATATACAAAAAACGATACAATATAAAGAAAAAATAACAAATTATCAACACAAAAGAGCAAACAGCCTCATAGTAGACAATCGTAGGACTGCTCTGACGTCACTACAACTCAGGAGCCGCATTGGACTTTCCTGCGACAAGAAAGCTCGCAATTATTGACCGTGTTATCGATTTTACTATCCATATGACTATTTAGAACCTCATTCAAAAATATTTTATGTTTAAATGTTTATATTAATCAATATATCGCAGACCGGTCGTATATAGTGTGCGGTGGGCTTTACAGCCCAATCGGATGCAGACCCAATTCAGCTGTCAAATCCCAATTTTCGATTTAAATCGAGTCACCGAGTAGGATACTCGAAAGAACAAAGTCCCTACATTTAAGTGACATGCTGTTTAATTCTATTTTTAATTTAATTAAATTTATTTAAAATTATGATTTGTTTAAATTTATTAATGTTAATATTTTCATTTATCAATGCTGAAAATCATGGCTTTAAATCCTGAGGGAATAGGTACAATTAAGGATTAAGGGAACTGACCTATACTCTCGCAGCTTCATTACCCCTTCTCCAAGTCCATCGCTCTGTCTACTCAGCCATACAGATAGTAAACTCAATTTCTCATAAACCAAAGGTTATGAAATCAGTACTACGTGTGTGGAACAGGGCTCACATAATATCTATTCATCACATTACTGTTTCCATTGTCGCCGATACATTAATCTGCAATAACATAATTCATGTAAACGGATATTGACAGGGGCCATTTTTTTGGAGGTTGGGAGAGGGCGAGGCTGCAGAAAAACGTCACTTGCTTGAAGCATAGACTGCATAGAATACATAGTTGATGGTTATGGAAGAGTGGGGGGGGGGGGGGACTCTATTGCCTCCAGAATCAATACACCTGTCTAGTGGAGTGTGTGTGCGTGGGTGTGTGTGTGTGTGTACATGTGTATATATATATATATATATATATATATATTATATATATATATATATATATGTTAAGGTTTCACGTATCGGCTCAAACAAATTCAAAGAAAACTGCTAAAAGCGTTTGTAATGCATTGTGGCCAATTTTATTTTTCTACTCAAATTTTCGACGCTCCCTGGCGTCTTCTTCAGGAGAAGAAGACGCCATTATCATTTATCATTTATTTATCATTTATTGTTCTCCTGAAGAAGACGCCAGGGAGCGTCGAAAATTTGAGTAGAAAAATAAAATTGGCCACATGCATTACAAACGCTTTTAGCAGTTTTCTTTATATATATATATATATATATATATAAAATAACAAAAAATAAGAGTTCTGCTTCGGAATCGTAGTTAGATGAGGTGTAGAAGACAAGTAAATAAAAGATTCCTGATGAAGGCTATGGCCGAAAATTTGAAAACTTTTCAGTCTCACGGAATCTTTTATTTACACTTGTCTTATATATATATATATATATATATATATATATATATATATATACTTTTGTTGTGCTATAGGGGCGGCGTTACGGGGGCCAGGATTAAAGGCCTATGATTGCAAACATAAAACAAAGAAACATCTCCCCCTTTTTTCTGTTTGTCAGATATTTTTCTAGACTTTTGCCCATCTAAAAAATCTATTGTCGCCGCCCCCTATGCAAGTCATACATAATATGATTTGAACCGATACGTCATATGACGTACATCGGCAGGATCATTAAATAAAAATGGAAATTCCATACCGTCTGCGTCCTCGTGTTGGAATTTTCTGTGATTGTAATTAGCTAGATTGATTTGAAATAAACTTTTGCTGCCCGATGCACTGTGCTTATTGTCCGACACTTGCTCCGGCGAGAAAAAAAATTGCTCCTGGGTCAAATTCCAACACGAGCAGAAATTTCTTAACTTTTATCCTAGACCGAACACTTCACTTAACCTAACTCCTATACCCTAAACCTAACCTATACTGGTATATGTATTTATGGCGAAAGAAAGCCCAGTGAAAGGTATCGCCAGAGCGTAATCATTTTGGATCAGCACTTGCTTTCATTTATTGTTGCTATTTCGGACAAACCTCTGGCAACTTATGTGTATAGTACCGGCATTAAAAAAACCGGAAAACAGAAAGAAGCCAAGTGAATATGTAAATCATAATTGTATTAAAAGGATTCATCTGACATGTCTGAGTTTTTGTATTACAATTTATATTTTTTGGTTTATTTTGGGTAGGCTAACCCTTTCAGTTGTAAAATCTGTCTGCAAAGGGGCCCTGTATTTATTCATTTTATTTATTCATTTCTGATATTTATACATGGAGAATCATCATCCCCATAGCGATGGTCTTCCATGAGGCCTGAGAACAATAATAAGTAACAATAATAGTCAATAAAAATCATGCATATAAACTCATATCAGTAACAAAAAATATGTAAGAACACACCAGTATATAAATATACATATATATATATATACAAAGTATTTTGGTATTATCGTAATAATTTTTTTTTCAAGAAAATGTTGTTGCATATTTAAAATATTATATCATTATATGCATGATATTATGTACAGACGGTAATTAGTTTTTAAATCCGATGTAAAGTAATCATGTATACATGTATATTAGTTATTTTAAAAAGGTTATATGATTTGTATAAAAGCAAATACAGAGAATGGGAAAAGAAAACGTCAAATAAGGTTGAAAAAGGGCAATGATGTGATATCAAACTTATACAGTATAACATAAAATCAGAATTCTCACGTTTGAATAATATTTGAAACTCTTTGTACATGCCAAGGTTCTATTTTTTTTTAATAGAAACAAATAATATTATTTAAAACAATTTCGAATGTTATCCTCAGGTATATCAGGATTCATTTATCATGTTTACTGTTGTTCAGTAATATATCTGGAGGGGTTTCTCTCAGCCCTTCGTTCTCTCTTTAACATATGCACACACACATACGCACACATACACACACAAAAATGTGATTACCCCTTCCCATTTTTCAAACCTGTTACTCTATACGCCCCTATTATTTCGACCTATTCCTACGCTTGCGTTAATTTAAAACGAAATACAAGTAGTTAATAGGGCAACATGATTGACGATGTACTTGGATTTATAACTCATGAATCATCACGTAATTCGCTTTATAATATTCAAGCAGTTTTGAGATTGAATGTATAATTTCCCTTTTGAAATCGTTATACGCTTCATACTCCATGGTATATATATTAATGCATTTTTGTGTGTGTTATATTTAAATCGATTCTACAATCGATTTTCTTTAAGCAATTTGTATTTTTTTTAATATATTCACGCATTTCTTGAAATATATGTAATTGGGCAAGTCCAACCTATTTAGTCCCATACGTTGTAGACCACATCTAAGATAACTAGTGTTTCTGATGATAGTATATTTAAGAAAATAATTCTGTATAGCTGATATCTCTATAATGATACATACATTGGTGACGTATGGGACATCAAAATGACCAAATAGCTCGGATTTGCCAATATCTAAAGGTGAGTGTCCTCATTTAAGCAGTCAAGAAAAATTAAATTATAATTATTTACTCTGCCCTATCCCATCCAAGGCAGTTACAATACGAACATTAATCCCTGTGTAATTATTTTCAATTTTCTTTCTTACTCTCCAGGTGGTCAACCTGCGGCGGCCAAAGACGCGTAAGTTTGGACAGTTTCGTCCCCCACTCCCCTCGCTCTCGCTCTTTCTCTCTCCCTCTCTTTCTCTCTGTCATAATAATACACACCAGCGCACACATAATCTCTTACTCTCATCTTCCATTATTCATCTCTTTTTTTTAGAAGTTCTGTTTATCAAAAAGCAAGGGCGTCGTTAAAGAGGATGCAGTTGCATTTGGGGGTTGTGTTATTACAACAAATTTAACCTGAACAATAATCCTTGACAATAAACACAGTAATTATCAAATTGATGTCCAAGAGCAGAAACTGCCATGTTTTGGACATTCATTCAAAGTAATCTGAAAGAGCTGCTTTGAAGCAAAATTAAATTTCCTTTTCCACAAAGACAGATTTTTTTCACACAGGCCATGAATCGATTACGTTTTGTCAACTTCTAATAAATTGGATTACAAATGAAGTCAGGCTTGACTGTTATGTATTTTACTACTACCGCTAAGTCGGCTGTAAATCTCTTACTTTTGTAAGATGAGGGAGGGACAATGGGGGGGGGGGGGGGGGGAGGGGGTGTCGATATTTCGAAGTTACAGATGATTGTCCTTATGGTACAAAAAGTCTATGAGTTGTTCGTCGGCAACCATGGCAACGATGCCTGGTTCATCTGGCTTCATCAGGGAGGCGACCACCAGGTTCAACCCACTGTAGGGCATTGACGCTCAATGCGACTCTACTTCCCTTCACTTTCTCTAGCTCTGGGAGGCCGAGACTGGTCACTTGTTGCAGAGACAACCAAAAGTCCAGACAAGGACATGATTAATTATCTCCGTCGGCTGACTGGGCTTGTAAACTTCACGATGAATCTCATATACATGTTGTAAACACCATGCAATAATGAAGATTTCACGCAAAACTTCAAGTAGAACATGCAAGGTCAGGGCAAAGATAATGTACGATGATCGAGTGACGCATTAAATCCTTGCTGCCTTTTCTGTAGTGCAAATTTAGCAATACATGTTCTTTTGGTTATTCGCGCTAATTTACATTGTTATTTAATACATTACATTATCCTGGCACGCCGGTTCGCGATTCAAATAGCATAATTGGCAAGGATAACGAACTTTTACCTTGGTCTATAAAATATAGTCTTAGTACAAAACATTCTTAAATTCATATTATAGGGAACACACACACACCCACACCCCACTCTCTCTCTCTCTCCCTCTCTCTCTCTCTCTCACACACACACACACACACACACACACACAACACCCTTTTAAAAATCTTTTCAAATCAAATTCCTCCCTTTTTCGAATCTTTTTAGAAGCACTAATTATCCCAAAGCAGTGGTGTCGCTAAAGGGGGAATCTGGGTTTGTGACACTAACCATTTATAATTGCTGTCGGCAAACTTATAATTTTTTATCCTTGTTGGCAAATGAAAAAAGATGATTTTTTACCGGAGCTTGACAACCCCTTTTCAAATTGTCCGGCGACGTCCCTCTCCAAACAAATAACAATAATCACTCTGTTTTCCTTATTATTAGAACATTTGACATTACTTTAGATGACCTTTGATGTAAATGTGTTTTTTCTCTTCACCAACAGGCTTAACCCCAATTATCCTGACTTCAGCAATTACAACAATTTTCTGGGAGAATGCATGACGCCTGCCATCTACAACAAGCTCCAAAACCTTCGCACTCTTTCTGGTTACTCTGTGGATGAATGCATGCAGACTGGAGTGGACAACCCAGGACATCCTTTCATCAAGACCGTCGGATTGGTGGCCGGTGATGAAGAGTGTTTCGATCTCTTTTGTGACCTCTTCGATCCAGTTATTGACAAGAGGCACAACGGATATCCACGCAATGCTAAGCACGTTACCGATCTCAACCCGGACCATCTCATTGGGGGTGACGACTTTGATCCGAAGTATGTCCTATCTTCTAGAGTTCGTACAGGCCGTTGCATCAGAGGATACGGCCTTCCACCATACTGCACGAGGGCTGAGCGACGAGACGTAGAAAAAATTGTTACGGAAGCACTGGCTTCTCTAGATGGGCCACTCAAAGGCACGTACTATTCACTAAAGGGCATGACAGAGGAGCAGCAAGACAAACTGATTGCAGACCATTTCCTGTTCGATAAGCCGGTGTCTCCCCTACTGACATCAGCTCGCATGGCCCGAGATTGGCCAGATGCGCGAGGGATCTGGCACAACGCCGATAAGAACTTTCTGGTGTGGGTAAACGAGGAGGATCACACTCGGGTCATTTCTATGGAAAAAGGCGGCAACATGAGGAATGTATTTACACGATTCTGTAATGGTCTCAATAAGGTCGAGACTTCTCTCAAATCCAAAGGGTACGAATTCATGTGGAACGAGCATCTTGGGTACGTTCTCACTTGTCCATCTAACCTTGGTACAGGTGTTCGTGCGGGAGTCCACATCAAGATTCCCCACTTCAGCAGGCATCCAGATTTTCAAGCCGTTCTGACACATTACCGTCTCCAGAAACGCGGTACAGGAGGCGTGGATACGGCGTCAACTGACGGCACATTCGACATTTCTAATCTAGATCGCCTTGGCACATCTGAAGTACAACAGGTCCAGACGGTAGTTGACGGTGTCAAGAAACTCATCGAGCTGGAGAAGGCCCTGGAGAGTGTCAGCCTCATGATTCCACGTGACCCGGCGGTGGTTCGAGCAGAACGGGAGAAAGAAGGATACCCAGACTTTTCCAAGCACAACAACCATATGGCCAACTGTCTCACGTATGAAATTTGGAAGGATCTTAAAGACAAGAAGACGCCCAGTGGCTTTACTCTGGAAGACTGCATCCGGACAGGTGTCATGAACCCTGGTCATCCTCACATCATGACTGTAGGAATGGTAGCAGGAGATGAAGAATCCTATGACGTCTTCGCTGGAATCTTTGACCCCGTCATTGACGCACGACACGGAGGTTATGCTAAAGATGCTACCCATGTTACCAACTTGAACTTTGCAGACCTCAAAGGAGGAGACAACTTGGATCCCAAGTACGTGTTGTCTTCCCGTGTTCGCACAGGACGCAGCATCCGCGGATATTCCCTGCCTCCGCATTGCACAGTGGAAGAGAGAGCTGCTGTAGAAAAGATCACAATCGATGCTCTGGCCAAGTTCGATGGAGAGTTAAAGGGAAAATACTACCCACTGCAAGGGATGTCTGAAGAAATGCAAACAAAGCTGATAGAGGATCATTTCCTCTTTGATAAGCCTGTATCTCCGCTCCTCACAGCTGCAAAAATGCATCGTGATTGGCCACAGGGCAGAGGAATCTGGCATAACGACAACAAGAACTTCTTGGTGTGGGTCAATGAAGAAGATCACATCCGTGTCATCTCTATGGAAAAGGGTGGGAACATGCGAGGGGTGTTCAAGCGATTCTGTGAAGGTTTACAGAAGTTCGAGCAGACGATCAAGAAGGGTGGCAAGGAAGTAATGTGGAACAAACATCTGGGTTACGTGCTTACATGTCCGTCTAACCTGGGAACTGGCCTACGCGGTGGTGTCCATGTGAAACTGCCTCTGCTAAGCAAGTATCCGAGATTTGACCAGATTCTAAGAGCCCTCCGACTTCAGAAGAGAGGTACAGGTGGAGTTGACACTGCGTCAACTGATGGTACATTCGACATCTCTAACCTTGACAGGCTTGGGTCATCGGAAGTACAGCAAGTACAGTTTGTTGTTGACGGCGTTGAGCTCCTCGTCAAAATGGAGAAGAAGCTTGAGAAGGGAGAGGACATTTTTGATCTCCTGCCTCAGCAGTGCCGTCCCAAACCGCCAGCAAAGCCCTTCAGTTCTGACTACCCCGATTTGTCTCAGCACAACAACTGGATGGCCAAGTGCATGACCGAAGAAATCTACAACAAACTTTGCAAACTGAAGACAAAAGGTGGAGTGACCCTGAATGACTGCATTCAAACCGGTGTTGATAATCCTGGACATCCATACATCATGACTGTTGGTTTGGTAGCTGGAGATGAAGAGTGCTATGATCTCTTTGCTCCCCTCTTTGACCCGGTTATATCAGCCAGGCATGGCGGCTACGCTGTTGATGCCAAACATCCCACCAACCTCAATGCAGCAGAACTCAAAGGCGGAGACGATTTGGACCCCGATTTCGTTCTGTCCAGTCGTGTACGTACTGGTCGTTGCATCCGAGGCCTCGCTCTTCCTCCATGTTGCTCTCGAGCAGAGCGTGCTGCAGTAGAAAAAATTACAACAGACGCATTGGCCAGCTTGGAGGGGCCTCTAAAGGGCAAGTACTACCCTCTCAAAGGTATGACCAACGAAGAACAGGAGAAGTTAATTGAAGACCACTTCCTCTTTGACAAACCTGTATCTCCGCTCTTGCTTTGTGCCAATATGGCACGTGACTGGCCACAGGGTCGTGGGATCTGGCACAATGATGAGAAGAATTTCCTTGTCTGGATCAACGAGGAAGATCACACACGAGTCATCTCTATGGAGAAGGGAGGAAACATGAAGCGAGTGTTTGAGAGGTTCTGCGATGGTCTCAAAAAGGTGGAAGACTTGATCAAGTCCAAGGGTTACCAGTTCATGTGGAATGAGCATCTTGGTTATGTGCTGACTTGTCCATCCAACCTCGGTACTGGCCTGCGTGCAGGTGTCCATGTCAAGGTCCCGTTGTTGAGTCAACAGAAATGCTTCGATGCCATTCTTGATCACATGCGACTACAGAAGCGAGGAACGGGAGGCGTCGACACAGCCTCCACTGACGGCACCTTTGATATCTCCAACTCAGATCGCATCGGTTTCTCCGAAGTCCATCTTGTTCAGCAACTCGTGGACGGTGTCAAGCTCCTCATCACCCTTGAAAAGGCTCTCATGAAGGGAGAAGACATTACCAGTCTTCTTCCAGAGAAGATACGGGGAGCAGCGGCGAAAAAGTAAAATCTCAATCAATATCTTTACTAAACACATCATCTTGGAATTCAAACCTTGTAGAATAGTAACCGTTATCTCCAATGTTAGTCAATTATACACCGAGGAGAATTTGCGCATGTAAGGGTTTCCGTGAGAGTATATAATCTGGACGATGATTCGATGATTTACAGAACTGTTTCTTATCAACTTAGGTACGTGGATTCCTCACTGTCATATTAGAGGATTAACGAAATAGAATTCAAAGAACACTTTCTGTATTAAAACGAACTGTCCTATATTATACGAGAACTTGGTGTCCCATCTTCAATCTTTTCCTGACGAAAGATAATATCTGTTGGCACTCTATATTCATAACACTGCCTCCATCACCACCAATACCCTTTTACCAAAGCATACCAGGCTCGATTTGAAGAGGGTAAAGTATTGTTGAACGAAAGTACTATACCTATATTCTTTTAAAAAAAAACTGTAAAAAAGTGCCATAAATCTAGGTGAACTTGAGCTTGATAGATTAAAGTCACTACGTCTGCAGTCGCAGCATCTACAATACTCTTTGTTGGTAAAACGACATGTAGCAACGGAGAGAGAGATTCAAGGGGTTATGATATTGGCGGCAGCTGTGGGATCGAACATTCTGGAGAAATGGCTGCCCAGTCTTTGCAGGATGATACGAACTTGCCATGAAAATACCAACTTACAATGGAAATATATATCAAGCATCATGGGGGAAGGGAAGCAATGTTAATGTTCGTAGACGTCTTGAGTGTCTCGGCATCGACTGCAATATTTACATATATGGAACAGTGATTTGAACTGCCTTCCTACCATGCTGGATAACATGTATGCCTATTCTTGGATCATTATAAACTGTCAAATTAATCTCCAATGTGTCCATGACGCAGTATCCAAACTAATGGCTTTGCTTTGAGAAGGCAGTCCTACCCTGCATTGGCAGAAAAGATTCTATAAACATGATTAACTAGAAGTGTTTCAGGCAGGAGGAGGACTTTTTAGCTCGACGGCTTTAGGTGATCTGGTGAGCATCATGACTTGTAAGTATGTGATCATGAGGTCTGTTGTGGGAGCTGCTCTACAGATGCTGAACAAGCATTCCGACGAAATACGTGCCTTGCAGTAGCTTTTGCTTTTAATCCCAGACTGGAGGACGCCAACTGGAAGATGCACTTGATTCATCCGCCAGGTGGGAAGAGCACAACGTGCATCGAATCTTGTCAAGATCGGGGGTGCACTGTCGTGCATTTGAGATCGACATTGCGGAGAATACTATCCAATCCTGAGTTTTAGACAGAGTAACAATTATTGTAAATATATTTTCTGGCGACAGGCAGCCATTTTATGCCTGAGAAATCGCAGGGGTGAAAGTGAGAAAACTTTCATGTACTTCTTTCAAAAGTGTAAGTAGGTTTTCGCACAAATTCCACCGAAGACGGTAAATATACAGGGCAGTATATTTTCATGTATTTGGTAGTGCTGCTGAAAATACTGTATTCCATTAAGAGCACTTTAAGAAAAGAGACTGACGTTATATCAGATAGTTTTCAGAATCAGACGTAAAGACCCAAATACGTGATAAAGAAATACCTAAAGAAAATATTTTTTGTGATGTGACTATGAAGATAAATTTATCGGTGTGTATTTGGAGTGATATTTAATAATAAATATTGTTTGCAACATTCTTCTGCTGAAAATAAAGGGCTATAGGCAATTCATGTACTTGAAACTGATGAATTTCAATTAAAGAGTGAAGTTGAAGTGATTTTGCCAAATATATCTAGCTGTACGAGATATTGTTATTTGATTTATTTCATGTCTGTTCGCTTTCCACTGTGTATACCTGTTTCGACGTATGATAATCATAAGAATTATGTACTCGTGTTAAAAGAAATCTTCTATCGTTCTCATTCTGATAAGCCTACTACCTCTTGTTCTATATTTACACCCCCCTCCCTTTCCCCTTTCTCTTTCTCTCACTTTCTCTTTCTATCTCTCTCAATCTCAGTCTATTCATTCTACTCCCGACTGGATTCTTACCTATTGAGATTAAATTGGACGACTATTTTCTCTCACAAGTTGGACGCAAGTTGACAAACCAAAAAACCAAATGTTATTGTAGTCGATAATGTGCTCTGACATTATATTGATTTAATTTGTCTCAGAATTGAGTGAAAGTCACACCGACTATGTTTGTTTGTAGAGGTGTCGTGGTCCAGTGGATAAGTCTCCGGACTGTGAACCACAAGGTACGGTGTTCGAATCCCTGCCGCAGCACTAAACGTCATTTGGCCAGACATTAATCTACATTTGCCACACTCGACCAAGGTGTAGAAAGTGGGTACCTGGTAGGATTTATTCATTGAATGCACTGAGCACTACGGTTACCGGAGCTAAAGCCGGGGTAATAATATCCAAAGTTCTATGGAAGAGCATAGAGATGTTATAATAACTTTATATGCTCTATAAAGAACGGAATATTATTATTTGTGATCTTTATGTAATTGAGCGTCATGGTATATTTAGGCTAAATAAAAAGCATTTGGGTTGATATTTGTTTAGTTTAGCCTTACTCGTTTGAATTTAATTTCTTTTTCACAAAGGAATAAAATTGTAGATTATTATTTTGACGTGTTCTTCCTTTTCTTTTTCGCCCTCCGAATGCCTTAATTTATTACGGAATATATGGCGAATTGAACTCTTATTCATTATAGCTTCGTTGTTTTCTCTTTTTGTAATATTTCTTTGTTAGGCCTATTCGTTATCTTTGTATTCTGTAATTATAGCTAAAGAGTTTAATAGTGTCTGCTAATTGGCTTATTTTACATTTTATTTGATCTTAATTTTCACTTCTGATGGATCATTATGAAGCAAGAACAAGATCCAGAGTTATTTTGTCGTTTCGGTATTCGCAAAGTAGTGTACGAAATTAATTTGGATTGTGATGAGCACGATCTATGGTGGAATTAAAAATTTTGATATGGGTATATCGCATAGAGATACATACTATATAGTATGTATCTCTATGGTATATCGTTTGTTGCACTTTTACTGATCAGCGAACAGTATTTAGTCGCAATTTGCTGTTTTACTTTTGCTTGTCTTAGTCATCCTTTCTTTATCATTCATTTGTTCTTTAATTTGCTTCATTTAAAAGCATATCCAAATACTGACAACTCAGCCAAAGCATCATAGGCCTGCATAATTATAATTAATTTTCCAATCTAACACTAAACAACATGAAAAACAAAACAAAACTACAAATGCAACATGAAAGTGTGGCTTAATTACTCAAAAAAGTTTCCGATTAATCTCTATTTCTGCAAGATTAATTATTGTGTTTATTTCATGGACTGGGTATATACAGGGTATCATAATCAGGGTATAACATTGTATCCATTATTTGTGATTAGTAGATTATGATTTTCATCTTAAGGTTGGTTTGACAAGAAAAGTGCTTCCATTTTGCGCCTTATTAGTTTGGTTGGTTTTCTTTTCAGTAAGAGGGGTTGCAACGTAACATTACTTGCCATTTATGATGATCGTGATCTAGACATGCTTAATTAAAGAAAAACGGATTTGACTCTGCTCTTTAATAGAGAAGGCAGGCCACTGGCATGAGATAGAGTCCCTTTATAAATAAAGGGACTCTAGCCTGAGAGTGTAAATAGCTCCCTCTCTAGTTGATGATTGCTCGTCGACGGTCGAGTTGAAAGCTAGAGTTGGAACTTCGATTTTATTGAAATAACTGTCAGTGACTCTATATAAGCTAAATAAAATGAAGTATGCAACCCCACTATTACTATCTGCAAATTTCTTGTGTTGTTTGTTTGTTTGTTTGTTTTAATTTTTTATCTCAACTGACGGGTAAAGCTAAAGGGGAGTCATTCCTCCCCATCAACATTTTTGTCAGCAAATTTGGAGAACGGGAGGGCGGGGGTGGGAAAGGAGAGTAAAGAAGAGAGAGAGAGAGAGAGAGAAGGGGAGAAAGAGGGGAGGAAGAAGAGAGGGACTTGTGAGAGAGTGGGAGAGAAGAAGAGGAAAGAAAACAGAGAGAGAGAGAGAGAGAGAGAGAGACTTTTGATCGAGAGAGCAAATTTTGGGCTTTCAAGAGGACAAACAAGAAGAGGGCCGAAATGAGTGATAAGAAAGAATAGAGGAAAAGGCAGGGATAGGCAAAAAGAGAGTTACAAGGAAGAAAAAGAACGTGTCAGATTGAATGAGAGAAAGATCGGGAGGGATAGAAAGAGGGAGAGAGGGATGGGGAGAGAGAGATGGAGAAAAAAAAAGAAAGAGATGGAGAAAATAAAAAGAAAGAAAGAGGTAGAAAGAGAAAGAGAGAGAGAGAGAGAGAGAGAGAGAGAGAGACTTAATAAAGGAAATGTTTTCGTTATCTCATAAATAACTTGTTTTGATAGTCCCATGCAGGAATATACTCTTCTTTGATAAACATTCCTGAATTTCTAATATTGATTTTAAGATTAAATCTATTTCTAGACTAAAAAGAAAAAAATCGCAATGCCTTAATAATTGTACTTAAAATATAGAATAGTTCTAATATTGCAAAAAAAAAAAAAAAAAAAAAGGGCACTTACATAAATCACTTTCACGACTTTGTCAAAATGGATTTGATTTCTCTAAATACATCATAAGATAATTTTCTTGAAATATTTTGATTAATTAAATAAAAAGCCTACAATTACATGTTGATTGACCTCTTTGACATTTGACCTTACACCTTATGACCCTAAAGTCTGCTTTATCCCCTCCTAGTCATGAATACAACATAGTTGAGATATGGTGATAACAAAGCTACCCCCCCCCTTATTAATTTCACATATACATGTAATGACCTCTATGACCTGTCACATGTGACCTACGTGAACAAAAATCATATAAATATATATATTATTTTTTAGATTTTTTTTATATTCATATATATAATCATAGAAATGAAGATAAAGCATTAGAAAATTATTACAAAACATATGAAAATGAAAGAGTTCAGTACGTATAAAAACTAAAATATATTAGCACATTATAGTGATATAATAATATAAAAATATTAAAAAATAAAATACAATATAGTAATGTAAAAGGACACAAAATATATTATTTGGTTATGTTAAAAAAAATAAAGAAATCTATTACGTATTTAATGTCTCGATAAAAAAGTTAGGCAAAGAGGAACTTTCACAAAAACAAATTTAAAACAGAGTAAAAAGTTAGAGGAAGAAAGTTAGGACGAGAAAGCAGGACGGACGGACGGAAAACCAGGAAAAAAAAAAAAGCCTCCGGCACCACCTTCGTTGGGCGGAGGATTTAAAATGTTCAATAAATTCCTAATTTGTTTTTTTTTCACAACTGGTATTTGACGATCTATTTGAAGCCCGGTGGTGTCACTCCATGCATATTGGCTTTGTGTACGCATGTTAGTTAGAAATTTCGCGTAGAAAGGTATAATTTTCTGGGACGGTTCACGAGCATTTTATTGTACTGGTTCGCGGATTTGAAAAAAAAAGGGAATATTTTTTGAAAGCGCAAGAAATTTCGTTAAACAGTTTCGTATTTTCACGATGTTTGCAAACATGTGAATGGGTATGTACCTGTTTGCGAAAATAGGATAATTTTGTGAATGTGTACTCGATCAGCCTAAGATAGTCTTCTATTTAGAGCCCATTTTGTACTTTTTACGCCAAAAAATGGGGCAAATTTTACTGCGTTTTTTTACACTGTTCTTGAAAGTATGCAGAACAGGGAGTCATTTTCGACTCCACTAAGGCACTAACGATCATGTGTTAATCCTTTGAATATGAAGTGACATCACATCACCATGCAGGATATGAAGATGGCATGACGGCACTGCTCTACAGCTGACAAAGTTTCCAAACTTTTTGCTGTGCGCGCACCCTTTGCATTGTTGACGTAGAGGCAAGCGGGAATCATTCGGAATCAGCAGCTCTGGTAACCAGTTGATTTTCACGACACAAAGCGTGATATTTCGAATATGAAGGCATTTGATAAAGAGAGCGAGAAAGCTCAATTTTCAAGCACGAAACCTTTCGAGCTGTAGCAGTAGTCAGATTAAGCGTGGATAGTCCAATATGACGTCATGTTTCTTGGACGACAAGAAAGATTTTGGAAGATAATAAGGAAACTGTACTATCAGATAGAGAGTCGGAGCGAAAATAAAGAAGAAAATGAGCCCAACTGACTGTCATGGACGAAATCAGGACCCTCTTGCATAAAAAGTTGCGATTAAACGCAACTCAAAAAATTAAACGCAACTCGATTTTCAACCAGTCAGGATCGCGTATTTAGAACTTGCGTTTAATTTTTCGAGTTGCGTTTAAAATCGCAACTTTTTATGCAAGAGAGCCCAGAGCTGATAAACACAAGCAAAGACCCAGAGACAAAGGAAAGGACTTTATAAGCAGTCAGGTAAAATAAAACATGAAACACCAAAACACAACCTCCCCACACCCTATTATAAATCCCAACAAAATGGAGAATCATATAAATTCAAATGAACAGTTCGTGTGATGACAAAAGTTTGCCTTGGTTGTGTGGTAGTTTGTTTGTTTTCAATAATGAGTGAAGTTAGAAGGAGAGAAAAAAATAAATAAGAAACTAACTTTTTAAAGCAAAGTAATTTGATGCAGATGTTTCCAATCGATTGCTGGAGGCTAGGCATAACGAATGAGTGAAGATAGCAAGATAAATAGAGAGAGAGAGGGGGGGGGGGGGGGGGAGGGAGAGGAAAGATACTAAGAGAGAGAGAGAGAGAGAGAGATACCTTTTTGTTTTTGTTTTAAGGTGGCGCTCTTCAATCTGTTGAGTTGATCTCACTATGGTAATAACTTACAATAAGGAATAACACCAAAACAAATGTACACACTAAAAGAATCAAAACACAGCATATCATTACATAGGAAATTTTATTTCCTTAATATATGCAGATTATCAAACTACTACAAAGATCAGAGGTTTTTCTCTGGATTATTATAAAACCTGAATAATAGTGCTATAGCTCATTTTCATTCATGCAATTCAACACTACATAGTTGTATAAAAATACAAAGTTATTGACTGAGAACAGTTCGTTCATTTTAAGTTATGCTCCTGTGAATCGATCAGCTGATATTTCATCATGTATATCTTTGGCAAAAAAATTGTCTCATTTTATATTGGTTTCGATTCCTGAACAAGTCAGTTGCCAATTACTTATAGTTTCTGTTTCAATAGGCCAATATATTGTTTTGCCAACAGAAATGTTACAGAAACATGTAAAAGGCTAGTTTTTACATGTTTCAATAATACATTTGTTATTTGACAATTGGCAATTTTCCACTGAAATACTTTTAGTTTCTATATTTTGGATCATGTAAATATTAACAAATGGAGTGTAGTACAATTAGTGTCCAATTTATTGGCATTTAACGACATAATTACCGTTGATTTGTGCCACAAAACTTAAATTTGCTTTCTTTTTCAGATACCAGCCATCACAATTACATGCCTTCATAACTACTGTAGGCAAAATATCAACTTGGTTCCCACTCAGGCTTTCTTTTGACAATGGGGAAGTTATACAAAATTAATGAACAAGAAAAATATTTTTCCTGAAAATTAATTTATAGATATTTTGTATGTGCATTTGCAAAGTGAAAGATGACAAAAAAAGGCCAATGTTATCTTTTCAAGACACCAAATAGTAATCATTTTGTTTGAGAATTTTCAGAATGTCTCAGTGTTTTACAGCCAGGGTTTCATGATAAGTACATAATGGAAAAACTCATGATCACATGTTTCCCCTCCTCTTCACAGTATAAAGAACAAAACTACTTAACCGAGTATGGAAACTGGCATCCACTTATTAATACTTAATTGCAAAGTTGGACAGTTTTTAACTTCACTTTTTATGCTTTTAATGCAAAAGTTTCATTACAATGATAATAAGCAAATAATACTTAAAAATAGTGATTTGTTGAAAATAATATTAGAATCTGCCACACAGTGATCCATAATTTAGAAAAATTAGCCACAAAACAGACCGATACAAATTGAATTAATCAAATAAACAAAAATACACATTTGAGATGATAAAGGACAAAATTTGTCAATTATTGCACAGACATACAAGGAATTAAACAATTCTTTTCTCTTTATCATGCATTATTTCATAATCATAAACTCACGATGTTGCCTATTTTCTCCCTTAGGAATCAATAAAACTTCACAAAAATTGCTGTCTGAAATAATCAAACTTTTTCTGTTGTTGCTGAGATGTTACTTAAAGTATTACATTTGAGATGATTATATAACAGATAGATAATAAATAGATCAAATTAAAAGGGCATACCCCAAACTCACAAGAATAAAATGATATCGATTCATTATGTACTTAGGAACTTAAACCTATCCTGATGACTACTGGAGAAAATAAACATACAAACAGGTCATGAGAAGCATGATAAGACTCAACGAAAATGAAAAGCAAAAAAAAAAAAAGACTCAAGAGTTAGAAATAAGCAGATAACCATGGGCTCGTACAAGCCCCTTAAAGCTTAACCATTTTGTCTGTGACATTTCCAAAGCAAAATAAGCTTTCTGAAAAATGAATTCAAGAAAATCTCAATGTCCAACCCATTTATGAAATATACAAGAGCTGAATGCATTTGAGCGCTGTTATACTAAAAAAAAAACACTGCGAAAAGAGAAAAATATAAAAAGTGCCTCTAGGAAAAGAAAATCTTGCTAAAAACAAACGAAAAAGAGCTCATGTGAACAAGAGTAACTGTTGCAGTGCTCCCTGAAGTAAAGGGTATATACTTCTTGAGCAGCTAATTCAGCATGTATTCAGCGTGAGTAGAGAGAAACTGCAGTCTGCGTTATCATGGTCCCACATACACAGAGTTAGTGTTTCTTATCAAATCACATGATCAGAGTGACATAAATATGAGTAAGAAATAAAAACAACAAAGTATTATGATTTCTATTGCTCAAATTCTATTCGATACTCTCCACTTGTAAAAATATGAAGAGGGAAGGAGCCAAGTATAACTCATCACTGTCATGTGCCTGCCTTTTCATCCATCTGTCCAGCTCATATCATAATGTATACAAACAAATGAAACACAGTGTACCTAAAAAACTTGTCTTCAATTTAACCTCATACATTCAAAGGAACCTCAAAGCACATTTGACCAAAAAAGAAGAACAAAAAGAAAGAAAAATAAGACAAGACTAAATTCATTATCACCGAAAGGTTTCGCATGTAGTGTTACAGTGACACGACTTATCTATCCCTGAAAAACATTTACCTACACACACTCATCCAAAATGGGAAAGCACTGTTCCTTCTGTCCTCTCTTTCCTAGCAACAAAGACTGTAATTAAAGGCGGTCAGGCGGCGGTTTCAATGGAGAAAAATCTGTGTTTGCTGATGCTGCAAAATAGTTTGTGCGCATACGAAACTAGGTCTAGTCGAAAGTATATTGAGGATCAGCGAAATGTCCTTCTACTTGGCAAAATCCGCATTGATCGCTGTGATGTGTACATAACTTGATGTGTACCTGTACGAATACGGAAATCTCCGAACTCGCCTCCGCCTGGACTGCATAGAAACACATGGGCACTGCCGACTGACCGCCTTTAAAGGCTTGAACAGAAGCACATTTCAACTTCATTGGATACAAAATTCAATGCATTGTTTGGCATTTTCATAGGGTTGCATTTTCCACTGCACAGCACTTACAAAATAACACAGAAAGACTTTTGAGAAGAAAAAGCACCAAATCTGAATAATCATCTGTTTGATATTCACATTCTAAGAAAAGAAGGAATGAGATATTCATGAAATTATTTTTCTGAGATAATTATATAGTAATACCTTGGCAAGAAAAATGAAAGCCAGCTTTCTGAATTTCATGTAAATTAAATATCTAGATAGCACAAACAATCAGCATTTTTTTCCTAAATGTGAAAAAAAGATTATCAGTGGTTGGACTGCATGTAATATTCTCTAAGATTTGCTGGCTGCTTAAAATGTAATGAAAAGGGTGCATATCTTCTAATTTTGATGAAACTTTGTTTCTCAGCCACTTCTTGGTATCTCATGTGTAACTTATCAACAAACCCCAAAAGAACAGACTTCCCATAATCATCTATCAAATGGAATGTTTTTTGTTCAATCATAGAGGCTTGACATCATTCCCAATCACTGCAAAATACAGAAATCTGAAACAATTACGGCTAAAGCACACATGTAAATTTGAAAGAATGATAATGGAGTGATCTCTATAAGTAAGAAAAGTTCTGTAACAGCAGAGATTTGGGGTCCAACCTTGAGCAAAGTACAGGGAGGGTGAGACTTAGCCTTAACATTTGTCAAAAAATTAAAGCTCACATACATCTTGAAATAAAGAAAAGATGTGACACTTTATTTGGCAACAGTTCACTGTGACTTTGTTCTGTTTGGCTGACCTCTACAATATTACTGATATCAAAAAGAGGGGCACACACAGTTCAATTAATGCCACTAGAAATCTCTAACGCCTTTTGGTAAACTTTTGCCAAGTTCTCGAGGTCGTCACCCAGTCCTGAATCCCGGGTCCCCTTTCGGAATTCTGGCTTCTCAAACAGAGACTCGGACCTCATCTGTAGCTGCTGCGCTTCCATGATGACCATTTCCTTATGGGTGCGCATGGATCGGCGGTGGTTTGAGAAGCGATGCCGCGTCAATTTGAAGGAGCTGCTGTAGCTTTTCTTGAGGTGTTGAGAGTTCAAGATCTCCAGAAGGTCCTCGCTGGAGCTGGAACCGGGGCTCTCGTCTGATCCCGATCCTGACTTTTGCGACTTTGACGATATTATCGCCTGTAGGTGGGACTCGTTAAAAATGGATTCCCAGAGCTCTGTAATCTTAGAGTACTTGCCGCAAGAGATGCGCTTTGAGAGGCGTGCACTTGCTCTCTTCTCTTCTGCACTACACTCAAAGATGGTGTCTTCCCCTATGAGTTGATTTACCAGTGTCCTAGGAGATGGAAGATCGCTATAAAGTGCACCAACAGTCGCTGGTCTTTGGGCTTTGACTGCCTTCCCATTGTCCACTCTTCGTTTGACAACATCGGTCACAGGCGGAGCAGTATCTGCACTTACAAAGACATCATCACTGCCTATTGCACTGGCGACTTCTGATGGAAGGGTTGCAGTTGAGCTGGCCAAACTCAAGAAGCTGTCCGTTTCATTCTGTATGACTCCCTTGACCTGCGGTAATCTTTTAACCTGCGGTATACCTTTGGCTTGGAGTTCAACTGGACTACTAGGAGAATTGCTATCTGAATCTCTGATAGTATTTGAGACCTTCGGTCGCTCCTGTACCAAAGAGGATTCCTCTTGGTGCTGTTCCATGTCTACCGCAGCATCACTGTCCTGTGAACTGCCTTTCAGAATGCTTGTTGGTTTCACAGCCACAACGGCAGGCTTGCTGTCGCTCTCTGTGTCGCTGGATTCCGTGCTCTCCCTGTCCTTCAAGCAGTCTCTGTTCTGTCCTCCAATGGACGAAGCCAGCTCCATGGTCAGGATCTCATCAGCATCCTCTCCAAACACCCAGGGGTGGTGAGCAACATCATAGATGGTGGCTCTGTAACGAGGGTCTACTGACAGCAGATGTCTGATCAGCTGGGATTGCACTGTAGGGATAAACAACAAAGAGTCTAATGTTTAATTTTCTTCACATTATAATGGCAAAGTTCATATGGATGTATTTGCAAACAGTCTATTGTACGTTTGATTTCAGTTTTGTTATCATTCTTTTTTTCAATGCAATGAATTTTTCAATGCTTCCTCATTATTTCTAGATATCTCTATATTCCAAGTGTTTTGAGGGACTTGTGTATTCAAAGATATAACATAACTTAATAGAATAGACAAAAGATAAACAACAGAATTATTTTTAAATATGTCAAGACAGAATAGAACTAAACACTACAATTTACTGTATGTAGATTTTGGTGTGGCCTTAAAGGGAAAGTCCACCCTGACAGTCAGTTGGTTTTAAAAGAAGCAGAAAAATGAAAGAAACATATCAATGAAAGTTTGAGCAAAATCCGATAAGAAAGTTATAAATTTTTGAAGTTGTAAGGAATTAAACCCGAATTGGCAACTCCGTGACGTATCTTGTGAGCTCCTCTCACATTTGCACCATAAACAAAAATGCATAAATTTTCTTTGTTTTCAAATGAGGGAATAGATTTGTATGATACAGGTTTTATGTAAAAGCATAAGTGAAATGAAAATATCCAAGGTGCATGTATGATAACATATTTTCTTTAAAGAAAATGAAAATTTATGACTTTTTCAGCACAGGGCAAATGTGAGAGGAGCTCGCAAGATACGTCACAGAGTTGCCAATTTGGGTTTGATGGATTACAACTTGAAAAATTCATAACTTTCTTATTTCTTATCGGATTTTGCTCAAACTTTTCATTGATCTGTTTCTTTATATTTTTCTGCTTCTTTTAGAACCAATTCAATATCAGGGTGGTCTTTCCCTTTAAGTCTGAATGTTAATTTCCATTAGCTGACAGTTGGATGTGATGGCTGGATAGAAAGTTGTGATCAGGCAAACTTCCGTGATCAGAATTAGCGGACTTCTGGTATTTCAAAACCTTAGGCTATTAAGGACAGGCCTAAAGTTATCCTCAATGACCCACCTGAGCCAGGACAAGGATCATAGTATCGCCCCTCCATGATCTGCCTCTTGAGATGGTTGAAGTCATCTCCTCCAAACGGCATCGTCTTGTAGACCATGGCATAAAGGATGACCCCGAGGCTCCAGCAATCAACCTGAGTACGAGAAATGGAGAAACTTTAGCAGAGCACAACATGAAAGGTCCACGCATGAATCTGATACAAGACTTTTGGAATGTTATATGGTAGTGTTGTGGTAGGATGCTGCTGATAATAATACCTTAGGCAGGGGCAGACTGGCCATGGAGAGTTTGAGGAGTTTTCTTTTGGCTTGAGCGATCTGTGGTCTGAGGGTCACTTGATGTGTATCTTATCTTATAACCTGAGAGAGTCCATCGCATCAAAATTTTAAAACCAAATTTCAGTCCCAGTCCACCTCTGACATGAGGTAAATTTCTGTCTATTCTAACAGGGTTCCACACTAACATTTTTATTTGAGATCAGGACTGAGATTTTAAGGGACTGTATGCATAAGTCCCTTGTTGATACTTTGAAATTTATGGGGGCCAGTTATTGGGTGCCAATATGTCCAAGGGGGGGGGGGGGAGTGTTGGTGTCAAGACCTGATGCTATCTAATGAACTCACCTCTGGACCATGGTATGGCTGACCATTCACAATTTCAGGAGAAGCATAGAGTGGACTCCCACAGAATGTATGGAGAAGATCATTGTCACTGTAGTAACTTGAAAGACCAAAATCAGCAATCTGTATAATGAATTGGAAAGAGAAGAGAAAGAGAAAAAGAAATGGTATTTATTAGTGTGATCTGTTGTTATATAATGGATACTGGGAAATATTGTCTCATGAATACCGAATTCTCATCGATTCAAAAGTTTGGCATGAGAGATTGATATTCAGATTATGCAAACGATTATTCAAAGGTAATGCTATATGCAATAAACCTTTATCATGATCACATCATCGCCACACATCATCATCACTATCATCATCATCATCAACACATCACCATCACTACATCATCATCATCATCCCCACCACCAGTCCACCACCATCACCATCACCACCATCACCACATCATCATCATGATCATTAACACACATCATTCATTCTACTGATGCCATAACCAATCAATGCCATCACATTCCATTTTCACAACAGGATCAGCATTATTGCTTTCGTACTGTCCATCATCAGCAGTATAATCTACAAGATCATTATCCCATCTTCATATGTCATCAAGATCACACGTGGCACTTCGGAGGCAACAATGTGCTTTGTAACCCTATCCATCGGACTCTTACAAAAACTTCTGGAACAATAATCGACAAACTGTCACAATGCAGAAAAACAACTCAGAATACTTGGCAACATCATGCAGAACTTAGCATGATACTCTTTACCCCCATGACACGATGGCAAACCTATCTATCAAAACAGATCTTTCATCGGAAAACAAATATCATAGCTGAAAAATCAATTTCTACATATTTCTCTTTTCTCTGCCTACCCCTTGAAGTACCTCAGTCCCTAGCCAATATTCTTGTGCTACTGGAAGGTTATTTGAGAAAGATGTTGATAGTTCTGCACGTAACAGAGGGAGAAAACCATAAATCTACCCAGAAATGAAGTAGCATTCCACTGTTGATTGGATTTCCGTTTTGGGTCCCTCTCTTTTTACACAGCTGATTTTCTCAAACGAGTTTCTTTGGCAGCATCACAGCTTTGTTCTCATTTCTTAAGCAAAAGCAATTTTCCCTCTGATGCCCCTGTTAATACAAAAACTACTTGACAGACCTTGCAATATTCACTTTGAATTTCTGTACAATAACAAGTTAAACAGAGAATTGAGATCTAAATGTGAACAAAGCCTTGCTCAGCAGGTGCTGTCCCTTTCAATCAACAAATTCTGTGTCAAAGTTTGGTTGTTTCTCTGTACTTCTTAGTGGTAGAGTTCTCATAATAAATGACTCTTAAATCAGATTCAATTGTATGGTGTGAAAAATAAGTTGTGAGACAACCAAAACAATTCCTTGTAAAACCTCGTTAAATCTATTTTTATCATTTGAAAAAGAGGACTGCTTCATTTTATTATATAGCAATTTTTCCACTGACTTGAATGAAGGAGCATGCTTAGTATAATTTGGGTCATTGATTTTGGTATGCTTTTAAATGTTATTGTTAGCTATAAGCATTTATGAATCTGAAATTCAAGCTTCTAATACTGCCAATTTGCATATCAATGAATAACACGGCATATTTTTCATTTCCTCATTTAACACAATGACAAATGGCCTACATGTATGATTATACAAGATTTGCTTGTTGTGAGAAATGGTTTTCTCACCTTGTGGATTTCAACTCAATAACAAGTCAGAGAAAAGCTGCAGGAAATATTCACAATACTACCATTTAGATTCACAGTGCATTTTGCCAAGGTATTCAAAGCTAATTATCACACATAATTCATCCTGACTTCATAAACCTAAGTTGCCAATATAAAGTATAAAGCATTCATTCAAGGAATTCCATTGCTCCTTTACCAATTTGGTAACCTGGGTTGAGAGAGATAGCTACAGATAAAGTGCCTTGTGTAACGATAAAAGCCATGGACTGGGTTTTGAACCCCAAAAGATTTGTTTGGAAGCTAAGAAAATGGACGGCATTTTCTAACTTGCAATAGCAATTTCATGTTGAGCTTGGATTTGTATAGTTGGCCTAATAACTATTTGTCATGAATCTTCAAAGGTCCGTATTTCAAAAATCTTCCCAAACATTCATGAAATTACATACGCTACCCAATACTGTCTAGATACCATCTTGATACAGGTCCTACATGTTGGTAATATTCTGTATGATGTACGTTATACTGTCATCATTCCGTAGAGGGTGGGGCAAACTGGGTTATAAAGGGCCCAGCAACCTTGTCCCACCTCAATATCCTATATGTATCTTATTCCCTCATAGTTCAAGTTCAAACTATCTCGACAACATCCCTTTAACCCATAGCAGGTCAAAGTTTTCTCATAGTCTAAAGTACATGTAATCAGTTTTCTCTCCTCAAAGTGGAAACAATTATTCTTATTGTCCACTTCTACATAGTTTGAAAATTAAAAAAACATTTATCAAATGAACCAATGTGAATGAAAATTGCAAAATTTAACGCACAAAAATAGTGGTTATACATTTTACACTGCACTGCCAATTTAGACTTGAATGATTGGTTGCAGTTAAATCACTCTTATTAATGAATGGCACAATGTACTGCATTGGAAATAAGATTCGAAATTTTCAGTGATTTTTGAAAGTTTGCTCTTTCTGCTTATGTATAATGTGTAATTCCTAGCATTCTGGATCTAAAGATAATGCAAAAAATGTCACTAGAAGGAAAAAGTGTATTGCTATGGGTTAACTGACAGGGAAGAAAAGGCAGAAGAGTCCAGATGGTAATCCAACATCTGCTCCTGCAGCAAAATTGCTCCAAATTAATTTCGTTCAAGATATAGGGTTAAGGTTATAGTTTAGGTTTAGGTTTAGGTTTAGGTTTAGGTTTACATTTAGGTTTAGGTTTAGGTTTAAGTTTATGTTTATGTTTATGTTTTGGTTTAGGTTTAGGTTTAGGTTTAGGTTTAGGTTTAGGTTTAGGTATAGTGTCAGGTCCAAGGCTGAAGTTAGCAATGCTGATAGTGTAGGAAAGTGACCATGGAACACATCTGACATTTGACATGTGTTGCACAACCTCTAATTTGCCTGCTATAGCATTTCATTACAAACTGGTCTTTCATGGTCAAAATATAGTCAATATACGTACAAGGGGATCAGTATGTATTCTTTCACATGCTTTCTTATTTGGCATTAAAGATTTCTGGAGATAATAATGTTATGAAATATATACTGATAAATATGAGGAACACATTGCTCACTTCCACCCAAAATGCAGGGTATCTAAATTAGACCATCTCTAGATCCTGTTGCCCCAATCCCTTCCCTTTTGCCACCTTCCTCATTCAAAACTATAACAATTTTAACAAAATACTAGGGCCCATGTGAAGACCACTTTTCTATATTCCTCCTGTTTAGGCAATCTTTCTTCACAGGTGTGACTGCACTTCATGTAGCATTTGAATATTGAGAGAATGGAAATTCCAAATAGAAGAGGTTAGGCGAAACAGCTTCGCTTTCAGAAAGAATTCGACTCCACAATTCACATTACGAAAATATGAAGCTAATACCTTAAAAGGTCTTGAATGTCAGCAGCTACTGAACCCGAGAACAAAATATTTGATAAAAAGGGAAGATTTAACCTTCTGCAAAACATAATCCCTAAAAATGTTTCCTGAGGTGTTTTTCTTCCTTGATAGAATGTAAATGGATTTCAGAAGCCTTTCTTTGCGGTGGGGGCAGCCAGGCAGGAACATTCACATTAATCGATGTCTCCAAGTTCAAATCTTTTTTCAAACATTATGTCAAGTAATGATGTGTATTGTTACAAGTCAAAACCTGTTCAAGGGGGAAAGAGGAATAAATTAATACATCATTACACATTTTCTTCACATATAGTATAAAATGTTAGTTGCTACTGCTTCTGCTGAATGAAGTCTTAAGGTGATGAAAATCACTAGAAATCTAATATCTATCAAAAACAAATTAACTATGCAATGTACTCAGACATATTACAAGGTGAACTCACCAGCATAGCCCCCCACCCACAAACTTCCTGTGCTTCCCAGGTGCCCCCCTCCCATGAAAAATCCAGACCCATCAGCAACTTAGTGATCTGCCCAATTACTAGTTTGCAGGCACAAACCCTGGTCAGTCGTTCATGACCAGTAGGTAGCTGAACTTCTCTCAAGTCTCAAGACACAGTGATTTTCTGATCAAGTGTCCAATAAGGGTCTGTGCTTGCAGACTACCCATTTACTGCCCCATTATGCTCGCAGCAACAAAAAAAAATAAAGTAATTAACTCCCTCTCCCCATGAACTACGATTACGATGTCACAATACCCGTCCCTCCACCTCATGCAGCAAAATAGAACTACAAACCCGCCTCTTGTGCCCCCTACAGAAAGGTGGTGCCCCCCCCCCCCCAGTGGCCCCCTACTGAAAAAATCCTGGCTACACTGCTGGGTCATGAACTTCCTGAAAGTATGAGAGTAAATTGAGTTCTCTGAGATGATCATCTTGAAATGTCAGTAAAATGTAAACCTTCCAGCAGTGGTTACATGGCCACTTCCCCCCACCACTTGCCAAATCGTTGATTGCTCTATTTGAATCGGCAGATGGTTGGATTACTGCAGGATTCTATATTCCACCGGGGATGATGGAGTTGGTATGGGCTGCCAACTGCCCCTCAATGGACCGTATCTGTCTAGGGTCCATGGTTTAGGCAAGGAAATGTAACTCAGGCCCTGTTCAGGCGCTCTTTTAAAGCGTACCGTACCACGCCAAAGGAGGCGCCTGAACGCTCTAAAGCGAACCGTACCCGTACCATACTGCTCCAGAAGCGTGCCACGGTCGCGAGCACCTGAATGCAAACCGTACTGTACTGGAAGTGGTAATTCAAGGAGCACGCTAACTTGCATGTTATTTATTCACGTACTGCATGAGTTTATTAGCAATACAGTGTAGTGCAGTGATCGAGAGCTCGATTGAGCGTGATGATATCAGCCGAGCCCAGGGCGCGATAGTTGTGTTGAATAGCGCGCCAAATTCCTCACCTTTGACCGCGGTTGCTATGTAACGTATCGTCCAACCGGATTCGAGCGCGAAGCATACCGAATACGTACCTCAGAGGTATGCTTCCCAATAAAGTGCCTGAATGCTCGCTTTCTAACCACCCTGGCATGGTACGCTTTGGTGCAGCACGGGTCAGCACAGTACGCTACGGCACGGTTCGCTTCCAAAAAGCACCTGAACAGGGCCTCAGATACAATTCCCTCATCTAGGTACATTGTTTTGAACCTATCTCATGGACAAAGGCTAGGTTTTAGAGCGTAAACCTATGTCATCAGTTCCTGTGGAAGATCTTGTCAGTCGATTAACAAGTGAAAAAACATTCCCTGCATGTCTCAAAGGCCCATTCCTTCTAAATCTCCTTTTTTCCACTCTGACTTGGCTTAGCTAGTCCATTTACCAAGCATTTCTATTAAAAAAATGAAAAAATGATGACAACTGGGCATGAGTAAGAAATGAAGAACAAGAGCATTGTATTGAAACAATGAAACTGTAAATGGATAATCCTGCCATAGTCAATATTGCAATTCTCAGGTTATTCTGCAGCCAATAACACTGCTAATTTTCCATCACAAAAGCCTGATTTTAAGTCTTAGATACAAGTGGGACTATTACCTTTAAACAACACCTATGTAGTCCTGCATGCAATCACTCTCAGCCATAACCCACAGACAGAAATGCCATAATGTCCCCATTTCCGCTCCCCAGAAGTTCAATTACATGTCAAAAAAAGCCTTCAAGTCACTTGATATTAGGTAGTTTTGGGGGAAATGCAATAATTTATGAAATGTCAAAACGGGCATTTTGCAAGAGGAATAGACAAGAAAGGGAAGGAATTTGCAAAGGGGTCTTTCCTCTCCATCAGTTATGAATGCATTTGACATGTTGAACTTTAGGCTAATAAATCAATAAAAATATGATGTAAGATTACTGTCTCTATTCAATATGATAGTCAGGAGGAGGAAATTTCCTCCTTTCCAGAATTTATAGGTACTAGTCAACTTTTGGGGTTAAAGATGAAAGTGGTTTAACAGAGCACAGATTTATTCAAATGTACTAAATGTTCAAAAGGCATATTGTGAAGTTTCAGGTAATAAGATTATTGTTTTGTGTATTAAAAATAAAATTTGCTTCTTTTTCATTTATCATTAATTTGTTTCCTTGGTGCGTTTCATAAATGCATGTAGGGTAAAGGTGAAAATTACCTATAAATTTTCACCAAATTTTTTTGTTAATTCCTGGTCATCTTCATGTCCCGAACCTTTTTTATTTCATCATAGCTAAAACAAAATATGTTATCTAGATCTTTTCAGGCTAAATTTAAAGTTGAAACAAATTTAACCCTTTGAATACCACATTAATTTTAAGGCCTTCCATGAAACCCCACAGAAATATGCATTATCAACAAAAAAAAAAAAAAAAAAAAAAAAAAAAAAAATATATATATATAGGGCCTATTTCTTGGTTTAGATAACCAGGCTATTTACATGATGCAATAAAAATGGATCAATCATATGTAACTGTGTATTTCACAATGTTGTTTTGTCTTTCTTTCTCCCTTTCTTTCACTCTTACTCTCCAGACAAAAGCAAAACGACACGTTTATAAGGACATTTCTTTTTTTATGAAAAAACATAAAAAAACAACAAAACCAACTGAGACAAATCCCAAATGTATGGAGTGGCAGCACACAATGAAAACACTAATAGCTCCTTGAGGTCAAGAAGTTGCGGCAGTGTAAGGATTACAGTAAATCAACTTGTCCTATTGTAGATTTCAGGAATCTTGAGGCCCGCCCAAGACACCAGTTACAAAGGAAAAGAATGTGTGGTATGCCATTGTCCATGGAAAGAAACTCACAAGGACATTGGATCCCACTTTTCTATTGTTTGGAAACAGCCCTTTTTCAAAATTACTCTTTTAGAGCATCTGATTCAAACTGCATTTCAAATGGGCTGGAAAAAGAGCAAAATATTTCATGTAGACTTATTTTGACTTCTGAGTAATAATTCTATTTATATAAACATTCTCATTTCATAGTTAACTTTTACAATAAGGAATAATCATACCTGAAATACAAAAATAGTTGATCTACAGCTATTTCGAGGACACGTATATCAAGATGATTGAAGGTATATCTATGGCTTATTACAGACACAATCCAAATTGGGATTGCATCTTGGTTCTGGTTGTTTGTTTTTAAAGTCAGCCCACATTGAAAGCTACTCAGATATCATCATATCAGTATGCTATTGTTTAAGCTACGTTCATACGGGACTTGTGGTTTCGAAGCTTTAAGTCAGTGAAACTTTTTAAGTTAACGAAACAACGACCAACTAACCACGATGAGGGTTCACATGGGCCCGAAACAACGATGCTCGTTGTTCTGAAACTACAAGCTGAGCGAATGTCATTGTTAACACCAGAAGTAGATACCGATTGTGGGTACAGTACACATACAGTTCCTGTGTTCATAATTCATGCGAAAGGTATGACCTGGAAGTTTAACATGAACAGAGAGGTCATCATTAACTACGAGGTTGCGAAACTTAAAGTTGATTCCATTCACATGGTCCGAAACTGCGACGGAGGACCCCCTGCTGCTCGTGGTTTCGGCATTAACCACGAGCTCGCTTGTGGTTCTGTAACTACAAGTAAACGTAAAGTTTTGAAACTACGAGCCCATTCATACAGTCTGAAATGACAAGATAACTACAAGTTAACTTAAAGTTTTGAAACTACTAGCGAAACTTCAAGTTTAGCTCCCATCTTGTGAACCTGACTTTAGTCTTAATTAGGTCTCCATCTGTATTGAATCTCCTGCCAGAGGTGTCCATTCATATGGGGGGGGGGGGGTAGAAATGTACAATGTAGGCCCAAAGGAAAAACAATTAATCCTATAACTGCCTTTAGTAGCCAGGATTAACCCTACAGCTGTCTACTGCAGACACTAACTGGCTACATGTAGATCAAGGATAAATTCAGACCTTGCTTTTAGTCCTAAGTCTACATTCCCTATTCATGCATTGTATTTTTCATTGATTTGAGCTTTACGAGTGTCATCACGTTTTCTATCACGTTGGTGTACATATATCACGTTTTCTATCACATTGGTGTACATATATCACATTCTCTATCACGTTGTCTTACACATGCTGGAAACGGTAACGGGGAGAAACCTGCGTCCAAACAAAATTAAGTGTCAAACTGCTGTCACACTGACAAGTCATGAAGGTTTCTTTAGTTATTAACCACTGCCCTGGTCATACTTACTGTCAAGAAACAAGCAAGAGTCACAAAACTCCCAATGATTGATGATCGGATGAGCAGTGCAAACTTTTAAACTGGATCTAAAATTATATGAGTCAGTGCCCTTCTGGCCCACAGAATACATTTTAAAAAAATTAACCTTGGAGTGCGTAAATATCCTTAAAGGAGAATGAAACCCTGGGGAAATATCCATTTTAATGAAAAGAGAGGATAGAGAGAAGCAATTTAAAAAAAGTTCCATCAAAATCGGTTACGAAAAGAAAAAGTTATGAAAGTTTGAAAAGTCTCAATTTACTTTCTATGGCGATCCTCAAACTGGCAATGTTGCTCCAAAATGGGAGGTTTAGTAGGTTTAGATTTTTCCCCAGGGTTTCATTCTCCTTTAAAGAAAAGGAGAATTAGAACATAATACAGAGAATATACAGAGCAAATACAGAAGACCTTACCAATAGGGATGAGCAGCCTTACCAAGGTGTTATCACAGAACTTTGGCCTTACGAACGCAGACACATGTAAGCAAATGAAACGTGAAAGGCTAAGGGTATATTCATTTCAAACAGCATGTCAGTGGATGAAAAATACAATCCAAACCTGAAAATAAGGAGCCAGTTCCCTCAAAACAAATTTCTGAAAGGTAATACGAGTAAAAACACAAAAAATAAAAGATGTATCGACCAATAGGCCTGTATGTTTTCTTGCTTGTTTGTCAATGTTAGAAATTAATCTAAGAATCTATGCTCTAACATATGTGGCGTATCCAGCAGTTTTGGGGTTTTTTTTGTTGTTTTTTTTGTTGTTTTTTTTGTTTTTGCATTATGCAGGGCTGCCCAAGTCTATTCTGTCCCCCCTTTGGAGAGGGTTCCCACCCCCATTTATCAATTTCTTGATACCTCACTGTACATGCATGCAAAGTGTCGATACTTCATTAGCAAAATGTATTTATTAAAGGACCTTTCCATGACCTCTCCAAATTATCAATAACAATAATGTATTAAACAATCAAGATACTGGAATTATCTTGTTAAACCTCACTGTTTTGCTATTCTTCTGCCACTTAATATGACAAAACCACTCATATTTCCAAAAAGCTATCCCATTTCCCCACTGTAAACACTGATTCACCAGCATTTGATATCAAATCAGGGTGATTCACGAAGATGAAATTTAAGGAGAAAGCGTGACCCATTTGGTTTAAATCACAATATCCTGTGCTCTCATTTATCCCTCATTTTCCCCTCATCCCTCCTCCTTTTCCCTCCTGAAAGAAGGCGAACAGTCAACATGCATTGTACTGACGACACAGACAGTGTAACATCAGCTGTTCTTTTATGTCTCAGTTACTCAACAGTGCAGTCACATGACAAGAAACATGACCACAGAATAAGGCTCATTTTCATGAACTTTACAGTACTCACAGGCCCTAACCCTGAATGGTATACGATATATTGAATTCACTGAAACACACCAGCAAAATTTCATCAAATGGGCAATTCCATGGTAACGGAAGGACGTTTTGAAAAATCAAAATGTCCTTCTGTTACCGACATCATTAATATGCAAATTTCATTACTCTTTGGCAATAACATCATTTTTTTTGTTTGAAAATCAAAGGCAACTGATCTCATCTTACATCTCTGATGTTTGAAATATTCTACCATTACAAAAAAAAATTGGAGTTATGGTTAGAAGTTGGTAAAATGTGTCTCTGAATGTCCTTCTGTTACAGTGGAATTGCCCAAATTTATCCTTTTAGTACACTCTGCAAAATATCTTCAGAGAAAGCATGGCAATATAGTGTTGAAGAGACAGGTTAAATCAGTGGGCCACATCTTGCACACACACAATGCCATTTTTTACTTTTCCATGAGATATCTGTCCCAAATGTATTTTGTATTGTAGGGAGGTATCTTTAATGCGATTTAAAATATCTTTGTTCTAATGCAATATTAAAAGATATTTATACTTCTTGTTTACGTTTTCAAATTCAAAATGCTATGGTTCTGTTTACCATCTGTACAGTTCACAACGTCTTTGGCATTTGTTAAGTAGTACTACAGATGACTTGCAAGCTAAGTTCAGTAGTTCACAGGAAGAATCTATTATGCTGAAGTTTAATATCAGCTACTTATCCACCTCATACATCTTTCACAGAAACTCTAACATCATTCCATAACCGCATCAGTCATGAAACATGCCTTCATCATCAAATGACTACCCGTGATCCCTACCCATTGCAATTAAGCTGATGTCATCACGCTTAATTACACTAGGAGTATTGATGAAGGTATGCTATGCCTATCATGGTAACATGGTTTGGTGAGGGGCGGGGGAAGGGATGGGGGCACAGGTAGGTGATGACTTTCAAGTTACTGTTTGGTACAAGAAATGAAATTACATTTTGAAGGAACTGTCATCAAGACAATGCCATTCCCAATAGACCAACAGCCCACAGAAAGTTGTCAGAAAAAAATAAGTTATGTGGGCACCTTTAAAGAAAAAGGTCAGGTACAGAATTTTGACACTCCCAGAACCAAACCTTCTTCTTAAATGAGATGACACAACTGACGAAGGGGAAAGAACACAATGGCGGAAGCAGACAAGCT
This sequence comes from Heliocidaris tuberculata, assembly GCA_025618425.1. Lineage (NCBI taxonomy): Eukaryota > Metazoa > Echinodermata > Echinoidea > Camarodonta > Echinometridae > Heliocidaris > Heliocidaris tuberculata. Next base: position 50,307,226 of record CM046832.1, on the reverse strand, counting down.
ATCTTGTTACTGCCGGAAAAAGGGGTAGTGCTTCATGGAACGTGTGTCACTGGCTCACTGCCTCTACGAAATAGTCCCATCCTTGAGGAATGTACAACATGATTGCAAAGAATTTAAATTAATTAAGGGCAATATATCCCAAAGAAATCATGTTCAGATTATGTAATACATCTCTGCATGGATATACTAACGACATCCACGATCTTTACAATGTTCGCACATTTAAATTGGTGATGTGCAAGGCTATTGAAATTGCCTTCTTGAGTGGAATTTTCATTTACCGGTACTGCTTCATACTTCCTCAGATTTATGTAATTTAACTATGAAAATGTAAGTTCCACAGTAGTATTTCAGATATTCCAATGCCAATGTCATTCACTCAGTCACTCGCTATGAGTGGCCTTTGACTTTTACAAAGCTGGAAATGACTTCCATTAACATCTGTGGTCAGTAACATTTGTGGTTAATTATTGTTGCTCTTTTCCATCTGCCTCCAGTATGCCTCGGCCAGCATCATGCAGTTTGACGTTTATGTGGTTTAGAAGTACGACTGTGTGGCAAAGAGTTTGGTCTGTAGACATAAGTTTGATTGACACCTGTCAAAGTTCATGAAATTATCTAAGCTGATGTGTACTGACATGAAACTTTCGCGAATGGCCGATGACTGTTTTCGCGGGAATAAACATTTTTGCGAATTGCAATTATTTCATGTTGTGATTCAACCTACTTTTAATATCTTGAGGCACAAAACTTTGGTGAATCTTGACCACTTGTGAATTTCGTAAGTTTTGTGCATGCGAAAGTTTCTGGTTTTACAGCAAGTTACGGCTATAGATTTACCAGTCACAACACCTTATAATATTGAGTTTTGCGATGCCTCTAAAACCATCATTCGGGAGTATCTAAAAATTAAAGAAAAATAAAATCCATTTTTGACCTTTATGACCTTGCAGTGAATAAAATTCCACATTACATATAAAGACTAAAGGAGAAGCCAACCAATAAATCAGTCTATGAACATCTAACTTCTCAGTGACAAATATCCTATATCTTTAAATGTAGATTCATCAATGATGGGTTTATATGAAGCAAGTCCAATTCCAAAGAGCAAGTGGCACTCCAGCAAAGGAAGACGGAAGAGCCTTATGCATCTCAGGAATGCTCCTAGAGGAATGCATCAGTCAAGAAGGAGGATGACGATACTGAGATGAGCATGCGTGATGGTCGGACACCGGTCAGAATCATTACTCTGACCATGACGTCTTGTAAACATGCGCTGTGGCATCTTCATCAATGACCACACTGATGGACATCTTACTTGCTTTTCCACCTGGTCACTGGCTTCTAAGAATTTGGATTGCGCAGTCTGGGGGAGGGGAAATCGAGTTAGCACTGAGTGCTTACGTAGCAGGGAATAAGCATTAACACAGAAACATAAAGGTATACATAAAAGGTTTGGTGTAAATATAGATGCCTTCAGTAGGAAGGCAGGTCAATTACATCATTAAGATGCATGCCTATTAATGTTTGATGATGATTTAATGGTTTCAGAAAGCTATGCTATGATGACTGCTAGAAACTTTTTTTATTGACCTTACAAGAAGCCTCATGTCCTAATGCAAGATCAACAAACACTTATCCACTTTCTAACATGCCTTGATTACAATTCCAACATGAAGGCAAGTAAAACTTAGCACCAAAAAGGCATCGCTAGCAAAATTCATAACTTTAGAAAATGCACTTACAGTCACCCCTCAATGACAAAAAATGAATTCTGAATGTCAAAAAATAAATCAAAGCATCGCTTGTTCTACATCTTATGGAGAAAGCACTTTGCCATTAGCCTGTTACAGACTATAAATCATGTTTCTTTTGAAGAGCAACATTTTAAATACAAAGTTCAAGTATCCCTAAAAGGAATACTCTCAGATATGCCACAAGCTTCAGCTACATGTCATGACAGAATGCAAACAGAGAGTTTACAATTATCTTGGGCAGATGTCGAACAACTACCACAAATTATTTTGATACTGAACAGAGCCTCATTCTAAATATACAAGACTTCAATATGCTACACGGATGGCCTAGTTACCTCATGCAACTTAGAAAGATTCTTTACTTCATAAAATATACCTTTTTAGATATTTTGCAGCAACCTTCAAGTACAATATATCAAGGTGTTCTATGCTTCATGGTATAAATAAATAAAAGAAAATATTCAAAACATAGTTTCTATGTATTCAAACATCTTCCTCCCATACTTATGTTTTCACTCTGCTTGGAGTTATTCCTCATGCTTAAGATTATCCTCCATTCTTAATTCCTTATATTTCCCCCCTTTTCCCCTTTCACGTCCTTCCTCTTTTTTATGCAATTTCTTTCAAGTTGAGTCCTTGAATTCTTCTTTCATGATCATATTCTGAAGTTAAATCTCTTTGAGTTTGAATATCTCTTTTTCTACATCTACTTTATCCTCTTTCTCTCCATTCTCTCTCTCTCTCTCTCTTTCTTTCTCTCTCTTCTCTTTCTCTCTCTCCTCTCTCTCTCATCATCCAAATAATGACTCTACCTTCCCTATGAATCAATCCTCTTTCATCATCATTCCCTACTCACGATCCGCTCACCGTTTCCCCTCTATCATTTCCCCTCCACGACTCATCTGTTTTGTCTCTCCTCTATCTCATCGTCATGACAGTGTATCCCGGTATCTCTCTTCCTCTGGTTTCCTGTCATCCATCATCCCTCCATCCTCCAAGGAATGCATCACTGGCCTGCCCAAATACACACAGCTGTGCTACGTCAACATCTGCCCCCCAAATCAAGGTGGAGAAATATCCCTAATCAAAAAAGGGGATCCCTATATCATCATTGATCAAACCATCATTCTTCTTTTATCATTTGTTTTGACATTAAATGCAGAGGCAAAGACGAGTAATAAGACCACAGAACATCTTTAGCGCGTGGGCTGATGAGGACCAAATAAACCCTGAGATTCATGGTATATTTTAAAATATACTTATTTAAAGAGATCTGACATGTCACAGTTTGTAACTTTTGCATTGATGAAAGTGCAAGATACATAAATATCTTTAAGCCGCAAGAACATTCCAATTCTAAATGGGCATATCCATCAGTTACATCACACAATGAAATTCAAGAAAACCACGAATACAGTAAACAATATGTGAATGAAGATCAACATTCTGATTTGATTGAGGAGATCTTCATTTAATTCTTTACTTCAAAGTCCATCATCTCTTTTCTAAATACAAGCAAACTTTAATCTTCATGACTATAGGTCAGGTTCACATGAAGGGAGCTAAACTTTAAGTTTCGCTTGTATTTCAAAACTTTAAGTTAACTTGTAGTTATCTTGTCATTTCATACCTTATGAACGAACTCATAGTTTCAAAACTTTTAGTTTACTTGTAGTTCTAGAACCACGAGCGAGCTCATGGTTAACGCCAAAACCACCAGCAGCGGGGGGTCCTACGTCACAGTTTTGGATCATGTGGACAGAATAAACTTTAAGTTTCACAAGCTTGTAGTTAACGATGACCTCTCTGTTCATGTTAAACTTCCGGGTCATATCCTTCACACGAATTATGAACACAGGATCTGTATGTGTACTGTATACACAATCGGTATCTATTTCCGGTGTTAACAATGACGATCGCTCGGCTTGTAGTTTCAGAACAATGAGCATCGTTGTTCCGGGCCGTGTGAAACCTTGTTGTGGTTAGTGAGTCGTTGTTTCGTTAATTTAAAGTTTCGCTAACTTAAAGTTTCAAAACCACAAGTCTCGTTTGAACATAGCTATTAGCTCAACATAATGAACATTATGAAGTCTACATCATAAGTCAGCTGATATGTCACAGGAATATCATCATCAGCTGTACAATGTACCATCTTTTTTCCAAGTGATATATCACTGCATAAAGTGCGTCACTTCCTGTCTTTACTCATTACAAGACCAAACGATGAATCAATTATCAAAATAAAATCAAAGAGCTCTTCCTACGCCACATCTAGCAACAGTAAATCAGTGGGTGCTTCCAGTTTTGTTTCAGATATCAGTTCTTCTAAAAACATTTAAGATACAGCCAGTATAATGTTCTGAGTGCTCCAGGAAGTGACCACTTGAGGTGTCTTTGATTTATACTGCACATTATATACACATGACATTTTTCTCTGTTTATGGGACACATGATTTACATGCTGGAATGGCTCTTAACAGATCACATTTGAATGACCATGGCTTTACTCATGAATTACTTCCCTCTGAAAAGTGAAGTTTGTTTCCATATTTCTAAAATAACATATCTTTTCCATGTTCCTAAAATAGAACACCTTGTAGTTTTGTGCAGCCCTTATTATACTGGACATTAAATGAAACACACTTTAGCTTTAAATTCCTACTGAGTATTTTTCTCCTTTTTTGTCGCGGAGTAATATGATTCTATACTTGATGACATGATATATCTTGTAGTCCATGAATCTGGAAGACATGCACAGAGATTTTTCCTGTGGCACTCTTTAATTTCCACTTCTACAGTTTCATGCTTTTCAAATGCCTGTTTATTTGTTTATTCAACAGATTCAGAACAGACCAAATGCATGTAATCATCAATAGTAATTTTGTATCAAATATGCATGTTAATGTTGCTTTTGAATATACAAATCTCAATTTCTTGTACAAATACGCTTTTGATTTATTGTAGATTTTACAGCAGCAATCTACAGCAATCAATAACCAAAACAGGCCTAAATGTGGGGCCTGCTCCATTTCTTGCCTAGATACTTTCTTTCGAGTGAGATTTTACAAGGTTACTTTCAGCAGTCCCACTTGTTGTAACCTGTGTGTCCCCCAATCTTCTGGCATGAGTCACGCAATGTTGTGCAAGACGCTTGGTGATGATGTCATCAACGACCCTATCAACAGGTTACCAATCTGAGGTCATGTCACAGACAATCATCATACCATCAAGGACATTTCCCTTTCATGCCCCTCCTTCCTGCAGGCCTCCCCCAACAATCTTCCCCAGGAATTTCCTTTCGACAAATTTCACAGTGTAATCTGCTTGTATTTGCACTCAACACCCCTAAAGCCTAAATACGAGGAGGATTTGATATACAGGAGATTACCTTTTGCAAAATTATGTTAGAAGCAAAATTAAAAACTATAAGCAAAATTTTGTTATAATATAAGCCAATTGTTAAATAATATATCATGACTAGACTGAAAGAAGTCTTGCCTATGACCCCCTCTCCTACCCTAATGCAAATTTGTTACATAAGAATTTCTCCAAAATGGCATTTGCAGATCACTCTCTATTCCTTTTAGGTCCATCAAATTTTATCCAGTCTTTTTGCTAAAAGGTGGTTAAAAGGGTTGGTAATTCTGCATATGAAATTTATCTTCAAATTTCATTTACTCCATGTCTCTGTCCCACATGCACATACAATGTACTTAAGACTTACATGACAGAATTCTTATGACTTGGATTTTAGAAACTCTGAGAGCTAACAAATTATCATACCTTGCCAAGTACGAAAGGGAAATAAAGTTCTGATTTGTAGCAAAACATAAGAATCTTTCCAAACACCCAAACCCCCTTTTATCCCTGCTTGTCAGATATTTTTTGAGTAACTTAGCACAGAAAATATGTAATAATCCTATTTTTTTGAATTGTGACCCCTCCCATACAAAATCCTGGCTGTGCCCCTGAAAAGTATTGTAAAACAGTACTTTGGAGATAAATCCCTATATGTAAAATGATAATGATTCGATTCCCCCTTCTAACAACAACAGTAATACTGAGAAAAGACCCCCTTTTTCCTGCAAGGGAGGTACGTACCACAGTGATTATAATGATGGAAAAGTTCCAAGCTGCATCATTTGTCTAGCTTAGCGATTCCTAGGTCAGTCTGATGAGTAATGCATGCATCATAAGGCTATCAAATCACCAGATATACTGCCCTTTCCTCACTGTTTTTTATTCAAAAAAGAAATCATTGCTACACACCCTGGACTTTGCATGGGTGGGACTAAGCCTTCCCTTAGCCTGGGTACAGTCATTTAGGAGGCACTGATCTTACATGCTAGATGAAATAAGAGAGAACAAGGCTACAGAGTGAGAAGAAGGTATGGGAGGGGGTTGTATTATGTGCTTTCCAGGGTAACCTCGCTAGTCATAAGGACCGCTATTCATAAGGACCAGTTATTCATAAGGACCACTTATTCATAAGGACCGCTATCCATAACACATGACTGAATGAATAGTGGTTTTGTACGAATAGCAGTCCTTCTTAATAGCAAGCAAACCATAGACAAATTACCTCTCTATTCATAAGGACATCCATTCATAAGGACCACTATTCATAACTACTCATAAGGACCACTATTCATAACGCGTGTTAAATGAATAGCAATTTTCTATGAAAAGCGGTTCTTATGAATAGCAAGTGGACCCCGTTCTTTCCATGTTGCCTTTCTTTCTCTCTTATCATTTTCTTTTGCTTTTTGAAATTCGATTGGGGGACAGTGCCCCCCCCCCCCTCCTCCCCCTGTTAGATATACCAGTGATTAAGAGCACTTTTCTATGGGCACAGGTGTATCATGCGAGAGCGTTAATATCGGAAACGATAATTGGTATAGCATGACGTTCATAGCACTCCTCATCAGACATGGTACATTACCCATCATCATCACCTCGTTTCCCCTTGATACATGCACATCTTTGAGGTAAAGATGTCTGCAATTTTGTCCCCTATCTTTAAACCAGTCTCTTTTCACACATTGAAGGGAACATTTTCCACTGAATTAATGCCCAGCCTAACATATATCTCCTTAGATCCTGACATGACCGAAGAATAATTGCCCCCCCCCCCCGGAATGTACATGAGTTTGAATGAGTTTGAATATTAAAAGTCTTTGAGTATTTAGACTATCTCTCAAATCCTCTAATCACACACACAAGAATATATCATCTGTTTGGAGCCAGAAAGGTGTTAACTCTATACTTTAACGCAGAGTTTCTTCTGGCACCAAACAGACGATATCCTAATTGAAAAATATATATGAAAATCTGTAATGATATGCTGTACATCAGTGCATATGTATTTTATCCAAAAAAGCACGGATTCATAACATTATTTATTAACAGACTTCTCAACATTTAGGGAGCTGTGTATATGCAACATCTATCCAAAGTTCATTGCCTTAAAATATTTGAGATTCGAACATCTACCCATTCACTTTTATTTCTTGAATTCTGAGATATCAAGTATACATGAAGTATTACTATTTATACCTAAGCAAACTGTTAAGTAGGTTTCAATGATTGTTAACAAGTTTTCCCCGAGACTTTAGTTTCTATTTTTCTTTCCCTCTAAGTAATGTAACCTCACTCATGTACATGTACATACAGAATACAAAAGGGTACAAAACACCTACCGGTACGCAAAAGAAGAAACCTTAAAACCAGGAAATAAAAACAAAAACCTCTGTAGGTGCCTTATGCATTTGAGATATATTTGTTTCCAATGTATGTACTTAGACAGGTTGGCTAAATATGAAAGGTAGTTTTAAGTATTGTGGGTGGCAAAAACAAGTAGCAAGCAAATTGAAAGAAGATGTAGAGTAAAAAAAAGTATTTTATTGACACAAAATAGTAACTTTTGCTCTGTGGTATTCATACAACTTGACATTTATTCAGGGTACAGATTAATTTTCTTTAGCCAGGAAACACAGATCCTTAACAACTGTGATGCTGAGAACCCCTTCCAAGTTCTTCCCAAGTAAAGAGTGGTAACTCTCCCCCCCCCCCCTCCCCCCACCACCAGCAATATTTATTTTCTGGCTATTTCAAATTGAAAAGCTTCTGTGAATGCGCATACAGATCTATAGCAACCTAGATTAGAAACCTGAACAATTCTGTGTTAATTGCCACTCTAATATACCCTTCTTTCACTGCTTGTATATCACGGTCATCCAACAATACCAACTAAACTTGTTAACATCACGTCTACTCTTACATCTCACTGAACACTTCAAGGAAACATGGCCAGAGGCATTCAAACTCTACAAAACAGTCCTACATATTTCCTTGAGCTTGAAGTTCAAACAATAACAAAAAGGGCTATTTTGGGTGCACTTTCTCGGAGACCAAACCAGAAAACAAGGGCAGGACCATGACGGCTTCTCAGAAGAAGTCTTGTGTTTTGTGTACCTGAAAATGAAGGTCTAGAGGACCAAAGAACGTGGGTCTCTCAATTAACTCCTCGGTCACTCAAAGGCTACAGCTCACGATTCGGCACGTGCCAGCACTGACGTATTACAATAAAATGAGAATATATGTCACATCTCATAGATGTCAACATTAAAATCTGGGGCAGGGTTATACTTTTAAAAGTCTGCTTATTTTAAAGGGACTCAAAGTAGCCTACGTTTAATCATGAAGCTACATTCATGGTTTAATCAGCAAGACAAAATGGAATGAACAATAAGTAAAGACATCCATGGAGACAAGGGCGGCACTACAGGGGGGGCAGAGGGGGCGACCGCCCCCCCTATGATTTTTCAAGTTGTGAAAAAAGAAAAAAAAAGAAGAAAAAAGAAGAAAGGGAGGAAGAAAAGGGAAGAAAAGGGAAGAAAAGGGAAGAAAGAAGAAAGAGGAGTATTAAAAAGAGAGGTCTTAAACATATAACTCTATATTACCCCTGTTATTTAATGGAGAAAAAAATATGACGTCATCTTTAGGTCGTCTTGCCCCTCCTATCAAAATACCCTGGCGCCGCCCCTGCATGGAGATAATTCATCTGTTGAGGAGCCAGAAGGGCATTAACTCCGTGTAAATGGAGAATAAAACACTGGGGAAATATCCATTTTAATGAAACGAGAGGATAGAGAGAAGCAATTTAAAAAAAGTTCCATCAAAATCGGTTACGAAATGAAAAAGTTATGAAAGTTTGAAAAGTCTCAATTTACTTTCTATGGCAATCCTCAAATTGGCAATGTTGCTTCAAAATGGCAGGTTTAATAGTACAACTCTCAATATATTTTTTGTACACAAAATTTCATATTTTCTCCATTATCTCTAAAGATGCTGCTTGTCTTTTTGTGAACTTAACATATGTTGTGTCAAATACATTTCCCCATGACATATCTTGAGCTAAGGAGCCAAGCTGCAACTTGAGAGATGATGGGGAAAATTAAAATGGATTTTTCCCCAGGGTTTCATTCTCCTTTAAAGTATATGAGATAACGCCATTCTGGCTCTCAAGAGACGTATTAGACAGACATTGCAGTTTATATGTCATCGCCACTACAGCAATAACAGACCGGTACATCAATAAGGTCTCACCTCTCAATTTTAAAACCTTTCTTGGAATAATTAACGTAACATGTCCTCACAATTCCACATACAGTAACATGCACTGTTCCTTTGGATATTAAAGTTTGTGGGTACTACACTGATGATGTTTAGAAATGCAAATCTATTTCATCTTTCCTTCGCCATGCAGCTGAAAGGGCCTGGACCAGAGCAGATAACAAGTATTGTTACACCCAGCCGCTATCAGCACAATACATTTCCCATATTGTCATGGTAACAGAGCCCCTCCCATGTCTGGTGAAGGTCTATGATATTAGAAGACTTCCTGTCTGGACTAACTAGGCATGTCCAGATAAAGTCTTCACTGAGGAGACTGTCCTGGGAGGAGATAATGTGGTTCTAGACAAAATTAAAGGTAGACTAGATTGAGTTCTGGTCATGATGTTTGGACAAAATTCTATTAATGTGCAATGATAACATTGACAAGAAACAAATGTTTCTGCCCAAAAGTTTTTGATAGAAAATGTAGTATATTCTTTGGTTGAATAGTAAGCAAAGAATTAGCAGGAAACTGCATTGCTTGTGCAAGATCCATAATGTAGATAATCTGTGGTACTAAGTGGTTCAAATAAAAACTTTTTGGGGAAAAAATCAAGTATCTCCATTTTATACTATTCCGGTCCAAACACCCCATCTGCTATTTCAGAGAGATTAAAATAGAAAAGAAAAGAAAAAGTTTCAATACAAGAACTCAAAAGAACCTATTTTAGGCAATTCTGACTGTTGTACTAGTTAAAACACATAAATTATCACAATTTCCTGTGAACTTCAAAGTATTTTTACATTGTATACTTCTGATAATCAGCCTACATGTATGACGTCACTCCCAATCTCTTGCGTTTATCCTCTTCAAAAGCCTTCAAGACCTGTAATGAATCTCTTCACAAGTAATAAACCACACAGAAAACACATCTGAAAGCAAAAGTAGGGATCACTGTCAATAGAGCTATACAAAACTATACAAAACTTCTGCTGATCATGCAGAAGCAGCATCCTAACATGAAACTGAATTTGATCTATACCAATATGAGTAGAGAGAATCTAAAGATGATTGAGTGACACAATCTTGTGTCAATCAGGAGAGAGAAAGAGAAACAGAAAACTAGACATACAAACAATACTTGGGATCCAAATATCTATACCATCCCCAAAACATGCAAACAGAGCTATAACAATGTTTTTTTTTTCCTTGCATAAACTTCTCTAAGAATACCTGATGTTGCACTATTGTTTGCTTCAATAGCAAGTTGCTCTCAAATCGACATAGATTAAATTTCTCATTTGACTATGACGGCAGCAGTTAACCAACATAATAAGTCTGGTACTATGCAGAATTAAATCGAGATACCTGAATTCATTGAAGAGAAAAAAAAATCAGACGGATATCCTATTTGAACTCCATAAATGTCTCAGTAGTAAAGTTTTCAAGTTCAAATGTCGGATCGCAATAAAATCTGGTATTTCCATATCGGCATGCTCTGCTGAGAATCAAATCCCCCCCTATAAAAAATGAACATTTGAACTTATGATCACAATCCATATCACAAAATCGTACTGAAGAATAAATATTTTTTTCTTCTTTATGACCATGCATCCTATAACCCATGGACATCCACTATAGGAAACTGTACTTCAACCCCTGAAAAGAGACACCACCCAATAACATTCAAAGTGAAACTAGCACAAGGCTACAAGCAAACCCTATTACCTATATTCTAATGAAGTTGCATCCAGCAAAATATGGCACATACATTCTACAATTTCAAACAACACCATATTGCATTGTTGAGGGGAGTTTATTATAATATTTCTTTTACTTACAGCCATTTTGTCAAATTCACATTCTCCTCGTTACTGATGTATTTTCAGAGCTTCACCATAATATACACACTCTATGAACAGTTCACCCCAGGGGTGATGAACATGGGGGAATGCCATCAAGAGGAATGACTGCACCTCCTCCACCAGATAAAAACACACCCAGCTGGGCTGTAAGTGGGAATATTCTGATTTATGATTGACACGAAGGAGTGGAAACACTAGTCAGGTTCACACGGAGGGAGTTAAACTTTAAGTTTTGCTTGTAGTTTTACAACTTTAAGTTTATTTGTAGTTTCCGACCATATGAACGGACTCGTAGTTTTCGAAAGGCGAAACTTTAAGTTTACTTGTAGTTCCAGAACCACAAGCGAGCTTGTAGTTAACGCCGAAACCACGAGCAGTGGGGCTCCTCCCTTGTAGTCATGGACCGTGCAGACAGAATAAACTTGAAGTTTAGCAAACTCGTTGTTAACAATGACCTCTTTTCATGTTAAACTACGATCGCTCGACTTGTAGTCTCAGAACAACGAGCATCCTGTTTCAGGCCCATGCGAACCCTCATCGTTGTTTTAATAGTGAGTTGTTTCGTTAACCTAAAATTTTTCGCTAACTTAAAGCTTCAAAATCACAGGTACCGTATGAACGTAACTAAGTCGTCTTGAGTAATTGAGAGCACTTCACACTAGGGGTGAAAAAAACATGGAGGAATGCCATCCAGTCCACAGGTGTGACCACACCTCCTCAAATAGATTTTTTTTTAAACACAACCAACTGGGTAGGAGTAGGAATAATAATAGTTTTGATTGACAAGATGGAGTGGAAACATTGTCATGAGCTAGCCAAATACCAGACTCAATTGCATCAGTTAGGTTCAACAATAGCTGAAAATTTTTTGGAGACAACAAGAGGGAAAAAATGCTGACAAAAATAGAGCAAAGTTTGGTTGCAAAATAAACATGTTTTCCATTTGTAGTTGAGACTGGAATGTGTGTCTGAAACTTATTGGCCATGACTTATGTTCAGAGAATGAGTTCTGGCAAGGGCTTTCAAAGAAATTAATGACATTCCTAGATATTTGGAAAAATTAAACCACTGCCAGAAACTTTCTATGAAGGTATTCTGAAATAAAAAGCAGAGATTTTGAAAACATGGGAGAATTTCATAATAGATGTTGAAGCTGATATTATGTATAAGAAATAAAATGTTGTATTCATGTTACAGCACAGTCTTCATAAGAAGGAGTGAAGCTGAACAACATTTCAAACAGGTGTCTCCTATTGTATTTTCATTGACTGTCACAACACAAGTTTGTTGTAGGCCCTGGTGGGCATTTTCAAACATTTTGCTGGGAGTAAGTAACTTCAGTAACATGAACCAATAAACAAACCCATATCCACTGTTAATGACAGATTATGACATGATCAAACACCACTCTAATGATCATCCATAATACAAAGATCACCCACTCAGGATCATGTCAACAATGATGGTCATAAATACCCAGTCGTTATCATCAAAAATCAGTTATCGCTGTCATAAATCACCTAACCATCAACAATTTCACACGTCCGACAACAACATTACGATTACCTCAATATCATTATTACCATAAAGAACCATTAAGTACCCTTTGCTCAACAAGTTTATAAACAATATGTGTTGTAAAATGTGATCCCATCATGATTAGGCCTATAGGTTTTCAAGTTTGGAAACAACCATTTTCCCACAGTGGTATATCCAGCATAGTGTGAAGCTAGCATATATATATATACAGACCCAGTGAAAAACCTATAAATATTGCAGAGGCTACATACATGCATGAGGGGGCTGCTAAAATACATTTTACCCGCCCTTTCTGAGAGGGATCTTGCCCCCCCCCTTCCCCTCCCCCCCCCCTGTTTATCACTTTACTAGAGACATTACTTTCCTCTATCATACCACTCCAATGTTTTAACAAATAATCTTCAAATTTGATTAGAATACAAGATGACTTTCAGCCTGGTTCCATGTTATTTATTGAAGTCCACCTTTTGTGTTCAAGAAAAGAGTCAATTTGCTAAAGACGTGACCCATATTGATGAAAATACAGTTATGGAGAATGAATAGCAAATTGCATATGATTGACAAGTATACTCAAACAACTGCCATTCAGTTTTGCGAATCAACAATTCATATCGTCATGGCGATGACGCATCATATACATTCAGCCTCACATGCAATATGTTCACCAGGAAAAGAGGGATTTTGTGGTACGCCAGCAATGATATTTCAAATCTCTTGAATTAGCATTTTGGCAAGTATTGGCAACTTATATACCCTGATAGATTACAAGGAAAAGCTACCTCCCAATGAAATTACTTGTACAAGAGAATATATAGCAGAACTGAATTACCACAACAAATTGACAAGTTATCAAATATTAGTATGAGCCCAAATATATTATTAATGACTTTAATACAGCTGTAAGCCTGCATGCAAGCCAATCTATAGGTTAGTATCTGGCTATAAAGTTACTTGCATAATCGCAACATTTACATAATATCTAAAAGGTCTGTTCTCCTGGAGTGAAGTATTAAGCAAATGCAAGATGGAAATTAACAAAATCATGCCGCCTTATTTATTTTCACTACGGTTTTGTCAACCCTTCATATAGCAAATCTCAAGGATGATGAATTACAAGACTATAGTTTCTCTTTTGTCACACTTGCAAATACTTTACTTCCAAGTTTGTTTCATATTTATTGTATTCCAATGTGAAAATTTTACACTTTGGACTTTGCAATGTTTTTTTTATTGTGAATTATTGAGAATTAATCCAAAATTGCATTTACTTGACCTTTAACCTTATTATTACCGCAAGCTCAAAATGTTCTTACCTTTGCATCACCATCCTGATCTAGTAAGACATTCTCCAGCTTTAGGTCTCTGTGGACGATGTTATTCTGAAGAAAAAAAAAACAAGAGGAAAGTACAAGGAAAAAAAAAGATAAAAATGTTAATATGGATGTCATAATATACAAATATTGACTGCTCATGAGGATGATGGTGGAAATTATCACTCCCAAGGTGGTGTTCATACCGGCCCTTCTATCATCCCCGAGGCGAAGCCGAGGGGGTAATAGAAGGGCCGGTATGAACACCACCGAGGGAGCGATAATTTCCACCACCATCCGATTACAGAGCAGTCCATATTTGTTTTATATACCTCATCCTTTTTATTGATTCAGTTGCTAAGTCACTCGCCATGTTGAATTCTTACGCGCTGCGCGTATATTGAACGCAGTCACATAGCCTAGCAACTCGCAAAGGCGCTCTTAAAACCTGAACCAAATTTTGTATACGCACGTGTGTGCAAAAGTCGCGGAGGGGTTACGTGTTCTATCACAGAGTTTTGGCGTTCTATCATTTGACCTTAGGTCAATTGATAGAACGCCAAAACTCTCAGACGCAATGATAGATCGAGATGCGCCGTGTCATGTGATATAGTTTGACCAATCAGTGAATAAGAATCTATGTATGAGGTATATAAAAACAATTATCGCTTAGACTTTCAATAAATCTATTCAGGGGCAATTTCAATACCTATAGTATGATGGTCAAATTATGCAATGTGTCATTCTCACATTTGCACATTTCAAAAGGTAGCATAAGACTACTGAAATTGCCTTCTTATAAGTATTTACGATCGTATCAAAAATCAGATTTAATCATCAAAATTCTTATGGGGAAAATGCTCAATGAGCATTTCTGTGTAACAATGACGTTGACTTCACGCATGATCGTATGCAATGATCGTATTACCACAAGCCGCAAAGGCCTTGACTATCTATCAGGCATTTATGCCTATGGGACTGATAGGTTAACCCAGAGTTAGTAACTTCACGGTTAACCACAATACTTTTCTTACTTTTTCATGCAGCGTTAAGGCCCTTCTGGCTCTCAGGACACCATATAATCATCAACCTCAGGACCCTCAACAAGTCAAGAAAAACCTCTAAAATTGCATCACAATTATGTCATTTCAGAAGAGTCAGAATGTTTGATACAATAGAAATGAACAAGAACTCTGTCTGCAGTTCTGTAAACGAGCCGGATGATATATATAAGGAACTTGGGTCAAAGGAGTCGGCCACTGAGTTTGTCATTGGTTTTGAGACAGACAGCCACAAAGATATCTATAATCCAAGAAGAGTTAGATACAGACATTCAACTCAAATGAACCCAATAATGCAATTTCAGTTCAAACCACAAGAAAATTTTCAAGCAAAGTAGAATTCATGTGCAATTTAGAGACAGGCAATAAATGATGTGTTGAAAATTACCTTGTGGTACAGCTCATCACAAGTTAGTTCATGAGAAAATAGTCCACCCATCAACCCACTCTACATTGAAGAGTCTGAACCTAACCTATGAATCATACACTCTATCATATTTAATCTAGATCAGCTTACTGTACTTCAGTTAAATTAATTGATGTGAACAGAACTAAGATAATGAACAATCTAATCTAACTCTTAGGGGATGGAATCGACCTTGCAGAACTAATTAGTTGTTGCTATGTCATGCAAGCCTTTAGCAAGCTCTTAGTCATCAGCAGAAACTTTAAAGAGCAACACAGAAAACTTCCATATTGAACACATGCAATGGATTACATTCTTCTCCTATGATACCACCATGGTACAACAATGGATAGAGGGTTTGCAAACTTTCTAACCATGGAAAGACCAACTGCTCCCAGACAACACAATGCATGACTCATGATGGAAAACCATAAATCTTCGGGGTTACTGGGCCAATGGACCATCTTGTGGCTTTACAGAGGTAGGAGTCATCAAGACCAATTAAAGACCCCAAAGGCTTTGTTTGGATTCCAGTTTAGTCCCATACTTGCACTCTTATTCAGTATCTTTTTTTTTGTAGCTGGGCTAATTTTGGCTTGTTTGAAATGTTTGCTGATACTTACTAAGATCTTCCACTTTATTTAGTAACACTTGTTTTGTAGCTGAGCTAAGTTTGGCTTATTTGGGATGTTTGTTGACAGAATGTAACTTGTTCTACATTGTCTTCTTTGTTCTTTTTGGTTTTTCAAACAAATTAAAAAATCATGAGTCTTCAATCACAAGGACCTGCTGTCACCTGATGACTTCAGCCGACTTGTTTTTAAGCAAAGAAAAACCATTAATGATAAATAATTTATTTCATAGAATGTTTGAATAAAATCCATGTATGACAATGGCTATGAAGAGAGAAATAAGCAAATGCTGAACTGACCACAGATCACAGGATATGCTTCAATCTCCTCCTACATAATGTTGATAATGATGACGGTGCTGCTGCTGCTGATGCTGATGATGATGATGAAGAGGATGATGTTGATGATGAAGATGATGATGATGATGATGATGATAATGATGGTGATAGTGATGATGAAGAGAAGGATAAGGAGGTGAGTGATGACAATGATAATGATGATAATGTGGAATAGTGCAAGTCCCATGAGCACAATTTATTTATGCACCTAGCCATTGGTGCCTTAACAAAAAATATTCTTAGCACGACACCATTGTTATGAATGGAAAGTAGCACACTTCAGAAAGTTCAAGTTCCTATTGTGGGTGTCTGAAGAGAAATTCAAAATCATGACCCCACCCAAAAAAAAAATCACACACACACAAAAAAAAAAAAATCAAAAAAATCATGACAACTACCAAAGCAAGTCTGAAATCAGCCCTTCATACTGAGGAATGCAATCACACTAAATTCTTTTTTCTTAGACACTATGTATAACACAAAGTCAGTTTTGTTTCACAAAAGAGAAATCCCAGCAAAGAGATGCTAGCAAAGTCAGTTCTGAATTTTAACAAAATTGGAATTCTTTAAATAAGTGCAGGAGTACTTATGATGTTCATGGACAATTGCAGTAAGTGAATAAAGACAGACCACCACCAGCAAAGGGTGAAAGAGCCTCAAGTCCCAGAACAGGTCACCAGGGGTCAGGGATAGTGACCAGATCAGGGCCAAGTCTCACTTCCAAGTCCAAGGCAACTGGAAGGCCCAGAATGATTCATAGTGCTTTGAATGATGAGATAAAGGAGAGAAGCTGGGAGAGTTAACTATTCACTTCAAGATTGGAACTTATCCAAGCAAGATTCTTCTAAAAATTGAAATTCAGTATTTCATGAAAGTGTTTTGAAGTTACTTCCTATGCCAGACCTTATCTTCAGTTTCCGCAATTGCATACGTAATGAGCTGCATTTCTCCTTTATCTATATCAAAGTGAATATTGTCTGATGATAAATTGAGGTTAGATGACTTTCGTTTCTTTAGTTTCCTGACTGCTACACAGCATACTGCTGGAATAGACATGATCTAGAGCAAGTAGTAATAATGGTTATAACATTTCAAATCTTATTTCCTGGTATCAATGCCAAGATATCTGTTAGATAGATTAAGAGTTTACTGGAATCTCAAAAATATAATTATCTGAAAAGACACTTTTTTTGGAAGGAAAAATAAAGGTTGTAGAGTTATATATATCAGAAAATCATGAAAGCTCTGCATCAAATATTCACAATTTCACAATAGCAGAAAGACACCTTGCCCTTTTTTCTTCATTTCTTTTCAATGAAGAGCATTGAAACTCGATCCAATCACCTTCCATGGTTGATATTAGACAATAGAATTCAGGTGACTGACAAGAAAACAGGAAAGTAAGCTACAACAATACATGTAATCTAGCCACGTTATCACGCTCATTGTTGCTGGTATGCAGTAGCCTCCTATATCATTCTGAAATATTCTGTGACCTTTGCCCTAAATTAGCATGGTAGACTGTCCACTTCTGTAACATAATCTGGTAATGCACTGATTTCACTTGGACAGAGAAATTGATCTCTTGACAAGGAAATAATTTATCTGGAACTTCCTGTAAGCAATCAAACATCTCAATAATAATATTGACTGGCCCTGAGGGGGATATCAGAATATGTTGCCCGCAACAGAATCATATTGCCCCGAGTTGAAGACGAGGGCAAAATGGTTCTTTCAAGGGCAACATTTTCTATATTCCCCGAAAGTAGAGCCAGTCAATATGATTATTATTACCTATACCATGTATATGCCTATTTTGTAGCAATGACAGACACGTCTGTTTGCCTGTCAGTCCCTCTGATTTCAGGTTATTCATGCAGCTCGGGTATGTAATCTGGGCCAAGCAATTGTGACGTAAATTGTTACCGCGCGTATCCATTGTTTAAGCCTACACTTTAACACGTACACAATACTGCGCATATGCACTTTAATAAAAGCGCACTGACAAGAAAAGGTGGATGTTAATCAGGCTCAATGTTGACCGCACTTTTTGTACACAAAGTGAATGGTGAAACCTGGAAGAGGGAAAGTATCAGGGAATGATGATGACTCAGAACTAGGTATAATCTGCAGACCGCGCAAAATATGAATTATAAATGCACTGTAAAACTACCCCACATAGGTAATAATATACAATGTATCAAGTTATAGTGAAAATATTTCAATATGATGGATAAAAGTGGAAATTATTATATTTTTTATTTCTTAGGATTGTCTTTGATAGGCAATTCAAAGAATACACAGCTGATACTTTGTTGAGTTTTATGATTGTTGGGCAAGTACAAGGCACTACTTTACCACGTATAATGGAATTGTAAACATGAATTGACATAAAAATATCATTTTATTAGATATTTTGTTGGATCCAAGCTTTGGGAGGGCTATCAGCTTGATACATTAATCAGCAAAATCCGCTCTGGTTAGTAACTATGGGACAATATAGCTTGGACTTGCCCTGTTACAAAGAGGATGTTCTAAAAATGAAGAATATCATGAGAATAATAATTTCATTGTATCATTTTAAGGTCATGTTTGTTTATGTGGACCATAAATATACCATAAATCAAAGAGTCTTTCCTATCCAATATAAAGCACGCATTGTATTTCATATGAATAATACACACATTATGTGGAAGTTCTGGAACATGTCACATCCAAGTTCTTCTAACCTTTGTAGACAAAGTAGGGAATGATTTTCCTCCAGGGGACCACAAGATTACTGGCAGCGGAAACCACCAGATTTGCTGCGACTTTTCATGGTCATCTTAAAATCTAGCCTTCAATCCAGGCAAACTGTGAAAGGGCTTTTCATTCATCATTAGCCTCGCTCAAAGGTGGAATGAATTTTCGTCTCTTGAACAAGAAAAAAATTGACGTAACTTGGAGTTTGGCTACTTCTAACTGCGCTCTCCATTTCACCCAGCAGTGTTTCAGCATGTAACCATTTTATGAATACATTGGATAAGTTACATTTCCTACTACACGATTGTATGATAGGACATCACATAAGCTCTGGTAACCATTACTCTATGGTAAATTTATCAATTATACTATAAGTTTTCCCGCCTAATTTTGTCAAAATTGCATCCGATTTAACGATGCGATCATTTGAAGGATCCCCAAGACCAACATTCAAAAAGCTAACTAGTTCATTCAATTTAATTTTATTAGCATGCGATTTCATAATTTTCTCACATAAACATGTAAAAAGTGCGTTCGAATTAAAAATGCAGGTAAACTGTATTCAAATTCGCACCAGCGCTGCCCTAATAGACCAGTTCGTAGTTAGCACATGGTACAAATGACCCCAAATATCCACAGATATTTTAAAAATGGAGATGTCCAACTTTGTGCACTTTAGAATAATCACTCTCAAAGTGATAGATGTGCCTCATGAATAGCTTTTGTTTCGCCTTTTGAAAAGCATACTTCCACCTGGGTATCATGGAATGCACCATTGGTGAATAATTGAATAATGATTACATGACATTCATGAGCACATATCAAGTATTCGTGTCAGTGGGTTTTAGAATTTGGTACAGATGACCTTTATCTGCTCATGCTCAGATTGTATCTACGAACTGGCTTATAAACGGTTAAGGAATTCAAATTAACGAATAGGCAATCATTTATAGCATTTGGGCAGTGTTTTTTGTTACTGCTTATGTTCTTTGTAATCTGCATCTGTTTGAATAAATGTAATAAGTATCAAACCCCAAGCATGATATAAAGCACAATCTGTCCAAAAAATATACATAATACATTTACATGTAAAAAAATTATGAGTTATAACCATTCTGTAAGTGTTATATCCATACTGTTAGGGAATAAAGTGAAACTGGAAGAAAAGATTAGAAAGAAAAAAAATATTTATATAAAATATGATTAAAATAAACTTTGAAAGTGAAAATGAAATAATTAAAAGCAGTGAAAACAGGTGAATATGACATGACAAAGATGAGGTAAGAATTACATAGAACTACAGAACTTGTTTATGTTAATTGAATTCAAACGTTCAAAGTGCAAAAGTGTGTGCCTATAAATGAAATTGAAATTGGTATTTGGGACGAAAAATGAACGTCTATCCAGCTCGTGCGAAATTGAATGACAACTTCACGTCGTTAAATTGAAAGAATTTTTCTCTAAATTGAATGAAATAAAATTTAAAAGGAATGACATGAAACAAAATTGAATGCTCAAAGAACGAAAATACACCATGAGAGCAGAGAGTTGACGAAACTTGTTCGAACTTGAACGCCTATTCATGAATTTGAATGCAACTCTGATGAAATTGGGCGGGAAAACCTATAATTGAACTAACCAAGCTTCAACCCTAGACCTAAAACTAAACCTAACCCTAACCTTAACCTAAAATCCCAACGATAAACCATGCTTTATTAAACTTCTTTCTTCGACAAAATAATGCAAAGATCAAATGTAGCATGGGCAAATGTCAGCTCATCTCTAATGTTTACACCTTTCTGGGACCCTCTATCTGCCATGCCAAGCCTTTTGTTACTCTCCTTCAATCGTCTACCTCCCTCTTTGTTTGTCCATATATCAACACTCATTAAGAGGTCAGCCCTCATGACATCATACCCATGACTCATGTCAGGTGCCCTAGTACAAGAGGGAATGGAGCAAACTGGAAAGTACAATCTTAAATGTGTCATGGCGTACTGTAATTACAAAAGAAGAGAAATGCATGCAGCCAAACTCATTTCACCAATTTTACCCCTTTTTCACCTCTTTTATCTGGCAGAGCTCAGAGGTAGCAGGCGCGGCCAGGCTACATGTATGAGGGCAACATCTGGAAATTTGGAAGAGTTTATGCCATTGATTTGTATTCTCTTTTACATGTATATACAAATTATTCATCAGAAAATTGCTTTCAAAAATTTAGAGCATTTAAAAAAAATATATATTCTACAGACCAGTTGGAAACCATCCGGAAGATGAAAAGCAGTCCACAGAAAAAACTCAAGAACATTAAAAAAAGGAAAAAAAGACAATCTCGAATTGCAATAATAAAACCATGGCATACAAAGAGGTACATGTACATTACCTATTACTAATTAATTTTCATGATTCAGTGAAGAATGTCATTTCTCATGTTTTACAACTGTGCCTTGGTGAAAATGAAACAATTTCTTAAAAAAGGATTCATGATAATATCAGCCATAAGTCGCATCAATGCTGAGAAATCCCCATCTGACTTGGCTGAGGTGAATTGAGGACAGACAATTTAAAGAAATCTACAGGGAACCATTTCCCCCGTCCAGACACAGTTCAACTCCAAGGCCACATATCTGGCATATCTCCTTCTACCAAACCCTGTTCACATCTCATGTACATGCAGGCCTACATCTGCGAGAGGTGGTCTGACATTCGCTCCAACGACATTTGCTCTAACAACTATCCTACAGCAACATTTTCTTTGACGACAATGGCTCCTGCAACATTGCTCCAGCGCCATTTGCTCTGAGCTTTACTTCGACAGGGTTAGGGTTAGGGTTGTCACTGGTTGAGATTGTGTTTTACACATGTAGGTTAGGTACTTCGGTTAATCAATATGTTTAGGTTCAAGGGACCTTTTACAGGGATATTCCAAGTAAATTTTCACTTAAAATTCTAGGACCTTATATCTTAATCAATTTGTGTTCTAGGAGAGAGTAACTTTAACATGAATATGTAATATTGCAGCTCAATTGCTTCCCCTCAGATCCAGACATGGGGGCCCCCAACCACTAGCCCACTCTTAAGGGGAAATATCAGGCTTACTGCCACATGCGATCATCGATTAATCCATCATTCTCGGCTAGGGGAGTGAGAGAAACTTGAGGCCATGCCAAGAGCTGCATAGCAGGATAGTTAACCCACCGAAAATGTATGAAGAAAGGTGTTGCCTTGCTTCAAGGCAAAATGAGTTTTCATCACCCTAAAAGAATATGACTTGACCCAAGTCTGAAACATGAAGACTACATATTTCTCATTTCTAATGTGAGGAAGACGGGAAGAGGGGATAGTCTACAATCTCCACATACTCTAAACAGGGAAATGCAACTAAGACTGCTCTAAACTTTATTCGAATGAGAGTGGGGAAAAAAAAGGGGGGGAGGAACTCATCCTGCTTGCAAGCTATTATTTTAGCTGGCAGACAAAAAATGGTTTTAACCTAGTTTTAGAGCTAACAAACTGTCAAGTCCTCTTTGAGGTGATTTCAAAGATGCTTAGAGCCCTGCAAACCTCAGGAAAGAAGTCCCAATCGGACCAGAGAGAGGTTGAATTGAGATTGTAAACCAAATAGACATGAATCTCATTGAAAAGGGATGTCTGCAAAATGCAAACCTCAGAATGCAAATCAGCATCTACCACAGAATGATCAAACCACAGACTGTTGCCGGTGTGCACGCCATGCCAATAACCGGAAACTTTCTGACTGAGAGACTTCATGAATAAACCACACAACTTAACTTTGGGCAGGAAAAGACAGCAACAACCTCATCCATGAATCAGGTCTTCATCAGAAATCCCACATGGCGAGAGAATGACTTCATTAAAGGGCAATCCAACCTTGATAATAAGATGATTTGTGTGAAAGCAGAAAAATAAGAATAACAGGATGGCGAAAGTTTGAAAGAAATCGGACAAGGACTAAGAAAGTTATGGATGTTTGAAAAATGAGATCACTACATCTATGTGAATCTCAAATTGGCAATTTGGTGAGTTAATTGTGACATTTTTGTGGACAACTCTCCCATTTGTTGTACACAAAAATATCATTAATTTGCAGTTTTCTTCGAGGCGCTTTTACCCTTGGGGCAGTACTTAAAATATATTGGAGATAGCATATTGTTAAAGGTCCTCATGAACGAAAAGATCCTACTGAGTAATGCATTTTGAAAAAAAGTGACATTTTAGTCATTTTGTATGTTAGAGCGAATGGGGGAGTTGTCCACAGCTACATCACAGTGACATTACCTATTCGGCCAATTTGAAATTCCCATAAGCATAGTGATTACAATTTTCAAAAATTCATAACTTTCTTATTGCTTGTCCGATTTCGTTCAAACTTTCACCAATCTGCTTCTCTGATTTTTCCTCTTTCTTTCAAAGCAACTTGCTATTAAGGTTGGATTTCCCTTTAAATGGTTGAAACTAGAGGAAAGCTTGATCTTCCTCATTCCTTTCTTAACACCTTCCACCTCCCTCTCCCATGCCATTCCTTCCCCCTCCCCTTTCCTCCCTTTCTCACTTCCCCTCCCTCTTCCTATCT
Source organism: Heliocidaris tuberculata (assembly GCA_025618425.1). Classification (NCBI taxonomy): domain Eukaryota; kingdom Metazoa; phylum Echinodermata; class Echinoidea; order Camarodonta; family Echinometridae; genus Heliocidaris; species Heliocidaris tuberculata. The sequence goes on along the minus strand of CM046832.1, from coordinate 50,283,364 downwards.
CGCCCTTCCTTCTACATTTCCTCACCCCTTACCACTCCCTTGTCCCGAGTTCTTCCCCTATTCTCTTTCTCTCCACACCCTTCCCCCATCTTCTCTTTACCCCTTCCCTCATCCCTATTTCTTTCCTTATCCACTTAACCCCCATCCCTCTTCCCCATCTATTGATGCCCACCTCTTCCTCTCTTTACATCTTCCAAATCCCTTCCCCCCCCCCCCCCCCTCTTCTTCATCCCCCCTTTCACTTCCCACTTACCCCCTTCCTCTTCTTTTCTTTACCCTTCCCCTTCCCTCTTCCTTTCTGGCTCTGATACTTCCATTTCCTTTCATTTTCAGCAGAAATCAACATCATCACCATGAGTCAATGTCAGTGGGAGGTTTTCTGTCTGGGTCTAACATACAAAATGATTTTTTTTTCAAGGATTAAAGGCTCTGTTTCGCTGTATTTATCAAAAGATTTGTAGTCCAATGTTTGATGATTACTTTCAAGGTAATCATAATTTTGACACTCTGTAAACTGCAAAAGGGCAGATCCAAGCATCAAGACCTCATGGATAATTTCTTGGGGTGGTGACAAAAAAATAATCCCAACTGCAATCTTATACCAGTCAAGGTTTATTTCAGTCAGTTGAAGAGAAAAAAAACACTCAAACACACTGAACCCCCCCCCCCCCAAAAAAAAAACAAAACCCTAAGATTTTTATCCACCTTAATTTTATTAACGTCATGTCCTAAAACCTAATTCATTAATGTTTTTTCACCATTTCTCAAGACCACATTGAAGCATATTATCATATATAGCCTATCAAGGAGTTCACTAGTAACTCCTTGAGCCTATCAGCCCACAGCACCAGTGAGGGGGGATTTGCCGTAAAGGGATGTGATGCTAATGAAATTTGGCATGAAACTTAGCAGATTGTTGTGGGTCCTCTGTGTTGACAGATTACTTGTATTAGCTCCCACTCTTTGAAGTGAGTCAGCTCCACTCTCAGGGTAACTGTTAATATGCCACTGGCAACTTTCAATAATCAAAACATTAACAATACTTTCCTGTAAATCTGTTTCACGATTCCCTTGGTACAGAACAGCATACTAGTAGACTACATTACCTTGTTCGTATCCCCATTTCTTCTCTGCTTCCCTCCCTACTTTCTCTGCCCCTGTTTCCATCATCCTCTCACCCTTTCATTCTTAAAACAATTGTGTTCCTCTTCTCATCCTATTGGTGGGTAGAAAATTTGTTCCATTAAAGGAGAATGAAACCCTGGGGAAAAATCAATTTTAATGAAAAGAGAGAAGCAATTTTCAAAAAGTTCCATCAAAATCGGTTAGGAAATGAGAAAGTTATGAAAGTTTGAAAAGTCTCAGTTTATTTTCTATGGCGATCCTTAAATTAGCAATATTGCTTCAAAGTGACAGGTTTAGTAGTACAACTCTCCATATGTTTTGTACACAAAATTTCACATTTTCCCCATTATCTTTCAAGGTGCAGCTTGTCTGCTTCTTACTTCTTAGCTCAAGATATATCATGGGAAAATGTATTTGACACAACATATGTTGAGTTCACAAAAAGACAAGCAGCATCTTTAGAGATAATGGAGAAAATATGAAATTTTGTGTACAAAACATATGGAGAGTTCAGAGTTGTACTACAAAACCTGTCACTTTGAAGCAACATTGCCAATTTGAGGATCGCCACAGAAAGTAAATTGAGACTTTTCAAACTTTCATAACCTTCTCATTTTGTAACCGATTTTGATGGAACTTTTTCTAAATTGCTTCTCTCTATCTCTCTTTTCATTAAAATTGATTTTCCCCAGAGTTTCATTCTCCCCAGAGTTTCATTCTCCTTTAATAGTTTGTTGCCAAACGCTGGGCTATGCCCAAGGAAATATATTTTTTCTTCATCCTCCTTTCCTTTCTTGGATCCTTTCATCAGTCATAATGCAGATATTGTTTCTTTGTAACTACTCTTTTCTTGATGCTTCACTTCAATGTCAACCTTACAATATACTTTGACTTCTGAAACAGTTGAGAAAAGGAAAACTGGTTTCATCTGGGAGCCAGATTATGTAAGGGAAGGCCAGAGCAAAAATCTTGTCTTCCCCAATCTGCCTCATCCATCTGCTCATGTTTGCCAATTTCAATCATTCATACCACAGAGAGGATAAGTGGAAAGATTTGTTCATATGTTCTTATCCTGCCAGGATGACAGGTCCATGCAGGGTTCATCTGTCTGAACTGAACTTGATACATTCTTTCACGTTCACAATACCCTCTCTTATCCACCTTTCTCTGCTTCTTGCCTATTCCTTACTCCCCCTTCTCCAACAATAGTTCCACAGATTCATCCCACATGTGAAACTGTGTAGTGGTTCTCAGGGCTAGAAGACCTTTTCACACCTTGTGCCCAATCAGATGAAAGGATGGCTTGAACTGCATTGCATACAAAGCCCGACTTCATGAGTTTGGAAGGTCTTCCACCCTCACCCCCCCCCCCCCCCCCTTTCTGCTTCCATTCCCCACACCCCTTCTTTTCCTCAAGAATCCTTCAAAGACATAATGTATCAATGCTAAGCCACATTCCCCCTGTAATATTTATGTCTTCTAAAAAATTTCAAGTAGATGGACATTTGACAACCGATAGTGCAAATGCTGCCTAATACCCCTTTCATATCCCACAAGTATGCACATCAGCAGTGTAATGATGAGGTACATGTAATGGGCATTCTAGGAGTCTACAAACAGAACTGATTATGCAGCTTTTCAGGGCTTGTGAACACAATTTTTATTGTTTAATGCGCATTATTTTGGTGTACATAACAGGAGCATGGATTTGCAAAAGGGGTATTATAAAATTATGACCATCAAGGGAAAATATCTGTTCACACTTGGGGTATCTCACCAGATGACAGTAGGCGAGTGCAGAGACGATTTGTCTGAAGAGCCTCTGGATCTCTCCCATTGGGATGCTGCTACTGTCAATGAACTCGTACAACTCCCCACCGCTGGCGTACTCCATCACAATCACTATCTTCTCCTTGCTCTCAAAGACTGCAACAGGGGAGAGAAAAAGAAACAAATTATGCCATTTATTCAAAGACTTACAAGTTCTAATGCTCCAATTACTTACTGTTAAAGCTTTGAAACATCTTTAATCATAAAAAGGATTAACAAAAATTGAACATTAAAATAATTACAACTGACATCTGACTACATTCCAGTTAAAACTTTATGTTTTTGTGTACAGGGGCTTTTCTGTTTTCATACATCTGGGGTGTATTTTTAAATAGCTTCTTTTCTTCAATTTTCCAGGACTTAACTACTAGTACTCTCTGCTCCCTGCATTTTTTCACTGTGTCAGTGTTGTGTCATTCATCATTCATTATTCACTTTGCAATACTTTACACCTACATGTATTATTTTTACAATACCAATAGAGAGTAATACTGTAGAAAATGAAAGAATAATATTCACTACATGGTTATAGTGCAGGAAAATTGTTCCATGATTGTTGCTTCCGGCCATGTATTTTGATAATGGAACATATTACACGTGGAAGTAACAGCTGCCTTACTGACATCATAACTCAGGGAAATCCCCTATGTACGGAAATATGCAACCTGCAAAGAATGTCAGTATTCACTGATTTTTTTTTCATTCATTCATTTGTGTAATTCAGATAATAACAAACACAAAGCAAGTTGAATATCCTTGTCAATATTGAATTAAGATTTGTGGATAATAGTTAGAGAATTGAAGGGAAAATGGAGGGAAAAAAATCTGCAACACACCGAGGAATAAAGGATTAGCATCAGAATTTGGTAAGCTTGGGCCTTGGGGGCATTTTGGAGCATTTTGGTGGAGTAAATTTGCTAGATCAAGCATGACTCATCGGTGATCAATGTAAATTCCCCTAGGATTCACTTCCGACTAATTGCCATGAATTAATCACCTGTCATAATAGGTAGATGCCCTAACAACTGTAAATAAAAAACACAGGCACAGACACACTGGCCATGGAGGAACTACAAAATACACAGCATGTTTGAGAAACATCATACCTGTACAAATTGCAGTAAAGTAAAATTTAGTATCGGATAAAAGCTTTCTATAATTGTACTGTAAAATGATGACAATAAAATTGATTTGAAAGCCTTAAGAATTTTTTTGGGGAAAATAGGGCAATGGGAAGACCAAAGCGATTTAATAAAGTGAAGAAAAAAATTGATGTATTGAAACAATTTCTTTTTCATTTGAAAGAGCTTAAATATTGTAAGCCTACTCATTCATTAACATCTAAACTACTACATGTAATATGAATCTGAGGGGAATATTATAAAGTTTAGGTCTAATTATTTAATTTGTAAAGTCATATTTTCCCCCTTCTAATGTTTAAGTAATTGGCATCCATGTGAACATATCAAGTTTTTCTCCTTTTTTCTCTTTTTTATTTAATGTAATCCATACAATATGGCCATATCATCCAATACATGATGTACATCTACATGTACATGTATAATACAAATCACTTGTACTCATATTCAGATGCAATAAATTTACCACCCCCTCCCCCTTTTCCTGAAGCCTTTACTACTTTATGTGTCTAATATCTGCTTTTTAATTCCCTGATTCTATGATTCACACATATTTTCATGCCAAGGGCCCCCTAGTGGCAGTGGTTACGTAGATCAAGGAGTTGGTTAGATACAGCATCAATGAAATGGCACCACGAACATGAGTCAAATTATACACAGCAAGATGATTCATCATCCTTTCTCCATGTCATTAAAAAAAAAATCCTCCCGCCATGTTCATTTTTCCTTCCCTTCTCACACCCAAGATGTGAAATATGTTGCCATTCTCATATTCTTATTCAAAACAATGAATATTCAAAATCATCTGTTGATAGCCAGAAGGGCGTTAACTCTGTGTGTTTATTACATTGTATATATATATATATATATATATATATATATGAGTTAACGCCCTTGTGGAATCAACTGATGAAATTTTCTATATTCTTCTTGTATGATTGTTGACAAATTGAAACACTATCAGATGGTGCTTTGAAAAAAACCCAGATCTACAATTTACAACCAACTTCCTGCCACCTCCCCCACAGCGGATCAGTGTACCTGTACACATGCATCCAGTTCTCCTGTTTCGTAAATAATATTTGCATCTAATAAACAAATATTTCTTTTTTTCAGACCATAAAACAATCTCAACCAATTTTCTTTTGTTTAATATCCTGGATACTCCTATTTGCTTTCTAAATATGGAATGCGTCGATGCGTAGGCGATATAAACTATTATATATGGAACTTGCCATGAAAATATCTTATTCAATATTGACCGAATTCAATTTACCACACAACTAGAGCAAACAATGTTGCTTTTGAAATGATCTCAAGAATCGAATACGACCTTTGACCAATGAGTAACTGCTGGCATCACCTTCATTTCAAAAAGAATTTGGCAGCAAATGTTAGAATGGGGATTTTCTTTTGTGGGAAAAGGATTACTCAAAAGAAATAAATAACAGAAAAGCACAAAGTTTTCCTACTTGTTTGAGTGGGCTACCGCAGACATTTCGTCTAGACTTAAAATGTGGTTTGATATCATACAAGCGCACAGTTTGGGGATGATGGAATTTAATCCTCATCTCTCTGCCAGGTCAAAACGCCCATGTTTGTCAAATAATGTTTTTTATGGTTTACATTGAAAGAAATATGTTTGTCTTACTGAGAGAGATTGTGAGGTAGGGAAAGAAAAAGCATGAATCATTCATATTATGAGTTGATTACGTTTAATACCCCCCAAAATTGTATCCACAGGGAAAATATTGCTGGACTGTCTCCCTTTGTAAAACGCTAATATGTTTACAGTACTAACTACATGTCGTAGTAGGTATAGGTACAAGTAAACAAATTCTTTGGACTATTGTATCAAACACTAAATAAAACACAATTGTCCTTGGGTAAAAGCTTGCTGTTGTTTGTTGTTTACAATTCTAAACTTTGATTGATGAGCTCCATAGTGAATTTGTGTTGGATTTCTCTTCTTACCTTCATATATATTCACAATATTTGGGTGATCAAGAGTAGACATCAATTCAATTTCCTGACGAATCCTTCTCATGTCTTCTGGGTCTTCTATCTTGTTCTTTGGAATGGACTTGATTGCAACCTGGACAAAAATAAAAATGTTCATGAATTTTCAAGATAAGTGAGTAAAAAGGACTGATAAATGGACAAAGTCCAGCTAAAGAAAAGGTGCCCTTTGAAAGAGTTTGAATGATGACACAGAAGTGACACATTGACACCTATAATAGTATCAATATCTCATTTACCATTTCTAGTTATAGTGAATGGTTTATTACCCTTGTTGAAGGATTTCATGCTTCTTGACCTGCACACAATAAGCACCATTACCATCTCACACAAGTATGTTTTCAAGACAGGTACTTATCTTTTTTCAGTTTTAAACAAATTCTTGTATAAAGTCAAAGCACAATATATAATGACATGATGAAATGCATTAGAAATGCAATATTTTCCCCCAAACATTGCAGTATGACTTTCCAGGACTTGCTTCAGTAAAGATTTCAGATACAGGCAATAATGATTAGATGTTAGATCAATGTGAATGCATCAATTTTATGTCAAACACCCCTTAAAATAAGCAACAACAGAAATACACAAATATGATATAGAGAGAGTTTACCTTTCTTTTACTCTTTTATATCAACAGGTATAATAAAATCCCACCAGGAAATGAGCGATAACAATGTTTAGTATTGTATTCAATATGTGCAAATTCTCAGAACATCGACCCTGAAATTTCTATTGATGAGTATTTTAACATCATTTGCACACTGCATAGTGCAGTCTTCTTTCACTGCATGAATGCATAGAATTAAATCTTACGTCCATGGGATGAAAGCCCCTATTTATTTACAGATTTATCACCCCCTTCGTTCGTGGAAAGGAACTCTACACATAGGCACAAGCATGTTTGCGAGTTCTTCAAAATTTGAAGAACAAAAACAATCGATACTTTTCATCCTGAGCAATCCTGAGCAATCCTTCAATGAATTCAATCTTGGCTTGGGATGGATAGCCAATAATCTCCTTCATTGTGTATCAAGAACAGACTACCTGTTTGTTTGACAAGTTTGATTAGATCTAGGTACCATGGGATCATTTCCATGATATCATCATTCCAAGAAGCTCAAACAGTATTAAATAATTAAATTATCATTGCCTATCATCACCTCTTAATGCTCTCAAGTATGTGATGAGATTACATGTACATCCGGACCTTGCACCTTTGCTGATCTCTTTATATGCTTCTTGGTATTAGCATCTAAAGAGGTGTACATATCTGAATGCTTACAATGTCAAAGCCAAAGGCCACTGCCATAAGTAATCTATGGAATTTGATATCAATTCAAAATTTCTTTATTATATGATGGTAACAAACTAAAAATTAAAATCTTTTCAGGTTTCAGTTTGGACAAAACAAAACACTAAGCCTATATGAACAGGCCTGTATGATGTAATTTTATCCATACATGTACATGTACATGTATATATGTAAGCAAATGCTTTAGGGTCTTGGGCCTTACAATAACAAAAAAAATCTTCATAAATATGTGTTGCACAAATTTTCATTTCTGAAATACCTTAGTAATCAACTTTACAGAAAACATTTTGTAAGATGTTAATAGAATGAGCTAATATCTTTATGACAATCTACAAGTTCAATTCTATGGATGAAAGGGAGAACGTCTACTAAATTCTCCTTCCAACTGGGGGCATTTTTTTAACCAAATGAAAACATATCCTCTTTGTATCCCACTTTCCCTGGGGCATGGTGTCATCGCCTCATCATCCAGATCAGTGACAGATTAACAATGATCCTGGCGACTGTCTAATGTTTGTCAGCTTGTTGTCTCCATAGCTAGCCGCCCTGCCAGTAGACAGAAGGAAAACAACACAACAAACTCCCCTGCAACCAGTCCCCCCTACAACCTATAGAGTCAACAATAAAGTCAACAAATAGTCATGGACGTAGGGACGCCCACAAGTCCGGAATGGTCATTTGTGTTTTGAAGCCAAGTCTGTTGATGCATTGAGTCATAGCCATAAACACTGGCATGCCTTTTCCAATAAAATAAGCTACTGGTGGTTGGAATACAATGTTTAAATAAGGATGCGGAATGGAGATGGTATTAATATTCAATCTTCATCTTCTATCAATATGATTCCGATTGTCACTCAAAATTTTCTATGATTCATACATGTAGATCTGGATATTAGGTATATAAGATGCGGTAAGAGTGTTGTCAGATAATCAAAATAAAATAAAACAGTAAGTACTACACTTGAACAGCAGAGGTTTCAGGAACTGAGATCTATTTTCTTTATCTCCCTGCTTTACAAAACTACAGCTATACCATGCCAATCAAAATAATATAGTGCATGTTGAGAGCCTAAAGGGTGTTAACTCTGTGTTTAAGGATTCTGGTTCTTGGCAGACAATATACATGTATTCCATAATCTGTAAGTTAAAATCAAAACAAACAAAGGAAAGGCAATCCTAAATGAAAACAATATACATGTAAAAGACTGAGAGGCATTATAATAATAAAATGCAAGTCATTGACTTCAGCGATGTTTGTCCATGGATCACCGTAGGTCTATGGTTTGTCTTCCTTGGCTCACTGCATGTGGCTATAGTTCATTGACCAATAATACAGGACACTCCTCTTCACAAAATGAAAAACCAACTAATTCAGAAGAAAGTCAGTGCCCTTCTCATGTCTGACTGTCTGACAAAATAAGTCTTGAAATGCACTAGGGTAATATCTATCAGAATCATTCCCATTAGACTTCTTTTCTTCAGAATTGTACAATATTATTTATTGGAGCAGACTTTCTTTCAGTCAGCCCTCTGATTTTATTTTGCTCATATTTTGCTTTATTTATTTTTATTTACATGTATATTAATCAGGAAGAGAAATCAAACATGAATGTAACCAAGTTGTTTATACAAGAAATGTACCCTTTATACCTCAGTAACACAGACCAGACTGTCAATAGAGTGACAATAGACTGAACAAAAGATGACATTACCCACAAATGACCAAGATCTTATCAACATTCTGTCACTTTGGAGTTGATCTGGGGGTGTAACTGGGGTACTACTTATCAAATGGCAACTTTTTGTGACCCCACCCTTCCCCACTCATAGGCCTATGCCTATGTGGGACTGTGTCAACATTCACTGTTGCAGTAGTCAAAAACAGACAACAAAATTGCTCTAGCAAGATTTGATTTTCTTAAATTTGCTGGACTACCTGATTCAGGGACTCTTCAACTCTTACTGTACTACAAATTTTGGGTTTCAGAGTTGAAATTGAAATTTTAAATAATTATTTTCTTCTCATGTATGAATGGTCTAGATTGGACCCCCTCCCCCAGCTCTAACTGTAGATCAAAGCCTTTACAAGGAAGACATTAAGCCTATGATACAGCACTGTAAGTCATGATGGCATGGCCAGTTTTGGCAAAATGTCAGTGGACAATCCTTTGGGCTTCATGTGGTAGTCTGACTTCCTATCCCCTCCCACATCCAGGGTTTGGGTCAGAAAAGGGAAAATTGAGAATTTGTCTAAATTGCCCCTGAGTGAGATAATGAAAGTTCATGTATTATTGACAAACAATTTCAAAAATCACAATTTGATGGGTTACAGTGGAATTATATATATATGTACTTACAATATTAAATCATCATTTTAATTTATTCATTCAAGGATGTGTCCCTTTTATAACACCATCACAAGCCATCCATTGTAAATGACCAGTATATCCATGGACTGACAAGGCTTTTTCCCCTACACAGGTACAATTAGTTAATATGTTTAATGCTATTAGAGGGATTTAACAAGATTTAACAAAGAAAGTCATGCTCCAGTAAATGTATATGTACAGTCCCTGGATTACATTAGTCAGAGGAGGGTCTGTCCTTTGTTAATCCTGGAAATCGATTGACCTTACAAGAAGAATCACTGTGTTTGTTCTTTTTTGTTCACTGTGAGTCTGTGACCTTCTCTGTCTTATGGGGTTCTCATTTCCTTCTATTCCTACAAGCTCAATGACCAAAAGTTTCTTAAGGTGCGTCTTCATCAGAACGAAGTTCTGCTCTAGCCCGCTATTGCTGATCCGGTAAATTAGCCCGATCAGAGAATAGCCAGCTAATTCTCTGCTCTAGCCCGCTATTTCGCTCGAAAAGTCAGCCCACATCATCTTGGACTTATCTTCAGAATAGCCCGCTTAACCGAAAATCAGCCTGCTCTAGCCCGCTATTCCTCGAGCGTCTTCATCAGCCCGAAGTTAAGCCCGATCCCATCATGCACCTGTGCTCCAACTATCGAAGCACGATTTCCGGTTTCATGGTGTTGTTTGTAAACATCAGCTGTGCGCTAGCGCTAGCGCTGTGTGCATGAGCTGTACACAGTGCACGTACGCCTCTCGACGTCTCCTTCTCCTTATTATGCTGAGGACCACTGTAGTTTCCGGAAGAATCATACTGCAAAATGAAATTACACCTATTTTTGTTCAACATACACTTCCGTAAGTACATTAATGATTAAGGCAGCGTAGTCGAGAGATACCGTATATATTTTGGGTTTGTATAGCTGGTCGGGCGAGCGCGGGTAAGATTTTAAAACCGCGCTTGTTCACTTAAAGTGCGCATGCGCACCAACTTCGGGCTTAAGCTCGAAGTGGGGGTACTTCGGTCTGATGAAGACGAGATTGCAAACTGAAGCTAGCTTCAAGAAAATATCCCTGATCCACCTTGAAGCGGGCTAGAGCAGAACTTCGTTCTGATGAAGAAACACCTTTAGAGTCACCCTTAAAACACCCACTTTTAGACATTAAACAGGATGGATGTTTGTGTTAACCCACTGAATATTAAGCCACAGACAAGTCAATGAACCCTCTTCCTCCCAAACTCATAAAATGCTGCAAAATAAACCAATAATTTCCCCTCCCTACTACATGTACATGTACATACTTGTAAGCTATAATATCAAGAAAAATATTGCTGCAACTTGCAAGACTCTAATTTTTTTAATTCAAGTTTGATCCAAGTGATTCAAAATGAATGAACATTGAACAATCAACCACTCAATCTAAATGACATAAATTAAGGAAAACTGGAAAAAGCCTTTACTTTAGAAGTGATATGATAAAACATATTCCTGGAATCAGTTCATGATATTGTTAAAATCATGTTTCAAAGGGAAAAATTATATAGGCCTATACATAAATCAACAAAAATTGTTCAAATGAAAGAGTTTCAAAGTAAAAAAAATATATAAAATGGCACATCAAAATTTGAGACATACAGGGAAATAAGATAAACACTAACCTGGTTACCAGTGCTGATTTCTGTAGCAAGTTTCACTTTGCCATATGTGCCCTTTCCTAGAGTCTTTTCAAAGCGGTATCTGTGTTTCAGCTTATGTCGATGTCGGTGGTGTTTCACCCCAGCACTTGCGGCGGCGACGACTGGGGTTGTTGAAGTTGTTGTCGCGGTATCAGGGCCGGCAGAAGACCGGGAGTTTGAAAGGCTGTTCCCATCCGACTCCTCCATCGCGGCTTTTACAGGGCAGTCTCCCGTCATTTTCGTTCCAAATGACGAACAATGCTAAAATCTGATATGATATAAAAATGCAGCTGAAATCTTCCAAGATTTCACAGTCAGTAAGTGTCTAACGTTAGAGATCCGTATTTTTAAGTCATGCACATTTGAATGCCACCTGTCTCAGTGTACGGCCCGGGGCTCCTGGCTGAAGAGCTGCTGCTACGGCAACACCAAACCAAATTCGAGTCGAAGATATGATGCACAGGTGGAGTCTGGGTTCAGTTGCCTACGACTGGGCTCAGCTCATGCAGCGTACAAAAAGTCCTAAATATTACTCGATAACATTGATACATTCAATCCAATATAGTAGCCATGCATGATTTTTCTGGGTGTAATTTGCAAACAGGCTTCTAGTTCTCCGCTGGCGCTGTTTTCGTAACAAATGGTTTGTTCATCACAACTCGCACCACACTCAATGCGCCGAGAGTTGATCTTCCTTTGTTGTGTGCGAGTACTTAGTTTGTGTGTATCGAACGCGTGCGTTCTGCCAGCTGGTTAGAGAATGTTACCTTATTTCGAATTTAGGTCTACACATGTGTACACCCAAAACATATCCCGTGATACTTAAAAACTATGATTGCAGTCTGTAATCGGCTCGCGTTCAAAAAGGAAAGGGAATTCCCCTGCTACAGAACCGTATTCTTTCCAATCGCGTACCTTTAGCACGAATTTATTAATTAATGGTTATTTACATGACTTCCTTTGATATGAATGTATTTGTATTACTTGTATGAGTTGTGTATTTTTATGTATGATCCTCACCTGGATGGAAATTTTCCTCTCTTTTTTTGGAAGAAGACTGAATAAATATTATCTTATCTTATCTTATCTTATCTTATCTTATGTCTCTCCACCCAGGGGCGGATCCCGGATTTTTGTACAGGGGGGATTCCGAAAAATTACACAATTAAGTGGTAATTTTCGGATGTGTAAATAAAATTTGCAAATTGAGTTTAAAAAGGTAGTAACGGCCGGTTGTGACCCCTGCCAATCCGCCACTGTCTCTATCCATAAACCTACGACACGTCAAGAAAAATTATGGTCATGTTATATAATTCCTTTATTTTACCCCATATAAAGTATGGATTAGAAGTTTGGGATGCTACATGCAAGACAACTCTGAATCCTGTCCTAATGCTTCAGAAACGAATGGCGAGAGTAATTGCTTTCAAAGGTTCGAGATATCACTCTGCTTCTTTATTTTATGATCTTAAAGTGCTAGATATTTTCAAAGAATATCGCTATGTAATTGGTATTTTTATGCATGATTATAATATATAACCGTCTGCCTCATACTTTATCTGATTATTTTTCAGTACTAGAACACCCCTATCATAAGGGGAATATAACCAGTCGCAGAAGTTTTGGACGGGCATTACAACAATACTTAATTGGAGAATAACTTGAAAATCAATTTTAGAATGTTCATGAAGGTCATTATTCATTTTATTTATCTTAAGCTAACTTGATATTCGTTATTATTGTTTTTATTGTTGTTGTTGTACTGTTATTACTATTTTTATTGTTTGTAAATAATGCATATGTGTTATTACAAAAAGATAAATGAGATGTAACATTTCAATTAATTTGCTGACTGTATTGATTTATGTAATCAACTTTACGGGGCTAACCTCGATTTGTTAGCTCCCTTTACCAAGCAGGGGCGGCGGAGCGTCTTTCAAATTGGGAGGGGGGGGGGGGGGAGGAGGAGGCACCAGCCAAGAAGGGCACTATTTGAGAAAAAAGGGACACTTACAAAGGGTGAACATAAAGCAACATTATTACCCTACAGTCAATTAAATAATCAAATTCATCTTCTTCCTTTTTATTGTGGTTCTGGACACTGCTTCAGTTTCCCCAATTAGCAGTTGTGCGAGCGAGCGAAGCTAGCGAGCAAAAAATTTCAGACTTTTTTCTAATGCTGAAGTCCTTAATTGGGTTGTGCATTGTATACAGCCATATAATGAAAATGACAACAGCAAGTTAATTTTTTTTTTGGGGGGGGGGGGGATGCCTAATGATCTTCCAATTCGTACATTAACCCTGTCGATTTTCTTTAGGATTACCATGATTACATCGATATCATCATACTTTATGCTATCTGCTTGATTTCATTAAACTATAAGATCGAGCGAGCGTAGCGAGCGAGTTTGGGGAAAATATTCAGAAAATGTTGCCCTTATCCTTGGTGTAGTTTATGGGCACATTCGAGTGAGGGGCATTGTGCCCCTCTGCTTCCATCTCCACTGCCTTACATTGTAGCTGTAGTATACCTTTTACTACATAAAGCCGCACCGATTCTTTGAAGCTAGATATGCCTCTTTTTGTAAGAAACAGTGGGAAAATATAAGTAAAAGGGGGCACTTATCAGAAGAGGAAAGGGCGCTTATCATAGATGGAAAGAGGCACTTGTAAGAGATGAAAAAGGGCATTAATGAGAAGAGGGAAAGGGCTCATATTAGTTCGGAAAAGGTCACTTATATGAAGTAAAGAGGGGGCACTTATCAGATTTGAAAATGGGCGCTTATCAGAAGGGGAAAATAGGTACTTATTAGAAGGGAAAGGCGGCATCTATACCAGAATGAAGAATGCTTTTATCAAGGGAGAAAAGGGCACATGTTAGGGAGAAAGGGGGGGGGGGAATCATTACATTTGAAAAGAGACACTTATTACATGGAGAAATGGGCACTTATAAGAAAGAAAAATAGGCACTATCCGAAGTAAAATTGCATTTATCGGAAGGAGAAAAAGGGCACTTATTAGAGATAAGGAGCCAATTATCAGATGTGAAAAGGCGCACTTATCAGATTGAGAAAAAAGGGCACTTATTAGAAGGGAAAAGGGCACTTATTAGAAATGAAAAGGGGCACTTTTGATAGTAAAGAGGGCACTTATCAGAGAGAAAAGGGCACTTTTGAGGTACTTCAAAAAGTGGGAGGGGGCACTGTGCCCCCTCCCCCGGGAGCGCCGCCCCTGTTACCAAGATGTTATTGTGATTTTTACCAAGATGTATGTATCATTGTGATTTGGTATAATAAACTCATTCATTCATGTACTAGAAAGTTGATTCATGCTCTATCAGATACCTGTCTCAAAATATAATCCCTCCCCTCTGCTCATTTCCCTCTTTCCCGTCTTTCCCCTATTGCTTCAATTGGGATATTGTCCCGAAATATTGTAGTATTTAAAGATTTTCGCCGAGCCACGGTAGGCCTAACAATTAGCCTGATGATATGGAACCGCCAACAAAAAAAACCAAAAAAAAAAAAGATTAAAAAAAAAATAATAATATGGTACAATGATCTTTTGGGTGAGCAACAGAACATATAGCTCAGTTGCACCATGCATGGATACAAGAGCAAGATTTTTTTTTTTTTTTTTTTTTTTTGGAATTACAGTATATTTTATGTCAATGTGAGAGTGGTGCACATTTTTCAAATTGTTCTATTAGTATTGAAAAGCTAAAACTATACAAACGTTTGCAAACTCTTCATTTTCATTCTGCACTAAATGGCATCCAAATGATCAAATCATAGATCAACGAGAGACGAACCGAAAGTTGTCATGATTGATACCGAGTTTCGAGACTTCCTTCAAATTAAGCCTTTCCTTGATGATCACGTCACGGTATACCATCGATCTATTTAAAGCAAACAGTCATTCCTTAACAAACAAAAAAAATATCTTGTAAACATTACCGTCTTTATCACTCGAGATATCAGTGCAAAGGTGCAAACTCAACCATTAATTTGCGCCTACTGTGCATCTTGGGTTTAGATAAGACAAAGATGATGAAACTAAGGCCATTCTAATGTTTCTAATTCACAACTACTTCCTGTTTTCACTACAAGTTCTATTCATAGGTGTTTTTTAAAATTAAAATCATCATAATTTTGTGTAGAACATGATGTACTGGTATCAAACTTTTTAACATTGCAGACAGACAAAAAGCTGTTGGACGTGCTATAAGTGATGAAAGAGACAGACAGAATTCCCTTTTTCCATCTCTGGAGACCATTTTCTTAGAGTACTAAGCAGAAGTATCTCCGATAATGTGAACATATTAGGTTGTAATAAATTAATAGTGGGAATCACCACTATACCATTACGTGTTGCTATGTTAGGCAAATTTCGGTAACCAGGCCCGAGCCTCAAAACATTTCAACTATACTGATGTAGTTCCAACTGTATTCAGTTAGCTGCGGGTTGAGAATCACTGCCCTCTACGTTAACTGTTTGCACAGTTTTCCATTGTATCAACTTCCAGCAGTCATATTCCATCCAGTGATCTGAATACCACTTTAAGATCAGTGTTTACTTTTTTTTATCTTTAAAAACTTTTATTGATCAAATAATTCATACTTATATCGAAACAACAATAATCATATAATCAATTCACAGTAATTACAAATGGTAAGAATACATGAAAAACGTCAAACAATGCGGAAATAGTGGGTAACACTTCTTATCTATGTCAAAGGATGTAATCAAAACAATTTTTCCACAGGGGACCACTTCTTATAGTACATTCCTTCAATCTTCTTCTGTTTTGCAATGTTAAGTTCTATGTATTTTGTATTACGAATAAAAGATAATATAGCCCACTTAAACATGGTTTTGTGTTTTTGCATTTTTGGATATGAATATATCTTTTAAACATTAGTACCAAATGATTTAGTAACAAGAATTATATGACATGATTATGAAAGGAATGAGGTAAAAGGATTTTATAACACGTCACGGCCGTTATTAACATAACACACACCATCTCATACAAGGGGGTAATGTAAATTGCACACATTTACTACACTTTCCATTTAGTGATTTTCCACAAATATCCTGCTGCAGACGCTCATAATTATATTTTCATTTGATAACTACTATTATCATCTTATTTAAAGATCATTTCCGGTCCGCAAATCACTTCCTTGAGAACAAAAAAAACAAAGGCTATTAAATCAATTAAAAGAAGTCAGGAAAATCAGACAAAATTTGTATTTTGGATATCGCTATCTATTGCGATCTCCATCATGAGGCTGGTAGGTATATCCTTGTTTGTATATTTTCTTTCATAAAACTAAACATCTCAAGAATTCTCAATGGTTTACTAGTAAATGTTCTCTGTTTTATTTACTACAAGTTTGTATCTAAAATCCTCATTCTTGTATCCTAAAGTGAGGGCGACAGGTATTTTTCTTTGTGTTACTCATTTGCCTATTTGTCTCTTTTCCAGTGGGGAGGGATTATCTGTATTATTCATTTGTTTTGTTTTTACCTAGTTTTAACAAGCTTTGCTTTTCCTTAGGTTCTTCCATGATACTGCCTTTACTATTGACTAATGTAATTTTCACTCTTGATGACATTGAAATTGTTATTGATTATGATATCTGCATTCGAAATTTGAACTATGTATACTTTCAATTGTAATATGCATGGCAAGTTTCTGCAGTATTATGGAATAAATTCATTCATTCGTTCATTCATTCACAATGATATGACGTTGTTTGAGACAGCTGGTAGTCTGCCCGGGGAAATCCCCGTGATTGCTTGAATGTAGTCTTTAATCTTTCACCCGGATAGTATCCTCTGTTTTTTTATTTTTTTTCATAGAGAATATAAATTCACTCAAGAAATGATAGCTCAATAATGAACTATTTATTTATCTTTTGTAAATATATATTACCTTCTGTTTGAAAATGTCCTCTAAAGACACTTAATCTATATTTTTGTTTTAATTTATACTGATATGCTTAGGAAGGCCATTTATATGTACATTTTTAAAAATTTTAGTCTTGAGCAAAGACTAATCCTAAACCGCGCAATTTTTGTACCCGAACGAACGATAGTAGTCGAAGTCAAACCTGTATTGTAGAAAATCAATTTCTGATATTCTCATACATGTATTGCGAATCTTACATTCATGTGGAGAATGCGTGTATCACTCACTAGACTGTTGAGGAATTCATGTGATTTTTGTTTCTAATCTCTTCTTTGGCTTCTAATACTAACAGGACAGAAACCGACTTCCTGCCAAGCATCTTGCAAGTTGCATCAGCCAGCAAGCAGGAGTAGCGGACTGCCCAGATTTGCGTGCCGGAATCTGTGGGCTAGCTGGACTTAGGCTACCGCTGTGGTTGGATCAACGCCTTCTCTCTGTCGTTGTCGGACGTCGAAATTGTTCCACACGACTGACACGAGTCCATTAAATCTTAACCGATGACGATGTTCTGACTGTAGACCCGAATCAAATTTGAACTGTCATTAGCCTACGTAATAGATCCTCTAGGCTCTATCTGGATTTCAAGAATCTAGTAGGGTCTACTGAATTCCTCGTCGAATTCGCCCACTCATCCAATAACCAAACTGTTTGAGCTGTTGTGTTGTTAAAATGTTTTCTTCAGAAATGGATCTGCATTTCGGGTTAGCTCTCCAAGGGTAAGATCAAGATGTTTTGGGGCAAGCACTTTGGTTAGATAGAAATAAACGGGAAAGGTGTCGTAGACTCGTAGTCGAGTGGTTTAACATGTTTAACATGTTTAAACACTTGACTGGCACGGCACTTATTATTTACGTCTTTGGACCGACCTGTAACGTCACCATCCGAAAGACGTGACTCAGTCTCGAACCTGGGTCCGCTGAATCAGTTTATAACTTCCACTGTTAGCTGGATTACAGGCGCACGCCACTACGCCCAGACTCTTGAGCATGGCATTTTATGTACATTTTATGTACATTGCTCTTTTATTGTACGTTAAATAAATGTTTTTTGGCTTATTAGTTATTAATACTAGACCCTACTTACTAGCTTTTAAAAAAAAATTTGACAGATTTGAAGTTACAAAATGTAACATTTTGTAGATTAGTTCTTTTCATTATTTTGTCTTCTCAGTTTCCCTCGTAGGAGACTGTTTGACTAGAAACTTTCATTACAAATTTTAGCAAATTGTTACAACCCTTTTTGGTTTTTGCACTAAAAGCCATAAAACTTGCATTTCACTAAAAATTATTTGTTATTCATTATTTTGTGACAGTAAACTTTTGACTTTTGTGGGTTGGGACCCCCTTTTGAAATTCACAAAAGTCTTATTTTTTACAGAAATAAGGTTGTAACAAAAGTCACTGAAAATATTTATGTAACTAGATCTAGTCTATAATTAATTGTAACTAGATCAAGATCTAGTAGTAATATAAAAAAAAAAAAACTTTTTTTTTCTCAAGCTATTAGAAGTACCTGAGACCCTGAGTACACCTCTACCCTGTAACAGACATAGTACAGAATTTTACAGATTACAAAATACAGAGTATCTTCTTCCCAGTGTCTCAAACTGCATGTTTTTACAAGAATACATGCTATTTGGCACTTTCAAGTTTGAGTAATGTACCTAGTCTAAAAGTAATTGCAAAGAAAACATACTTCATAACAGGTTACCAGAATTAGATGATGCAGGAGAGAAGGGCAAAGGAGCATCATCTAGTGCTTCATTTGCTGGGTCCAGGTTCTCCATGAAGGAGCTAAAGAGCATGCAGGAGGCCTACATGGCAGAGGCAAAAATCTTACAAGAGGAGGTCAACGACCTGGAAGATGACCTGGAAGGAGAAAACATGGCTGCCCTGATGATTCCAAGTGCAATGTTAGATTTGCTAAGGTACATGTAATATAAAAACAGGAAGGGTGAGCCTGAGATGGGTAGGATCATGAATGTGGAAATGAAAATTGTCTATTTACTTGAGTATATCATCTTAAAATATTCCTTCTTAATTGCTGTTAAGTCCAGATCAATAACATTTTCTTTCTTATAAAATAGCCTTAATTCCTAGCTATATCAAAAAGCCTGATCTTTAGGAATGACCTTCTGAATAGTTTTCTCTTTTAGTTCAGTAATATTAGAGAACTATATCCTTCATGAAAAGTCCTAGTTCATTTTATTGGGAAGGGGGGGGGGACCATGAATGAAAACTATCAATGTGAATAGAATTCTATCTGTGGCAGCTGAGCAGCTCCTTAATACCCATTTATCCTGATATATACGTTGCGTAATTACAGTCGTCTTTGCCCATTTTCGTTCCTACCTAAATCATGCATGAGGTCCACAGTCAAAGGTGTTACCCATACAATGTGTAATTTATCAAAAATGCAGGGTCCAGAGACCAGAAGGAATATTTGAGATATTATATTTTACCCTGAATGTTTATTTGAATAAAATTTTCTTGACGATCTTTGTCTTTGTAATTCTTTGCTTATTTGGAATGTATCTTTATCTTGATCTTTGCTTATCAGGAATGTCCTGAAAATGAAGAATGAAGAACAAGACATGCTCAGTATGGTAAGTGGCTTTTATTTCACTCTCGTACTCATTCACAGGCTTCTTTTTATTTCATGATTTGGAAGTATGCAGTGCATGTATTTGTCAATAGTGAGATTCGTGACTCGTCTCATTTTGCTGATCAGTGTTTCGTATTTTATGGTAGTGGTACTATTGATACATGTGTAAATTCTGCTGCTACTTAGCTGTATAGATGCAGACTTAAAGGTACTTCATCCCTTTTGCAGCCCTAAATTTTGAAGTTGTGTGAGTATGCGATAAATTACAAAAGGATTATAAATGGAAAACTTGTACAGATGTGAAAAGGATTATAATTTGCTTTTCAGTAAAGTAAGTAATTACAATTTGGTACACTTTATATTTTTCGACTCAAAAAACAATTGCGTGATTTTTAAAATTATTTTTTTACTGTTACTAGTACATGTGCTTGTGTTGATTGCTGAATAGCTCCCTCTGAGCAAGATTTTAATTTCTTACAAAGGAGTTATAGAACTTGTGACCTTGAAATTTCATAGGGAGTAGCCACAGTATGTCTACTAAACCTGTGCAAACTTTTCGGCAAATTTATGCAGAAGTTTGTGTAAGTCTGCAAAAGGGATGAAGTACCTATAAAATGCTACAAGTACATCGGGTATAAAATGAGAATTGCCCCTCATTAGACTAAAATAATTTCCATCAGGACACTTAATGTAAAATGGAATACAGTAGAATTAATAAAAGAATATGTCAGACAATATCATTTCTTTGATATGATGTAAACTCTGCTGTGAACAACTCGGCCTTATTGCGGGTGCAAAAGAGAATGATTGTTGTTGTAATTTTTCTGTTCTCTGTATCTTCTACCTCAGCATGAGATGCAATCGAGTCTTAGTGGTGTCCAGCTGACGGACGCTACCACACAAGTAACCAGTAATAACCCACGATGTACCATCAGGTTACAGAGACTGGAAGGAACGTGCTCCGGGCTCAGGTTTGCTGCATCCTTTGAAGTGGAGGAGACATTGGTAAGTCAGTTGTACGACGATGCTCTGGTACTCTGACGGGTGACAATTTCTCAGTGCTTTATTTCCTCAGGGTTGTATTTCCTCAAAGATACAGGATTACAGTTAAAGTAGATATTCATTGATTTTTAAAACTGACTTAAGTTTCATTATTGCGTAGGTGAAGCTTAGACCGGACAAGTTTGTCAAAATTCGACGCTTGTAAACATTCGAAGTAATGATTATTATCAATTACAAATTGCTAAAATACAGCCCCGACATAGCACCTGAACAGCTCTCCGAAAGCCGCTGAAATGTGTGACGTCAAAGACAGGACGTTAATTGCACAAGCAGACGATGTCCCATAACATCTCACATATTTTCAGTGCCTGTTTTGTCATCTTCTCTTCAGTTATTTCACTTCACTAGCATTAGTCTATTATGTTTAATACATACATGTATATTGCCTCACTCTAAACCCCGTGCATGGGTTTATTTGGATGGAAAATGAAGCGTTACAAGAATAAAGGAATCAGTTGCTTGTAAACAAAATAGACGCCATTGCATTCACAGCTGCATACACCGCTGGATGTTCGGCGTTGAATGAGGGATGAATACAGTCCTTGCAATCATTCAGCGGGCTTTTCAATTTGAAAGTGTGGTTTCTTTGATTGTTCATTAACCTTCATCCTATATATTTACAAACAAAAGATTTCAGTAATCAGAATCTGTTTCATTCCCATTTTAGAATGGTGTGAAATATGGGCACGTTTGAATACACTAAATTCTTTATAATTTGAGAAATAACTGCACTGCACTTATGTTCATTCTTTATGGGACGTCGTCTGCTTGGACAGGATTGTTCCCTTTATTGACGTCATTGAAACATTGTTATTTTTTTGGCGAAGCGCTTGTATATCGCAGATGCTGGGAGGTAGTTTTATTTGTATTATTGTTTAATTACCTGATATGTAGTTGACTTTAAACTGATACGATTGCTATCTGTTAACTTGCCAGTTTCTAGTGATACATTATTTATCATATTTGTGATTTTCTTTGAATGTGTACTTTAAGGTTCCAATTGGGTTAGGGTTAGGTGTAGTGTTTGGTCAAGGGTTAAAGTTAAGAATTTGGTTTTTATGTAGGATATTGACCGCGTTCCTGAAGGATGTGTCGTACAACCCAATGTCCTACACCAACCAAATTTCAACCCTGGACCAAACACTATACCTGAGGAACCCTAACCCTAAACCTTACTTTAAAACCTTATTGCAGCCCTATCCCTAACACTATATCTTTGACAAAGCAAAGCCCGAAGCATTTGTCGCTGAAGCAAATGTCGGAGCACTGGTAAGCTGGTTCAACTTGACAGAAACGTATCGTTAATTTGAAATTCAAGACAGAAAACATAAGTTTCTGTGTTGAAAATCATATCCCCTGCCTATTCCCCTCCCCTTTAATCATCAGTTTAACATTTTGTGTCTATGATGGACATGTCTTATGTAATGTAATACAGTGTATATTTTTCGTAATATCCAAGGTACCTGCAATTTTTTGAATACCCTTTCAACAGGTGAAACAAACTGCTCAGGAACGAGCAAAAGCTGCTGACCTTCATGAGCAGGAGAGCATCCCAGAGGCAAGGAAGGCCGTTATTCGGAAGCTTGACTTGGAAGTAGACCCCTGCTGCCTGGGCGAAATGGTGACCTTTCTGTCCGAGGCTGAGAAAGCGTGTGACCTGCAGCCGTTTCTAAGGGGTTATGCAGACTACGCCAGGTGGTACCAACACAGGGTCAGGATCTTCTCCCATTTCAAGGTAACCTGTCCTTCGTCAGATGCTACTGTTTGAAAGTCCACGGAATTTGGTCATTTGTTGTCCCATACATAACCAAGTATTGTGGAATTATGAACATAAATTGACATCAAATCTGTCAGTTTACTTCATATTTGGTCTGATCTCAGCTGTAGAGGGGCTATTAACTTAATAAAATTTTAGGTGCGGTCTGTAATGTGTGAGACAAAATAGCCCGGGCTTGCCCTTTTATACAGTGCGTATCAAAAAAAAAAAATCATAATTTTGCAATATCAATATGATTTTTTTTACAGACTTATAGATGAGGGTCTGTTTCATAGGATGGCACTATGAGTATTGACAATATATTTCACGCTTGAGGGAGTACTGGCTAGTTTTGTAAAACTTGCAAAAGCTGGTTTGTGCAAAAATGTTAAAGCTAATGCTCTTCTGACTCTCAGCAGACAACTTATTAGACTGGAGCTTGTAAAACACCAACAAATTCTATTATAGACTGATACATGCAGTAAAATAGACTAAGCAATAAAACTTGAACTTGAACTTGAACAATATCTTTCTGATTTTCAACAAACAACTTATCAGACTTGAGCCTGTCAAACACTAACAAATTCTATTATAGGCTGATAGTAAAACAATAAAGTATTAAAAGGCAGGAGTAACAGGCATTGTTACACTAGAGAATCTCCAGACTTTGGTTATTCTAATATTGTCCCGTAGGCTTTAAAACCAGAAACTTTCCCGCGAATGAAATGCTCACAAAGTTTGCGAAGGGTTCACATTTGTGAAATTTTCATGCCGTGGAATAATTGCTTTCACAACTGACATAACACTGAAATTTTTGCAATTTGTAAAAGTTTCTTGCTGTGAAACAACAAACTTTTGTTTACAGATCATGAAAGTTTCTGGTTTTACAGTATTTTAATCTACCTCCATCATTCCTGGGCCCTGTTTCATAAAACTTGTCATCAATGACAAGTTGCAGTAACTGTTATAAGCTACTGAAATCCTTGCATCTGATTGGCTGAGAGTAAATTTGTCAGTAAAAATCACAGATGAGACACTTGATGAAACGCTCCCATGGTATTATCTACTGATATCAGAAAATAGCTATAGCAACAATTACTTCAGACAGCATTTACACTCTGTTATTCATTTATGATGTTTGTACTTTACAGAAAGAATATCCAGAGACAGTGAGCCTCCCTGGAGGCCAAGATGGAACCGTCCTTCAGATTATGTGTCCTCAGCAAAGAGGGTAAGTTTTCCCCTGTTAACAGCCCCGAAGTCAATTCATCTTGTTTGGGCCATTGCAGGTTCTATATATTAGCACTCATTGAATAATTTCTCCCAGTCGCATCATCACTGCATTCAGTGCCCTACTTATCAAGCTTTTTGTATACATATTGGTGAACAGCATAGTTTTTAGTTTTAGCTTATTTATTTCTCATTTCTCAATATGACAAAGTACAAATGAAATACATATATTTATAGTACAGAAATAGATAACAATATACACATAGGATAGTAAATCTCAACTTAACAATTGAAATTCCGTAAAAGACAAAGCAAAAATTGAGAAATCAGAGGAAACCAGCCAAAAAGCATAGCTTGTAAGAGATGGCTGATTTCCTTTTCCTGAATCGTAAAACAATTGTCAAAAAGTAAAGGAGACAAGACTAAGAATCAGTTCGCGGAGTCCAGTTTAAAAATACTAAGTTAGGATGTATTTAAAAATAAGAAAAAAAATATAAATAAATAAATTGAAAGAAAAATGTATAATTCATGCACATTTTCATCAAGTGATATATTACTACAGTGAAAACTCACTATAACAAAGACCTTGTTACCATAGAAATTACCTTGTTATATCAGGAATCTTGTTATAATCAGAGCTCTTTATAATATTGACTCTAGATCCTTTATTTCAGCAGTATGGTACTTGATAGTAGAAATCTACATTTTTCGTATAATATTACGAGCAAATAAAGCTCTGCAAATATTATATATCACTGCATGATTTCTAGAACAACAACAAAAACTCCAAAGAAAACCCATATTTTTTTGTTCTTGTAGTGACTGTTTTTGAAGCTGTAGAACTTGAACACATCTATCTTTATCCTTTCAGCTCTTATTCTCTCATTCCATGTTATACACTCTATGACTCAACACTACCTTGTACATCATCACAATAATGAGAATTCCATATCATTTGCATTTTGTGTGTGTTCTTTCTACATTGGGGTTATTATTATCATATCTATATCATGAAGATGATTATACTTTTGGTTTCTATATCTTTCAGAATCATCTACACCATTACATGGAGGATAGATGTAGCCAGAACTGGCAGATGTGCACCAGACGTCAGCTTATCTATCAATTCAGCCAAAGAAGGTTAGTCATTTCAACGCATATATATCAGTGAGGGCATGAGTAAGCATGAGTAAGAATTACTCACGCTAGGTACCTTTGGAACAGTCTAACACCTCCAGCTATCGCCTCTGGCGTTTGGACTGTGTCAAAGGTACCAAGGGTGGGTAGTTATACTCATTCCCTAACATATGATGTGTATTATTTGTTTTATAAAATGATGACGTTGATCCTTGTCGTTTGATAAATCAAACTCATCTCAAAGGTAACATTACATCTCAGATAGTGTTGTTCTAGATCTAGATGTAGATCTAATTTAGACTCTAACTTACATCTAACTGTTAGATCTAACAGATCTAGGTTCCAAAATTTTATAACAATTTAAATGTAGAAAAATGATAATAGGAAAGTTTTTTCATGTTTACTTTGATACCTTATTTTCATGAACAAGAAAATCCATTAGGAAACTTGCAAGTCAATGTGACGAGTCCATTAAGAATAATTTGAAACTTCAACTTGAAAAACAAACGTAGACTAGAAATAATGTTAGGTTAGATCTAAAGGTAGATCTAGGCATAGAACCATCAAGGTCCAAATCTAAAATATGTCTTCCCAAAGTGCAAATTGAAAACAGCAAGTGGAAGTTGAAAAAGCTGAAACAGTTGAAGTCAAACACATATACACAGAGTCTGGTGCGGAATATTACTTAGTGTAAATGTTCATGCAGTCGTGGATATGAAAAGTATTTGAAGTCGTCAAAATGTCTTGATGTACCTTCTGCGATAGCAAAAAAGTTTTTGATGGGAATTTACATCAACCTCTACATTATCTGAGTCACGGTTTATAAGTGCATTTTGTTGGCTATTTGGAATGATTTCCAGCTGCCTGGTCATGTGCATGGAATAGGCAAGATTAGGCCTGCTTGGACATGGTCCAGGACCAGGATCTGTAACTGGTACTGAATGAGTTGCACTAGGCTAAGTGCTGTTTGTTTTTTCATAGATGACTTCCAAGATGTGAAGACATTTGTTTCTTTCGCTCATGGCTAGTTTTACAGTTACATGTATACTGTAGTGCCTGCATGCTCACTGTGGTGACCATGGACTCACAGACTGAAATAGTGCTTATATCTAGTTTACAGTTTTGTGCCTTCTGCTTTCTAGGAAATTTGTTTTATCTTATTTCCTAGAGTGTTTTTACCTACTGGAACATTGCTGTACCAGCAGTCACCAATCTCTGGCTTCTTTACTTTTGGTTTTTACCATAAAAATGGGCAGTCTTTGTTCAGCTTTGATACATACTGTATGAAATTCTCAAGGGACTTCCAGGTATTTTGTATATCACTCTGCTGTTCGACACAACATTGACCTACATGGTGTTACCACAAACTCATAACTTAACATTGACATCATTTCAAAATTATTCTTTGTCAACTGATCTCTCTTACTGCTGTCTCAAAGGCAGTTTTCATCTGTCTAAACTTGAAAATCATCTTGTTTTAGTTCTCTATGATTTTCCCAGCTACAATTACAGAAGTAAATCACAACATCGACAAAGACTTTGTTCTGTAATCCAGCAGGCATATCACAATCGAGCTCAGGATGGTTTGCATGTCACTAGCTGAGATGGCAGTTTTGTGCTTGATAGAGCCCTAGCCTTCTTTCTTGAGCTTAATCATGGCAGATTTTAACATTCTCACACTTTGTGAGGATGTTGCCTTGTCACAGATATCAAAGATTTGTTGATCCAAAATGTATCTCTGTACACCATACCTGATCGCCTACATCAACCTCCTTCTCAACCATGATCCATCTTTGCAACGGAGACGTGAATAAAAAGTACACAAAACGTACAGGCAAGGTCCATCAGTTGCAATTTAGAATAATTCAGTTCATTTCAAGCCAAAAAATGTTTCAAATTTTGTATATAGTCAGACTTTATAACCTTCTTTGTACTAACAACATAAATCCCACTCAAATTCTCTTCCATCTTCAGTTGAAGTGATGAGCATGGAGAAAAATAAATGACTGGTCACATGGCAGCTACCAGAAAATTATTTGATTAGGATCTGCGTCATTTTATAATATGTGTAAAATTGCTGTGATGCTTTTACAAACTCCTATGCACCAGTGACCCACTGTAGTTTGTTTTTCAAAATTGTTTTCATTTAACAAATCTTTGAATGTTAATGATCGTCAAAGCCTCAAAGGTAAATTTTACAAAAGCAAAGGAATTCTTTTTATCTTTCTAGTCTCCAAGTTGGACTCCAAGAAGACGCTGAACAGAGCTCCAGAAGAATTCAAGATCATGGTGGATACGCTGGGAGTGGAGAAAGCTTTAGACACTTTCTTGAAGGCTGTTGCTCTCAACTAAAGAGATTGAGACTCAAGGCTCCCTTCCCTGAATAGGATGTTTTTCTGATACACCAACTCTTGAACTCAAGGAGGGAATGTAGAGAACTGTGAAGGCTTCTTGAAGGCTGTTGCTCTCAACTAAAGGGATTAAGACTCAAGACTCTTTTTCCTGAATATGACGTTCTGCTGATACACCAACTCTTGAACTCAAGGAGGGGATGTAGAGAACTGTGAGAGTTCCTCAGGAAATCAAGTTCAGCACATATCATCACTGAGGCAGACCTACCCCTGAACCTTGTTGTGCCAGAGTATCGTGGTTGATATCCTTGATATCCAGAAAAGCTGGAAGATAAAGTCTTTGACCAATGTGAATGTTTTAAAGTGGAGCAATTCATCTTCAGTTGTCTCTCTGCAATGCACCGTGTGCTGATTAACAGCTCCTGGAACTGAAGCCAGGGTAAAATTTCTGAAGCAAACATTGCTTCATGTGAGGTATTGTGTATATTACAAACAGAATAGTATAATCATTATTACAGTCCATGTGGTTTGCAAGATTGGTAGCATGATGCTACGATTGAGGAAACCAAAGCAACATTAATTCCAGTTTGTTGAAATACAGCAGAAAAAGTTTTATAGTTTTCCACCTTTGCTAGCTATTTATATTCTTTAAGATTTATTTAATGGTGTAGTCCACAATTAATACATATATCCATTACGGAATCGATCAAATGACTCTAATATTCATGTCCTAATGAATAACCTTGAAAAAATACATTACCATTGCTAGAATCACATTGCTCCAAGTCACAAATCATTAAGAGATCACTATCTCTTCGATTTTAATGAACCTGTAACAACATAGTAATTTGCCTTTAAACTGGATACTTGCATAATTGTAATTTTAACATAATCTTACAAGTGTTACCAAGCTATGTAGACAGACTGGAAATTTCACATACATGAAATTTTTGCAAATTTTGTGAGTGGTCAAGATTTGCAGAAGTTTCACACCGCGAATATAGTAATTGAATTGCAACTGGCACAAATGAAACTTTTGCAATGTGTGAAAAAATTTTATTTGCATGAATGGCTATCATCAGCAAATTTGCTAAAGTTTCTGATTATACAGTAGATCAGAGTTGTATCATGCCTATTGCTACTGATTGGGTATTTGCTAGTTTGATTGATAGTTTATATTACACAAGTGTATTATCTTGGTGTAAAACCAGAAACTTTTGCAAACTTCATGAATGGTCCAGCTTTGTGAATTTGATAAACCATAACTCTGAAGTTTTAAATTTCATGAGTTTCGTAGTGGGAAAACGGTCTTAAACAGTTGTTAACAGTATGAAAGTTTCATAATGCCAAAGTTTGTGGTTTTACAATAGTTGTTAGAAATTTCTCTGTGATCTGTGGCCCTTAATAGGTACTAGTTCATTAAAGATTTATACTTTATCCAATGCCATTAGCACAATTGGACTTGAGCTCAGGTTGAACATACAGTTATTAATGAGATCGTATGTATGTAAATAAAAGCGCATTTCATTACCAAAGGAAAGAAGTGCTTTACATAGAATCATAATTCATGTACCTGAACGTACTTTGAAAACATGATATCTAAAAATGATACCTTTCGCAGTACAGTCTGCTATTCAATATCATGCTCAGGTACGTCTTTCGCATTGGAAGAAGGAAGGTATACAAGAGTGCTGCCACAAAAATAAATACAAGTCAATTGTCGTTGTCGTTTGCCCTGATATAAGGAGATTCCTCATATAACAAGGTAATTTTTATGGTGACAATATCCCCATTATAGTGAGTTTCCTCTGTACAAAGTCAATTGTTTTGCTATATGTTCTTTGACAAGCTCCCTCTGTGTCAAGTATTTTAAAGCTTTTTTTTTTGTTGGGGGGGGCGGTTAAGATGGTAAGATCATTTGTTTGAAAAATTCATTACATTGTAAATTGAATGTATATAATAGTGACATGCGATATTTAAAATTTTGCAGTAAAATATTTAAGATGCTATTGAAATCTTGAGTGTTTGATAATAATTAAACTTTATGCAAAGAAACTAACAGTTGCTAGACTGTAATTTTCAGTGCTGTCCTCGTAATCATTGGAACATAGTTGCGTTTGAGAGTGCGGAGAGGAGGGGAAGGGAGAGAGAGAGAGAGACAGGGAGAAGGAAAGAGAGAGAGAGATGGGGAGAAGGAAAGAGAGAGAGAGATGGGGAGAAGGAAAGAGAGAGAGAGATGGGGAGAAGGAAAGAGAGAGAGATGGGGAGAAGAGAGAGAGAGAGAGAGAGAGAGAGAGAGAGAGAGATGGGGAGAAGGAAAGAGAGAGAGAGATGGAGATGGGGAGAGGGAACGAGAGAGAGGCAGGAGGTTGGGGACGAAAGATATGGAATTTAAACAGGTTTCTCTTCTTTTCATTGCCCCACTCTCTTTTTTTCTCTCTCTCTTTCTATCTCTGTCATTTCTTTTCTCTTTCATGTCAAGGGATGATAAGCCTGACTCCAGGGGGTTATACTACTTAAAAGCTGAATGTGAAATCCACTGTGTAATTGTTATACAAGTTATCAATCACCAAATTGATCTAAATCATTACTTTGACCTCTTATTTGCTTGTTGATCCAAAACAAAATAAACAGCCGTTTTGAACTGTGTACATGTATATAATTTTATCATAAACAAAATTCTGACATGTTGATTTTCGCGGTTACCTCTTGTGTAAGATAGACTTTTTCTGACGTATTTTTTTTTCATTGAACGAGAGACGATGCAGTGAGCAGTTCCTGCGGTCTAGACCACTGATTAAAAGCAAGCTACATCAACAGTATCTAATATCCGCATTCTCTCATTTACTAAGAAAAACAGGTAAAAACGAAAGGATGAAATGGTTAAAAACATGTTTTGATCTACTTCCCTATATCCCGAGTACCGGTGTCGAGTCTACTGGGGAACCACCTATGATCAGCATGCGTATCGACGGTATTATTCGAACCTTAATTACAAGATGAGGTTCTAAGTGGCAACTTCATAGGCTGGGACTTCAACTGCAGCCCCCTAGTATTTTGAAAATCATTTGGTCAATAATCATCTCATATTCGGGCAGCGAGGAGCCCGATTATAGTTTATCGTCTTATCTAGTGTATTTTGATCAGAGGTCACGGAACGTCAGGCTCAGATAACGGAAGTGGAGGGGGCATCTTTTGTTTGACGGACAAAAGATACCCCCACTTTCATTGTCCCAGCCCGACGTTCCGCCGCCTCTGAGTGATGACGAAATGACATTTTTTTACGTTGAAAAGTCGACGAAAGATGCCTCAGCTCGCTCGAAAATGTGCTCGTCCGCCCATGGAATACTTGTCATGGTGTATTAATTGAATATTATGTTGGGTTTTTTTTTATTGCTATGTAACTTACCGTGTTTTTTTTTCTTCCTGTAGGTAAGTCGTGGTGGATTTATACATGTATTAAACACAACATTTTATCCATGTCCAATCTACAGTTAACAATCCGCTTGTCTTTTAAGTCAATATGATTTCAGGCCACATGAACATGTATAACAGTGGTAATTCAATAATTAGTATACAAATACATGTATTATGATGTACACAGTGACATTGCCCTCCCACATCCCTGTCCTCTCCCTTCACCCATCTCTCCAGTACCACTTCCTTCTCCCTCTCTCCCCTCTCTCTCTTTCTCTCTCTCTCTCTCTCTCTCTCTCTCTCTCTTCCCGTCTCCTTTTGTTTTCTCCCAATCTTTATCTACCCTGTATCCAATTTTGACTTTCTGTATGAAGGAAACCAAATCTGATTCAATTCCCCGCCTAAGGGGAAGGATACTTTTAAAAAAGGAAAACAACGTACCATTCTTACATTTTGAATGCCAAAAAACACATTTCATAGGAAGTTTGGATATTCTGGCCTTGAGCATGTCGATTCTATTACAATTTTGTTAGTTCCTTAATGCTGGATTTTTTTCTTCTTCTTCTTCTTCTTCTTCGTACATGATCTAGATCAACTTAATAATTCTAGGACATAATGATATTGAATTAATACTTGATTTAGATAATGACTTTTATATCAATAATTATTCAGAATAATGAGAAGCAGTCCTTCGAGCCTAGTAGAACGGCGTAGCCATTTTTTTTTAAATGCTAAATTTACACGTTTAGGCCCAAAATCCTGGTCGATTTTTATTCTGTAAAGAAAACTTATATAGGCAAAAAACAAAAACAAAACAATAATGACAAAAATATATGAAAAAAAATACAACCTTCAAATACACATCCCACATTTGTAGTGAAATTATAAAAAGCTTACCCATTCTTTTCAAATGTCAAGTCTGGAATCGGCCACATATTACCAAACTATGCGGCCTTCTGTTGTAATTCTCGCGAGGGGAGGGTGATGATCGTTTCAAAATTTTTTAAAGCCGCCCTACTCCCCTATACAATGCACAACATAAGAAAAGTGTGATGATATACCGGTACTTTAAGCATCTCATCAAGAGGCTTCCTTTAAAAGGCCTTTTTTCTTCTTCTCAAGGAAGACACATAACCTTTTCTATAAAATCATCTTACAAAACAACCCTTTACATTGAATACCGTGGATCCTGTCACCACAACATTTCTAATTTTAGATTGAACTGTTTGTACAGTGGTCTGCCAAATGTCTGCGTATGGTCGAAATTAATCTTTATTTTCCGTGGATTTCAAAAGAATTATAATTATGTACACATGCAATGACTGTCATTTTGATGTTGAGTAAAGCATGGGGAGGGGGTAATGAGATTTAGGGATTTTTTAGTGTTAGGTTTTCCTATCCGGGCTCACAAGAAAATGAAATTAAGCTACTGTTTATTTTAAGTGCCATAATATTCATAATCATAATCCTTTTTGTGTTATCGTGGTTATGATTATACACGCTTTTCATAATCAGCGGGTGATCGACAAAGGGGTGATCAAAAAGTGGGTACTTCAAACAGCGCCAACTGCAGGGGATCACAAATTGTGACGTCACAATTCCGACGATGTTTGCTCTTCCGAAAACAACGATCGGAATGTCAGGAATGCCTGTTGGCAGACCTATGGCATCCCAGCATACATGACGACAATTGGCACATTATTATGTGCTTGCTTAGCACTAATCTATTGAGCAAGCAAATTAATAAAATCTGATAAGGAAAATTGATCATGTTTTTACCATTCAATCATTCATAGCCTATATTTTTCCTTTTAGAAACAGTGTGCACGTTTGATTATTTACAGCGATTTCCCTCCCTTTTTGTGTTGGTTATTTTTTCATCCCACTTTCTTTATTTTGCTTTAACTTAAATTTTCTTTTACCTCTATTCATCAGTATACTTTTCCTTCCTTCTTTTGTTTACGATTCCAATGCCTTGAAATGATAGACTACAAATTATTCCATAGATACGATAGTAAAGGAAATAATATTCACAGAAGAAAAGAAAATGATAGGGTATAGGAAAGATGATTTATGTACTGTCAAAATACTTCCTGGGATTAAACAAGGTCATCGGCTATTGAACATATGCCAAATTTTCATACGAAAGCCTCTTACAAAGTAGTTTAGAACATAACTTCTGTATATTATATGGAGAAATTAATGAAGTACATTGAGGGGTCCCAGACAGGGCAGCCGATTCGTAAATATTCAGGAGCGGGGGGGGGGGGGGGTGCATTGATCAGCATTATCAGAAGTATACTTTGCACAGTACATTCCATTATATTTCTTCTTCTTCTTCTTCTTCTTCTTCTTCTTCTTCTTCTTCTTCTTCTTCTTCTTCTTCTTCTTCTTCTTCTTCTTCTTCTTCTTCTTCTTCTTCTTCTTCTTCTTCTTCTTCTTCTTCTTCTTCTTCTTCTTCTTCTTCTTCTTCTTCTTCTTCTTCTTCTTCTTCTTCTTCTTCTTCTTCTTCTTCTTCTTCTTCTTCATCATCATCATCATCATCATCTGTTTCTTCTGCTTCTTCTTCTCCTCCTCAGCGGCGTAGCCAGTATTTTTTGCAGTAGGGATAGGAGGGCACAGGAGGCGATTTTGTAGTCCTATTTTGCTACATGAGGTGAAGGGGATGGGTATATATTGTGATATCGTCATCGTAGTTCTTGGGGGGGGGGGGGGGTTAAAGGAGAATTAACCCCAGAATATAAATGTACTTATGTTCAAAAGTGTGATATATTCTTAATCATTGGCCTGTATCACTTTAGAAATAAAATATCAGAAAAGGGTTTAAATCAAAACATTCTAGCACACGGTATTATCTGCTATAACACTTTACATGGGGGCTGCCATTTTCTTGATGATATGGAGTTGTACATGAACCATTGGAAACCGTTCCGGTCAGGAAGATATTTTTAATGCTAAAGCTAAATTGTTTCTCTTCATTACAAAAAATCTCCATATATGATGGAAAATACATAACAGGTGTATACATAATATATTCTAAAATATGAAATTTATAGATTTCTTTTTAAATTCTCTGGTTTTGCTAAATAGAAATCTATTTCTTGAGCTTACCTGGCAGAGCAGAACCTAATTTATACAATGAGCATTCTGACTATTGAAGTCCATTATTTCAAAGCAGGTGAATGCATAGTTTGTCACTATTGACGCTCAGGAAAGTTATCATCCATAAATTTGAATTAATTTGCTCCGTCGCGTAAGTCATATCAAGAAAATAGATTTATATGTAGTAAAATAGTAATTTTCAAAGAAATATAAAACACATTTCCGGTTTTTTTAGAATATATTTATACATCTGTTAAATATCTAAAATCTGAAATGGGATTTTGTAACAGGAAGAAAGACAATTTTGCATTAGGATTAAAAATATTTGTATGTACACATCAAAAAAATGGCAGCCCCCAGGTATCGCCAGCAGACGATGAATTTTGCTGAGAAAATCTTGATCTATACCCATCTTGTATATTTTAATACAAAACTACTTAGGATAACGTGAAGGAATAGATAACTACATTGAATATAAGCACATTTATATTTTGAGGTTAATTCCCCTTTAATTTAGTTCAACCTTTTTTTTGTCACTGTGGGCATAATGGGGCAGTAAATGGGAAAATCACAAATTCCTGATTGGTCCAGATTTTTCATGGGGGCACAGGAAATTTGTGGGGGGGGGGGCACGTGTCCCCGTGGCTACGCCAGTGCTCCTCCTACTTCTTCTTCTTTCTCCTCTTCTTCTACTTCTTCTCCTTCTTCTTTCATCTTTTTTTTTGTTGCTGTTGTTGTTGTTGATGGTGGGGGGCCGGGGGAATACCCGAATGAACTCAATGAATCACTAAAAGTCGGGATTTTCAGAGAATGTGTGTGTTTTGTGATGAGTCATGAAACCTTTGAGAACAATAAACTTTATATCACGTGATATCCAATGGGTTTGTAAAACCGAGAGGAATGAGTAATGTCCTTTTAAAACTTCTTTATATTCCCATACGCAACAAGAAAGAAAACTCCGATCATTTCTTTTTTAACGTGCACCTTCATGCAGGATATGTGACATGCAAAGTAAGAAAGCCTGGCGTCAAGTGAACTCAAATCAAGGAAGACCAGATTGGAGTTGAATAGTACAGAGGAGGGTAGAATTTGAATAAATCTAACATGAACAAAATAAATGATTGACAATTTGAACCTCAAAATGACATGTAATCGGAGTTTTCTTTCTGACTCTGAATTATCTGAGGAAATTATGGATGCCTATACTTAAACCAGTGAAATGTTCACTGAGTGCACAATCCACTATACTTGACAACATTATCTGGCAATATAAGCATGTCGTATTTACATCTAGTTGATAAAAATGACAACACTCACAAATAAATCACTATTTGATAAACCCAACTGAGATTGCGGTTAGTGTTGGCACCCCTTTGGTACTTCAACATCTAACTTCGTAAGCAGAAACCAACCTTTTGAAAGAATGGTGTCGGTTCTTAAAAGTTCATTGGTCATCATTTCTATAATTAGTCACATGCCAGTCATCTGCTAAGGTGTTAATGGACTGGCAAAGTAGTCTCTTCTACGCATGCACCGTGGAAAATGAAATTGATCTCCTTCACCATCTTTAAGTCACCCTTACCACAATGATCAATGCATGTGCTCATCACCGGCGTAGATTATCATTTCAGACACTGTTTGCTAAGCGAGTGAGAAATAGGACACGGCGAACTGTATTCGACATAGAATACCAGACTAAACGTGAATGTTTATTGCAATATGTTTATACCCATATTTATTTTCCTTTGGCGATTGAGGCTTTTAACCTTTTTTATTGTGTGTGGGTGTGTGTTCATTTTCTTGTTACTTGCTGATAATATAAGTCCAGCCTGTAATAGCCGCTTTGGGCCGCCTAAGATTAATATGAAAAAAAAAAAAACAAACAAACAAACAAAAACAAAAAAGAAAAAAACAAAAACAAAAAACGGTGCAGTTTGTATTATGTTTGGGGGGGGGGGCGAAAATGCATTTTGCCCCCCACTTTTTCGTTTGGGGGGGGGGGGCGACCGCCCCCCTGCCCCCCCCCCCCCCACTTCCGGCGCCTATGCACATAGGCCTACATAAGATGATGGAATGAACTTTAATTTGAAGTATATGACTTTCCTTTCTTTTAACCCTGTTTTTTTTTTCATTAACGATAACTAATGCCCTTACTCAGTTAAAAATATATGCTTTTGTTTTATCAATTTTTTATCACATCATCTGTTTTACACTTTTTCTCTCGAGGTGTGTTTTTACAAGTGTGTAAGACAATACAGATAGGAGAATGAAATCATCCATTCAGTTTCAACCTATCCCCGAAAAAGTCAGGGTACACAAAAAGTCATGTGCTCATGGATTTTTAGGCTCCTGTATCTGTTAGTTAAGCCCCCTTTTAAAATTCAAGTTGATATTTGTTGGATTCAGGCCACCCCCCCCCCCCCATTCCAAATCTAATGATAATTACATACAATGGCGCCTTTCCATTTCCAATTTGAAAAATTATCCGCCGTCTTATATCATCAGTCTAAATCAAAAGATCTGCACATCCTTACAAGTCTCTTTTCTCTAGACTACGAAATATAAACCACGAAAAGGCGCCCTTGTGGCACCCCAACTCTACTGTCGTCTGCTAACACTCCACTCAATGCATTGTATACACATGCACTTACGCAGTGCGTTCGATCGAGAGACCGGCGAGACCGCGAGAGGTCATTCTGCTGTAGTGCGTTCGCCAAGCAAGTCGAAATGCAGATTACGTAGTAACCTTAATATTTGAGTAAGTGTGAAGAAAGCGCCTGTCTACCTAGCTCTATATACTAATTTAACTCCATCCAACTCTCTCAAGGAAATACAAAGCGATACATAACAAGACGAGGAAGGAAATGTACCGGTATAGAACGTGATTTAGAAACACGGACAGCAGACTCAAGTTGCCGAAACTGTAGCCATATTTTCCGGCGTCTTGATTCGAAACTCCGCACTGCTGAGGAAGCAAGAACCCGGTATTTGGAACGGATTGTTTACTATCGATACTGTTTCATGCATTAGTCGTCTGCTGGGGAGTTTTATTTTATACCATGGAGCAAGGGAAGGGCTCTGGATCGGGGACCCCGGTCTATGTTGATAGTGGAGATGAAAATCCTGATAGCTACAACAAGATGAGATACCATGCCAGTAAAATGGACCTAAATCTACGTATTCTTAGAGATCAAATGGTGAGTATCGTCCGCAGTTGGAAACCACATCCACATCCACTGAAAAAAAAACACACACAAAAAAAAAAAAACAAAAAACGCCGGTTCTAAAATTTAAAAAATTTCACTCTGAAAATGGCAAATGTGTAGCTTATACTGACAGCTGAATAAGTAGTTTAAATAAAAAAAAAATCAAATGTAGGTACAGACACAGGTCTGCCTTTGTTTTAGGAAAAGGAACGTCTTTTGTCATCTATCTAAGCCGAGACTATGCGAAGAAAGGTGTTGCTATACCTTTCTTGATGAGTTAATAGGTGATGTAGGCCGACATTTCATTTACGTACACACTAATAAATCTTATAGGTCTGTATCTTTATCATTTTGTTTTGTCATATGTTTGTGGAATACAGATTAATGTTTGTGTATTTTTTCAGTTCCTTTTCTTGATAATTCCAAACAAGTTATAATCATCTGCCTCGTGATACTTAGGAAAAAGTTCCTTGTAGACTTATGATAGGCTTGAGGCATATGGTCAACGAATGAAACTGAATGGTAGTCCGGTATCAAATAATAATTAGTGATAATAATGAATGTTATAATTTGGGGGGAAGGAAAGTTATCAACTTCTGCGTCTCTGTTCATACCTGCTTACCATGCAATGATAGAAAATACCTTACCATGTTCACCTGATGAAATTCGATTCTTGCCGAGGTATGCAAGATGGCGTCGGTGGTAAGCCCCATTCGGATGTTTTCCTCATTCAGTCATTCTCAGATTGTTCTGTGGCTTGTAATGCCATCCCATCGTCATCCTCGTCATACAATGACTGTATTGAGAAGTCGCCATCCTGAACTCCATCTGAAGCTCCCATCCCTGCCTCACTGGCTTCAATAATTACTACATGTCCAGTGTATATTCTATATAGCTAACTAAAATTAACTAAAGGGCTTACACTAGTATTGCTGTTGACTTCTCCTCAACATAATTTCATTTCTTTTTCTCCTCTGTAAAATCATTATCCATTTCCCAGATTGTCATCTTCTGATACTTTCCACATCCCTCTCGAGACCCCCCCCCCCTCCCCATCTATCTCCATTTGTCTTTATCTTTCACATACTACTTGAGACCCATTTAGCTTTATAGCAGAATTATGACCCTTTTGATTTGTCATCTCTATCTTGACCATGGATATTCTACCCATGACTTAACATTAAACGCGCCCCCCTTTTCATGTTCTTGAAATCGTATACTCAAAGGGACGACTCTTACCAAACTACCATGAAAAAGACGTCTCATATCATAACTTGTTTCTATATTGAAATAATAATGACTTTTGTGTGTGTTTCGTGTGTCTATATGATATCCTTTTGTTACCTAGCACCTATTTGCCCAACCGCACCAGGACAACAATTGAACACCAACCCCAAAGTTCACACGTGGACTGCACCTGAAAATGAACTTTATTATAACATGGAGGCTATTTTCTCTAGATCTTCTGAAGGGATTCTCTTTCTGTTTCTCTCGAGACCAGTCTGCTTAGTGAGGTGAATTTGACCTCGCGTGGCACCCAGAGTTTAGTTTTCGTCTGGTTATCTCATCGAAGAGATGCATGGGGAAAAAGTTCAAGACCACAGGCATAGTCGGAAAGTTTAGTTGGACAGGGGTTTGACTGAAATATTTCACTTTTCATCCCCTCCTCCATCACGTAGCATAATGTTCTCAATTTGCCGTGTTCTGATTCTTTCTTATAGTTTGCTTCGCTTCCTTGTACCTTCGTCTTTCTCAGTTTATTGCACATCCTTCCTTTTTTTTGCTACTCTGGTCTTTCCTCGATTTCTTAGTGCAACCACACCAAATATTTCCTGTTTACTATTAATGATTTTTCTTCGTTAAATTCCTGTTTTGATGAAATATTTTCTCTCACTAGTTTTCTACAATATTTCAGAGGCAATGAACGAATAAAAGACATATTCAACTTCGAAAGTGCCTTTTTGGTAAGCCCCCATATACATTAGGTAGTTTGGTTTCTTTTAAAATACGTTTTATGTGTTCAGTCCAGTTCTGATAAGGACCGAAATCAGCTTCTCTGTTTTTTTGTTGTTTTTTTACTTTCTCGGAGTACAAAAAGCAGATCGTTAGATGGCAAAAATTGAAGTCCCAGTGGTCGTGTAGAAGTAAAGATTTGAGAATTGAATTATACTTTTGTCTCCCTTTGTTTTTGTATGAATTTTGATATAACATGACTTAGATTTTAAGTGTAGCTTTTTACGATTTTTTCTGTATATGAAAGATGAATATCACCCTAACGCCCTCAATATTGTGACTTTTGCCATCGCTCTTCGTAGAAATAGGTACTCTTCCATGCTGAGCTCATGATGATCATCGTGAAGAACAGATCAGACTTCGCTACTATTGCCCTTGAACCGCAACCCTTTGTGAACTCGACCAAGAATTCAGCTTTGCCCACAGTCAAGGCTGTAATAGCGAATTGAAAGTATTAATTCGTTGATATTGAGTCACTTTTTAATT
Organism: Heliocidaris tuberculata; assembly: GCA_025618425.1. Taxonomy (NCBI): domain Eukaryota; kingdom Metazoa; phylum Echinodermata; class Echinoidea; order Camarodonta; family Echinometridae; genus Heliocidaris; species Heliocidaris tuberculata. The sequence continues at coordinate 50,243,563 of CM046832.1, read as the reverse complement.
GATTTATCCATCATTCTCGATAGTAGGTCCTGTGAATAGTGTAAAAAAACACTGTGAAATTTGGTTCATTATGGCTTACATGTTATACAGGATGCACAACCTCATTAATCAGTATACATTACAGCAGAGATTAGTACGTGGAAAGTTTGGACTCTCAAATTGAAAACTCTTGATGATCTCCGTTCATTGCTTAATCCATATGGAAATATGAATGCTTGCTAATGCAAAAATTACAAAGTGAATAATTTATGATTGTGATCATGGCTTTAGGCCTGGATGATTATGGATCTTTGCACGTGCACTAAATACCTTCAATTTACATCATACCATACATGACTTATATTAGAAGATTTTGTTTCCAGCTGTCTCGTTGGGTTATCACAAAATGCATCTACCCAACCTATACTATTCTTATGTTCACTGATGTGCGTGCGTTCAAGTTTTTCACTCTAGAAATTTATGCAGAATGAATGATACTTTTTTTTCTATACAAATAAGTAAGCAATTGTAATAACCGGGAGCGACGTCGTATTGCAAATTGACTCTAGAAAGGTGAGCAATTTGCCTTGAACTCGACTTTGGTATGGGGAAAGGGTAAAGGTGTGTCCCAAATGGGTGTTGGTGCCCCATTCATGGCACATTTTAACGCACACTACATTCTCGTATGCTCACCACAATAGAATTAGTGGGTCTCCTCTGACTACAAGCCATGTGTGCATTATGATGAGTCATATACTGTCGAAGTGCAGCTTCTAACATTTTATAGGACAAGGTACTGTCGAGTAGCATGATGGAGAGCGAGTCGGAAGCTCTTTGACATTTTTGTGTTATTCTAGTACCGTGCAGGTAAACAGTGCTATACTGCGAGTAACTCACGAGCCTATATTCAGCTTTGATGAACATATTAATCAGTTGTAGAATTATCATATTTGTGCTTTTTCATGAGCCCTGCGTCATTTCCACGATTCGATCTAACATGTTATTTTCCCTAAAAATACTATTTGCATCGTGAAATTTTATCTCATTTTCTTTTAGGTTGGCATATTAACGATCCCTTCCCCCCCCCCCCCCCTCGCAGTTATGGAGGCCTACATTTTGGGTAACTTTTTGAGAGTGGAAAAGTACATCGAGGAGACAGTTTATAGAAAATCTACCATTCACCAAATACTGTAGGCAGACATAAAAAAAAGAAGAAAAGAAAAGAAGAATATGAAGAATTTGAAGTGATTTTGGCCCCTCCCCTTGCGTTGATGATTGATTATAGGTTAATCTTTTATGAATACGAGCCACTTTGTCTAAAGATTATAATTCCCTGATCACATCAGCAAGGGCTTACAAGGCCACCTTCAGGGTGAGAACTAATGACTTGTTATGACATCAAAGTTAAGGTATTATCCACATAATGTCATTAGATGACACTTTAATGGGCTTGACTCATTAAGGGGAGGAATACCCCCGAGGCTTATTGTGCCTGCAGGGGATGCATTGAAAACATGAACTGTCAAAAGTAATGTGGACGCTTCTCCAAAATAATGGGAAGAGTATGCGAGGTTACCGGCTCGAAGGATGAAACCATATGATAGAATTTTGATAGAACTTTCCTGAACTGAGTTGTGTTTGAAATTATCAAACTTGTTACAAGGTATTTAGAAACTCATTCTAGAAACATGATTAATGCAACATGGGTGATGCTATAAGGATGAGAAGAGAGAGAGAGAGAGAGAGAGAGAGAGAGAGAGAGAGAGAGAGAAACCCATTGTGATATAGAATAAAATATGCAATAAAGTATAGGTGTGAAATATTGCGAGGAGAAAATCGAACAATATGATTTAAAGGAGAATGAAACCCTGGGGAAAAAAAATCAATTTTAATCAAAAGAGAGAATAGAGAGAAGCAATTAAAAAAAAGTTCCATCAAAATCGGTTACGAAATGAGAAAGTTATGAAAGTTTGAAAAGTCTCAATTTACTTTCTATGGCGATCCTAAAATTGGCAATGTTGCTTGACAGGTAGTAACTCTCCATATGTTTTGTACACAAAATTTCATATTTTCCCCATTATCTCTCAAGGTGCAGCTTGTCTCCTTAGCTCAAGATATATCATGAGAAAATGTATGTGGCACAACATATGTTGAGTTCACAAAATACAAGCAGCATCTTCAGAGATAATGGAGAAAATATGAAATTTTGTGTACAAAATATATTGAAAGTTGTACTACTAAACCTGCCATTTTGAAGCAACATTGCCAACTTGAGGATCGCCATAGAAAGCAAATTGAGACTTTTCAAACTTTCATAACTTTTTCATTTCATAACTGATTTTGATGGAACTTTTTAAAAATTGCTTCTCTCTGTCCTCTCTTTTCATTAAAATGGATATTTCCCCAGGGTTTCATTCTCCTTTAAACCACCTTTCATATACTGCGCTCTGGTTTGTATTCTGTCATATTATACTAGACGGAAGAAGCATTAAGTTGGATTTAAAAATCCATTGTTTTAAAATGAAAGACTGGTAGTAGTGAATTTATTTCTGTGCACATCATGACCTTATAAAGTATAGGTTAAAACTGCATTCTCTGTCGTCAATATGATATTGAACTTCCCAAGAAGGCAAAACACAAATAAACTTCTCCAAGTCTAGAACTTGTAAAACGATATACCCACGTTGTACCAAGAAAAACCCAAATAAATGTTGGATACGGGTCAGACAGATCAAGACCGTGCTCCTAGATCTCTATTTTTGTTAAAATTTACCCTTGACTTTCCCATCCCCATACATGCGTGTGACCTCCCACATCCAGTTCACGCCACGAGTGCATTTCACAGGATCCTATCCCTATTTACGCATCGACTATCCTGTAATGGGATACCATAAAGAGCCAGATGATATAAAAACGGTAGTGGCGGATTTAGGGGTTGGGGAGGGGGCACAACAACCCTCCCTTTTGAAACCCCAACAAAAAAATTGCCCCGTAATTTTGTAATTTTTCGGAATACATTATTATGCCCCCCTCCCCATTTACAAAACCCTGAATCGACCCCTGAAAGAGCCAGATGATAAACGGACACGGAATGCAGTGGATGTAATGGTGTACCGAGGGGCACAGGGGGAACTTTCCCTAGTAAATTCGACATATATTCCCCAGGAATAAAATACTCGGAGAACTGAAGAAAAAAGAAGAAAAAAAAAAACACCGGGGAAAAGAAATTGTTCCTACCGCACCCCTGAGGGAGTCTGCTAGGAATGTTGGCCGGAATCCGGAAAAAGACAAAACATATTGGGGGGGGGGGGGTGTCCGATTTTCTTTCCCTTTTTACAGTTTCCTGGATTCTTATCCCTCCTCCCTGTTGTACTGGCAGTTTTAAAAAATATTTTAAAAATTAACGTAGAAATATGTTGCTTTACTGTGTCAAAGCGACATACGACATACGAAACTTCAAATCATAAATGCCCAAGCGGAAATGTGCAGGAAATTATTTTCATCAGAGGGGGGGGGGGGGGATATAACAATATGCCGCCCCCTCCTGATGAACAGAATTGCGTAACATATCTCCGCCACTGTGCTTTGCTTTGGAAAGAAAGTAAGAATCTTGAGGAAACGATCAACTGTAGCGAGCGAGTGAAACTATTATTGTTATTGTTTTTGTTTCTTTCTCTCTTCTAGTCTGGAAAATATAAGAACGAAACATAGTAAAGTGGTGAAAGGAGAGAAATATCAAAACACAAAATACAACCGCAAAGCAGAATGTCGGTCTGAGATTTCGCGTGCTCCTGCATAACACCAGCACAGTAATTTTTTTTTTCTTACCGATAATATGTGAAATGAAAGGGATGGAAAGCCACACGATGCAAAAATGTAGGCCATCAAGCAAAGAATTTCGAATTTGGTTTCAACAAAGAAATTCCTTCTGTTGATTCTTAACACGAGAACATTCGTCATGGAGGGTATAATGCATGGGGTTACACTTTCGGTTCTTCTTCTGTCGAGGACAAGACCCTGGTCCCAAGTGACGACCTATGTCGGTAGAGAAGGGTCTTTGAGAATGCTTTCTTTGGTGTAAGAAAAAAGGATACGGATTAAGGGGGAGATTCGATAATAAGAGTCACCTTTCCTACTGACAACAAATTCCATTAAATCTGTAATTCCATTAAATGTATAATCTTGTAGGATTAACCAACAACAGCTCACGCAGGCAGGCGGGGTTCTTTGAGCATCTATATTTTCCCTTCTTCGTACATTAATGGTAATCTTGCCACTCAAGGATGGGGCCGGGCCCAACCGCGATTGTATAATGTGTATAGTTTTATTTCTTTAAAGATTCGCGAATAATGCCGAGGATGAGGTCATATAACAACGCCTACACTGTAAAAAAGAGACACTGTAAAAAAGAGATAGTGTTGGGTAAAAATATGCTCCACAATTTGATGGTCATTATTGTGTCCGACCAACTTTTGGTCAACCGTTTGTCCAACTCGGCTAATTTTGGCTCATATTTTAGGAAAATGGAGCTGGTTATTGGGCAAAGCATTGCTCAAGTTGGGCATAAACTTGCCCCAACAGTTGGTCGGATCCAACATTTTTTTTCTTTGCTGTGTATGTTCATGGTATAGATGTATCATTAAGCCTGGTGATTAATGCAGCAGTGTCTTTATTACTATTTTATTATTGATAAGTACATTAGTATAACTTTATGCGCTTTCTATTTCTTCTTAATAGTCTACCCCCATTTTTTTTTTACCTATTCCATACCTATCGTTTCCTTTCTACAATATTTTTAGTAAACTATACATCTGCACACAGTTGTCTGTAACTACACTCTCCTTCAGACCTATAAAGCTCTCTTATGGTACATGCACTGACTCCTCGTTAATCTCTAAAATTATTGTCAGTTTTCATGAACATCATAATCGAAAACCGAAAAGACTAATTTCCCGATAGGAAGAGAATCCTGTCTTTCAATTGGTGGAATCTAGAGAGAGAGAGAGAGAGAGAGAGAGGGGGGGGGGTGAGAGAGAGAGAGAGAGGGGGGGAGAGAGAGAGAGAGAGAGAGAGAAGGAGAACGAGATCGATAAAGCTAGAGAGAAAGGGAGTAAGGAAGAGAAACGAAAGTGCGACACACAATATGAAAAAAGAGATGGCGAGAGAAGATAGAGAACGTGATGAAGAGAAGAGAGAGAGAGAGAGAGAGAGAGAGAGAAAGAGAAAGCATCGCAGAAAAAGAGAAGGGCGTAATAACAAAAAGGCAATTATATATGTTTGTTCTATATTCACAAACATTGTTCGGGTTGCTCATTATTGTTTGCTCGACTGGGTACAATGTCAGCTTTGCGGGACAGTAGCGACTTTCAGTTTGTGCCTGAGTTTTTGAAGGAGTGGGTTGGAACTTGGTTGGTATCCTGCCAGTCTAGAAGATATATACGTAAGTCAAAATGTCTTTTCTCTGTGTTATAAGAACTGAAGAATACTGCAGAATTAAGCAGTGAAATGTTAGTAATGATCTGTAAACTGTTTATCTTTTCCTAGCAATGAATTGTTACTGCGTCTATAGAAAAGGATTTTTTTTTGTTGGGGGGGGGGGGGGCGTTATAACTTGTGTTACATCACCATGATCACTGCTTTGCTTTTAAAAATCAAATTAAATATAATGTTGTAATCTTGGCTGAATATTTAATTCGTTGTTTTTTTTGGAGATATAGTTCAAATGACTTTGGAGCATAATATTCCTTCTTGTTCGTATATTCTGATAGTACTTAACACAGTGATGCAACTTACGAGACCCCTTTTCTTCTCAAAATAACTCTTCAATTTATTAAATAGGAAATGATTACAGAATGCGAATTGACTTGGAATTGCTAAAAGTTATATGTTTGTAGGTAAAGTATAAAATTGGTATTAAAATTCCTGCACGTTGGCATACTTTTCATCGACGAAAAAATGTACTCCATAAATTTCTCTTCCCCTAACGTGAAGCATTAAATTGAATTACTTATAAGTAGGTTTTTCTCCCCGAAGCTATAATGTGGGGGAAAATGAATAAAAAAATTGTGATATTCTTTTTAATAGATCCGAGAACTAGTTCACGATTTCCCCGAAGCCTAAATACATTGCTTGATGGTGTAGTCTTTCACTTGCTTCTAGTTTAAGTAAACATTATCGTAGTTTGCACTTTGCCAGAAACCATGTTTTGTGGGTTTTGTTCCATGCTACACAAGATTTACCAAGTTTTATTTGACGTGATTCGAGACTGTGTGATACTTGTTGGTTATTGAGCTATTGTTAAAGTATACTGAATAACGATCCTATGTGCATGGAGGTCTTAAATTATTGGAATCAACTACTTACAAAATCAGTACTTTAAATGATTTGATTAATTTCGCTTCTAATATGGTATGCTGTATTCAATATCAAGATATGGGTCCCGTAAAGTCATGATACGCTGTGCCATTTGTTTAAGCTATCTATTATTTATCACTCTCATTGTTATTTGCTACCAGCGTTTATTAAGTTGACATTTTTTATCTTCAACTCCTGCAATAGAGACGTATCTTCGGCAAGAGAAATAGATCCACAATTTTTCCTACTGTGCATGGGCAAAGTAAAAAGGGACAACCCTTTTAGTATATATATATATATATATATATATTATGAACTTTCCCAGATATTTTCTGTAAAACTACTAAAAGACATGATACCTGCCTGTTCTTTGAATATAGAATGAAGTGTTGAATAAGTTTTGAAATGACGAAGTTCCGTAGATTTTATATTATGTCGTCTTTATCGTTCATGTTTACATATTTCGTATATAGAAGGGAAAGTTTAAAACGCCATGACATAATGGATGTACCGCTGTGTCCCAAGGCACGCTCCCAAATGTAACCATAGCAACATCGGTGAGGACCCCAGTTGTCCTCTAATGTAATTTGAATCATCAGGCAAGATTCCCTGTAAAGGCTGTATACGCTACATGCTCTGTTCATGGATATACTTCCTCATTTTTTCCATTACTCAATGTTTCATGCAGTATAACGTAAGTTTAAAAAGAGCCTGGTGGTATAATTATGTGAACGCATTTTGCTACCTTGAATCTGCCATTTCTTAAATAAAAAGCTTTGCATTGCTATTATTAACTTGAAAATGCAAACCGACGAAGTGAATAAATGTTTTAAAAACTCTTTATTATACAACATTCTTCCCTGTATGAAACCTGGCCCTTTTTAGTTATGACTTCGCGGCTCCTGCCTATTGACATCAAAATAAATAATTTTTTTTTCCTTCATTTTTTCGTTTAAACACAGGTGATATATGCATCCAGTGCCATGCCTTTTGCCCCAAGATTACCCATTGCAATGCAAAGTATACTCATCAGTATATTTTAACCCCTCCCGTCCCGTCTTCTAATCACTTCCATTCTATTGCACTGGAGGATTTGGGGCGGATCGAGGGACACCCGGCCCGTGCCCCCTTTGTGGCACAACCGGAAAAAAATATGCATGCCCCTCAAATTTTCGACCTAAAAGTTATAGAGTAGAAAGACACCCCAAATTCCGAACACTCTTATTTTTCTTGTGATTTTCTGCATTGTGCCCCCCTCCCCCTTTCTACAAAATCCGGGATCCGCCTTTAATCCTGGACATACACTTGTCAATCAAATCGATCATACTGCTGTTTACTAAACCCATCGTATATGTCTCATTCTTGCCCAAAGGCACACGAATATTTTTTCCATTGTTTAAGATTGGTCGGGACCGCTTCGAACTTGGGACCACCAGGTGCGCCAACCGCTACCGCCCAGTATGGTGTCATTAACTCACAAACGATGAAACTAGAAAATGAACTTGATATGGCAGACTGAAACAAGCTCATGATAATAATGTGTTTACGAGCTTCGATTTGGTTTTATTTGAGAAATACGGTAGCATAACAAAACAGAAATTGAAATGAAGAAAAAGAATGAATTCACAGTTCAGGTCAGCAAGTTCATGTACTGGTATAAGTGGTATACTATTTTCTCTTGATTATGTTTTGTGTTGTGTCAAAGGCAAAATGCATCATCAGTGATTTTCTACTTTAAGAGTTTACCTATCAGTTAGTGAATAAATACGTGAATATTGTGCGATATGAGCTTTCTAAGAATCAAAAGACATTCGTTTATTGGTAAACCTTGAATGCTAGCGTTCAGTTTCGATGACAAGGAGAAGATGAAAAGGACTAAAAGAGAATTATTTCAAAAATTCCATTATCGTAAAAAGTGAATATTTTGTTACTGTAAGATCTCTTTAGAATGATTCGATATTCATAAAAAAGTATTATTACTTTTAGTTTCTCGTAATGTCTCGTGGAGCCAGTTGAGCGAGCAAATTGCGTCCATTTTGATATCGACGGGTCTGTTTTGCTCTCTGTCAGGTGTAAAAAAATACCCCCCCCAAAAAAAAAACCCAGCCATAATTGTAACTCAATATCGATGCCATTGCTTGACGTGCTATTATCTTATATTATCAAATTCAGCATGTTCATAAATTTATCTGTCCTATTCACGTTTTACGCTTGATCATTACAACTATTAGTCAAGGTAAATCAGCATTATCAAAATGGCAGCGGTAAAGTCAAGGTGGATAATCATATAGCTTTATTGTTGAAACTATAACATTCTTCTGACTTGTTTATGAAACTTTGGGGTTCTACTTTAAGATGAAGGACTGGTATTTTCCTACAACATTTTATTATACTAACAATATCTTAACGCCCAGACGTGGTGCTCAAGACACGAGGTTTGAAAAGAAATCAATTTGTCCCCATAAAACAGCACCGTGGGTCTTGGCTCCTGAACTGAAAGTCCCTGGGTGCGATAATGGTCAGAGGGACCTGGACTTGACAAACAAGATCAAGATCAAAAGGAAGGACAAGACCGACTCCGGATGGGGGTAAATAAGGACTCCTCTGAGACTACTCCCTTTACTTCCTTTGGTCCTCCGGCATTTTACATGCCCTCATCCAATGGCGGCTAGAGAAAGTGCATTGGTCATAAATCAAGATGGTAGAAATTACTTCCATGGCTTGTTTAACAAATCCGTCTATCGTAGCGAGGTCAAAATCGTTTCTGTAAATAAATCACCGTCGAAAAAAGAAATCAGTTTCTTTTCATTTCAAATATAGATGTGCGCTCTCGACAAATTGGATTTTATATATTTCGAACAGAGTTTTCTTTTGACATGTATGGTTTGTAAATAGAACGCACAAGATTATTCATATTTAGTTTAATCATTCCAATTTCTGACCGAATTATCCACTTAGATGTTCCAGTCCACCAGTCTTATCTTAAAGTCCGAATTTACATTTTAGAAGCTTTTCTTCGAAATGAATGTAATATTATGATATAAATACTTATGGTAAAATTCGTGTGTGTTTGTATTTTGTTGAACTGTACAGATTTCCAAATCCAAATGGAAATACAGATTATTTAGCCTAACAGAATGTTTGACATACCGAACTCTTTAACAAAAGATATATTTTCCACTTTGTATATAGATTCATTGAACTTAATACAAACCAAGCATTTCTTTTTTTTTTAATGTTGTAAGAAAATTGTGAGAAGGCAATCGCCACTTTGAATAAGTTAGGTATCAGAAATAAAATATTCTTCAGCATGTAAACAATTGAAATACGTAAGGTGACAGGGTTATTGGAGTTCAGTGTGCAGAGGCGTAGAGCAAATCCACGATTGAAGTATAGTTAGTAAGCAACACGCTTTTTTAATAACAGAACGAGATTATGATTGTAATCTTATAACACTGTCTGACCTACTGCACAGAACTGAGATGCTGTTGTCTCACCAAAAGTGAAAAAAGAGGAAAATCTCTGTATTTAGCCTCTGGTGACAATCTTTTGGTATACTACAACAGATTAGAATTTACCAGCCAGGTTTTCCAAGGGACACGAACTTCTATCAAGCACGTAACTTTTAAAAAAATACGCTTTATTTTCAATTTGTTTGCCCTCAAATTTAAAAGATTTCTATTTGGTCATGAAGGACAATTTTGATTGAGACAACGAGAAATCGTGAGAAAAACACAGTCCTTGTGCACTGTATCATGTTAGACAAGAGGAAATATAAGTATGTGAGTATTTTCACAAAATCCTATTAGGATTAGCCTGGAAATATTATGTAGAATGGCTATGTTCTGTAAGGAATATGTTATGCAGCTGCAACTAAATATGCAACCCACTTTTTGTTCCAGTTCTCAAGAACATTGCAAAGGTCAAGAAATAATAGAAATAAATTCGTCACAGCAATAATTTCCTAGCTTTAAAGTTGAGGATAATGTTCTAATAACTGGTTTCTTCATGATAACTTACAGTGATTCACTTTGTTGAAATTTTTGTGTTTTTTTTGTACATTATTTTATCTTTAAATTTATGTCTATAAGCTCTAGCTGAAAAGCAACTTCCAGTCAAAAGCAAAGTCAGGATGAATCCATTAGAATACAATACATGCTAAAGTCATGATCATGCTAAAATAGAAAGTTTCACACTAAACAAAACCAACATGCTGAGCTGCATGATCACACAGATATTGTTAATTTCGACAAACACAAATAGGTGAGGCTTCTATCCCCTACCAGTTATATAAGCAGCCATTCGATTTATCTTATTATGATATACCTGTCTAGCTTTTTTGTACTCTTCTGCACGTCATTCAGTTATCTATGTCGTCTGCATATTATGCTCCTTGTTTAGTGTACAAATATTGACGGAAGCTTTGACGGCAAACATCGCCAATCGCACACACGAATTCCCGTTTTGTGATTATCAAAAGCAAGATATCAGATCTATATTGCAACTGCATGATGAACGGTATACACACAACCCTTGTATGTATGTATGACCTGTGTCAGAAGGTCATGACTCATGATAGTTGTAATTTTGATTGATCAACGATGTTTTTTGGCGGGAGAATAACATTTAAAATGTATTTTATGAAGTTTCATATTCATGTATTTCAAATAAACAGTACCAATGCTATCAGTTGAATTCAGTTCCCATATTGTTTGTTTGTTTCGTCATCGCGTTTATCTTTCGAAGTTCAGTATCGACACGTGTCTGTTAAACATAATGGTACTGATGCCTCATCTTTATGAATTGTTTAGTATAGGGCTAAAGACCTGCTTTTGAATATGCATGGAGTACATGTACCAGTCTCTGTCTCGGGTTTTTCATCTCTCGGTCTTGGTCTCAACCCCGACACATATATGTTTCAAAAATGAGTGTTGGGACCCCCGTCTAGACTTAATCACTGGTAAATACATATAAAGAATATATTAGGTTGTGACGAAATGACAAAGTAAAATCGTTTGGCAGCAAAATGAGTTAATCACTCAATTTACACACAAGCGCCGTGATAATATATACATAATCATGATTATATATATATATATATATATATATATATATATATATATATATATATAATTCATAGGAAGGGCAGGGGAAGAGCGGTACGCCATTAGATGCAGATCTGGGAACACTCAGCTCCCAAGTCTTAGGCATTGGCATAGCATCGCTAGTTTTTGTGAAATCTGTAATATGTCTTCATAAAGTACAACGTCATGCTACTTAGATCAGCCAGGACTCTTTTGAGATGACACAGTACTCCTCCCTCCTGGATGATGAAAAAGAATAGTTCTGTCGTGAGTTATTAAGATTTTCATATCGCAGTTAGCCCATCCATCGCGGCACGCCATTCGCAAACCACTGAACGTCTTCGGTGGAGTTATGTCTTTGGGTACTCAACGCGGCGCGCATGCACTTTCAGTTTTGAATCCACTTTTCAATATTCTGTTGACGTCTTGCACGCTCAGAATAGCAAACATCTGTAACTTTTCAACGCTCTGTTTACTGCGATCAGGTTTGCCTACCTGTCAAACCATCTCTTCCTGGTATGTTTTTTTCCCCCTACTATTTGAGATACCGACGAAAAAGTGACATTTATCTTCATTGATACATTTCATAGAGTAGAAAACATTTAGAGCTGAATGTTCTGTTTCAGAATGTGAATGTAGTGCAGTCAAATTGTGAAACACAGGCATACGTAATTGGGGATAACATGAGTTCCAGAAATTACAAAAAGACAGCCAAATTTAAATTATCATACTTGCCAAACATATTTGAAAGAACAATAATAATTGATTAATAAGTAAACCCAAAATGGTGTGTAAATCGAGTCTGTCGGGAATACAATAGGCAGTGCAATCCGCGTTTGTGCTTTTAAGTATTATGTGATTCTGTCAACGATTGTTCATTACAACCGTAAAACAACTTAGTATTATATACAAGAACACATGATCACCATGATATTATGATGTTAGACAATTTCTGTTACAATGAAATTCAACTCAAGATTATCTTTAACTTTAAGGCTCTATTTTCTAGCCATATGGTAGCAAATACTCCTGTATGTAACCAAGGAGTTATCACAGTGATAACTCCTTGATGTAACAACATTTTCTACCAGTCCTATTGCGGTTTAAAGGAATGACTGAAAATACAGCATTCCATCCTAACATTCAAGAAATAAATCGTCTCATTCTCGGAGTATGAAGTCTAACCTTTGACTTGTGGCGTACCGCTCATTACTCGGTGGACTCCTTTCCCCTCAGCAAGGGGTACGGTCGTCTGATGAAGTGAAATGAAATGAATGGTTCCATCTTGGGCGAAGTGACAAAGCTTTTTATAGGCGAGGAGGATTATGTTGGTTCGTGAATGTTTGGTATTGTGCATGTTTGATGTTGAGAAGAATAAGCATTGACGAAATGAAGACCCCATGCACTCCCTCCAGAAAGAATCATGGTATTTGATCTATGAAATGGGATTGTTCTTTATGATTTGAATGAGAATTGTTTGAAATGGCTCTCGGCGTATATATCCAACATTGGATGAAGCCGGTATGCCCCTCTAAAGGTTCATAGGGAAAACATCGATAAAACTTGCACTGGGCATGCTGGGCGTCTGGGCCTACGACACATAATCTAGTAGAGAAGATTTCGCCAACCCCACCCCTGTTTATTGATTTCTGGACACGTTTTTGGATACCCTCCCCAATATTTTCTTTTATTTGGATAAGGATTTGTGGAGAAAAGAAAAGGGGACAATCACAGTGAAAGAGATTGGCGAGAGAGGTGACGACGATGATGATATACTGATGACGTTTGGTCTTGTCATCAACAGTTAGAAGAAGTGCGAGAATGATAGTATACATTTTACAAAATGTAAAGGAAGTTATGTGGCACAAAATGATACAGGACTCTTCGTGATACACCACATAAGAGGCGTCAAGTGCAATTCTTTAAATTGATTTAGGCATACCCTAAAAATAAAGGGACCAATATGAATTCTTAAAAGAATAATAACTCCTTTTTCATTCTTTCTCAATTTTAGAAGGTATATGCGTTTTTTGGTATCATAGTCAGTACACGTGAACAGTTTTGTGGTAAACTTGCAACGTCATTAAAACAGCCGATATCATTATTCTTCCGTTGTGTGAGTGAGTGCATAGGGTTACAAGAATTAGAGTATTGACCCCGGCGAACCACGAAGAAGTCTCGAGATGCTGCTGCTCCATGTCTAATATGTGTTCCAATATCACCAGATCATCCCACTGAGATATACATTCCCTAAGGACAGACAATGAAATAGAAGAGCTGTGATAAAAAGGTTTTGGAAGAGCTACCTGCAATCGTTCATCTGGTGTTGACCTTGCATTGTATCTGTTGATTTTACTATCATTATATGTGAGTTAACATTGTTTTTGTGTTTTATTGCTTTGTATTTCGTACTTATAATGCCAATGAATTTAAGTGCAGAAGGGCCAACACATCGCCGACACCCTGGGGAGCATTTCATCAAGCGTTTTGTCAGTGATTTTACTGACAAATTTGCTCTAAGCCAATCAGATGCAAGGATTTCAGTAGCTTATAACAGTTTTTCGGTAAAAAGCACTGACAAAACGCTTGATGAAACGCTCCCCTGATCTCCTGACTCCGTTAATTATGGACGGAAGTGGCGTGGTAAAAGTGGCGCGGTAAAAGTGGCGCAGTGTTTGTTACGTCATCGCTGGCGGATGGTAGAGCCAGAAGCTCATGCGATATAGTTCCAAAGCTTGTGCATTATGACTAACATAGTTAAATTTTGCTTTCATTTTTTTCATCACTGAAGATCGTTAAATTGAACCCTGGGAAACTGTATTGATTGTTGTTATGTTACTTTGTATTTCAATAAAAACGGGGCGAAAATAGAAAATAGTTTGGGAGGGAATTAGTATGATGCCGTCTCTGCAGAATGTTGCATGACGATTGTCAAAATGTGGGTTTAGCCTCGTTGACACCACCAAGTGATTTTGCAGACACATCATATCAATGGGCGTTGGTTTCATAAACCGTGTTCCTGTATTTTGGTCCTAATCTCTTCGCCATTTTCGTCTCGAACGGAAGTTCACAAAGGTTCACAGCATCCTATTTATAATCATTTTGTGGTCCCGTGTTCCTTCTTTTATTCCTCGACAACAAAGTTGACACTTTCTTGGCCTGGTTCGTAACAAGTTAGGACGACCGCGTATATACCCCCAAAGGAACATGATGGATGGCAGGAGTCAGGAATGAGCTCCCTGGAAGAGTATTGAAGTGAAGAGAAGGAGAGAACTTGGGAGAGAGAGAGAGATAGACAGGAAGCAGAGGAAGATGTGATACAGATGTAGAGAGAGGGTGGTGGGGTACATCGAAACCGAGTCGCGCCCTTCTGATGATGATGTTACGCACCCGCACGCACTTACACACTTTTTTTTTTTTTTTTTTTTTTTTAACACATGCACACGCTGGTATCAATATGCCTATAGCACTTCATTTATTTGATATACGATAAAAGAGCAATGTAGATAAAATGCCTTGCTCAAGGGCATAAGTGCCGTGCCGGGGATCGAACGCCCGATCCTCGCATCTCCAGTCAAGCGCCTTAAACCACTGGACCACGGCACAACGCACACACACACACACACACACACACACACACACACACATACATTTGGATAGGATGAGAAAGATGAAGGGGGATATAAGACATGTTATGTCCAGTATATCATTTGCATAGCAAAATGTAACACCTAATGAATTATGATTCCATAACGAAAAATTGTCTTTAATTCATCGATTTTGAAATTTGGTTTAAAGGCATTGATTAACTTTGCCCAGGATTGAAAAAAAAAAATCATTGTTCCAGCTAATGCTGTAATCATAATTGCAAACCTTTAGCTCAGACAGGAATCGCCTGAGTTTTATAAGCTGATCGGTCGTTTATATATCAAGATATTTACGACTGAACATTGATGTCGGGATAGAGTACCACCGAACCCTAAAGAACTCTTACGGTTGGCATACCTCGCTCTATCACAGAATACCGTACGGGCTGGAAACCCGCTCTGAAATCGCCAAGCGCCGGTGCTTGGTTTTTGTGACTGCAGCGCAGCGAAGAAGCCGAGCGGCTTGCGCTAACGATTGATCGAGATTTTCTCTTTTTTAGGATAGTAAACGGGTTCCATTTTCTCTCATACTTTCACATATCCTTAATTATATATGTAGTTAGAGGACTGCACTCAATTCACTGGCATTTGAGCTGATTTTACAATTTTTCACAAAGTTAATCAATCACTTTAAAGAAATCGAAGTCGACAAGCCGTACCTTTGGGAAACAGGCCCCGGATTCCGGGTGGCAAATAAAGCTCCTCTTTCCACGGCTTTATGATTCCTTTCAAACTGAAAATTATAAATATTGCAAATGTTGTTGATTGACTGCAGAATATTTTCTACATTATATCGTCACAAATTTCTTGAATCACGTTCGTCATTGACTGAAAAGGGATTCCATCTGGGTGATCTTCTCCTGGGATCCCAGTGTATATATATAAAGAGGGAAAATGCAAAATACCGTCTGAAATACCTCTTTCCTTTCTCGGCTAATCGGCTACCAATTTCATGAGTGATAGATGGAATCAGAAACTAATTGGAAGTTCAGGGTCTGGTTTCGGCAACCCTGGGGGAAACACGAATGGTGCGTCAATTGATGTTCAGAGAGCTACCCTGGGAGCCATGCAGCTCGGCTTTGTTGTATTTCCATGAGATTTAGTAATTCATTCATATTCAGGGGCTTTTTTTTGTTGTTGCTTTCTTGAAGTTCCTCATTTCCTTTCAAAGCAGTTGTGGAATTATTCTATTTTCTTGCAATTACACCCGACGCCAGATCCAATGAAGTCTGACAGATCTACTGCAGATCTGCTGGATGTGCTTATAAAATCACTGTACGGATATCCAATCTTCACGTGTTTGATGCTCTTTGATATGATGGGGAAATAGAACAAGCATGCATAAAGTGCAGCGGATTTTAAAATCCTTTTCTTTTTCCATATATTAACAAATTTATCTTCTTCAATTTTATGAACAAATTGAAGAGGATAAATTTTATGAACAAATTCTCAGCAAAGGCATGTCCAAGACGCCTAAAATTAGCCTACCTTGGATTAACATCCTACCTGTGTATATGTTTTGAAATTTTGCAAAATTCATATATATATATATATATATATATATATATATATATATATATATATATTGTAAGGAAATAACATATACAACAGTTTTGGCAACTCTCATGGAAATAATTATAATTTTCATTTCTCACAATTATATGTATATATATATATATATATATATATATATATATATATATATATATATATATATATATATATATATGTGTGTGTGTGTGTGTGTGTGTGTGCGTGTGGGTGTGCGCGTGTGCGTGTGTGTGTGTGTGTAAATTACTTTCACATAACCAATACTCTTAGATATCATATTGGGTTTATCTGGAATCGGAATTGAAATCCGTTTTAATGACCCTTTGAAATGTGTTTGTGCTATATATAGTCAGAATGACGATGTCGTTTCTTCAATACTCTCTTTCAAACGGGATTGGTAGTTAAGCCATCAAGATGTAAACATATTTTTCTCGTTTCATCACATTTTCATTCCCTCTTCTAGAGGTTTGATCGTCGTAAATGTCAATTTCATGGCCCGGGCACTGCTAAGGGGACTGCTATTAATAATTTTATTGTTCTGATTTGAGATTCCGAGTACTGAAGAGTTCAAGGAGGGAAAGGACGGGGCACCTTTGGGTGCTATGGACAGACGGTTAGTAGTTTGTTTTAATTCAGTAAAAAAAAAAAATAAAGAAAGAAAGAGAAAGACAGAGAACGTTACTGCGTAAAAGATTACATAAATGGACCTATCTATAGGCTTCTTCATTACATATATCTTTTTTAAAGAAGATTTTCTTACTATACAGCATACTGTATTCCTTCTCGACATAAATGTTGTCGTGATTTCCATAAATTGTAGACATGTCGTATGGAAGCATGTGACTTTTACTGTTTTGATTGTCAGTGCCTCGTCTCGACCCCAGCAGCAGGCGTGAAAGGCATCAGGACTATTAATTATAACTCTAATTGATTGTAACTCTGTAAGGAACTGCCATCAAAAATAGTTGGCTCTGTCTAGGCTTGCATTAACTTGTCTGCATGTTTGAGCTTTGTTTTTATTTATAAAATTTAGAACAGAAGGATACGTCGATATCTCTCCACATGATATCCTAAGTCATTTGGAAGCGCATAAAGACGTTGTATAATAATGTGATATGCGCTATGCAAGAACGGAATATTATTATTATTATCGTTATTCTTTTACCCAATGCTTCTCTTGAATATATTACTGCCTTCTGACACTTTAGAAACTATACTGATAAGACGAAGACCTATAATGCTTTAAAAGTTTGTTGTCTTGTGATAGACATCTTTAAAGAATCATTCTCCATCGTGACCTTTGAGGGGTCTGTGAGAAACCAATGAAAATTGACAGACGACCGAGTATTTAATCAAATTGGAATAACCAGCTGAACTGATCTGGGGAAGATGTAAACATACCACTCGCAGCAGTCAGACGATTTGAGATTTGTGTGCGTATAGCGTGCTGATATTGGCGGGAAACCAATTTTGACGCGCCAAAATAAGCTGTGCTAGATTTACCATGGTTGATTGGAAAATTGTGTGCCATTTAAAGTGAAATATATATCGATATGTCGGTGTACAGTGCTTGAGAAGGATACTCCAATCATAGCTGTCTTTGTTTTATCTCATGCTTTAGGTGCGTAACTTATATCGTTTTTATATCTTTATTGAGACATTGTCATGTTCTTTTTAAAAAAAGTGTTGTTGATGGTGATGGCCGTTTGACTGCAACTGCAACCAAATTACACTCAGGTCGGCCTTTATACGTATGCTGTAGTCCTACCAATAAATATATGTTGTAACAGAGTGAACTGTGTTGTAAAAGTGCTCATGTGATGTTAGATTGAGCCTTAAAACAAAAATTGAGTATTTTGAATGTTTTTTACTATCACCGATATCTCCATCATTATGAGATGGTCTTGTATTGGCCTACATCGTCATCTTATCAATGGCATATTTTTGGTTTGCTTTTGTCATCTCTGTCATCTCTGTCAAAAATACCACAGGAATAATCATCTTGATAATAGATGGTTTGTTTCAAAATGGTTATTTACATTTCACCGTGGATTTATGAAATGATCACGCTGTAGTTGCGTAGCGACGAGGGTGATTATTGTTTTAATTTTGACTTCTCTACGCTTGGCCCTTCCTCTTCTTTCCCATCCGAATCAGTGTGAGTATATTGGTTCATTTTGTCACCTTATCAGCCCTGTGTCTATCTCCATCACCCCCTTTCTCTCCAATAAGGTGTCCCTTAACCAAATGAGTCCTCTGTAGGACTCATTTGGTTTTCTTACAGCCCTCTAGCTTGTCAATATAGACTTACAACTCGCTCTGTATATGTGAAGTACAAAGCATTCCGCTAGTACAACATTCAATAATGTCCACCTCAATTTACCGGCATGCTTTAACTCTAATTAATATCAATCAAGTATCTCTCCCAAAGCAAGTATCTATAGCTTTAAGATCTCCAGCTAAACTACCTACCCCTCCTGCGGGCCCTCGCGGCATCACTTCCATATAAGGCTGTTATGAGACACGTCAGGCCAGCCGGTATAGAGTCCCGCGCACTATGTTCACCATTGTCTAGGCTGTGGTAAAGACGAATATATGGCGGTGATACCGACAGATAGAAGATGTACCACAATAGAGTGCTTCATAAAATAACGTGAGGAAATTTTGATGATATACATTTCCTTTTACTATACTTCTCCAGGCCATACTCATATTGTTCGATTACTACTGAAAGATATACTCCTCCTCATCCTACTCCTTATAATATTACCACCACCACCACCACCACCACCACCACCACTACTACTACTATTACTACTACTATTACTACTACTACCACTACTACTACTACTACTACTACTATTACTACTACTACTACTACTACTACTACTACTACTACTACTACTACTTCTACCATACCTACTACTTCTCCTACTCCTCCAACTCCTACTACTGCTACGACAATAATATTCTACTACTACTACTACTACTACTACTACTACTACTACTACTACCACTACTACTACCACTACTACTACTACTACTACTACTACTACTACTACTACTACTACTACTACTACTACTACTACTACTACTACTACTACTTTTCTATTTCTGCTATAATATTGCTATACAACCACCACCACCACCACCACCACCACAACAACAAACAACAACTCCTACTACTACTACTATTGCTACTACCTCTCTTCTTTTTCTTCTTTTTTCTTCTTCTTCTTCTTTTACTACTACCACCACCACAACTACTATTCCTACTATAATCATCCTACCCCTACTACTACTACTTCTACTTCTAATACTAACTATACTATAATCCTCTATACTTCTGCCATAATACTTCTTCTGTACAACAACACATTATAAATACTAAACAATCATTTATTGCATTTGTATAACAACTTCTTAAAATAGTAGTACTACTATTACCATATTCCTACTACTCATATTACTACTAGTACTTCTACTACACTTCTTCACTATTTTACAACTACCCTCACTACTTTTGCTGCTACTATACTATTACATCCACCACTACCACTAAGCAACTACTGCTCTCACAATCACTGCTACCACTGATGTTCCTTCTATTACTGTGAAATCGACTCCCTTCTGCAAGCTTTCATGAGAAACGGCACCCGTGTCTTAATTTTATGAAACACCCTGTAGTAGTTGATCCTCTCCCAAGAGCTCATATTCGATATTCCTTGGCATATGACATCGATCAACGTCAAGAAGTTGTTACTTGTTTGACGTGGAGCTTAATATGGGGTGATTGGATAATTTGTCATTGGTCCGCGTCAGCTGTTTCCAAGCAGATGATTATTGAGAAGCATAAATGTGTATGAATGATTCTAGGAAAAGAAAGAATGGGATTGAATGGGGAGGACGAAATAGAGAGAAAGAGAGAGAGAGAGAGAGAGAGAGAGAGAGAGAGAGAGAGAGAGAGAAGGAGAGAGAGAAAGAGAGAGATTGAAAGGCCAGGGGACAGACGAAGAGGGATAAGAGAGAGAGAGAGAGAGAGAGAGAGAGAGAGAGAGAGAGAGAGAGAGGGAGAGAGAGTTAGAGAACCTAATACCTAAACAGATTGGACAATAGTTTTTATTTTAAAAAAAGCCCCCCCCCCCCCCCCCCCGTGTTGCTTTGAAACCAGTACGTCATTGCATCTTTTCAATTTCACCCTGAATATTTCGTCGAACACGTATTAAAACATTCATGCTCTGGAGGCAGCGTTTAACACTTGAATGTATTCACCAATTTAGTGTCACCTCTGTAACAATGTTGGAATTTAGCCTTTAAAAGGCCATAGATTTGTGTGAGTGGGTCTTCTTTATGACGTCATACTGGTCAACACTGTTAGCGCAGACTGAATTTTGAGGTATTTAGTGAAAAAAAAAAAACAGTTATTGTCCACCGACCTTGCGAATAGCGCACTTAAAATGAGTGTGTTATTGTAGTTATGCAGTGGATAATGTAAAAATAACTGTTTACCAGAATTTTATTCAGTAACAATAATTAAAAAAGACGAACAATATTTCGATTAGGATTGTATAAACACGTTATCGTTATTATTGTTTGGTGGTTGTTTTGAAAATTTTTATCACTTTCAGAATTACTGGTATCATGTATTGAAGAAATGAATGCCTTTTTAATGAGTGTACTAAAGGGATAATTATACACTTTATACTCCTTTTGGTCAACTGTCACAAAAAATGTTGAAACAAATTTGTGAAAGTTATTCTTTAATCACTTATCGAAAATTATGTTAGTATATTCTTCTATTTATAGGCTATCACACATTTTGCGTCGGTAGGGCCAATGAAATGGTCAATACCAAATAAGCCGTTATTATCGAACAATTAATTGTTGATATAATAGCTAATTCACTCAGTGTTTATTTTCTTGGAATATTCTACAGTCCATTACCGGAACTTCGGAAAGATTTTCGTCATATCGTTTCGAATACCGACCTTTTAAAGTCTATTGAAACTCTCTTCTTTACTTTAGAAGAACGTTTGAGAAGATGCGTAACAATCAATGATTCAACGTGTTCAAAGCACGTCAGTGTAAACAATTTACAACTTTGTTTGTGTGTGCATCCTATGCCTGGAGTGGAAAACCATCCCTGAATCGCCTAAAAGTCTGTTTTTCATGCAAACTACTAGCAGATCTTGATACAAAGATCATCCTTGGTTTCCCCAGCAGCGGCCCCTACTGAATTGCCAGCATGTTTTGTGTTAAGCACGGTTAAGCCTGTGAACATGACGGTATGTGCAGTGCTTTCAGCTGTACCCGAGCCGCTAAATTCAACTATCACCTGTATAATATTACCATGATGAAAACAAGACCGTCGTTGAGAAATGAATCGCATGTGCAGTAACAAGCAGGGACCGGATTTATGCCATAAACACGTTGTATATGCTAGTCGAGATTATAGCAAGGAAAAACCTTCCTCACTCCCCGACATGCTAAAGATGTCTTTTCACAACCCAAAGGGCTGCTCTGCTGGGACTTGCCTCGCGGCCGAAAGCCTGCTGTGTCTGTGCAGGAAGTCATTCTTATTAACATGACCAATAATCGAGAAAAATTATAATACCGCATGTGAGCAGAAAGATAACCATGAAAAAATATCGAGTGAAAAAAAAAATCATTAAAAAATTGCAATTTGTTAGTAGTTTGGGAGGTCTTACTCATATTTTTTTTTTCTACGACCACTAACAAATTATGTTGCCTACTTGCAGTTGCAACAACAATCACAAAAACCCTGAAATCTCGCTTTTACATTCTTGCCGAATTTAATGTTGCTCTTATAATTATGAGCAATGTTAAGTATTTTCCAACATTTTGTATGCACGATTCGTGTAAATGATAAAACAAAGGTGCAAAAAACACCTTGAAACTTGTCCGATAGAGTACAGCTTTTCAATAAGTCTATATCTACTGCTGATACCACTTCCGCTATACTTCTTCCTCTCATAGGCCTGTGTTAAGATTTGGTGGCACTTTCTGGATAGATTTTGGAACATGGGTGGTAAATGATAGGAATGGAACTTGACCCTGACTGCAAGGTTTATCAAACTGTCACTACACTGTTGATATGGAATCAGGTATGCCTTTGAGTCGTGACGACTGTGAACTTATGTCGTCCCACGTTGCATACATTCAAGCACGTTCTGAGCAGTGCAGATGCCAATCAAGAGGTCCTAACCATGATTTTGTTTTTTTTGTTTTTCTGTTGTTGTTTTGGGGTTTGTTTGTTTGTTTTTTTTGCTTGTCAGAGATTTTCAGGTGTAATTATTAACACCACAAAAATCTAATAACATTTTTTTTTGCTTGTTAGAATTTTGAAGGGTATAGGAACCCCCTTTTACAAATCCTGGATTCGCCCCTGCCATATTGCACTGATTCTACCCACCTACTGATATATTAATAAGGAATATCTCACCTGTCTTGATGTGGAATGACAAACACGGCGAGCTGTGACGCATAATGACAGGACCACAGCGTTAAATTGAGGGTTACAAAGATTAATTAGGCCCACGTGGTATTCATAGATTTTGTTTATACTCGAGAGTATAACAAGCTGATCAATGCCTTAATTGGACTACTCCGAAACTCATCATGCAGCTCGTTTGAAACTCGTTTGAGTTTAGAGGCGGGCAGGGAAATAGAGGAAAAGTTTATTGTTGTCTAGATTTAGAACATTTAGGCATTGTAGAATCTTGGATAAAAATAGATTTACTCGACATGCTGCAAGAGTGAAATATACACATAGAGAAAGGAAGAGAAAAGGAGGCAGGGTATTATAGAGAAAGACAGGGTGTCAGATCTGGGCCCTGTCTTATAAAGAGTTGCGACTGATTCACATAAATCCTAACTTCATACTGAATCGCAACTCCGTACTGATGAAGAGATAAGAGTTTATCAGTATTGCGATTGATTGGAGGACTTGCGATCCAGCCTGTTCAGTCGCAACTCCTTGTGAGACAGGACCCGGAGGTTAAAGGAAAATAGGAGGTATGAAAGAGAGAGATAGATAGATAGAAAAAGAGTGAGTGTTGGGAGGGGGGGGGGGGTGAGAAGAGGGATGGGGCGGAGAGTATAGCATGACGAACAAGGAATGCCGTCGTCGTCGTGTAAGTGCGAAGCCTACTATACAGGAGGAGGAAGGACCCAGAAGGATGACACTCGTCACGAAAGAGGAATGTAAACTCAGGTGGAGTGGAGTAGAGAAGGTCCATTGCACCCATTTATCACCAAGCCTTCTGTCAAGACCCTGTAGTACCCGATGGCCATTATCATTTAGGGACCCATTATGACGTCACGTCCACTCAGTGTCTGACTAAGTCTTACTGTTCCATCCGAGGTATCACCAACTGGCCAAGTTAGGAAATATGCCCCCTCTTTTTCTTTTCTTTTTTTTTTCAATGTGAAAACCTTTTTCCTGCTTGTCAGATTAAAAAAAAAGTAAATCAGCACCCCAAAGTTGAGAAGACATTTGTTTTCTTTTCTTGTTCTTGTTCGTATTCTTGTTTTTTTTGTTTTTTTTTTTGTTTTTTTGTTTTGTTTTTTTGCTTCTTAGAAGTTGGTGCCCCCTTTCAAAATCCTGGATCCACCCCTTGGTGTCACTAAGTCATGTTTGCAATCCCTCACTGGAAATGGGTACCATAAGTCTTGTGACTGCACACAGCTTCTTTGTGTTTTGAGATAAAGGAATACAAGTTTATGGGCCACAGTGGCGTACCCAGGATTTTTGAAAGAGAGGTTTCTTTTTACTCCTAAATTCTCTGACAAGCAAGCAAAAAAAAAAAAAAAAAAAAAAAAAAAAAAAAAAAAAGGTTATCAGCATTTTGGCGTCAAAAATAAGCTTTTGCTTCATTTCTAAAGGTGGTGTTTTAACACCTAGAACACCTAAAACACCCCCTCGATACGCGCATGATAAGCCATCAGGTATGGTCGAAATATCGTATCCTGGCTCGGTCGCATTTTTCGAAGTAATGTTTGTGAGTCCGCTAAATTGAATAATAAGTTATGCTGTAGAGAAAAGAAAAAGATTGTAGGCATGCATGGCTTTCCAAAATTCCATGTTTTCATTCAAATAGTTACTTTTGAAAAACGTTGATAGCATCAAGGATTATAATGACTTTATAGTTAAACTGCTCTTGATTCTTGATAAAAAGGTACTCATAGTATTTCCTGTATATTAGTATCATGTAAACGCGGTAAAATATAAACACCTGTCTCACGATTGAATGGATGTAATCAGTCTGGACTGGAATTTCGTAATGAGAAACGTGAATATGTGTTTTGCTATCCAGCTTCCACAATCCACAGTACCAATATACTCCAAATGTGCCTCAACATGGCGACATACTCTGAACGAGAGAGAGATAGAGAGAGAGAGAGGGGGGGGGGGGGGGCAAGGAAGAAAAAGAAGGAGGAGGAGAAGACAAAGAAGGAGAATTAGACGTATAGATGTTGATACCTCTCTTGCTCCCATCGCGTGTGCAATCCCGCTGCGGATATTAACTCGACACAATTTCCCCCGAGAATAACCTTATGATACTGTCAAGTTCATGTATTCAGCTGAGTGTTAGACCACAGCATGGGGTGTCCTGTCTTAAACTCAATCATAATTGAACCATGAGACTGGCGATTTTGTAACTCGTGTTACATTTATGATATTTTATACACAAAATTAGTTTCTCGCCTACAATGGTCTCGTTCATTATGTCCTTTTGTAACAGATGGAAAAATATAATTTTTTTTTTGTCATAATGATAATCATCTAACTTTAAGCCTACACTAAAACAAAAGTTGAAATAGTTCAG
Organism: Heliocidaris tuberculata; assembly: GCA_025618425.1. Lineage (NCBI taxonomy): Eukaryota > Metazoa > Echinodermata > Echinoidea > Camarodonta > Echinometridae > Heliocidaris > Heliocidaris tuberculata. The sequence goes on along the minus strand of CM046832.1, from coordinate 50,218,099 downwards.
TGTAGCATACATTTGCATACATTTGCATAGTTCATAGCATACATTTGATTTTTAAATTTTATTTTATTTCCTTCTGCAGACGAATCTTCGGGATAGTGGTGACGAGATCTCAAGACAGATGGCGTCGATGTATAGAAACTTCCAGAAGGTGAAGGACGATGACCGGGTGAGTGATGAGGGAGATACCGAAGACAGCGGGGATGAGCACATGCGTGATCGCAGCTGCGTCGATACGGAAGATGACGTCAACCAAATGACAGATTTAGACGCAGATGAGTCGAGCATGTCTTCGAGGGTGGGACCACTACCGAAGGGACAGCTAGCCCAGCTTCAGCGCAAGAAAGCTGCTCAAAACGGACGTGATCAACCAGCCAAGAATTCAAATAGAGGGAAAGGGTATAACAACCAACGAGGCCAAAGCAACGTCCCGAGGATGAATAATACGAACTCGAGAGACAGTAACGCCAATGATGTGTCCTCGGATATAACGACTACGACGAGAAACCCTGATGTGCCTTTGAGCGGCATGGATGGAGATGCTGAGGATGATTCTGATGAGGACACCCTGAGCGAGAGCGAGTGTAGTGGGAACTGTCTTTGTTGTTCATCGATTGCTTCCTACCAAGGCATCCCATGGACGATTCGTCGACCAAGTTCCGCTGAGACGACAGAGTATGACAGCGACAGTTCAGAGTGCAGTGATTATGAAGATGATCGTTACCGATCCAAGAGGGCTCCTCTTCACGCCCGTCTTAGTCCATTCTTTCACCAGGAATGCAGTCATTCAGAAAGTAGTTCACCTCTAGATGACGAGATTGAGGAGGTAAAAAAGAGGCCAGTAAAGAGAATGAGTCCGATAGGTTGTGAAAGTCAGAGTAAAACCGACGCCCTCCCGGAGGCCAAACAGGAGAGCAAGCCAAAAGCACCTGCCAAAGGGGCCACAGGTGGCCCACCAAAACCCGCGCCAAAGCCAGCCCCCAAGCCAGCTCCAAAGGCTGCAACAAAAGCCAAACCAGAACAATCAAAAGAACTAGTTAAACCAGAACGAAAGGAAAGCAAGGACAAGGCACAAAAGCAAGAAGTCAGTTTATCGGAAGCAGTAGCACTTGGAGCTGTGGCAAGGTCAGAAAAATCGGCAGAAAAATCGAGGAAGAAGAGTGAAGATAATACGGAATCCGGTAAACAAAAAAAGCACGTGTCAAAAACAGCAATAGTACTGCTTGACCCTGAGGCAGAATTTAAAGATGGGGACACTATCAAAAAGAGGTCGAATTTCCTTCCTCAGCAACAGCCAATTGAAGTTCCATTGTCTTACGTGGACAAGAATGGTAGGATCACACTGACCCCGGATCCCAAGCTTGCTCCTGAGGCATACAAGGCAGGAAAGACTATCACATTCAGGGTAAGGGCTGCAAGTACTAATGAGATACCATCTACTCCAGACGGATCATTGATCTTTACTCCGACCTCACCAGGGACCAAGCCTACCTTCGATAACCCACCGCCAATGCCACAGCCAGCGATAAAACCTGTACTCGGAAAGACCGTCCTGCGTGTAGGATCCACAGAGTCACCACCAGTCAGCCTGTCAGCAGAAGAGATAGGTCACGAACACCAGATCCAGGTGAGTCCTGAAGGGATCATTCGACTTAGCAAGCGGACACCCGTTCCCATGCAAGTTTTCCTGCCACAGTTTCAGCAACAGCAGTCTCAGCAGCAGCAGCCTGCCACCATCCGGCTAACTAGCGGTGGAGTTCCGGCAGGCGGAGATCATGGTTCCTGTCCCAGTTGCCATCGGAAGACGAGTCCTGGTTTGATGCAACAGCAGAGTCAGCCTTCTTCAAATGTTGCAAGCAATGTCAGAGTGATCCACATGTCACCAGGCATCACGCCTTCACCAGTCCAAGCCCAGCCTCAACAGCAGAGCCGTGTCCAGGTCATCCAGCGGCAAAACTCCATGGGATCCCCGTTGGGATCGCCACCTGTGGAGAACCAACATGTCATTGTTCAACAACAATCAAACCAAGCACCGCAGAGGCATGGTCAGCATATAGTCATCAAAAGACAGGATTCTGGAAATCTTCAGTTCCAGGTGCAGCCGGAGCAGCAGATGCACCAACAAGTGGGATACCAACAGCAGATCTACCCGCAGCAAAGCTACACTCAACAAACCGGCTATCCACAGGAGGTCTATCAGCAGCAGCAAAGCTACTCACAGCCTGGCTATTCCAGTCCTCACATCATCACCAGCTCTGCCCCGGGTACCATCCGACTGGGAGGTGATAGCATCTCGATACCAATCCAGCCGGGCGCCCAGACCTATCAGCGCCAGATAATACGCCAGTCAGGTCCTCCTCAACAGGTTCAACCGCAGGTCCAGCAACAGGTCCAAACCCCCGGAAGCTCCGGGGTTACCACCATCAGGTTCGGAGATGGAGCACCAATCAAGGTTACGCCGGGACAAGGAATGCGATTCGTCATCAATCCAAAGTGAGGTATATCACGTATGTAATTTGTGAATCTTATGAAGATTGGTTCAAAGAGCTACAGTTGTACCTCCACGGTAAAGAAAGGTCTTCTTATCTTAACAACACCAAAAGAAAACGTGCTTTAACATCGTAATATTATACGTTTTTGCATGATGATTTTGAGATTACCTCCACGCTTCATATTCATATGAAAGCTATTTCCGAGCTTCAGATCAAACCAAAATTCAGAAAGATGACGTAAAAAAACACTGGGAGGCGAACGTCATGAACATGATATTATGTTATATATCTGTTACCGAGACCCCGTAATGATTTGTCTTTGAAAGTATAAGTCAATAACTAATAAGTCTTTAAATAATATTAATTGTGATGTGATCTCTCTTTTTGATATGGAGACCATCCCGGCAGATAGGTAATGCTATCTGTGAGTTACCGCAAAAACACAACACAACAAAACAAAACATAACAAAAGGAAAAAAAAAAGTGTCTCATCAGAACTTATGAATGTGAATACAAAGAATTCTAGGCCAGTTATTGATCGGTCTTTATAAAGAATGTGACTAAAATAGTAGTTTCAAACATTTTGACTAAACTGAATTTCATTTCATTCAGAAAGAGATATGGATCTAAATTTCAAGCAATAAGATTGGCATTCCAGCGTACTGATTTCAACTTGCAAATGTGCGTTGTGACATTCGTATATTTGTCGTTTAATCAACCATAAAAGCCATGTAATTTATACCAAAAAAGTAGCAAGAAATAAGTCACCGCATTAATTTTATTAATATAACAATATTTTTTGCGTTAATTCATTTAAAAGCTTTCGAACGTCTTCGTCTTGACTGACAAAAACGTGTTCGCTAATATTTCAATGTTGAACTTGCTGTTCAATTTTTATTCTGATGACATGTCATTACAATCGCTTTTGTCAATCTCCATGGAGAGAAAATGGAGAAGGAATTGTGAAAATATTCATAACTGTCATTGGAAAATTATTCATTTAATCTCACTTCCAACGTCGTTTGGACAAAGAGATCCATATATATTCGGGAAGGAGTTTGGTTTGTTATTAAAGCAAAAATTCATTCGTCGTTGTTAGATCTTAAATGTTAAATCTCATCATGTACAATGTACAAATGTACAATTTAATTTTCAACTCAAGGAAAAGGCGATTCTTTACATTCAGTTTCTCCAATCATATTATTTTCCATACTTCGGGGAAAGTATATGGCCGATGTGACGTTTATCAACAAAAAGTTTTGTTCATCTGTACTAAACTTGACAATTGTGAAAAAAATGGGCAATGCAATGAATACTTTCATAAGTCATTTTCCCCAAACAAATTCAACACTTTGCTCTCAAATTGTGCTACTTTATGGTATAAGGTGTATCTTTTTGCTAACGAAAAATGAGTCTTTTTCAAATATGTGTACGTTAAAAAAAATGATCAACTACTATTTCATCCATGTTGCTTGTATGATTTGAACGTGATCAGTGATGTAATAATGAGCCTTATATTTATTCCTTAAAAATGTGTGATTGTATAGTACTTTAGAGTACGTTGGAGCCAAGAACACTGATTGGAGTAAGGATCTACAAATGTACATTTTACTGTTTAAATAGTCTGGCGAGGGATAATAATGTGTAGTTATGTAATAAAGTAGGGCTATTAAAACATGTCTTGAAATTATTAGCCAGTATGCGAAAGCGAAAAAAATATAGAAAAACAAACTGTTTGAATATTGGGAAGTTTTAAACGTGTACAAAAGAATGTAAGCAATACAAAAGAACTGTACATACGGTATTGGTTGTATTATAAATGGATGGGTGAGGTATGTGCAATTTATAGAAATTCCTGGTTTTGTATGATATAGGTACGAAATGCGAAGAGTAGAAGCAATGATTAGGGGTTTTTTGAACTATGAGGAGAAGCGACGAATTTATACCCATTTCCACGGAAGAGGGGGGGGGGGGGGGGTATAGTGCATCAGTAACTAATTGAACTAACAATATACTCTGGTGTAAATTGTTTTCTCTCTTATCAATCCGGTAATATACATGTACAGACAAGAGTACTTATTCCTCATACCTGGAAAGGGCTGGCTCTTTTCAAGAAAAAAAAAACAAATTGGATAAGATTTGAATGTGTTGCCAAATGCTCCGTATACATTCGTACATTTTGGCGTTGAAAGTAGTTGTATGCGTCTCATAGAGATTTCAAAATAATTAACTCGTTTGCACTCTATTCAACTATATGATATTATGATCGCAATGTTATCTTTTGCGTTTTTAAGTTTCCTTTTGTGGGTTTGATATAATTGTCTGCAACGTTAATTTGTCTCACCATCTCCTATCATTTTATACCTTTCATCCTTTTTTCAGTTTTCTATTCCGTCGTTCTACATTCTGTGGTTCTATCATTCTGTCTGTTCTGCAATTGGTCTGTTTTCCTCCATAATTTTGTTTAAATGCAACTGTGATTTACTTATGGTATAACATGTATAATGGTGTTGGTGTATCAAAGCTGCTATTTGAGAATTGATGACTTACAGATGTTATAATGATACTTTGTAGTTTATTGTTATAACGTTAGATCAGGCTCTTCCGCTTTACTATTTATATATGGTGTTTCTAGACCTTCTCGTAGAAAAGTGAATTAAGTCATGAATGTAACAGACGTTCCAGTGTAGATAATTATATGGGTTTTATGATCTATACAAAACACAGGAAACTATAACTAAAGAAAATAACAATGAAATTCGCGTCTTTCTGTCTGTACAGTGGCTAAGTATAAATTGTGTAGTCATGTAACCATCTTTGACCTATCAAATTGTTAGAATGATTTGTAAAATTCATCAGAAAGTTGATGAAGTGTATGAGGATATTACATGTACTACTATATCAAAAAGTCAGTGAATGAAAACAAAAGATAAACATACACGTTCATGTATTTAGCTGTGTATATCGAGAGGTGCCTTATATTGAAAGTGAAATATGAAATGTTGATATTTTTTTTCTACAGAATACAACCTAAGTGTAAAATGTAAGTTAGATACCGGTATTTATTTTGCAATATGTAGAGTCGGACTAATTGTGTAGCTTTAGTATCTGTTATTTGGACAGTAAATAGAAAACCACGTTAAATGATTACAAGTATTGTAGGAGGATGAAAGATTATGAAACTTAAACACAGAATAAGATATTGTGACTTGATATTGTAGTTATTATATTTTTTTTGTGTTTTAATATGTTTCGCACCATGATGGTTATGAGTTCGTAGCAATCTAGTAATATTCAGTTTAGTGTTGTTATTTTTTCCACATCATTATTATGTCAAAATGGGTTTCAGACTTTAATTTGCTATGAAGTACACATCGATTCTGGGCCGCTATTCATCTTCATTATTGTTCCACCAGGTCCGCAGAATCCATTAAGAAAAAAAAAGGGGGGGGGGGTGATACATGAAATTAGAAAGATAATTCCTGTTATTTTGTAGCTATACAGAATTTCAAATACATTAATTGCTTCCATGTTTGACCATGATAACAAATAAAAATCCTGTATAAGTCAGTATGCAGTGTTTCAACAGACTCCACTGACTAACTCGTCTCAATCTGTGCTGGCAGTAAGCAGAGTAGTGGTAGCAGTACAACCTGCAAAGGAATGCTCTAAGAAATTCTTGTCGTTGGTAGATTTATGTTCGATAAGAATCTCGGTAGAGATAATAAATCGAATTATTTTTGTTGAAAACCCATCTATACTTTTAACACGATTTTGGTCTGCCATTATACTGACCGGAATATTGACCAAGTGAAGAAACCGACATTGGTTGAAATTGATCAGTCCTTTTGTATAGAGTAATATTTCATTGTTGTGATGATAATATCAGAGTTTATATCCTCATCAGACCCCCGGGGGGAAGGGGGCGTATATCTGAACTTTGCTGTAAACCTATTTGAAGTCGCATTGAGGCTTTTCCCCTGGCATTCGTTTGAACGGAGGCTTTTTTTTGGGGGGGGGGGGTGTACACCGGCTTTATCCCTGGCTGGTTATCCTCCCTTGTGATAGATATTATATAATGTAGCACACAAATAGATCTTACATGTTTCCCATGATCAGAATATATCTCTCTCCCTGTATAACTGTTGTTATTTTGGTATGGATGGCGGGTGGATTGATAGAGAGTGTCATGGCCAAGTGATGACACATATTGGCGTGACGTAGTGATGAGAATGGGGGCCATCTTGGGGGAGGAGGGCATCTCTGGAAAGGTCAGGAGCATCGCATCATCAATCCGAGTATGCGACGGACTTGAATAATGGAAGTAATTATAGCACCCTTGAAATGCTTGGGCCATTATGAAGAAAGAATGTAAAACGACACAGTGATCGTACAGTTCATCTCAAGATTGTCTTGTGGGGGCGGGGGGGGGGGGGCATAAATGTGGAAATTTACTGACAAGGTCATCACTGCCAAAGGGGGGGGGTATTTTATTTTTATTTTTATACTCAATACTCCCCTCCCCCCCCCCCCAACCCTGGACCCGTCATTCATCGATACGTGATTCACATAATTATGGTTGATTACATTCCTCTTGATATGATAAACGCTAAAAATATTTTTTCAGTGGCGTGTCCAGAAATCGATTAACAGGGGATGGGTGGATGGGGTCCATTTCAGACAGGGCCCTGCATCTCGGCAGCCCCAAGTGTCATAGACCCAATGTAAGTCATATGAATTCACTTTTCATTTTATTCGTATAGCCTATTCGAAACTTCTAGTAATGCATGTGATACAAGGAGCGCACTGATCTAGGCTTCAAAGATTTCTCCATACGTGATAAAGTGAATATAATATTCTTAAATAGGATCTTGACCTCGTATCCTATATCTAAATGTGCACGATATTATATTTTGAAATTTGAATGATCGTCTATGGGTCAATTGATGGGTTTAAGAGTTCGAATATGTTTGTACAGCTTATTGTCACACTGGAGATGGGCATCTTATATTCCAAAGGCACTCTTCTGATCAATAGACAACCTTTTCAGGATTATTAGCGGGGATGTGGATTGAAAGAAGAGTCCGGATGTTGAAAGCCCATGAGAAAATCAGTCTGCATCTGATGTGAATTACAACGTGAAAAATGAAGGAGTTTGCTCTTGAGAAAAGTTTGGAACATAGGGTATAAAAAATGGAGGTGGGGAGAAGACAAAGTGAGTGAGAGAATAAGAAGAATAGAGAAACAGGGAAGGGAGAAAGAGTTAAAGAGAGTTAAAGAGAAATTGAGAATGTAGGAGCGATGGAAGAGATGAGAGAGAGGAAAGACGGGGAGAGAGCGAGAGATGATAAAGAGAGATAAAGAGAGAGAAGAGAGAGGGGGGGGGGTGGGGAATGAAAGAAACACAGAGTATGAAATCAGCATTACTGACTATATTTTGTTTCTCGTCTATCCATTATGCAACTTTAATCTTTTTTTTCTTTAACGCCAAATGCAAAATTTGTGAATCAAGTTATGTGATCGCATAGAATGTACAGAATCCATACGTCTATAAAATGTTTGTTATAGATGAGGTTATTCTCATCTATACCAATTTACCAAGCTATCATTATTAAAATCATTTTCATGTAGATACTGCAGAGAAAACAGTCTCACCACCCCATGCAATGGCAAAACAATTTCTTGGGGGAGTTCATCAAGATTTTTCCACATTTACCAAGATTTTCCGACAATTTGCAACGTTTGATGAAGCATATTTTCTGATTTTGCCACTGAAACTGTTCTCATTTTGCCCCCCCCCCCCCCCCCCCCCCCCCCCCCAGGTGAATCAAAATTAGCCCCCTTCCGATTATTATAACTCTTCCCATCTTTCCATTTTGCAAAAATCTTGATTGGTCGGCGGGATTGATTACTGCTATTTTGCAGACAGCTATTTTAGCTGGGGGGGGGGGGGGGGGGGGGGGGGGGGGGGTGTCACACCATTTTCTGCACCTGCAGTGGTGGCATGGCCGTCATTTCAAAAAACAGAGGAGAGTTCCAGAATGGCCATTGGAAAGATATCGAGATGAGCGAATAGACAGATAAGCTGTATGATGTCATTCTGTGATATTACATTGATACCAACCATTGCGTCATTCTCCAAATAAAAACAAGAGTGCATTGGCATCATGTAGACCAATGCAGGGTTCGTTTGTGGGGGGCCGGGGGGATCCTTGAATGTTCTCTATGTTACATGTTTAAATATCTTACTCACTGCCATGGAGGTAACAAGTCGACAACCTCCTTTTCTCTTATTGTGACTCGATACAATGACAGATTTAAAAAAAAAGGGAAATCCAACCTTAATAGCAAGTTGATTTGAAAGAAAGAGAAAAATCAGAGAAGCAAATTGGTGAAAGTTTGAACGAAATCGGACAAGCAATAAGAAAGTTATGAATTTTTGAAAGTTGTAATCACTATACATATGGGAATTTCAAATTGGCTGAATAGGTAATGTCACTGTGATGTAGCTGTGGACAACTCCCCCATTAACTCCAACACACAAAATGACTAAAATGTCACTTTTTTCAAAATGTATTACTCAGTAGGATCTCTTTCTTTCATGAGGACCTATAACAATATGCTATCTCCAACATATTTTGAGTACTGCCCCGAGGGTAAAAGCGCCTCTAAGAAAACCGCAAATAATTTTTTTTTAATGATATTTTTGTGTACGACAAATGGGAGAGTTGTCCAAAAACATGTCACAACTGAATCACCAAATTGCCAATTTGAGATTCGCGCAGATGTAGTGATCTCATTTTCCAAACATCCATAACTTCCTTATTCCTTGTCCGATTTCTTTCAAACTTTCACCATCCACTTTTTCTTATTTTTCTGCTTTCACACAAATCATCTTCATTACCAAGGTTGGATTGCCCTTTAAAGGATTGTCCACCCATGTCCAAGAATGAAACACATCTCTATACTGCAGTAACCATAATTGAACCAACAATTAGTTGCCTTTAAATCTAAAGCTGAGACTACACATAATGTTGATCTTATATATAAAAGAAAAACATACTTGGCAATCTCAAAACGACATTCAGTAACATGGGGCGGATCCAGAATTTTATAAAGGGGGAGGGGGTTGCATCCCCCCAAAAGGGTCATCAGATATTCTGTGTTGATTTACACCAAAATCTGTCCGACTAGAAAAAGAGGGGGTCCGGACCCCATGAGAGACGTCTGTATACTAGGCCTCAATCCTTGTAACTGGAGAGATTATCGCTTCCCTCGTCAAAAAGAAATCGTATTATTGATGGTATTATTATAAACGTTCATTAGTAGTCATATTACACCTTTTCAAAATGCTGCACAAAAATGATACACAAAATGGTTGAATAAATCATGCTTATGATGGCGTTGTATATACATTCCTCTTTGGACAGTAGGCTGAGTGTTATCATAATACATCACGTCTACTTTAAAAAGCGCCCCTTCCCCTCCAATCTTCTAATCATTCAACACGCACTTGGAGGTGTTATTTGTTCAGTGTATCTGCTCTGGAGGTTAGGAATGCTATTTCTCCCAACCCCCATGATCACACCGCTCCGATAAGGTGTAATCATACAAGATATAGGTGTGTACAAATGCGGATGTGTTTGGCATATGATCACAAAATATTTCCGATAATACACTATGAAGAAGAAGAAGAAGAAGAAGAAGAAGAAGAAGAAGAAGAAGAAGAAGAAGAAGAAGAAGAAGAAGAAGAAGAAGAAGAAGAAGAAGAAGAAGAAGAAGAAGAAGAAGAAGAAGAAGAAGAAGAAGAAGAAGAAGAAGAAGAAGAAGAAGAAGAAGAAGAAGAAGAAGAAGAAGAAGAAGAAGAAGAAGAAGAAGAAGAAGAAGAAGAAGAAGAAGAAGAAGAAGAAGAAGAAGAGAAAGGAGAAAAGAAAGAGAGCAAAAAGGAAAAGATGTTTTAACAAGAAAAAACCTGCCATTCAAAACAGAGTAATGAAGGAAAAAAAGAAAAGAAAAGAAACCATCATTAATGTTTTCACTTTCTTTATGTTTATGAAATAATTATGATCATTAGTCAGTCGACAGAGCAGACTTAATTTCAGAAGAAAACAATACTTAAATAGAATTTGGACTCCTGAATTACGCGAACACTTGAATGATGGCATCGAAATATTCCAAATGATATCAACAAAATGTAATGTAGGCCCTAAAACAAAAAATATCTTTAATATGCTTTCTTAATGTAACTTTAAAAAAACACACACACACACACACACAACCCGATGTAAGAGTTAATCAAACTATCACCCCCTCCGAAATTATGTGTAAATTCAAATTCAAATTCATTTGTTGATTCAAAATGTACAACCCAGGATAAAAATACAGCAGGGTTTTCTTTTCTCACATGTATATGCCCTTGGTTGAAAATGAGTGCCCCCTCAATAACGACGCTACCCCTAAAAACCTGAACGAAAGACCGGGCCGACCGAGCATTCCACGCTAACAAAGAATGCACGTAGTACGAATGACATTCATTGAGGGGTGAAGGTCCAAGGGAAGAGCAAGAAGGGGGTGGTACGAGTGAATGAAAGGGACAATAAATACACTACTTCCTAAACTAATGGATGAGCAGTGGCTTAGCTACAGGGGCACTGGGGGTACGTGCCCCCTCAATCAAATGGCGAAAAAGAAAGAAAGGGAGAACGAACGAAAGGGGAAAAAAGAGGGGGAAGCAAGAGGGGCAAAGGGTACTTGAAAATAAATCGCTTAGACCCCCTCCCACACCCCTTGATAATTTGCATTTATCCTCTGAGTAAGGCCAGTGCCCCCCCCCTCTTGCCCATGATGCTGAAGTGCCCCCTCCCTGTCTATGGTCTGTACCCACGCTATGCCACTGTGGACTAGTAAAGTGAGGGGGGATACCAGGACAATTCAGAAGGGGGTACCCTCAAAGTGACCAAACCTTGAAATACGTGTGTAATGGAAAATTTGAGAGTGGGGGGGGGGGGGGATAGGGCTTAGGATCAGAATGAAAACAATTAGGTATTTAAGTCATGTAAGTATAGGTTTTGGGGGCATGTATGTTTGGGTAGCGAAACCCCTTTAATGTCAATACCTATATATGCCTATCTACTGAAGATGTTGACACAGTAGAATAATCGCATTTTCCGGTTTAATACTTTTTCTATCTTATAGACCCCACCCCTACCTACATTATTTCTTGTATTTTCAAATGGATCAACACAATATCCAACACCTTTTCAATAATACTTAAAAAATAAAATACACAATGTTCATCAAAGCTCTTCCTCCTGTTTAACCCCGCCCCCGGTCAGCCCCAAATATGATTTTCTTTGAATTTTTCAACTGTCCAAGAATTATCAAATGGACGAAGTAGTAGATAACACCCCCTCCGCCCCCCTTTAAAAAAAATCGTATACCAGTCTGGATCTTTAGCTATACTTATATTATGCAATGATTATTATAGTCATGCATGCGTTAGGTTTGCTTGCTAGCCGGCTACGAGTGGGCTTGGCATTTGGAAAGGAATGTATATGTCAAGCTGAGCTATGAGGGGCTAGGGCTGCTTCAAATGAGCTACATCTGATGTAGTGTGTTCACACTGCAAGTTATGATGTTCTTCAAAGGCCGTGCATGGATTTTGATATCCATTGCACTCTCCGACGTAAGCTCCGGCGACAATTGCTCCTGGACTTATTCCGTCAGAGATGTAGGGTTGGGGTAAGGGTTGCGATTTGAGTTTTAGGAGAATGAAACCCCAAACTTGTGTGCAGAAAAATCTTAGAAGCATATCGTTGAAAGTTCGAGGAAAAACGGATAAAGAACAAAAAAGTTATTAAGATTTTAAAAACCTAAAATCGCTAGATGAAATTAGCAACATACTCATCATGCTAATGAGATGCTATGACGTTTTTGTGCTCCCTCTCTCTTTATAGGTAATAAATAAGAAAATTATCAGATTTCAGCTTTTAAACAAAGAAAATTGAACTATCAACATTGTGCTTGAAATATATTGTGAGGAATAAATTTATGAACACCACCTATAATACAGAAAGCAAAATTTCTAAGATATATCCAAGGAAAGTGAACTTTTACTACATTATTTGTATAAGGCAATTGGAAAGTACATGTATAGCACATTTACATCACAGCATCTCATTAGCATTATGAGGACATTGCCAATTTTAGATCTCCATTCATTTAACGATTTTAGGTTTTCAAATATTCATAAATTTTTTATTACTGATATGCTTCTTTGATTTTTGTGCTTCTATTAAAATGCATTTATTGGGGGGGGGGGGGGGGTTCATTCTCCCTTTTAAGTTTAGTTTTAGAGTTGTGTGGTCCAGGGATTCGGTTATGTTTGACCACGGAGCTACTGCCGCCGAAGCATGTGTCATACGAGACCCTCTTATAACCTCTTATTTTTTTAAATGTTCACTGCCCTGCATGGACCATTAATCTGGTCAAGTCTTGGGCTTTTATTTAACAACCTGTTGTCTTTGTGCTGTTTATTTTCTTCTTCTAATGTCAAAGTGTGATTTGTTTTTCCCTCTTTTCCTTTATTGTTCAATTATCAATTAAATGATGTACATGTATCAACAACAACTGTGAGAACATAGTTTTACACAAAGGGGCACTTATTAACGTTGAGCAATACCATGACCAACAAAATCATGAATGCAATAGTTTATCAGTAGGCTATATTCGGGAAGAAGCATCCGTAAATTTTCAAACTTATCCCATTAATAGAAAGAACGAGATGATTGGCCAAATCTGCAATTCATTGAAATAATTGAATAACACTTTTATGTCACTTAAGTGACATGAGGTTTCATTCATCAAATCTAAGCTATTCTACATGCATTACCTGTTGCTAAGTTAGACAAACCTTCTACTAGCTCTTTAAGGTTGCCAAAAGCAAATTCGTCCAGTAAGTTTGCTCAGCAATTTAATACTTGACGATAAACAAGTTTTTATTTCTCTTTGAACCATCCACTGGTTTGTTTATTTTAAAGTCTCTAATCCATTAATCATGGAAGTAATTACTGATGCTTGGCTTCAGCATTAAAAATGATAGTGGGAACACAGATTGAACTCTAGTGGAAACGCACCCAGTGTATGTAACACTGTTGATAGGGGATCCCAAAACAAATTAGTGATTACTGTAAATACATACGGTGTACTCTCGGCTGCTTGGCAGAGGAAGGGAGGTACACATGTACTTCTTAACTATGGAATGTGTAATCAAAGAGCACTGAAGTGAATGTGATATCTTTCTGGTAGATTTTAAAGCTCATAGACAGTCTCGGTAGCAAAAATCATACTGGCAAGAAACTTATCTAACATAGTCACATACTACTCTCCTTTTATCATAAGACACATGTGCGAGATTATTTAACATTGCATTCACGATTTCGAACAAATTTTAGTGTAAATATCTGAAAGAAACGCTTGGTAACGGCTTTTCACTGCCTCACGCTAAGACCATATCCACCCGAAGGTTCCCCGCACAATAAACCCAGCGCTTCGCACTATGTGTAGCGTATTTTATACACACAGCAATCCTAATGTGAGTAGTGTGTGTGGTCGTTGTTTGAATTTACATCCCCTCTTTTTTGGGCCAGGGATTTTTATTACTTTTCACCTCTCGTTCAGTAAATATTTCACTTGAGGAGGAAAAAACTTCACAACATCTTAGTTATGTTAGTACCCTGCTTTTTATTAAGTAAAATCAAAGAAATCTCACGAAAAGTTTTTGAGGGCCTCCCAAAACTATCTGTTACCTTTAAAGATGCAAAAGACGTGCAGATTTTGTCATCTTGATTTAACCAAAGAATTTGAGTCAAACTGTTGAATATATTCCAGTGCATTGGGAGAAAGAATATAATTTTATATGCCTTCATACAAAGGCTGCAGGTAAAGGGATTCATTTCATTACACAGTCTAAATCTAACTAAATGCCTCAATGAAATTTCATCTCTTATAGACACATTTCCACTGATCATTTGAATAATACATATATTATGAAAATACATGTATACATATAACACAATCGCAAACACTTTCAAAAAATCCATCAAAGGCAATTCCAGTAGCCTTGTGCGTCACCCTTTGAAGTGTGCAGACACGACAATGACATAGCCCAAAAATGATTTCTATAAGCAATACAATAGGGTATTGAAATTGTCCTTGAATTGCTTTCTTGAAAGTCTCAGAGAACATAATACAGCTTCATAACGGACAAGTTAAAACAAGTAATGGATGAATTACAAATTGATTTATTCATATTCTCTTTCAACAAGATGTATTTGCAATCAGTTTGTCGACACCTCAGTAATCTATATATGATTACAAGCATACAAATTAGGAAAAAAACTTTCACCCCACTTTGAAAGTGCAAGAAATATACAATAAATACATGCCTGTGTTGATGGGCAATCAATAAAACTGTTACATCATGACAATATAATTTCAGAGAGAAAATCAAATATAGGGAAAGAGGTTAAACTGGTATATATATATATCTTCGATAGCTTACATGATTTCATTTTCCCACACTTTACCAGTATTTTGATGGAACTTTGTACATACATGGATAATAATATCAAATTTTTTCCTCCTTGCCTCTCAAGCAATGATGAAAAAAGTTATATGCTGTACAAAATATATCAGCATATTGCAGTATATATATATTTAACTTCTTTTTCTAAAAAGATGGTTGTCTATATATTTTACATGCAGATGTTATTCTTAGGTATGTTAATTAATGTCCAAAATGGTACAAGAAATGTTAAAATATAATGCAAAAAGGTAAAAGGTATATATACTGAATTAATACATGGTACATCAGTCTAAGGTACTGATCATTTAGCAAAGACACAAATATATTAATTACTGAGCACCAGAAGGGCACTAATTCATATACTTTCATAAAGTTATCCCCTTCTGGCTTTAAAACAGACGATATATCATCAAAACACTCGGTATTTGAAAGCCTTGACTCACCCTTGTGCATTATGGTATACTACTTTACCACCGGCATACGCAGTAATCGAGGCTAATTATCAAACCAGACATCATTAAGGAATACTTTCACTATGAAACTTAAAGCAGGGATTACAACAGATTTGCTATTGCAAAACGTGCGAGAGATTATTGAGGCCGACTCATTACAATACAATCAAATGTGAAACTGTACAATTTATGATGGAGCAGCCATGATGAAGCTATTTATGACTGGGTCAAAAAAGGTTTCGTCAATGTATGAGAACCTTGATATTCTTTTCTTATCGCTTGTCACAAGTTATACATAGCAATCCTTCATTAGAATCTTTCAGAGTTTGTTTCATATATTTTATATATTACATTTATGTTCCTTCTGTAATTCAAGAGGAATGTATATTTTTATGTGTCTTTACAGAAAATTGCCTTCAAATATTTCTTTCAAATACATGTAGGAAGTCATGAGAAATAGATACATAGATCACATATCTATCATATGAACACCTCCACACGAAGAAACCAAGTTTATATAAAGTTAATAAAATAAATGACACTTTTCATTGTTCAGTGTAATAAATTCAGATAATAATTTCTAGCTTAAAAAGGTTTACCTTACGATATACAATACTATCTGCAAAGAAGTCAGTTAAATATATGTGTTTTAGTCACTGGCAACTGAATGAAAGCACTGCTAAGAATAATTGGTATACTATGGGTATAACACATCGTCCCAAGAAGATATCCCTACTTTCCATATATACATGGAAAACATATCAGACTGGGTGATTATTGATTGCATCACTTCACAATTGTTCACACAGAAAGTGACTTGCTTCACTGATATTTTCAAAAGTCTCCATTTTGAAGATATATTTTATACTGAATACTTGAAGCTGAAACGACATGGTAAATTTACATTTCAATAATTTCATTTAAAAGCTTACTGTCAGGCTTACCAAGGCCATTCCTAAAATACACATAATTATTAAGAATGTTTCTCTCAAGCCCTTCTGCAGTGCACATTTCATTATGTTATAAACTTTGATTGTAAAGTGCTGTCCTTTTCTAATGGAATATAGATTTCAGTCCATATTATAAACATGTTGAATCATACTGAATCATACACGTAAAACTTTACCTGGAATTTCTAACAAACTTTTATGAGGAGTAACTTTGGTTAAATAGGTTAAATATGTAAAATTACACAAAAATAATCAAAGTTAAAGAGAAAATGTGATTCCATAATTTTTTTAAAGGAATTGTCTGAATATTTAATTTTCTCTTCCAATTGTATAGCTCGATCAGAAGTTTACAACAGATTAGTTATAGTTGTATATATGGTGATATATGGTGATATATATGGTGATACCTAATCATGTTTACACAACATTAATGATATATCACATAATTATGTACATAATGATATATAATATAATTATGTAATTAAAATGCAGGTAAACTAATGCATTTTAATTCTTTAATGTTTCTTCTGAGGAATGATGGAATCAAGGTATCTTAATTGCCTATCGTATATGATAGTATCGATATGGATTTAATCCACCTTGTATACAATGGTTGATACTTAAGTCATGCATGCCTAAGGCAAGGTGAATCATTTCCTAGAGCACATACTGGTACATTTAAGGATTATATGAGTATCTTGAAAAATTATCACATAAGAAATCAGAGTACATTTACAGTTAAAGGAGAATGAAACCCTGGGGGGGGGGGGGGGATGATTTTTAATGAAAAGAGAGGATAGAGAGAAGCAATTTAAAAAGGGTTCCATCAAAATCGGTCAAGAAATGAGAAAATTATGAAAGTTTGAAAAGTCTCAATTTACTTTCTATGGCAATCCTCAAATTGGCAATGTTGCTTCAATATGACAGGTTTAGTAGGACAACTCTCCATATGTTTTGTACACAAAATTTCATATTTTCCCCATTATCTCTCAAAGTGCAGCTTGTCTCCTTCTTAGCTCAAGATATATCATGGCGAAATGTATTTGACACAACATATGTTGAGTTCACAGAAAGACAAGCATCATCTTTAGAGATAATGGTGAAAATGTGAATATTTTGTGTAGAAAACACATGGAGAGTTGTCCTACTCTACCTGTCACTTTGAAGCAACATTGCTAATTTGAGGATCGCCACAGGAAGTAAACTGAGACTTTTCAAACTTTCATAACTTTCTCATTTCTTAACCGATTTTGATGGAACTTTAAAAAAATTGCTTCTATCCTCTCTTTTTATCGAAATGGATTTTCCCCCAGGATTTCATTCCCCTTTAATATTGTCATGAGTGATATAATAATATAAATATACTTATTTGAAATCATAAATATTTTCATGATCTCATTGTGACTACTGTAAAACCAGAAACTTTTGCGACATTCGCTTACACGGAAACGTTCTTGAAGTTCAGGAGTGGTTCAAAGTTTCATGCTGCAAAATAAATGAATCACAATAGACCTGTTCACAAAGTTATTCAAATTTATGGATGTTTCTTTCATGGGGACCTAGAAACGAGGTATTCTATTAACCTGTTATTAATGAATGAACTACAACACTTGGAATCAAGTTTGCATACATTTCTTGTTGCTACGTCTGACAAGCATCTGACAAGCTTTCAGGTTGTTTTAAAAGTATGTATAAAATTTGAATATATTTGTGAACAGGTCTATTGCAAAATGGCGGTTTAAAGTTTGCAACCATTTCATGTTGTGAAAGTTTCTGGTATTACAGCATTGCATCTTGGTTTGTGTCTGATCACTAAGACTGGTAACTCTCCCATCTCTCATCAATTGTCACATAGCTGAACTGATGAATCACATAACACACTCTTCAACTTATTATCTATGGAGTACAAGGCATTGTGTCTGCACAAAACACATCATCAAAGAGAGATATATCTTCTTATTTACAAAAGAGTATGATATCCATGTCTTGATTTTCTTTTGTGAGCCCTGAAATGTGACACCAATCTTGATTAGTCTGACCTCTCGTGGTTCTCACCTCATCTCCGTTTGAGAATGATCACCCCAGACTGTTCTCATGTTTCTCGCTCTGCCTAGCAACATGAACATGGTTGTAAGCCAGAGGAATGCTATGAGAAATGTTACCAGTCTTTCGGAGATTGACATGATCCTGATGCTGTCTTTCACAGGTCGATCAGGTTTTCTTTGATTGCAGCTCGCCCCAGCTGCCTTGGTGTCTTCACGCCCTGAACATGAACAAAGAAAAGAAAAGAAAGAGAGATAGAGAGGCGAGAGAGAGAGAGACAGAGAGAAAGAGAGAAACAGACAGAGTAAGAGAGAGACATAGAGGGAGGTGTGAGAAAACTTGTCGTGCCATGTGTCTGATTAATAGATTCAAGCAGCATGAAAGCTTGTCTAATATCATGAGGTACCATGGGGGAAGAAACATTGTAAAACGTGCCAATGTTGGTTTAAAGGGAATACACGGTTTCCCCTTCTGTTTTTCCTTTTTAAACGCACTGTTTTCATCAGGGTTTTTACCACTTTTGGGGGTCATTTTCAGATAGAAACTTGAAGAAACCTCATGTATACTTGGTATACTTTGCACAAAGCAGATTTCTTCTGTCGCCCCTCTTAAGGATTACATAAATGGTTGACCCTAAACACAGGCAGCTATGTATGTGTGAATTATAACTAAAGAGTTGAATCAGTTACCTTCTTATCCTTTGGTGTAGCACTGCCAAAATCTATGAGCTGTAAAGAAAAATAAGACAACAAAAGACAGGACAATGTCAGAGTTATCACGGTGAAAATTTTCACAAAATAAGTGAACTGCTGGAGATACAGATCATTCAAATCACATTAATCATAATTTCATTACAAAAAATCTGTTAATATGTATACTATAGAAAATCTGTGTGTCTGAAATAGTCTAAGAGGGATGATACAGACAAGGAGAATCTAGCTGGAAGGATATTTGATGAACTACACATAAGAGAACAAAAACTCTATAACTCTCTACTGGACATCAGATAGATTTGAGATAAAGTCTATGGGGGTGCAGATAAAGGTTATTAGCATTTAAAACATTAACTGCAAATAGAGATTATGATGACATGAGATAACAGATGTATCATAAGTTTGCAGAGATTATTGAAGTAACATGATAACAAAGTACTGCAAGTCTCTTTGATAAAGCATTCAGCGCTTTGAAACATCCCTTTTGTAAATAAAGAAGCACTAATGCTCCAGCCCATTACAAAAATAATGTTGCATATTTTGTGTGTGTCATGTTGTCAACCAAGGAATTTCTTAAACATGCTTCTTGCAGAAGAAAAGGAAGATTTTTTTTATCATACCACTCCAATAGATGATTTATCTTTGGGGGTGGCAACCTTCACCACCGGATTAGACTCCTTCCCAGTCTCTTGTAGATTGGTCCTTGTCCTCAGCACAAGGTCAGGATTGGGTGTCTTGGCCGTTGATGTAGTAAACTCTGGGGAGGAGCCTGTCACATTAGGAGGAGGAGGAGCAGTGCTATCATCCACCTGTGATGGTTTGGCCACCTTCTCTTCAGGACCTTCTGGAGAGAGCTGGAATTGAGGAGGAGTCTGGAGGGGACTGAGGAGGAGGGGAGAGAACCTGAAGGTTTCCTTCTGGGCTGGTTGAGCTGACTGGGGTCTGGAGAAGGAATTAAGAAGGTGATGCAAAAAAAGATAAGTACATTTTCCCCGAAGAATTGTGGATAGGTGGGACCAAAGAAAATGGGATAAATTTCTGTCCCTCATGTTACATTATTTGAGCTTGACATGCATATTTGAGACAATCTAGTGTTTTTAACAAGGGTAATTGGACCACCCAAACAACAAGTGTAGAAAAATAGGAACACAGCAAATGAAACACATATGCAGGGGATGCCTTTTGTGTCTACCTTCCTGACAAATTGTATCTATATGATATCCTTGTATTCATCAACTTATCTTTCATTATACATCATTTACTTGCCCTCTTTTTGGAGTATCAAGAAATAATACAAATCATTGCCAACAGACAAAGTGGTATAAAGCTCTTAGCAGATTATTTGTGCTTAAAAACCACCCAAAACTCTACCTAAATAACAAACATGCTCTTTTTTTCATGGTTGCCTCTAAAACTCACACCTATTCAAAATTCCACCAGCCATTTGAGATGCAATACACAGCTCTCTTACCCAGACTTCTCCGGAGAAAATGTTTCCTTTGCTCCAAAATGAAAGAAATAAAGCTTTGCAGCATCCCAATAAGGTGATATGAGAGGGCCAAAGCAATCTTGCAAGTAGAAAGTATGCACTGACATTCATTTATTGGTCCAAATCGAATGACACATGTAGGGACACTGATTTTCCGTTTCAGAAAATCTGGAATTCCGTTTCAGATGGGCTGAAAAACGTAAATTCCTTTTTGCCATAGACTTTGTACACATGAAAAAACTAAAATTCCATTTACACAAGATTTGCATACAAACATGAACTTGTAGGGTACAAATGTTCTAACATTACAGAGTCACTTAAAATTCAGGTATTCGACTGGATCAAAAAGGAATCTTACATAACAAACCGTGAAAATCTGTGTAGTACCCAGATTATTTCAACATGATGCACAGAACTCTTACAATTCCTGAGCACTCTATCGCACCACCGACGTCGACAAAAACATTTTCAGTCCTGGCTGTCATGTCAGCGATCGATCGATGTTAAGCGTACACGCCAGCCCCTTTTTTGAACTGTACAACATCGTGTGTACAATCTCGCCACACTTAGCGCCCGCTGCTGGCATGTGCATGCCTAGTTTACGTCTACGTAATGCTAGGCGCACACGCCAGCCCCTTTACTAAAAATGTGCTGGCTGTGTACGGCAATCCCGTCTTGCTTCCTTCTCGGCCGCATGAGTATGCGCCTAGCCTGCATAATAGTAGCCTTTAGCCAAGGCACTCAGTGCTGTTATTTCCCTAAACTCGCCTGAATACATAGACTAATCGTGCAACAACTGTGATCCGTGGCCCGAGGTACTTCAGCACAGAGGCCTTTACTAACCTGAGTGGTTGTTGTAGTTTATTTCTTTTGTTTTGTATTATATTTCCGCTCTCAAATCCGTAGATAATTAGATGACAAGTAGCTTACCCAGAAAGCCAGCCAAACCACCCCTTCCAATCCGATGCACCAATCAGAGTAGACAATTTGAGAGAATTTTATGAATATTCATTATTAACGTACATATTCATAAATAAATTTTTGAGCGACCATATCTCTGGCCGACGAACATGGCGAGCGGCGAAGAAGATCTCCTATCAAAGAGCCTGGAATATGCGGCTGAAAGGTTGAAATTTTCATCTTTTAAGGAGTTACAATCAAAAGCTATAAGATCAGCACTGAAAGGGGGAGATGTATTTGTTAATCTTCCAAACGGTTATGGCAAATCTGCAATTTTTCAAGCCATTCCACTGTGCAAGGACTTCTCCGTGCACACGGCCAGTCGCTGGGAGCATACCATCCATATCGGCGTCTCCTACCAAAACTGCCCAGAGTTCGGCGGGAGGAACTACTGGCACTGCACTGTCCTTTGAAGTTATCAATAGATCTACTTAAGTAGCAAAATAATGAATACTCTAGTCATTAAATACTCTATTTTTAAAAATAAATCCATGTTTTATTGAAAATTGAACTAGATATTATTAATTATTAAGTACATTTGAATACCAATTCCCCCATAATTTGATAAACGAATCCATGTAAAACACCGCGGTTAAACAATTACGATTGGCCACGATCGTCACCAGCTGATGTATATGTAAGACTCTCATGCATATGCAAATATATGATGAGCTCCGCAAGTGAGCAAAGGCCTCGCCGCTGACGCGGCTCGGTCCAGCGATCACTGCTGTAAACGCACACTGCGCTAGTCTATTTTCAGACCCTGCTTGGCAGACAAGCAGCGCGCGAGGCCTTGTCCAAAGGCTAGCATAATAGGGAATCGCTGATCCTATTGTACCATGATTTGTGTCACAATCTCCATTGGTCCAGCGAAACAAAATGGCAGCGCCCTGTCTCCGAAGAATCTGACGAATATCGCTAAGTATTCGGAGTTATAAACCATGATTTTAGGCCCGATATTTTTTCACTGCATAACAAATCACAAGAATAGTGTAAGTTTTACGATTTTATTCTTGAAAAAATGAAAAATTTTGAGGTAAAAGGGGTTTTCCACGACTTTCCGTTCCAAATTGCATTTTCCGTTTCAAATGGTCATTTCCGTGAATTCCGTCTGTTTTCTGTGATCGTGGAAAATCAGTGTCCCTACACATGGCCTTATGTCATTCCAGAGGACCTTTGCAATTTTGCAGGTTGGAAGCACACACTGACATATTACCCTTGTAGATACACATCTAGGAGAGAATTTGCCCATGGTATTTCTTCCTGAAATCCCTAACACTTGGTACTACCACCGAATGTGTTACGTACTGGAGAGAACTCCGCTCTTACCTGGATGTGGAGGTGGGTGCTGCAAGCCTACTAGCTGGTCTGGTTGAGGTGCTGGCCCTCCTGTTAGGGGTAGGGATACAGGACCGACGCCTAGCTGATGCAGGGCCTGCAGAGCTAGGTGGTATTGAGATACTGGTGTGCCTAGTGTGTGGGGTGCTGGGCTGAACGGGAGTGGACGGTCTCCGTAGTGAAGAGATGGAACTCCTCCTGAACATGGACACAATCACAGTTCATATCAATTGACGAGCAGTTACTAAGGTAAATTTTTTTGTTCATTCCTCAGTATATAAAGGCTGACCAGCATTACAAGCTGAAAGGGTGGGTTTATCAGGACATAACAAAATATTCACAACAGCATTTATTACATTACCATTGTAAATATATAATAATGAGAGAATTGTAGATTCATGTGTTCCAGATTCTTGTAAACACTGATCCCTGTGTACACCCACATTTTTTTTGGTGATTAGATTTTGATTTCAACAGAGTCAGGTATTGTGCATGTTTCTGTTCCATAAAGTAAAACTAACCACTCAAAGAAAAATTTATCAGTTACATTTCAATAACCATTTGATTGCTTGCTGTAAAACAGCCTCTCATTTTTTTTTTTTGATTAGCAAGTCATTTTCTGTTTTGCATTACCTGGGTGTGACTGCTCCCTTTGCTGGAGTAGTGCTCCCTCCTGCACCACTTGCGATTAACCTCTTGGGGATCACCTTCTTCTCCTGAAACACAGGGGTGCTGGGTGTTGCTGCTGCACGTGGTGTTGGAACTTTCCTCTTGCCTATTCATCAAGATTTGTGAAAGGGAACAAAAAACATGGTGACAATGGTGGTGAAAGTAGATATCAACTATTTCACTGATCAGCCATTCTTGGATAACTTTTCCAGAACAACAATTCACAAAAAAACACATAGTGCAAAATGAAGTGCAAAAATTCATTTGAAAACTGTAGAGTGGAAAGTATTAAAATTTAAAACACATACATTTGAAGATGAGTTCTAGTTTATTACACAAATATCTGACCTCAATCCTGTGCATGTGCTGTCTATCCAATTTTATGACAGGTTCAAAGAGCTGCACAATAAATTCTTTGGGGAATCCTCTTCCATTTTACTAAACAAAATTTCTCAAAGAATTAGCACAAGAAAGTTTAAATGGTAAAGTTTCACCCCGTGAATACCTTACAGAAACTTCAAATGGTATCAAACAGAGCAGATCTTTTAATACTCATAAATGCAAATGTAGAAACGGTATTAGTATTCATTGTTCAAGTACAAACTCCATGAAGCCATCATCGATACACTAAAAAGATTAGAAATTCAAGCAAATCTGTTTCTATTAGCATGTATGCTAATTTTACTCATGTTTTATATATTCTAATATATTACTTCAGAAAGCGAGTGAGACCTACCAGTGCTAGGAACTTGAGATGTGACAGAGGCCTTTTTGGTAGGTCCTGTTCCAATTGCAGTAGCCACAGAGCTTCCCCCAGTGTTAGCCCCAAAGGACATTGTAGCCTTCATAGGCTGGGGCTTGTTTGCTGCTGGTCCAGCGGTCCCATTCCTGTGGACTGGTCTGCTGATTGCCGAGGGCTTGATCAAGCCCATCCTCTTGGTGGGAAGCTTGGTGGGTGGGACAGAATCTGTAAGAAGACACAGAAAGAGAGAAAGGAAGTGGAGAGTGAGAGACACAAGGAGAGGCAGATAGAGAGAAAGAGAGAGAGAGAGAGAGAGAGAGAGAGGTGGGGGGGTTAGAGAAAGGTAGAGAGGCATTTAATGAGAAGACAGAGAAGGAAAAGAAAGGGAGAGAAAGAAATTGAGAGAAAGAGTGACATAGAGAGGAGTGAGGATTAGAGGAAAAAGAGAAGAGAGTAATGGAAGGGAATTGATCATACGGATACATAAGCGGTAAATAAAAGAAAGTCAAGTTTTTATCATTAACAATAGTGCTGGTATCGACACGCCTGATGTTGCCACTATGGCGACAAAAGTACTGGTTTTGGACTTTGCTGACATGTCGACACGCATGCTCCGATGGCGACATAAAATGGGTCTTTTTACATGTACCTCGCCGTGGCGTCGTGCGTGCGTACATGATTTGTTTCACATACGCATTAGCAGCGCGCGCGCGTGACACGATCGCTGCGTATCTAGCTGCGACGACTGGTATACATTACGTACATGTACATGCCTAGATATGCGACACTAGCTGACTCGCACCGCATGACTTTCATTAATGCTTGATAAATTGGATCATACAAAACAAATTTTGGGGCAAATAGTTGATAGTGTGCATCTTTGAGAACTGTAAGTGAGTATGACTGTGAGTGTGAGCCCGTGAGGACATAGTGCATGTATTCCATGTAAAGCTCTTGTGAATTTGTGTCGGGTAACTCTGGTTTAATAGTGTACGGTCACTACGGGAGCGACCCGAGTTTAGACTTGTTTGACTCATGTCCAGATGTCGACACATGTCGACATCGGCGTTAATTTTATTGCGACATGGCGACATAGATTTTCCATGCCGATACCAGCACTAATTAACAATAGGTCTACATCTTAATTTTAACTAAGTTTGATTTTATTCATTTTTACAAAGTAGAATGATTAACGAATACATGACAATATTAGTCAATTGAAGAGCTTTATTGAAATCCAAATACAAAAGCCGAGTTGTATGGCAAGATATGAGAAATGTTGCTACACTGTGTTTATAAGTAATATGATATAGGTGATGCAGCAATAATATAATGTACTTCCCATCAGTTCTTCATCAATAACAGCTGAAGGCAGAAAGCTGAACTCACCCGTCTTAGATTCTGTGTCGACACCATTTGTAGGCTTGGTTCCACCGGCAAAACCAGGTTTCTTCAGACCAGAAACTTTGGGGTTTACCTTGAAAGAAGATACAACACAACATCAAAATTCATTAAAATCTAGTCTTCAGCCCGCTTCACACATGCCACAAGAAACAGCTATGACAAATCTGCCATGACAAAAATATGTAATTTTAACATGTCAAGGAATAGCAACTGGGGCTCGATAGATGACCCTTTAAATTCCCTGTGATCTGTGCGCAAAAATTTGTGATGCACAAATTTATGATGCATACTAAGTTACATTTTTGTGATTCTATTTAAAAAAAAAAAATTTTCAGGTGCATTATCACATTTCTGAACAAGGATTTTTACTCTTGCAATAATGACAGATACTGACCAATATCTTCTAAGCCCAATCTTACTTGAAAATTGTCCTACCGGTACTCATTTCGGAAAAAAAAAAAAGAAGAAAAACAACAGGGGCCTGTTTCTCGAAACCAACGACAAGACAGTCATAACTTTATCCGCCAACTACGGAGATGTCCATGATCTTCCTAAACTGTTTCACGAAGAGCTAACTAGCTAGACATCTCGTGATATCGATACTATCGGCGAGAATAGGAGCCGACACGTAGCCTTGGTTGCAATTACGCTATATTTTTAAAAGCTAAATTTAACTCAACTGCAAATATTTGAATGAATTAGGGAATAAAAGAAAATAGAAAATGTAGAAGGGTATAATAGATGCCAAATAATTTTTAAATTATGTAAATTACATGATGGATTCGCTTGTAAAATGAAAAATATGAGTGATTTATTTCATGATCGGTGAGCCAGTTTTACGTTGGATAGGTACCCCCCCCGGATGTCGTGATTTGATAGTTTATAAAAATAAACCCATATATTTTCATTGTAATAATAATATGCTTTGAATGTTTTACATAATGTTTTTGGGCTTGAGTATGATATGGAAATTACAAAAATATTCATATTATAAGTTTAAACACGTATATTTCAAAGTATTCATTTTAAAAATCGTTGATATAATCTATGTTTACACTGACATGGGTCTGAAAACCATAGAATATGCCGTTGACCATGGCTGGCCGACCGTGTCATATTACAGTTCCCTCGTCGGATTTTAGTTCACCAAAGAAATCTTTATAGAAATCATTTACGAATATCGCCCAATTATTTGTTTTCACACAAAAAGCACTCTTGTAATTATTATATAAGACGTAACATGTGATTTTCAAGTTTATTATGGTAGCACGTCATTTTTCATGCTAATTGATCAGATATGAAGGACCCATATCGTAAAATAGCTTTGCAATCAGAAGTTAAGAGACTTACTAAATTCATTTTGACATAAAACATACCTAGCAACAGTTATGAATTTATATTTTTTTCTGGATTATAATACTTCCCAAGTTCCCATTGCTTATCAGTAAGGCTTGTATTTTTTTTCTTGCCCAATGTTTATTTGTCAATAGTTTTTTTTTTTTTCCAGTTTCCAATGATGGGATTAATTTGACAAGTTTTGGTTTAACTTTTTTTTTTCCCCACCACATTTTGATACAGGCCTATCTCCTGTCAGTCTATTATTGTTATCGTTTTTATTATGGTTTTCTTTTTCATTTGAAAAAAAATTCCTTCCATATTGAAATGACCTCAATTAGGCTGTTGTTTGTTTGGTTGGGGTTTTTTTATCCATTAGAATGTCTAAAGAGTGTTGATTCACTAGAGTTAAGTGGAGACAAGCCTTGAACAAAAACACTATGCATTTTATATAATTTTCATAATATAAACATGGATAAATTCCAGATAAAGTGAATGCGTAGAAAGAGTTGCATAGAAGTATGTAGTGTCCCGTTTTGCCTACCATAATCTACCCAATAAATAACATGTGATGGCGCTGTACGTCGACTAAAAAAGATATGACAGGGTTGGAGGCGTCATAAGTCCTTAGTCAGGAAGTTGTCGCGCACCTTGGTAAAGACGGCTTCGTGAAACACGTAGCGGACAACTAGAGAACTAGCGCTGACTTAGTCAAGAACTTAGACATATGACGGTTTCGAGAAACAGGCCCCAGGACATCTAAATTAGCTCATCTTACACTTGAACTTAGCTGTACTGGCCCTCTCTAAGAACATGACAAGTAGTTGGGAAGAGCACAATCACAGAGGTCAAGATAAATGAATACCAGAAAGGGGGGGAG
This sequence comes from Heliocidaris tuberculata, assembly GCA_025618425.1. Lineage (NCBI taxonomy): Eukaryota > Metazoa > Echinodermata > Echinoidea > Camarodonta > Echinometridae > Heliocidaris > Heliocidaris tuberculata. The sequence goes on along the minus strand of CM046832.1, from coordinate 50,190,049 downwards.
GGGGCAGACTAGATGAATGAGAAGACAAGTCACAAAAAGAATATTTACCAATCTCTTGACAGCAGGTTTCTGAATTCCACTGTTTGGTATCTTGGTAACACCTTCAGGATTTGTTGCTTTACTCTTAGCTTTGTCATAATGTGTAGCAGTCTCATCACCCTTTCCAGCCGATACAGGGGTCGGTATACGTAGTCCCCTGGTGGGTAGCATAGACCCCCTCCCTCTCGGCATTACACCCTGTGCTGGAGGGCGAGGCTGGAGTACTTTTTTAGGAGGCTCTCTCTTTGGTTCTGTTTTCATGCATTCTGTCTCTTCTGCTGTAGGGTAGGGACTGGGTTGGTTGGTGGCTATGGTGAAGGTGCCACGCCGCGCGGGGCTACGGATATCCTTTTTAACCTGGCGTTTGAAGCGCTCCACTTCAGACTTTGCCTCCCTAGCTTCACAGCTTGCATTCCCCCCTCCCGCACTGTCCACTTCCACAGTACAAGAACCCTCCTGGATACTGTCCAATGCAGGCGCTACACTAGATTTCCGTCCGCCAGCCTTTGTTACTGAGGAATCCGAATCGGAACTGTTCGAAGAAGAGTCACTCTTGGAGGAGTTGCGCTGCAGCTCAAGGGACAGAGACATTGCTTCTTTGAAGAGAGATGCATACTGCTCTGCAGTTGGTGGACTCATGGGTTTTTGCTCTGCGATGGTCAGCTCTGTATTTGTGGCCACACACTTTTCTTTAAACCCAACTGGCCCAATGAACACCTCATCTTCTTCGTCCTCCATCCCATCATCTTTCTCGAGTTCAATTAACTGACAACCATGACTGAAAAATAAGATAAAAGAGAGATATACAATCTCATACATGTAATCAAACCATCCAGACAACATCTACGACTAAAGTTTCATATGTTAAGTTCATTTCAAATCATGTCAACCTACAATCAAATAAATGTCAGACTCTAGGTTTGTTTAAATCCTAGCTTTAATGACTTTTCTGAGTGGTAAATACTGTCATACATACTAAAAGGATCTAAAGTAAAACCTTTTGAATTAATATTCCAAACTGAAAGTGTGGATGCTTGAGTTACGACTTACAAGACAATCAAACCCCTTAGCTATGTGAGCTTATAGTTATCAATGAAATAGTAAATACTATTACTGCAGTCTACTGATCGATTTAAAAATTTTTTTAAAAAATTGGTCTGTATACTTCTATATCAGATTGGTCATGTTCGACAAAGAGAAAACAGATCTCGGTCAAATCTTTTAAACTTGACTTTGGATCGAGCTTAGACAAAGTGTCTGGGTTAAATCATAAAGGCCCTTCAGGTTGACACTGAAGCAAATTCTTACCATTCTTGAGGGGACACAGGCAAATCAAAGTCAAAAGTTTCATTCTCGATCAAAGCTAGGTCATCTGGCAAAACAAAAGCAAACAAAATTGGAAAATGGCTCATTCATTCATTGATCCTTGTCAACAATGACTCAATATTAACTGCATTTCCTGATTAACACCACTGGTAATGGATTCAAACAGCAGAATGCTACAATACATAGCGCAAAAAAGCCAAATATAAATGTGTGAGGGATCTTTAAAACAGCAATGACACTGTAAATGATACGTCGTTAGGTTTTGCCATTTTGTACAGACAAAAAGCTGACCAGGACCTTTCTGTTTATCAAATCATATCAAATCTCAGTGCTACAATTAAAGAAATACAGAGTATAATGAAGAGTTTTAAGGGCTTAAAGGATATTGTCACTAAGACATTTTCTCAATTCTATTTAGATTTTCCAGAACTCAATACAAGAAGTTATACTTTTAAGAAACAGGCCTTCAAAAAAAACTCCCCTCCTGTTCATAAATACACACTTGCCATGTCAAAAACAATACATTTCACAATGCATACTTGATGACAGCTTTCAATACATAATGTATTGATTGATACTTTGCATCATAAAATTACTGAAGTCTGACAGATTATCAAAGATAATCAAACTGGATTGAAAGATTGCTATGCAATTATGCCCCCAAGTAATTGAATACCAGGTAATTTATTTTTAGGTATGGGCATCTCAGATGATCAAAGCCTAATTAGCATAAATACAATATATCTGAGCATAAAATACACACCTATAGATTCTGATGACATTTTCATATCACAACCATTCTCCATGGTGATGTGGTCAATATATTTCCCTGCAAAATATAAGCAAAATCATATAAATTAGTCTTGAATCTTTATAACTGGATTGTGGGTATAAATAAGGACTTTAATCATTGTCAAGCTCTGGTACTGTGAGATAAATCTCATTTTCCCCTTCTCATTTTCCAAACAAAATGGTAGCAAAAATTAATACTGATGATACAAACATCACGTTTACATGAAAAGATAATGTGTTACTTATGGTATCTAAGAATTTATGAAATTGAGAAAACTCAAGGATGCTTTTGCGACGTACGAATCTAGATTTGTATGTACATGTAACAGGATACCGTAATTGACTAATTATGGAAAGAAGACCCATATCGCGTTCACTTTAGAGAAAATAATTAAATAAAGATATTTTATGACCCTTTTAAAAATATTTATTCATGAAAATACATATAATATTCTTTCTATCAAAGCATTGCATGAAAAAAGGAAAAATACAGGGAAAATACATACATGATAAATTGTTGTCATTCACAAGGGCTGTAGATACACACTGTTCCCTTTTTGATGCTGTTTCTACGTTAGACGGATGTGGGTATTTTTAATATTCCATCTCATTTACTTTTTGGGGGGTCAATAAGCCATAAGAAGATAATGTCCGTCTGTACAATAACATAATACATAATACATACATTAGTAAAAACTAATTTATAAAAGGATGTGCTTGGAGATCAGGAAGTAAATTTTCTATAAATTTACATTTTTAATTCTTTCGCAGCCCATACACTCACTAAAAGCTGACTTGACTGGAGTAACAACAAGTGGCTTGTCAGGAAAGTTGTCACTGGTCTTGGCAAAGACGGCTTTGTGAAACATTTAGTAGACAAGTTGAGCGACAGCGACGAGATGTTGCAGATCTTGTCGTTGATGGTTTGATGAAACAACCCCAAGTATATTTTAAAACTGGATCTACACCCTCCCCTTGCTTTGGCCTTACTGATGTGACAGGCAATGACTTGCCTTCTTTGGTTAAGTGTACTGTCATGACTGTAGAGGTAGTGTAGAAAACTCGAATCTGGCCGATTTTATTTCAACAGTATCTCCAAATATGCAATCTGGGGGTTGTTTCTTCAAACCGTCATAACGACAAGATCAGCGACATCTCGACGCTGTCGCTCAACTTGTCCGCTAAGTGTTTCACAAAGCCATCGCTGTCAAGACCAGTGACAACTTCCCTGACAAAAGTGAATTATCGGTACTCTAGACCTGTCATATCTTTCTAGAACGCCATCACAAGCCAGCATTTAGTTAGTCTATGAGCTGCGAAAAAACGAGAAACGTAAATTAAAAGAAAGTATTATTCCTGATCTTGAAGCACTTTCCTTTATTATTATTCCTCTATCAAATAGTTTTACTTCTGTTTGTATTATAATGTTGTAAAGAACGACAATATGTTTTTATGGCTTCTTGACCCCCCAACAAGTAAATGAGATTAATATTAAGAATACCCACATCCGTCTACCATAGAAGCAGCATCGAAAATGGAACAGTCTGCATTATACAGACCCATGACGATGTGAACAACAATAATTTATGTATGTATGTATTTTCTCTATATTTTTCCACTTTCACGCAGTGTTTTGCTATAAATAATATAGCATGCACTTTATATGAATATTAAACATTTGGCCATAAAAGATCTTAATTTCATTTATTTTCTCTAAAGTGAACACAATCTGGGTCTTCTTTCCATAATTATTAGTCAATTATGGTATCCTTCTTACATCCAGATTCGTACAAATCCAGATTTTGGAACAGTTTGAAAACTTTAAGTTTGGGAAAAATTGAGCCTCAAAATCTGTTTGGGTAGGCCTAGTTGACAATTTTTAGCTAATGAGTTTCGATATATCATTGAGTTGTCGTTTATCAGACTGTCATGGAGTTGAGCTGCTGTCATGGAGTTGATTTGATTCAGCTCATGTCGCTACTGCTCATGAGACATGACTTCAACACTGGCACTGGCACTGCACTGCCAACCACTGACCATGGATATACAAATATACAATGGCACTCGAGGATCTGGTTAACCCTTTCAGGACAATTGACCACATTATGTGGTTTGGCTCAATAACTTTGTATTCAGAGCCCTAAAAAATATACCAGATGCATGAGTAGAAAGAGCAAAAATTTCTGCACACACTGTGTCCATTTTTGTTGCTTGACCAAATTGCGTTTGATGCCAGGAATTTTAAAAACAAGAATAAGCTTTAAAATCCTTAAATTGGCAACACATTGAGAGGTTCAAAATCATTGTTATTTGTCAAAATTGGCAACTTTTTCAACTTTTCGATAATGGTTTTAAGAATGTATGTTGTTTTCAAAGGCATTACATTTTATTAAAACCATGTAGCACTACGAGAAAAATATTATTGTTGCCAATTTGAAGAACAAAATGTGATCAATTTTGCCCTTAAATAATTCCTGTCCTGAAAGGGTTAAAACTATTCGCATCGAAGGAACACCAATCGGCCCTCGGGAGAATAGTACAATTTGGTGTTCTTGAGTGCGAATAGTTTTAGCTTGTTCCGAGCATTTGTCATTGTATATTTGTTTTATATCCGTCATCTTGAACAAAAGCTTAATTCTACTCATCTACTTGATCATCTGCACTGTCGGGTATGGTAGACCGCACACGTATAATGTATACACAAACAATTTGAAAAAGGGGTGAATTTGCATGGACATCAAACGCGTAATTAATGACATCATTACGCATGCCTAAAACAATAGATAGGGTCTATGCGCAAATGAATATCGTCACAATGCAGTACGTGCTCAGGCTGAGCAGCTGCTTATGGGGGGGGGGGGGGGGGCCGGAGAAATGAATAGTTCATTTTTTTCCCGCTGACGTCATCAAATAGTCCATTTTTTCCCTCTGCCAGCTCTGGCCATCTGGCATGTCTGGTGATGGGGAAAAAATGAACTATTCGATGACGTCAGCAGGAAAAATGAACTAGACGGCAAGAAACTGCTTTTCTGGTAAAACTATTCATTTTCTTGTTGTGTACACTCCCAATGCAACAATCTTACGATGAGGGATATAATTAATAGTTACTACTCGATCTATCCATGCATAGATCTATGCATGCACTGACATCTACTGTCACTCAGTATTGCACTGCACTGGCATGCATGCACACATATTCAGGCTCAGCTCAGTCAGACAACAATCTCACTCTCACACAGTCAGACACTCAACACACCGTTCAGTATTTAAAAAAAATACGACGTTTAAAAATGATGGTCATAGGAACAGCAACTACATTTATAAATTACAAATCAAAGATTTTCAAGAAAGAAAAAACACGAATTTTACCTATTCCGCATTCAAGTTGGTGATTTGAATGAAGCGCTGTTGTGGATTTAAATGACTTCGAATGATCTATTACGAAAATAGGGGTGTATTGTCGAGTTGTTAGAGGGTAGAAATTTATTGTATTTTCAAAAAAGAGATAGAGGTGATATTTATTTTTAATTGTAATTTAATAATTATCTGATTTAGTAAAATGAGATAAGTTGAATTGATTGTTTTCAAATATTTACTGCTTGATGAAATTTTTTATCAGACATTTGTTTCCCCCTCAGGTAATCAATGAACGCAGCCCTTTAGCCCAACAACACGGTCAAAGTTCATGCTTCGCATCATGGTGGATGAATCTGAAGTCTCCTCTGTTGACGCCGTTGATATTGTCCTCAAATTTGGTCTTTTTTTAGGTGCAATTTTTCAGATTGTTGCAATATTGTCTATATTGGTACTACCAAGAAGAACATCAGATAAGGTAAATTATCATATGTCACGTTTTTGTATGCGTTTTTACGGCAAATATGTGAGCAACACACACAAATCTATAACGCATGGGACTAAAGGCGCGGAAATACACACGTGATTTGCTATAGGCGGGTCTATGCATTGTTGATACCCGTTGAAGTTATTGCGCAGTGCTGTGCCTGTGTGTGTTTCTTTTGCTTAGCTTTGCCCTCGCTTTGACAAGCCCCGCATGTAGCTAAGGCGGTTTCTTCTATGTTGCTGTTTCCTTTTGTCATGACTTCATTATTTTTGCACGTTAAAATTAATGCCTCATTGCCCTTTAACAAATTGAGCTGAAAATAAATCTAACGTTAATGTTAAAAACCCTAATCATCAAATGATGACCATCTTTGTGCCTGAAAATTTATTGTCTGGAAAAAGGAAACAAAATTATACTCATATTAATAATATTGACCTTAGTTATTCATTGATTGAAGTGGATGTTTAACAAGTTACTTGGATTGAGATGATGGATGATGTTACTTTAAGTTTATCTTCCTTGAAACTTGATTGTGGAAACACTTTTTGCCTGTGTTGTGATGAGAATTTGAGATGATTTGAAACATTTATTTCATTTTAATTATATTTTTTGATGAGTGTTTGGGTTTGATTGTTTGCTCCCTTATTTTTCAAACATATAAAATCCTAAGATGGGACTTCTATTTATCATTCTTCTCATCTTTTCTCCTGCCTGCCCCCCCCCCCCAATTTTTAGAGTCTAACTTGTTAATTATTCTTCTTTGTTTCTCTGTTGGTGTTTGTCTCCTTTTTCTACTGCTTATTTATTTTGTCTAGATTCTACCCCCCCCCCTGATTTTTCCCCCATTGAATCATTCCCTGTGAATCTATAAGCTGTAAATTTCTTTCTTCATGTTCTTGTTACACTTTGTTTTTCTTTCTCTATAGGGTGTACCTCTATTTTCTTGGTTCGTTCTTTATTTCTTCCTATTATTTTTCTGTTTTTTTTCTCTTTCAGTTTCTGTTTCTTTTGCTCTATTCCTTCCTTTCTATATTAATTCTTATTCTGATTTTTTCTTTTCTGTCTCCCTCTTTCATATATTCTTACTATTCATCTCCTTTTTTTTCCTTCTATTTTTCCATGGTACATGTATTCTCATTCACATATAATTTCTCCTAATATGCTCCCTCTACTATGTATTCTCCCGTTTTGTTTTTGTGTTTTGCTTGCTTATTGTTTTTCACTGGTTCCCTTGCCCTTTTTTTGTGCCTCCAGCTTTTCTTCTTTCTCAAGTCAGTTTTATTTTTTTAATTTCATAATCTTCGTTTTTTTGTTATTCTTCCATTTGATATTCTGTTATATCATTATTTCCTTTGCAAGAGTAAACTGTTAGCTACAAGGTATGCAACTTGAAAACCCCTAAAAAGGCTAGTGTATGTGTTCCCTAAATCGTTTTGAAAAATAATACAAAGAAAAAGAAGGTCATTAAAAAAAAAAAAAAAAAAAAAAAAAAAAACAATCATGATAAACCTGATCATTCCTAAGTCATTACTAAAAGAATTCACCAGTACCAACTACCAAAGGAAATAGTGAAATGAAATGATTTGAAGGAAAAAACAAATTTGTTAAAAAAAAATTGTAAATCAGTGAGGTTTCATGTACTACTGGATTAAAGATGAAAAAGTTAAGTGTCTTTTTAATCATTCAAGTTAGTAATGATCAGTAGCTTGACACCTTGATTTCATATGTATAGTGGCCCATCTGAAACTGAAATCCAACAGGATAAGTAATTCATTGTTTGTCATCAACTGTTACAGTATGTAAATTAATCAGCGAATTGTCAGAATTTAAGAATGATACATTATGCAGTGGAGAGTTTACAATTGTTCTTTTTAACATTCTTGTAACCAGGAGGCCACTGTTGAAACAGAAGATATTGATGTCACAGAAGTTCAACCACCTCAAAGTCAATTAAAAAGACCAAAGCAAGAAAAGAAAAAGAAAAAGTAGACACATTTTCTTGGAGTAATTGGTAAGTAATTCATTTGTTATTTGCTTAAAAATATATGTTGTACTACTCCACTCATGACATGAATCTGTATCTGTGTGTGTCATTAATGGCAATAATGTTTTTAAAAAAAGAAGGAAAAATGTAATGCTCTACAAAATTGCATATAGAAATGAGTGTTCAGATTATTTTCATTATCTGTCAGTTTGATATGTAGAGAACTCATAAGATGTATTGTACTGATAAAACCAGACGAACTCTTACATTTCCAGAAAATGTTTTGTTGTCCCCGCCGAACGAAGTTCGCGAGGGGACTATGAAACGGGCTCCGTTCGTGTGTGCGTGTGTGTGTCCGTCCGTCCGTCCGTGTGTGCTCAAATGTTAGAAAATGCTACTTCTCCGTCATTTCTTGGCCGATTTTGATTCCGATTGTTTTATCTGATAGGGCTGGGTGGGGGCTTCCAAACTTCTACACAGAATTTTGAAATTCATCAATTATGCAAATTTATGCAAATTTATTCAAAATCGACGAAAAATGCTACTTCTCCTCTATTTCACATCGGATTTTGATTCCGATTGTTTTATCTGATAGGGCTGGGTGGGGGCTTCCAAACTTCTACACAGAATTTTGAAATTCATTAATTATGCAAATTTATGCAAATTTATTCAAAATTGACGAAAAATGCTACTTCTCCTCTATTTCACATCGGATTTTGATTCCGATTGTTTTATCTGATAGAGCTGGGTGGGGGCTTCCAAACTTCTACACAGAATTTTGAAATTCATTAATTATGCAAATTTATGCAAATTTATTCAAAATTGACAAAAATGCTACTTCTCCTCTATTTCACATCGGATTTTTATTCCGATTGTTTTATCTGATAGGGCTGCCTGGGTGGGGGCTTCCAAACTTCTACACAGAATTTTGAAATTCATTATTCATGCAAATTTATGCAAATTTATTCAAAATGGCTGAAGGTTCATAATGTTTTCATGTTTTATATTTCAGTTGTATACATGCATTGTTGGTATTCTCTTCTTTTGCATGCAGTAACATTATTATTTTATTCACTAAAGTTTTTCACTGAAGTTTTAAGGTTCAGGCTAGTTAATTTCCACAGATCTGCACTTCCGGCGGGGACATTTATTACGCATTGCGCCAATTTACACCAATTTTGTTTCTTTTGATGAACAGATACCATTTGAAACAATGGCAAAATCCAGAGCTAAATCTAGAGGGTCAAAGTCTAAGAATTCAGGAGCCTCTTCAAGCAATCGGGGGAGGCCCAGTACCAGAAGCCCCAAAGGAAAATCCAGATCAGGACGCAAGCCCCTAGAGATCAAAGTTACAAGATCTCGAGGTAAGAAAGATGCCTGGGAATCAAGGGCCGTCTTCTCTTCAAACACGTCTGGCACAATGTTCAGGAGCATTGGGGTTAACACCGAACCTGTCGAATTTGCATCTGATGTGAAGGGGCCGAGGCGAGCCAAAGTACCCAAGAATGAGCCTTTGCTGCAGAAGGTGGTAACCTACATGCGGACCTTCAACCACGCCAGAGCCTTGAGCGCCCTTCTCACCAGCCCGTCAGTTCGCAGTGCTCTGCCAGCGGTGGTGGAAGTGGAGGTACGTAAAGAGGTGCAGAGATTTGTGAAGAAACCCCTCAGCTTTCCCAGTCCACAGATTGTAGCCACGGGAGACAAGACACATCGCATCACCGAGTCGGCTTGGGGACACATTCTGGCAGAGTTCAAGAAGGAGATGCCGGTTTTCTACATGTCTTGTATGGCAGCTCTGGCTCCCAAGAACAAACAGTACACAATCAATAAGTGAGTACAATTTCTTTGTGTATGGTTTAAAGTATTTATAAAACATCTCATGTATTTGCTGTTCATGCCATTTTTCACTTCTTCTGTTTTTCATCTTGTGGCAGCTTGTATCAGTAGTGAACTTTGCCATCCCTAGTTTTGACACATATTTTAAGAGTGACAGCAGCTTGAATTTGATCATGTCCAGATTGTACCAAGATTGAACAACACATGTTTGAAGAGCAGTTCATTGAGTTCAGCTAATTATGTAGCTGTTTAAATTCTTTGCATTTATGAAAAAAATTAAACTCTCACAGTAAAGAAACTGTTCTTTGATGCACAATAGTATTATGCTGTTATATTTAAATATGAATTAACATTTTATCCCCTCATTTGCACAGCCCTGACAGCTACGAATCCTCCAACAGAGGCAGGCTTGGTATGATGATGACCATTCCACTTTTCACTCGTCGTGAGCGCAAGTTCCAGTATCTATCCAGTCTTATCGGAGGTCAGCTCTGGCGCCATGGATGCCGGCAGAGGGTTAGTATATATTGAAGATGCAGGCATGATATTTCCTCAGGACTGTGAATAAGATATTATTGTGGTCACACAGTGTCAAAAGTTATGTCAAAACTAAAAACTTTGTGATTTTTTTATAAAGTCATTAAAATAGGATATGCAGAAAAGTTTTTGATTATTTCCTCTCCTGTCCACTTTTTATACCTCCGCCAAACGAAGTTTGAAGGGGGTATATAGGAATCAGCGTACGGTCGGTCGGTCGGTCAGTTGCAAATCTTGCGCATCAAACTACTTCCTCATTTTTTGAGCAATGCTCATGAAATTCGCCACACATATTTGTCTTGGGATTAAGATGTGTAATGTGTCGGAAACTGCGTTGCCATGGTAACAACATATTATGGCAATAAATCAGGTTGAAATGTTGCGGATTAAACTACTTCCTCATTTTGTGAGCAATGCTCATGAAATTTGGCACACACATTTGTCTTGGGATGGAGATGTGCGAGACCTATTTTTTTAATGTGTCGGAAATGCGTTGCCATGGTAACAGCATATTATGGCAATAAATCAGGTTGAAATATTGCGGATCAAACAACTTCCTCACTTTTTTGAGCAATGCTTGTGAAATTAGGCACACACAGTCATTGTTCTTGTTGTAAAGATGTGCAAGACATATTGTTTCAATGTGTGGCAAACTGCATTGCCATGGTAACGACATATGGCAATAAAACGGGAAAATATTTTCATGTACTGTAGACACATAGAGACTGTAAAGAGTGTAAAAGTATAGTAATCTTTGCATTTTTCAACATTTTTATTGTTTCACATAATTTTATCCTTACTGTCTGTCTGGACAGATTTTTCATGAGCTGTATCGTCTTGGAGTGAGCCAAAGGAGACATGGATCCATGGATGCTGCCAGATGGTTGGAAGGGGAAACAACCAAAGGAGACAGGATTATGAAACAAAAATACAAGGTAATGTGTAAATGGAAATTTTTGTGAGATACTCCCTGCGGTATAGGTATTTCTTACTGAGCATTCAATTATCAGTATCTACATTTAGGATTGATTGATTGATTGATTTTATTATACCCCCACCAAACGAAGTTTGAAGGGGGTATATAGGAATCAGCATGTGGTCGGGCTTTCGGGCGGGTGGTCAGTCCTTTGCAAATCTTGCGCATCGAACTACTTCCTCATTTTTCGAGCAATGCTCGTGAAATTCGCCGCACACATTGGTCTTGGGATGAAGATGTGCAAGACATATTTTTTGAATGTGTCAGAAACTCGGTTGCCATGGTAACAGCATATTATGGCAATAAATCAGGTTGAAATCTTGCGGATTGAACTACTTCCTCATTTTCCAAGCAATGCTCGTGAAATTTGGCACACACATTGGGGTGGGGGTATTAATCACCTTCAGTGATATTCTAGTTTTTCCATGCATCAAATACAAAATGTCATATCAACAAAATAATTAAACAGTCATGGCATGGGAGGGGTTAGTCATAAGCCCAAGGCTTGGAAGTAACACCCCTCATGAAATGAAACAGCCCCCTTTTAAAATATAAACATCCTATCTTACTTAATTGGGGTTCACAAAGAGTATAGAGTGTGTCATGATTACATACTTATCAAATGTCAGTCGTACATTGGGATAAATACAGTACAATAAAATAAAAAATTCTACCTTGTAAATTGTACTGGATTGCAAATGCAATAAGAAGTGGAATGGGAGGGGGACAAAGACAAGGCCAAAATAATGGGATTAATGTGCATACCAGCTTAAAATACATTTTAAAAATTTGTTTTTAAACCTGGTTATTGTAGGGTAACATAACTTTCAGGGTTGCTTAAAGTGAGTTCTGGTCATGCGATTACATTGTGAAAGAAATTGTCTCAAAACAATTGCTACATAAGAATTGGTGTATACTGTGATGTTTTGGAATCTTCAGAATGATAAAAAATTGACACAATCTCACTGAAAAGCACATGCACTGCACACAGAAACGGGTATTGGCTGCACACAAATGTGGCATGAATGTTCGGCCCGAACCCTTCAGCTATTTCCTATCATATTTCGAATATGAGGACATTTGAAGAGCAATCCTATTCAGGGGACATTTCTATTATGATTTTCTTCCAAACTGAAATGAAAGCTCAAAAATTATTGTTCACATTTCCCAGAACTTGACCTTTTTTAACCCTTTCAGGACAGGAATTATTTAACGGCTAAATTGATCACATTCTGTTCTTCAAATTGGCAACAATAATATTTTTCTTTTAGTGCTACATCGTTCTAATAAGGTGTAATGTCTTTGAAAACAATATACATGGTTACAAATTTTGTCGAAAAGTTGAAAAAAATGCAAATTTTGATTAAAAAAAACAATGATTTGTACCTCTCATTGTGTTGCCAATTTAAGGATGTTAAAGCTTATTCTCATTTTTAAAAATTCCTGGCATCAAATGCAACAAAATTGGACATAGTATGTGCAGAAATTTTTGTTCTTTCTACTCATGCATGTGGTATATTTTTTAGAGCTCTTAATCAAAAGTTATTTAACCAAACCACAAAATGTGGTCAATTGTCTTGAAAGGGTTAAAAATTCAGTTGACAATCTGCAGCTCCCACACCTTTTCATCCAATTAGTATGCCTTATCCTGTCAGTCTCTGAGCTGAAGCCAGTCTTAAAGTGATTGATTAACTTTGTGAAAAATTGTAAAATCAGCTCAAATGCCAGTGAATTGTGTGCAGTCCTCTAACTACATATATAATTAAGGATATGTGAAAGTATGAGAAAAAATGGAACCCGTTTACTATCCTAAAAAAGAGAAAATCGCGATCAATCGCTAGCGCAAGTCGCTCGGCTTCTTCGCTGCGCTGCAGTCACAAAAACCAAGCACCAGCGCTTGGCGATTTCAAAGCGGGTTTCCAGCCCGTACGGTATTCTGTGATAGAGCAAGGTATGCCAACCGTAAGAGTTCTTTAGGGTTCGGTGGTACTCTATCCCGACATCAATGTTCAATCGTAAATATCTTGATATATAAACGACCGATCAGCTTATAAAACTCAGGCGATTCCTGTCTGAGCTAAAGGTTTGCAATTATGATTACAGCATTAGCTGGAACAGTGATTTTTTTTTTCAATCCTGGGCAAAGTTAATCAATGCCTTTAATGTGTGCTTTTGATCCATACACTGTATGTGTACAGTTGCGAGTCAGAAAAAACTTTACACTTTTATAATTGCCTATTGTTTTAAGAGTTCGTTGTTAATATGGACATATTTGATATGTACTTGTAGAGTGTTGTCCCCGTTTCTTTTGGTACTGTACCATATTCATTGGATGATATTTCACAGTTGGCTGCACAGGGGGTTGGTTTAGGTAACTGGGTCAAAACCCACTTGCGCCAACTCCAAACCAGTTGTTTTCATGATAAGGAATCCATGGACTGACCACCTTAGGCCTGGAATGTTAATAAAAGCACGGTTTTTATGTTAAGATGGGTCAGGCTTGTCCAAGGGATCATTCAAGACTCATAGCGTTTAATTCCTGATGATTCGGGGCCTAAACTCTTTCAAAGAGGTTCTTCCTGATAGATAGCCTTACGTATCTGGATCTTGTAAGACCCCCCATGCTTCCCCAAAGATGTTTTTGTCATGGATGAAACTTGGTTTTGCTGTGATAATTCAATCACCACCCATCATATCTGGCAGTATGCACCACATGCTACATGTAATTGAACAGAATCCGTAAAATTTAACCTAAACATGATTCGTTGTTCCATCCCCTACAGCTAGCAGGTTTTGACCAAGTTACCTAAATTAGCCTCTTTGCAGCCAACCATGAAATATTCCATGCATATGGTATCAAAAGAAGCGTGGGTAAATACTCTACAAGTACATATCACATACGTTCATATTTTCCACTCACTCTTAAAACAATAGGCAATTACAAAAGTGTAAAGTTTTTCTTACTCGCTCTGTTTGGCAACGCTTAGTTGAGTTGTCAAGAGGTATAGTGCAATGGACATTAATTAGGACCTACTCCATGTAAGGGAGCATGTGTAAATTTGTGCTTTTATTTACCCATAGCTTTTAGAATCAGTCATTTGGAAATGTTACGAAGTTTCATCCCCTGTCTTACTCAACAGATTATGGATGAAGTAGAAGCTCTACAGAATGGAGTCTTGCCCAGTGCAGAGCGCTATGAAACTAGTGATGATGAAGGAAGCAGTGAGAGTGACGATGACGAGAGCGAGGAGGAGGTTGAGGAGTCTAGTGATGGGGAGAGTGAAGAGGATCTCCTAGAAGAGAGTGACGAGGAAGATGAGATCATGGCAAAACCAGAGAGGGTCAGAGGTCGCGGAAAGAGGGGTCAGCATCAAGTGGTAATAGAAGAAGCCGTGATGGACGACAACTGGCAAAATGATGCAAGAGGGAAAAAGAGTACATCAGAAGTTGTCATCTCCGAGATGGTGAAGATTGCGGAGCAGATGTCGGAGACATCAGAGCAGATGAAGTCATCCATGAAACGAAAGAGAGCTGGCAGCAGACCTGAGGAGGTGACAGTCTTGTCCCAGGATAACAACCAGATTGTCCTGCAGGTGAGCAAACAAGGAATGACCAGTGGGATACCCATCTCAGATGCTTCTTCAGGTCTAGGGATGCCCATTATGGTGGAATCGTCTGGTCAGGGAGGCTCCATGAACATTAACCAAGTCATGATGGATGGCATACCCACTCAGATTGTCCAGCAAGAAGTTGTGACTGAGGAAGAGATGGATCCCGAGATGATGGCTGCGCAGCTGTTGCAGCATGTCCTTCCAACAGAGATCATTACCACTACTCAGACCATTCCACAGGAGGTGGTGACCACCACAACGCTGCAGACTGTGTCTCCAGAGGAAGCTGTCCATGAGGTAGTCACCATCCAGGAGGCTCAAGGGGGGCAACAGACCATAGTCACCCAGAACGTGGTTCCAGAAGAGATTGTCCAGGAGCAAGTGGTTCAGGAGGTTGTCCCAGAGGAAGCGATCATCCAAGAGGAGATCATTCATCAGGAGGTGGTGACCGATGGAACTGTGCACGAAGGAGGAGGCATTCAGAGTGAGATGGTACCCACTGAGATCATCACAGACATGGGCGATGGAGAAATGGCAACTGTTGTCGTAACAACTGAAGTTGTCACAACAGAAGAGGGGGCGACGACACAAGTTCTTATGGTCGAAGATCAACGAACACCAACTAAGAGGCCAGCAGAAGCAGAGCCAGAATCAGAGGGCAAGCGCAAGAGGAAAATAAGAGCTCCTTACTCCCCTTGATAGATCACCCATAATTATCTTTTTCTCTACCTTTGTTATTACTGAATTTGTTTAATTTTGTAATTATATTTCAGTGCTAAAATTAAATGTAAATATTGCATTATGAAAGACTTCTCAATTTTATAGTGTTTCTAGGTAAACATTTGTTGATTATTTGTTTGCCATATATTTTTAAATACCACACTATGAATGGTTTTCATGTGACTTGCTACAACCACTTTCCTGCATTGGGAGTGCTAGTTTGTCATTCCATGTCTTCAGATCCCATCTTTTTTTAGCAGTCTCAGTCATGCCAATTCAAATGAATAGTATGGAAAAGCCAATACTTTGTCAACAGTAAATAACTTTGGGAATAATATTTTTTTCACTAATGGTTTATAGTCACCACCAGTCAGTTATGATTAAAGCAATCAGCCTTGCTACGGACATGATAAAGTAGATTTGTTTGTATGCAGTCTAGAAATTTTGTCTAGTCATCATTTTTAATCGTTTATTAGAACCATCATTATTATGAGGTTGTAAAGACCAGTTAATTAGAAAGAAATGTTGGTGAGAATCATATTATAGCAGGGCTTGATACTAACCGGCACCTGAAACATATGGGCGACCAAAATCTAGGTCCAGACCCCCCAAATTAGACAATTTTTGCATAGGGCTCAGTGCTTACGGACCCTTAAAATTTCAGTCCGGACCCCTTACAGAAAAAAGTTGGTGCGGAGCCCTGCATTAAAATACCAGCATGGATCGAGGGACAACATACTTTATTGAAATCTGACAGGCTTAAGTCTCGATGTGTCATACGTTTTTACTCATCTATTTCACATCATCTGTCGAACTTGTTTGGTATATATATATCATTCAACTTGTTGTGTTCTGAAACATTCAGAATATTTTTTAGGGTTCCGTATGAAATGTTAGTTTTTAGTCAACCCCCAAACTTCAGATTACCATTTAAGGAAACATAAATAGACCACAAATGATACAGCATTTCAGTGTATGTATATTATCTGTTTTTTCTTTTAGTTTTAGGCATATCTTGTAAATAGCATAGTTTTGCTGTACATGTATATGAATTCCATAGAACCATTTGTATCATAGTTATTATAAAATAGAAGACATAACTAAATGTTTGTTCCTGTGAATTAACCCACTTTTAAGATTCCAAATACATGTATTACTATACGTTGTCTTGTTCATTAAACACTTGATGGCATGCATATAGTTACAGTATAATTGCATCTTACTGAAAATATATTATCGAATGAATTTTTCTTCAGATGTACATTGTAGCTGATTATATTGTGATATGAGACATTGTAAATACTTTCTATGGTACATATGTAAAGCAAAATATTGATTTTTGTAGGCTTCATTTGGGCAATGTAAATGAAATGTATTGCTATCAAGCGCAAAGCAGCCCTTTTAATTTATATATTATCCTGTAAAAAAAAATTGAATGCAGAAGTTGTTGTTAAAAGTTGTTAAAAGTTGAATTGGAAAAAAGTTTCTTTTGAATGCCAAATGCTTGACTTGTGTACTAATCGCCCAAGATAAAGATTATTCTATTATTGGTGATGAAATTCTGCATTTGTGAGGAACATGAAAAGAGTGATTTTAGTTGGAATTTACAATTTATTTGCTTTTTATGTCCAGAATATGAACCGTTTTTCTTTAATCATTTGTTTTCTATACTAGCCACTTTCTTGTTTGTGATAGTCCCATTGCATTGCTTTGAACAAATTTTTCAGTTATAATCTACTGCATTCGCCATATATTTTGCGGGGGTTTTATTTCACGAATCGCGAGTGGGTCGCAAATTTAGGAACATGCTAAATATTGCAAACATAAGTAGTTGAATTTGTTGTCTCCTAGTTGGTCAGAAATTCACCACTTAACTTCAATGCGAAAGTACATCATCATTGCCGTTTGTAGATCTGAGAATTTCCTGATCGCGATTTCAATCCCTCGCGAAATAGTCTTGCTAGTTTGATCTGCGAAAATTTATGGCGTTTACAGTACCTTTAAACAGGGTCCATAATGATAGGGTACTAAATGTCTTGCACTGTTATTTCCAGGCCTGAGCTGTCTACAACATGTAGCAATTACTATACATTTTCTCATATTTTCTTTCTTTTTTATTACCAAAAGGGGGAATGGGTGGAATGTTTGCATTTAAGGGAACTGCTATACAGTGTACACTGCTACATTACGAGGCCAGCCTTTCCTTACATCATCTATTGCAGTTTAATTGTTAACAGATCTTGCATAAAGAAAATGCTGCCCTTTGAAGTCTAGATGCAGAAAGTAATGAGTTGAAATTATCAAACATATATCACCTGGTTCATTATCAAATATCATATGGCATGTAAAGCAGATTTAATAAGTTGCAAGTATGGAATTGCTCCAGCAAACAAAAGGATTACTTTTATTGACATGTGACACAAGCTGTAAATATATTTTTGATATGTGTACACTTATATTTCATACCTGTAACTAGCTATCTTCAAAACAATAGCACTTTAATTTTTGTATATATCTTTTTTGTTTGATAATATCACATTATTCTATTATCTTCTTTTTGTATTGGAATGATGAAATGTAAATATGCAGTGCAAATTGCACGGCTTAAGTTTGGTGTAAAGTTTTGAAGTGCATGCCGAGTTTCTCTGTTACATACAAATGTGTAGCTAGCGTAAACTATTTACATTTTTTGACTGTGTACTGCTAGGACAAGAAACGGATTTGGGGCTTTGGGGAGAAATGTAAAGTAGAGCACTAGAGATTTCATTAAAAGAAGACAATTCTCACTTTTCTATTTTCAATTTTTTTTCATGTAAACAGAAAAGAAAGTTTGCAATTTTCAGGATGAAAACGATCAGTATTTAGATTGTTTCTTGTTGTAGCAGTACATATTTTCATTGTTATGGTGTTCCTGTACGTATAAAAACAAAATCTATATTTCATTTCCTTCAAAGTTATCACATATTTTGCAAAGAGTGGAAATAAAATGTAGTCTCTCTGTAAATGAATGTTGTTACATGTATCATGTGTTGCCCTGATTAGGAGTGTGTGTTTCACTTTAAATTGCAAAACAGTAACAGAGCTGCTGATAGCTTAAAAGTATCTTACTTTGCAGCATGTGATCAGAATACCACACCAAATCATGTTCTTACAGAACAGTATCGCACAGGTAACAAAAACACTGACAAAAGTATTCAGGAATTTATGAAGTATTCAAGGAAAAAAAGTGGCACCCCATTCAATCAGATTTGAGGAAATGCACACCTAGGTTTAGGGTTGGGGCATGCATTCCATGTATGAACTGATTGAAAATATATTTTTGGAACATATGTCATCTTAAAGGAAAAAGACTGCTGTCCATTGTTCAGCAAACATTGACAAGGTGTGGTACAAGAGGTACAACTGCAAACGTGTAGTTATATCTGAGCCGGAAATAAGTGGAAACTCCCTATAACGAGGACCATCGGACCATGAAAATTACCTTGTTATATCGGAGCTCTTTATAGCGAGTTTCCACTGTAAATGCAATACAACTTTAACAAATAAATCAAGATCTAACTTTCACATAGTATTCAGTATTAATTTATTCACCACATGACTTTAACATACATCCAGTACAAAATGAAATGTTGACAAAATACAAAAAAATTGAACCACCCCCATCTGATCAAAGGAATATAGTCTAGGAATATTGCCAGTTTTTCTAGTACCATACTGACCATAGCCTTACTTCAGAGAATACATCTTATTAGGTATCGTACATAATATAGGCATCTATATTGGATAGGTAAAACACATTACATAAAAAACATCTCAATGAAAAAGAGGAAAACTTGATATGAAATCAACTCACAAGATACTGTACTGAGTGTAGGACACAACACTGACCAATAGAAATTCACAAACTGATAATGAAAGATGTTACAATTCTTTCACATCCAAATAATACATAGGGGAATATGAAAGGAGAAATTACAGGTCTATTGCATGATAAAGGCAGCATAATTATCACTGATTTAATCTTTCAGTTTCATCAAACCTGAACCAAAATATAGCGTGAAAGGAAATATATTTCTCAACATTACAGGAGAGTGAGGCTTTAGTTTTTCCTGTAAGGTTTAATGTGAAAGCATTGAATATTTAAAGACCATCTTTGCCTAAATTGACACTTATGCTTCTCAAACTTTATGCTGTATTGAGCCCAGAGATCATCAGTTACCATGGCATTTATTTTCAATCACTCCTGTGAAATGTATTTAACGGGAGTTCAGTCCACAAGTTTTTATGACCCATGGATCTTGATGAATAAATGCTTTTCAGACTTTAAAGTACACGTGTAATTCCCTAGACAGATCAATTATTAAAAGGTATAATTTCAACAAACAACAATTTTAGGTCATGGAACCACTTTCTTCCTTGGCATTTGTACATGCAGAAACAAGATATGCAGAGATGAGCAAGCATATAAGATGATCCCAAGGCTTACACAATTATGATCTTCACTCCATGCACACTTTCATGCTTTTTATTTGCACAAGTGATCTTCTGAAAGCATTAACCTACAATGCGAAAAGGGACAACTTACAGTTACACATGTGCAACTTTTACTACAGCATGCAAACATACCCTAGTTGGATCAACGTGCCACTTTGTCAGAATCTGAATTTTAACCCAAAAGCTTTTTACTTATTTCCCCTCTGAATTCATGATGTAAGCTTATAATGATGTATCTTTAACAAAGTGTACTGGAAACACAGAGGAACAAAATGAAAACAACAACTGAAACTGACAACTTTAATGAACAGGAAAGGCACATAATACAAATATAGCATGTTTTACAAAATTAAATTTTCTATAAAAGGTCCTGGTAAATCTGATGGGACCATGCATATCAATGTTGTGATATGCTTATGCCATGAAATAATCTGCAATAAATAAATTTCCTTTCTATATTAGTAAATGCCATCATAATTCTATCCGTGAACTTGATGGTGTTGGTATATTTTTTGAACTTTCAGAGCTTTTTTCTGCCCCATCTTGCAAATCATCAGGAGAAGTTGGAATCTCCTGACCAGCTTTTAAAATCTCATCATTTCCCTTTGGTGAATCTTCCCCAGACATGGAATTCTCATTATCCGGTTCTTTATAATCTGTTTCCCCACCATCGGTTAATATTGCTTGTTGGTCACCACTGGATGCATCCACCTCCCCTTCTTCACCGGTAGTAGATTCCAAATTCTCAGACGATCCTTCAGATGTCTGGTCGGTTTCATTGTTAGCTGGAGGGGTGTTACATGCAGGAACACAGAAGGGGGTAGAGGAAAGACAGAGAAAGAAACACAAACTTATTAAGGGTGTATCTAAATTAGAACACATCAAAATTCACTCCTTGTTACAAAACAATAATATAAACAACTTATAACTGGAAAATTATTTGAACATCATGCACATTTGAACATGCAAAATATTTACTGTTATATACACACACATATAAATATGGAAGTTGAGTAAATAAATGTATTGCAAACATACAAAACCAAATGAATGTTACACAATAACGTATGGTCTAAAATGGCTCTCACAAATACAGTTAATCACTGCGATTGTCTGCAATAATCTTACATCGGGGGAAAATCCAAATAGAATGCTGCAGAATGCTGCAGGATAAGCAACAAATGGCAGAAGTGTTAAAAAATGTGAACCTGTAAACAATAATTCCCAGCCTAATTGCAGTCATATCGCTGCTATCCACAGTATATCGCAGAAAAAAAGGGTGAATTTCGCTACTGAATACCTTTTTGAATTCCAGGAATCCAACCAGCGGAATTCCAGGACAAGCTACACAATAGTACACATATCAGCAGAGATTACAGCATCCTGTGATTACGCATTACACATAATAGTGCTATTTTAATCATCTTGAAAATATTCTTTCATCGCCGCTGATCACAATGATTTAAGCAAACATCTGTGAGAGTTGCTTAACTCTTCTAATTCTCTAATGAAAAAGGTGTACTTTGGTATTATCTGCAAGACATCAAAGAGTGTAGTGGGGAATATAAAATATAGGTAAAACTGCAAACAACAAAACACAAGACAATGATAATACAAGTGAATGAGTAAATTACGCAAGGCATAATAAATGTCCCCGCCGGAAGTGTAGATCTGTGGAAATTAACTAGCCTGAACCTTAAAACTTCAGTGAAAAACTTTAGTGAATAAAATAATAATGTTACTGCATGCAAAAGAAGAGAATACCAACAATGCATGTATACAACTGAAATATAAAACATGAAAACATTATGAACCTTCAGCCATTTTGAATAAATTTGCATAAATTTGCATGAATAATGAATTTCAAAATTCTGTGTAGAAGTTTGGAAGCCCCCACCCAGCCCTATCAGATAAAACAATCGGAATCAAAATCCGATGTGAAATAGAGGAGAAGTAGCATTTTTCGTCAATTTGCATAATTAATGAATTTCAAAATTCTGTGTAGAAGTTTGGAAGCCCCCACCCAGCCCTATCAGATAAAACAATCGGAATCAAAATCCGATGTGAAATAGAGAAGTAGCATTTTTCGTCAATTTTGAATAAATTTGCATAAATTTGCATAATTAATGAATTTCAAAATTCTGTGTAGAAGTTTGGAAGCCCCCACCCAGCCCTATCAGATAAAACAATCGGAATCAAAATCCGATGTGAAATAGAGGAGAAGTAGCATTTTTCGTCAATTTTGAATAAATTTGCATGAATTTGCATAATTAATGAATTTCACGATTCTGAGTAGAAGTTTGGAAGCCCTCACCAAGCCCTATCAGATAAAACAATCAGAATCAAAATCGGCCAAGAAATGACGGAGAAGTAGCATTTTCTAACATTTGAGCACACACGGACAGACGGACGCACGGACGCATGGACGGACACACACACACGCACACACGAACGGAGCCCGTTTCATAGTCCCCTCGCGAACTTCGTTCGGCGGGGACAATAACCCTGTGCATAGGGAAAAGGGAACACATTGTTTTTAAAGATAGTGTCAACCAGTTGCAAACCCTGAAAGAGGTAAACGAAAAAATGCTAAAAAAGAAAAGACGGGGAAAAAAGGTAAAAAAAAGTACTGAACAAAGTACTGAGATTTTTACCTAAAAGTAGAACTGTTTCCACCCAAATATTCAAATTGTATTTCTAGATAATTTTTCAAATGTTGCTTTCATTTTTCACTCTTACAAAATTGTACAAAAGGTTGAAACCAGCAATAGGTGACAGGAACTTGGGAAAATTGCGATAATATTGTGAACTGAGGACCACACAAAATGAAATAGTATATCTACATTCAGAGAGTATAAAATCTTCAGCAATTTCCATATATCATAAATGGCACATCTATACACATTAGAAAGATCTAACTATTAAACGACTATTACACTTGATTCAAACTGATAACGGTACTGATGCAATGTCATTGTAAATGATAGTATATATTTTCACATAACCCATATATTGCTCAATTACAAAATGTTGAATTTGGCTCATAATCACATATATGAATATATATACATATACTTCACTGCATAAATCCTATAAGAATTAGACAGGAAACTTATAGAATATATTCAACTAAAAAAGGTAAGTTCCCCCTGACACTTTTTAATATAACTCAAGAATTTTTATAAAATTTGTTCGTTCAAAAAGCCAAGTATGAAGAATTTCCTTACCCATACTTTGATTGGTTATTTGTGAACTATTGATTATGTTTTCATAATGAAGTTATTATTATCATTGCACTCAGTACAAGAAAAAAGATGCACTTTGCATTTCCTAATGCAATGCGGAGTGCAGTTTGAGTGCTCTATTCACTTCTTTTGTTCATGGACAGGTGCGTAACTTGTAATTCAGATTCAGCAAACTGCATTGAAGATTGTAATTTTTAGTGCATTTTCACGAATTTCAATGGAAAATTATCCGTCTTTACATGAACAAAAGATGAAAGAATTGAAATAAACCCTGCTTTGTTTTATGAAATGGAAAAAGTGCTAATTTTTTCGTTTTAAATACTGACTGAAATAAAAACCATAGTTTCATAATGAAAATCGTTAGCAAATAACCAATAAAAATGTAGAACAGGAAAATTCTGCATATTCTGCTTTTCGAATGAACAAATTTTAACAAATATTATTATCATTATTATTTTATCAAATATTTCTAGAATTATATTAAAAAGTTTCAGGGGGAACTTACTGTTTTGGTTGAGTAAATAAAAAAGTCTAGACAAAACTACCAATCTTTTATGAAGGAGATGAAACAACAATATCTTCCATTTTTATTAATGTTAAAGAATTTAATTTTTTTTTTTGTCAATAAACAGTCCTCGTATTCATAATATATTTCATTCCTTTGTCTCCTGCTTCCACGAACATCATGATACTCTTTGGTTGGACAGTACAACATGCAATCTTCATGAAACTTTGTTCGCTTCTGATAAAGAAATCTTATCATAGGATTATAGAAGGTACAGCATGAGCAAAGTGTTTATATCACCCGTTTTCATGGGTACACAAACACAACACATGTGATGTCTTCTGCTGACTACACATTATCGGATGTAATTTATGACCTATAAGTTTAAATGTAATTCTAAAAATCTACTACAACTGCCTCGAGGTGACAGGAAAGTTGCAATTGTGAAAAATTCATGAAACTTTTGTTTGTTCAATCTATGTTCTTATGTCACTTTTCTAGAATTTGTGTGGGATGCAGGATTCTAAGCTGCACATGAAATTGAGATTTGCAGTATGCACACAAATGAAATCTGCCATGTGATGTGACACTCATGGAAAAGAACGATTGATTACATCTGAATCTTTCTTTGGCAGTGACAGTTCTTTCATACAATTATGAATCCTTCTCTAACCAAAATTGCACTAACCATTAAACTACTACAAGGAAGTACACTTCATATTAAACAATAATCAACATTGCATCTCATTTGGGGTCCAACAAATTGGCTCTTAAAATAATACTTCACACTAGCCTTTAACACTATCTTTCCTAAGAATCTACTCTAAGGCAGTTTCCAGTTTGGAATATATTTCTCACCACACTCAAATAACTCACAAAAATATAAATATATAGTACTTATTAACATCCATGAGCCCCTTTCTCTGAAGAGTTATATATTGGGAGATGTCTCAATGTGCTACTGCCAGAAGTTCTGCCATTTCCTGATTTACTATAAAATGTCTCATCGGTTATAACTCATACACATACATGTAATACTGTGGGTCTGTGTCCATTAATATTTGGTAGAATAATAGATTATGGCCTATTGCTACAGCACCCTCGAACGTGTCGTACAGGCTTATGTTTATAACTGAAATACATCATCGATGATATACTGCATTACAGACTTTACATTTGATCTGGAACTGTTTACAAGCCATGTAAAATGGAAGCATTGTTCAGGTATGCATGAATTTATATGTCGATCGCCGAACATCTTTCCCAGGAATCCAATTCTCCCTATCGCATATAGCTCTCCGAATCCGAACGCATGCGGCGCTCTAATTTTTGGGCATGTGATTGCTGGCAACTGAGCTTCCGGGTCCGGCCGGAGCGTCATTGGCAATGTGTTAGAAGACGTGGTCAGCCTAGCAAAAACTCCCTTTTGTTCCTAATCTAGCAAATAATCGTGTTTTTATACAATTGATATTTAAATGGGAGGCTTCTGTGAAGCCACCCAATGTGGGATGTTGAGCCGACGATGCAAAACGTGTTTTCAGCAGAACAATCACGCACGAAAAAAGCAAGGAAATATCAGTGTATGCTCGCTATAGCTATAGACTGGAACCGGAACTTTATGTGCCAACATCGTTGTCCCCGATATCGGAATCGGGAGCTGATATCGGCTGATATCGGCTGATATCGGCTATATGCGATAGGGGGAATTGAAATCCTATGCATACCAGTATGTGCGTTGATTCCAATGGCAATAAACGCATTCAGAGCAACAAGAAATTACCAAAAAAAATGAAGAAGATTTGTGTCATGATCCCTCGTCTCCCTGAGGATAGAGAAACCTAGACACGTACCAGCTACCAAGACCTACGGCAAAGATGACGGCCATAATGGGACTATTCCTGGAGGCTAAGACTGTCCCAACAAACAAGAAGAAGTACATCAGATAGACCAGCACTTCACCTTTCAGACTAAGTTTAGGTTCAAAAGTTTGTTTACCCTTACCTCGGACTGTTGAGAGAATAAGATGGATAGAAAAAAATCGAGATAGGAGTAGAGGATATGGGATGAAGAGTACTATCTACATGTACTTCAACAAAACATTTGAGTACAGGTAAGGGAAAGGATTGTTATTTGCTTTAATGGTGTTGCCAATTTAAAGATTTTAATGCTGCTTCTATAGCAATATCTATTCAATAAATGACCCTGATTAAAACAAGATGAATGCTACTGCGTCTCCTATATGCCTCCGCCTAAATTCAGTTGATGGCTCAAACTGCTCTTGAAATCTTATGATAACCAGAATAAAAAGCCTCTAATTACATGTTAATTGACCTCTTTGACATTTGACCTTACACCTTATAACCCAAAAGTCTGATCACTTTATCTCCTAGTCATGAATACAAAATAGTTGAGATATGATAACAAAGGTAAAAAAACATCAATTTCACATACACCTGTATAATGACCTCTATGACCTGTCACCTTTGACCTACGCGAACAGAAATCTAATGAGTTTGTCTCATTATGGTGATGCATACTAGTTCCAAGTTTGAAGTTAATGGATCAAATGGTTCTTGAGATATCACGTTAAGGCTAAAACCTGCAATTTCAGAATTGACCTCTATGACCTTTGACCTTTGACCTACGTATCCCAATATCTAACGAGATCGTCTTTCTATGCTGATACATACTAGTACCAAGTTTGAAGTTCATACCTCAAATGGTTCTTGAGATATCGCATTAACAAGACTAACACATGAAATTCAGAAATTGACCTGTGACCTTTGACCTACATACCCCAAAATATAATCAGATCATCTTCCTATGGTGATACATACTAGCACCAAGTTTGAAGTTCATACCTCAAATGGTTCTTGAGTTATCGCGAGAACGAGGCTAACACCTGAAATTTCAGAAATTGGCCTCTGTGACCTTGACCTTGGACCTACGTACCCCAAAATCTAATCAGATCATCTTCCTATGGTGATACATACTAGCACCAAGTTTGAAGTTCATACCTCAAATGGTTCTTAAGTTATCGCTAGAACGAAGCTAGCACCTGAAATATCAGAAATTGGCCTGTGACCTTGACCTTTGACCTACGTACCCCAAAATCTAATCAGATCATCTTCCTATGGTGATACATACTAGCACTAAGTTTGAAGTTCATACCTCAAATGGTTCTTGAGTTATCGCTAGAATGAGCCTAACACCTGAAATTTCAGAAAAATTGGCCTCTGTGACCTTGACTTTTGAACTACGTACCCCAAAATCTAATCAGATCGTCTTCCTATGGTGATACATACTAACACCAAGTTTGAAGTTCATATCTCATGTGGTTCTTGAGTTATCGCTCGAACAAGAAAGCGGGACGGACGGACAGACGAACGGACGGACAACCCGAAAACATAATGCCTCCGGCACCACCTTTGGTGGGCGGAGGCATAAAAAAAGTGCCAAAGTTTAAGAGAAAATAATATATTGCATTTTTGTATTATGTTGCCAATTTGGAGATTTGATGCTTCTCTTCCAATGATAATTTCATTCAACACACCTGTCTGTATTGCAACAAAAACAAGCTCACATTGTCCGGCGTATTAGCTCCTGCTGGTTATGCATGCTAAGCAATGATTAACATTATTTATCAAAGTATAATGCACCCTACAACATCTATGAGGCACATTTTATGATGGTGACAAAGAAAACCAGAAAAGAATGATTATTACATCAGAGCTTTATTTAAGGTGCTAAATGGATAAATGTCAGCAGTTGCTTCACTTGCTTGGTAGTTTCCAGGACATGTTTTTTCTTGTCATATGTTGACACCCCTAAAGAGTATTCAGCACTTGCTGATTGAATGGAATAATGCCCTGGCCAAACCCACAGCATATATTCAAGGATGATGGTTGCCGATTTCAAAACATTTAAATTGGAAACTTGTTAGATGCGATCATATTTCTTTAAGATACTTCCACAACCTATATTATACTGTAGGCACATGCAATCAGGATACTATTTTCTAGACCCCAGTTACTTTGGGATGAGAAGTTAGAGGGTAACAATCACAAAACATATTTTGTTCTGTATATTAAGATTCCATGTCGCTATACCATATTAAAAAAAAACGGCCCGCATGGAACCCAAGTCCGAGTTGGGTTCCGTGCGTCCATTTTTATGTTATCATCTATTTTTTTTCATACTCCTCGTTGACCTACAGAATGACAGATTATATTTTTGAGGTTAATTTTAGCTGTACACTAATGATAAATTTTAGGTGATTGGTACATTTCAAGAAACAAGTAAACTGTCAATACTTACAAAGTGCTTTATCTACACACTCATTTCCAACTCTGTCATAGCCCTCCTCACAGTCACAATAGTGGCTCCCAGGCACGTTATGGCACACCATGTGATCACCTTCACATATATCTTCTTGTTCACACTCGTCGGTATCTGCAACAGAATCAAGATTGGTTTTCAAACTTATGGAAAGATCACTGTACATCACATAAACACAGAGGCAAAGAAATTGAAACCTCGTCATAAAGGACGTTATCATAAGAAAGTTATAACAAGTTTACAAGGAATTTCAATATAATAGGGTGATTTCCTTCTACGGGACTGGCAAAAACTAAATCTTAACCACAAACAATTTTGAATAGTTCTTAAGACAAGACTTAACAAACATCAAGTAAGATGTTAAGAAGTGACTCCAAAATGGCAAGATTTGTTCTGTCATGTAGTAATTACAGTTTAATGTCTACTTGTTACCAAAATACAAAATTGACACACATTTTTTTTCCTTCTGATCAACAAAGGAATTTAGGCTAGAAAGTTGTCAGTTTTTTGTACCAAAGCAAAGTCACCTTAAATGCGTCCTGGTCTTATTTAGAACAAACTTCTTTAAATGTTTCCTTTCAGCAGCTTAAAGGCCAAGGCCACACTAATATCAAGTTGATTTGAATAAACAGAGTAAAATTAAACAAGCATAACAGTGAAAATTTCACTGAAATCAGATGTAAAATAAGAAAGTTATGGCATTTTGAAGTTTTGCATTATTTCATGAAACAGTGATATGCATAACATGGGCGGTATGCAAACGAGTGAACTGATGATGTCACACACTCACTTTTCCTTATGTATTTTATCATACGAAATTTCAAATATTTCAATTTTTATGGATGTTATAATAAAGAATCTCTCCCTTGTATCAAAATAAGTTACAATAATGATGATTTGACATGTTCCATAAGGAGTCAAACCATGTTTTTCATTATTGAAGCAAAAAATTGAAAAGGAAAAGTGAGTGTGTGACATCATCAGTTCGCTTATTTGCATACCGCCCATGTTATCCATATCACTGTCTCAAGAAATAATGCAAAATTTCAAAATGCCATAAGTTTCTTATTTTACATCTGATTTCAATAATATTTTCACGGTTATGCTTGTTTAATTTTGCTCTATTTATTCAAATCAACTTGATATTAGTGTGGACTTGGCCTTTAAGGTAGCTGCTCTAGAGCGAATGTAATAGTAGTACTTGGCAGGCACTTTAAGATGAGTGTGCATTACAGTTAACCTTGCATAACTCCAAGTCACACAAGTTGAACTTTCCATTTGTCGAATCAATTTTGTTTACCAAAGTATGCAAAACATGTGATTTACATTTCCTAAGTCAAATTTTGCATAAGTTGAACCAATTTTTGTGGTCCCAACAGATTCGACTTATGCAAAGTTAACTGTATATTTACTTATTATTATCACAACCTATTTATTGATTGTTTGGAAAATGAAAAAGAAATTTCATAATATATGCCAATATGTTTTGCGTATTCTCGGATGACAGGGACTCCAACATTTTTGCAAAAATTAACACAGGCTACTAACTTGCACATGCATTGCCAGCTCATTTTCACACGTTAAATTTGCTAGCCGACAACAATTCGCAAAATCTGCAAAAATTAAACCCTCTAGGAACAAATAACAGCTTATAGAGTAGACCTAAGTTATACTTTACAATTTTTAAATATTACAACCACAACTACAACTCACCTCCACAGCCATCTTCTTTCATGTCATAGCCAGTCTTACATTTGACACACTTGTCCTTGCCCTCTCCAATGCATTTATCACAGGAGCTATGACATGCAGCACACTTGTACGACCCCTGGGTGTTCTCACAGAACTCGTCTTCCGTGCATGGAACTTCCTCCTCAACTACACACTCATCAACATCTAAAGAGAAAAGACAACGAAGGGAACAACAGTTGGTGATGATGATATTCTTCTTTTAACGCACTAAATAAAGCAAGTATATTGTTTGAGATAAACAAACAGGGGACCTACAGCTCTAAGTCTTATCTAAGGAATGATGCCTCACCAAAGGGCAACAGACCACAGACTTGGTTTTGACCTGTTACCACCCTGTTATGAAACCCCTGCTCCACTACTGAGCCTCTGTGCCTCCTGTAATTAACTTCAAAATCAATTAACTTTCAAGGAATACCTGAAATTGAAAAACTGTCACTTTTTAAGGTACATTAAAGGGTACCAATCATCAAAAAATATTTTACTCTGTATGTTAGAGGTTCCATGCCATTCTACTATATTCCAAATATGGGCTTTGAATATCACTTCTATAAAGAGATATTACAAGTTTAATTATACTCTCTATAAGCATAAAAGCGACTCATGAGCAGACTATTCAACGCACCAGTACGCGCTCGCCAAGATAAGGGCTAGCGCGGAACCCAACTCGGAGGTTCGGTTGAATGCGAGCACTTTCATGTTATCCTTTATTTCCTTCATACTCCTAAACAGTTGACCTATAAAATTTCAGATAAAGTTCTTTGAGGTTAATTTTATACTTCCTAGCGGTATACAAATTCTTTTTTCAGGTGGTTGGTACACTTTAAGATTGCATGAGGAAAAATTCAGTACATCATCTACATATCTTAATGCAAAATATGGGAAAAATTCATTGGGTATTCATAATTATTACCTTGACATCCAGCCTCATCGTCCCACAGCCAACCTGCCTTGCACTTCTTACATCCCTTGGGTCCTGCACCAGTACAGAGAGCTGTACATGCCTTATGACAAGCTAGAATACATAAGAATATATAAACAAAAATCATATGGTTTTACATGGCCTTATGACAAACTAGAATACATAAGAATATAAAAACAAAAATCATATGGTTTTACATGCCTTATGACAAACTAGAATACATAAGAATATAAAAACAAAAATCATATGGTTTCACATGCCTTATGACAAGCTAGAATACATAAGAATATATAAACAAAAATCATATGGTTTTACATGGCCTTATGACAAACTAGAATACATAAGAATATAAAAACAAAAATCATATGGTTTTACATGCCTTATGACAAGCTAGAATACATAAGAATATAAAAACAAAAATATGGTTTCACATGCCTTATGACAAGCTAGAATACATAAGAATATATAAACAAAAATCATATGGTTTTACATGCTTTATGACAAGCTAGAATACATAAGAATATATAAACAAAAATCATATGGTTTTACATGCTTTATGACAAGCTAGAATACATAAGAATATATAAACAAAAATCATATGGTTTTGCATGCCTTATGACAAGCTAAAACACAGAAGAGTTTGTAAAAACAAACAAACATCATATGGCTGTACAAGCCATGAGAAAAATTATTGAGATAAAAGTATACAGATATAGAAGAACAAGGCAAATATATAAAAAAGGGAACTGAGAGAAATAACTTGGTGAAATGTTATCAAGTTATGAGAAAATGTAACATTGAATGCTGATAATGGGTGAAATTTGAAACTTGGCTTGATAGTCAATGATAAATCTATTTCCAAACTTAGACTTGATTTCTTCTTCCCACACCCTTTTGGTGTGTGAAAGTTCAAACATAAACATCAAACATATTGAAAAATTACTTTAATAATGCATCCCAACAAAATATTTCCCATTTTTTGAATACTTTGTAATTCTGCCATAAATTTAGGTAATGAAAATGGAAAGAAGTACAAAAGAGAGAAATTACGTTAACCCATTGGTTACTAATTATCTCAATTCCATAGGTTTAATACAGAGACGAGCTGGTTCCTGTAAGTAACAAGTTATTAAAGATAGGGAAAAGTTGGATACTACAGTCCTATGCATACCTTTACATGATGTATGTGTCTCGTTCTTCATGACTTGATAGTAACCATCCTTACAGACATCGCATAACTCTCCTTTATAACCAGCGTTGCATTTACACTTTCCTGTACCCCCTCTGGTGCCTGCACCCTGTAGACGCAAGATAAGGCAAGGTATCATAAAACAGGATGAATATGAACAAAAATTTGGAAAGCATTTTCTACATTATTTGTTTCTTACCCCCACGTATAAAGCAGACCCTATTGTTTGTTTTTATTAATGGTGAACAAAAGAAAATGAAAAGGTTTGCATCATTTATGGGAACAAAATTATGTCAAAAGCATTTTTCCAATTTCTTATCATATTCAACCAATTTTACCAAATTGACATACATTTATAACATGGAGGGGTTGCACTAACATACTGAAAGTTAATTACACAAACAATTTGTTTGAGGCAAATCCGCTTTTTCTTTTAAAAAACACATCAATCAGGTACAATTAATTGGCAATTCATTTACTGTATATGTGCATAAATCCTTGTGCCTGAAAATTATATAAGAAAATTTTATACATTTTCTCATAAATTCCATTAATGATATTAAAAAATCTACACTGTTTAGAAACCACTGCCTTTCTGCGACAAAGCATCATAAATACATTGTGTATAAAAGGCAAGTACTCTTCAGTGCATGACAATAGTTTAAAGTCAAACAACCATATCCATGTAAGTGCTGATTAAGAGAACATATTCCTAACAAAAATGTGACAAAACTCATGCCCTCAACATGTGCGACTTCATATGGGCACTACCATCAGAACAGCAAATATTAAATACAGCAAAAATACTCACCATACATTTACCAGTCCCCTTACATGGCCTCTCCAGCCCATATGGACATTCTGTGTAGAATGATAGGAGTAATTGGGAAATATACATAAGTAGATATCCACAGAAATAGAGAAAGAGAGAGGCAGACACATAAACGCTGAAAAAAAAGAGGAGAACCTATCATTTTTTTTTTTTCGGAGGGGGGTGGGGAGGATCAACATATATTACAAAGTTTATATCTTATGCCTGTGCCTTACTAGCCCATGGATATCATGGTCTTTAAAATATTTAAATATAACTATTTTCTAATACTCACCTTCACAGTCTGGTCCAAATGTATTTTCAGGACAGCAAACTGAACAAGAAAATGAAAATGGACAGAAAAATTATATGTAACTATACTGTAATACTGGGCAATACTAACAATAAAAACAATAGAATTAGCAATCATATTTCACCATTCAAAGACTGCCCTCCTAACTAGCAGCCATTTACAACACAAGGATGAAGAGAGACAAGGTAGACAAAATGCCTTGTCCCTCAGCATGACCACTGGGCCTGGATTAGAACTTACAACCTTTCAATTCAAAGTCAAATGGACTAAAAACATTTCTGAGGATTTTATGATTTGGTACTAACTTCCTGTAAATCAGTTGGTCTTTGCATCACTGTATGATTAACAACTCACAATAATTTCTCTCTCAAAATATAGTTTCACTGAAATACTGAAAATTACCTTTATAGTTTTCTATGCAGAACCACTGGAAGAGATCTGGTTTCTCGAGATGCTCCTTCCACCATTGTTCTAATAACTCCTCTTCTTTTTCTAAGAGGTTATGACACTGGAGGAAGAAATCATCATATCTTAAATATTAAGTTGAGTTCTGGTCATGTGATTACATTTTGAAAGGAATTGTCTCAAAGCAACTGGGAAAGGTTGATCATGTCTACTTAAGAATTGGTGTACTATGAGGTTTTGGAATTATCAAACTGATAAGAAATTGACTCAGTCTCACTGAAAAGCACATGCACTGCACAAAGAAATGGGTATATTTTTTTTTTTTTCAATGATCTTTATTTCGATTCCACTCAGTAATTATACATAAATCATACTTCAACATTTCAATGAAAGTAAATGCATATGACAACTAAAACAGATTTTCTTGTAACATTTTCTATAAATGAATAATTGAAATTCGAAAAATTTGAAGAAAACATTAAATGAAATCTTTTCGTAAAATACCCCCCCCCCCCATGAACACGAGAATTAATACACATGTATATACATGTATACACGTATAATTAATAAAAATAATTCTTCATTGCAAAATGGAAATGACTAATACAGACTGACTTCATACAACAAAAAAAAAAAAGAAGATACAATTCATAGGTTATCAATCATACTCACGAAATAAAAATATCCTAAATCAATAGGCCTACATAATTATAGGCCTACAATGAGTCAGAAAAAACAAAAGAATGAAATCAATCCATAAAAACAAATTATACCCTTCCCAAAACAAACCATTACCAAACCCCCCCCCACACACACACACCCTCCCTCTCTCTCTCTCACACACACCCATACACACACCACACGCCCACCCCCACACGCACATACACACACACACACACTCACACAACACAATTACAGTAAGGTTACCCGTTCACACTCATATTTACCTTTAGTTCTTCCCACTTTTGTAGGTGTACTGACAACCTACCCGTTTTCGTAGCTAATTCCTTTTCTTCCCCTATAAAATCCGTAATAATTTTCTGTATCTTGATACTGGAAGGTAAATGACCTTCTGCCCTTGATTTAAAAATTGTATATTTTACCCAAATTATAATGCTATTCACACACTTAATTCTATTTGAGTTGCCCGATAGTCCTAAAAATATATCTCGCCACTTCATATCCCTTAATTCAACTAAATCAAAGTGTTCAATAGTAAATTGCCATAACTCTTTGACCTTCCCACAATTGGAAAATAAGTGTAAGTAGGTTTCTTTGTCCTTTTTGCAAAATGAACAGAAATCGTCCTCAACAAAACCAAACTTCATTAGCTGTACTTTTGTGTATATGACTCCGTGTAATTGCATGAACTGAAATTCTCTCTGTTTTCTGATAAGTGTTGTGCATCTTGCTGTTATGAAAAGATCACTTATTTCTTTATCCGTTAAGTCAAATTTGCTACTACAATCCTTTACTTGCAAGTTATATGATTCACGTAAATCTTTGACAAAACAGTCATAAATTTTCTTTGATTTTGTAGCCTGAAACATTGTTATCTGACCAGAAATATTTAGGTTCATATCAAAATCAAACAAATCAACTTGCTGAAATTTAACAGAGGGGATGGCGTTCTTCCAACTAGTGGGTATAACATGTGCAATTTCGATAATCTGAAGCAATTGATTCGCGTTTAACCCAATGTTTTGGAAATGGGCCACAGGTTTCAAATGACCATTATCAAAAATATGGTTTACATGGTATATGCCTTTATCAAATAAATCTTTATCAAAAGTCATTTTACCTTTCATACATATATTTCTGTTATTAAAGATTATAGGATTCACTTCATTTTCAGAGTATCTGAATTTTCCCATATCCTGCCAAGCCTTCAACATTTCTAAATAAAATGGAGGTATTTTCAGTGTTAATTTGGACGTATCGTAGTTACATAAAAACAAAAATCTCCCCCCTACGGTTCGAAAGCAGTGATCAAAGTACAGTTTCCATCCAGCATTCTTTTCTCCATATAATAAATGTTTTAACCACATTATACGTTGTGTCTTCACAAAAAGTCTAAAATTCATCATTCTCAACCCCCCGTAAGCGTAGTCCTGATACATTACTTTCCTTTTTATACGGTCTTTTCCTGCCCATAAAAATTCAAAAGTTATTTTTTCCACCTCATTAAGCAACCACTGAGGGACTACTATAAGAGATGAGACATAGTTCAACCTTGACAGCGCATATGTTTTTAACAAGTGTATCTTACCCATAAGTGTTAAATCCCTCTCTTTCCACCACCCTAATAGCCTCTTTATTTTACTAAGTATCTCTTTGTAATTCAAATCTTCTTTTATTCTAACATCTACAGAAAAATGAATACCCAATATTTTAACTTGCTGAACTAGGTTTCCAAACAAAGGTATATGAGGTCTATCACTATCCTTGCCCATCCACAAAAAGTTTGTTTTTCCTTTATTGATTTTAAGACCGCTGACTTTCCTAAATTCTTCAAAAAGATATTGTAGCCTATTAATTGAATTCGTATCTTTCACAAAAAGGGAAATATCATCTGCATACAAAATTTGTTTTATTTCATTTTTTTCAAATTGAACTCCCTTTACTGCATTATCTTTCCTTATTTCCAGAGCTAAAGTTTCGATAGCTAATAAAAACAAGTATGGCGACAATGGATCTCCCTGTCTTACTCCTCGCTTCAAGTTAAAATATCCCGTGGAATATCCCCCATTCATTATACAACTGGTAATATCTGTGTAAAGCACCTTGACCCATGAACGAAACGTATGACCAAATCCAAATAATTCTAGGATATTAAATAAAAAATCATGAGAAACCGAGTCAAATGCCTTTTCAAAGTCTACTGTGACTAAAAATCCAATATTCTGATCAAACGAATGAAATAACATATCATCAACTAGTCTTACAGCTTCTCCTATATTCCTATCTTTGATATAACCTACTTGGTCATGATGGATTATCTCACTTAAAACCTCTTTTATTCTTTTTGCTAATACTTTCGATAATATCTTGTAATCAACATTTAGAAGCGTAATCGGTCTATAATTTTGAACATACATTTTATTCTTTCCCTCTTTTTCCAATAATGTAATTACACCTTGCTTTTGCGATGTTGACAAATTACCCCTATCATATGCTT
The DNA here is from genome assembly GCA_025618425.1 of Heliocidaris tuberculata. Taxonomy (NCBI): domain Eukaryota; kingdom Metazoa; phylum Echinodermata; class Echinoidea; order Camarodonta; family Echinometridae; genus Heliocidaris; species Heliocidaris tuberculata. The sequence continues at coordinate 50,153,238 of CM046832.1, read as the reverse complement.
CATTCAATACCTCTACTAAGGTTTCCCCCAAAACTGACCAAAAAGTATAATAAAATTCTATCGTGAAACCGTCATTCCCTGGAGATTTATTGAATTTCATTTCTTTTAAAACACTGAAACATTCATTTCTAGTTACTTTTCCTTCACAGAACTCTCGATTTTCTTTGCTTAATTTTGGAATATCGTTAAGAAATAGATCATTTTGATCACTGACTGCCTCATCATTTGAATACAACTTTTCATAATAGGATTTCATAATCTTTAATATTTCCTTACGGTCTTTTATTAACTCTTCATCTTGATTATATAATTCATTTATAACACTTTTCCTTTTATTGGACTTTAATAACTGTTCAAAATATTGTGTTTTCTTTTCTCCTTCCTCAAAATATTCAGCCCTAGATCGGATTTTTAAACCATGTCGAGCATAGTCATAAAGTTTGTTTAACCTGGATTTCTTTTCCTCAATTTCAACAGCTACAGTTCTAGACGCTACATCCAAAAGCTGATTTTCAAGATGTTTGATTTCTTCTTCTAATTTATGAATTTCATGTTTTCTAAGTTTCGCCTTTTTCTTTGTGTAACTAATAATATATTCCCTCATTTTCATTTTAAGAAAGTCCCATAATACTAATTTGTCAGGTATTTTAGGTGTCCACTCTTCTTTTAATTCTCTTATTTCATCTTTAAAACTATTTACAAATTCCTGATCTGCACACAAACTACTATTAAATTTCCAATAGGATTTACCAAAGTTTGGTGTCTCTAAAAAATTCCTAAGCTGCAACAGAACAGCAGAGTGATCGGGAGTAATTGATGTCAAAATCTCACAGTTTTTAACAAAATTTTGTAAACTGGAAGAGCCAAACCAATAGTCTAAACGACTCTGTATAATTGGCCACTTTTGTCTGAATGTGAATTGTTTATTATGTGGATTTCTTTTTCGCCATATGTCTACTAAACTAAATCTGTCAAGAAAATCTATAAATTTCTCATTAAACTTGGTTTTTAAAACGTTCTTTGGTCCCATATAATCTAAATCCCCATCCATTATTGTATTGAAATCTCCTCCTAACAGAAATAACTGTCCCGTGTTTTGAAATTTTGAAATGCAGTTATCCAATTCTTTTAAAAATTCAAGTTGCATCTTTTCTTTATCTCTTGTTGGAAAATAACAATTACACAACACCAATTTGGTCTCTTGCAGTTCTACTTTGATTACAATGTACCGTCCGTTCTTATCTGTTGCAACAACATCAATTTTCAAATTTAGGTTTGGAGATATTAAAATCAAAACACCCTTGCTGTGATTTGATCCATGACTAAAAAATATTGGACCATTCCATTCTGATTTCCATCTTTTCTCTACCTCTATTGTACTGTAAGTCTCTTGTAGAAAAATGATGTCACTACCTTTACTTTTACACCATTCAAAAATGTTTTTCCTCTTAGTCTTTTCTCTTATTCCTCTTACATTTACAGAAAGCATGCTAAAAGGTGACCTATCCATATAACCTGGAACAACCCGAAATTACAACAACCTTAAATTTGACATTTACATATACATGCATAAAAGACACATGGACTTCTTCAGTCATGCAAAAATATCTGGAATATAAATAGAAGTTAACAGGTGCTAAATTTGAATGTGAACAGGAACCAGAATACATCAACCAATCACCTTTACACACAAAACCACACCACCCCAGACACTCGCACTCACTGAAAAACATGCAGTTAATCCTATGTTCCCTAACACTAAACCAAACCTCAACGCCCAAAACTGACATGAAAAGTAACCACCGGACTCTGGCCACTTTAATGTAAAATGAATTAGCATTAATGTACATTATCTTCTTGATTCCTTTCGACAATTTTGAAAACCCAAATATCTTCTTGTAATACTTAAGTCAAATAAGCCAGTAAAGCTCTTTCTATCACAATAAAACACAACCTTTTTCTTTAATGGCTAATCCACTAGTAATGACATTAGGAAAGAAAACCATTAAAAGAAAAGGAAGGGGGAAAATTTGAATATGACAAAAGTAGGCAAATAGCTCTAACTTACAGGCTTCAGTTTGTAAATTATACAGGCCACACATAATATATTTCCTGATTAAATTATCAGTCGCACTTTTTAATGTATAGAAAATTGTGAAAACATATTGTAGATCATCGACATTCCCTTTAGTCCTTTGACCACAAAACCTTCAATCATTCGGTTTAGACAACGTGACTCCGACCACCACAAAACATTTTCTTGAAAAAGAAGAAGAAAAAATAAATAATAATAAAAAATAATGATAATAATAAAAGTAAACCCAGATCAATGATTCTCTTTCCCCTCTCCCTCTTTCCTTGGTTATTTTTTTTTTAATGTGAGACATAAATTTAAAAAAAAAGAAAAAAAAAGAGAAAGGTTTCCTTTAATACCTCTTGATTAAAAAAAATTAATTATAATAACAGTAAGATCGCAAACAAACATAGCATTGACTGCATGTCTTCTGTATAAATTTTAGATGAGACAGTACCTTTTCACAAAAACCTGAAAACTTTGAGATCTCGACATACTTTCATCAACATCTGTGCACAATACGTTCTCACATAAGTGAGTCATATTTTTCACTAATCAGACCCAATACCCCTGCTAGAATTTTTCTGTTTCTTACCCAAACCAAGGAGAAAGGGAAGGAATGAATTCGCCAGGAAAATTCAACAAGTAATAGATAAATAAATAGCCAAATGACAGGATATATAATAAATTGAGATTACCATAACATGCATGATATTACCATGACTAATTATCATAACTGACATGAAAAGTTTGTGACTTGGCTTTTAACCACCGGACTCTGGCCAATTCAAAGTAATATGAATTAGCATGAACATTATCTTCTTCATTCCTTTAGACAATTTTGAAAACCAATATATCTCATACTTCACTCAAATAAGTCAGTAAAACTTCTTTTTTTTTTTTTTCTCTTTCATGATCACAATAAAAAAAAAACGATTAAAAAGGGGGTTACGACACAACCATTTTCTTCAATGACTGATCAACGAGCAATGACATAAGGAAAGAAGACCATTAAAAGAGAGAGAGGAAAAATCTTGAACATGGCGAAAATAGGCAAGTAGCTCTAACTTGCAGGCTTTAATTTGTAAATTATACAGGCCACACATATTTTTCCTAAGTAAATTGTCAGTCACACTTTTAGAAGATTAAAAGAAAAAAAAAAAAATATATATATATATATATATATATGACAGGATATGTACATCTAAAGATTACCACTATTGTAGGTCATCGAAAGTTCCTTTAGTCTTTTTCAAAGAACCTACACTTGTTCGCTTTAAACCACCTGACTTCGACGACCACAAAACATTTTCTTGGAAAAAAAAAAAAAAAAAAAAACATACATAAAATAAAATTGATCCCAGATTAATGATTCTGTTTCCCCTCCCTCTCTCTTTCTGGTTATCTTTATAACTCGTGAGACAGATACTAAAGAAGAAGAAGAAAAAAAAAAAAAGTTTCCTTTAATACCTCCTAATTAAAGAGAAATAGGATCGCATCAAAACATAGCATTGACTGCATGTCTTCTTCTGTATACATTTTAGGCGAGAGAGTACCTTTTCACAAAACCTGAAAACTTTGAGATCTCGACATACTTTTACTATGCATCACATCTGTGCACAATACGTTCTCACATGTGAGTCATATTTTCCATTAATCAGACCCAATACCCCTGCTAGAATTTTTCTGTTTCTTACCCAAACCAAGGAGAAAGGGAAGGGATGAATTCGCTAGAAATATTCAACAGGTGATTGAGTATCCGAAACATCACATTCATTGTCATGGTTTTAGTGTCAATCATTCGTGTCTGCAGTGAAACTCTCATTAAATTGCCAAATGACAGGATATACAAAGAATTGAAGTACATCTAAAGATTACCATAACATGCATGATAATACCATAACTGACATGAAAAGTTAATACTTGGCTTTTAACCACCGGAATTTGGCCAATTCAATGTAATATAAATTAGCATCAACATTATCTTCTTGATTCCTTTAGACAATTTTGAAAATCAAAACATCTCATACTTCACTCAAATAAGTCAGTAAACCTTTTTTTTTTTTCTTCTCTATGATCACAATAAAAACGATTAAAAAAAAAAAAAAATTGTTACGACAAGCAACCATTTTCTTCAATAACTGATCAACGAGTTATGACATTAGAAAAAAAAAATAATAAAAGAAGAAGAAGAAAAGAAAGATAAAAAAAAAAAAAAAACATGGCGAAAGTACATGTATACAGGCAAGTAGCTCTAACTTGCAGGCTTCAATTTATAACTTATACAGGCCACACATATGTATATATATGCATTTTGTCGTTGAAATTAAAAATAAAGTTTGAATTTGAATTTGAATTTTTCCTGATTAATTTTTCAGTCACACTTCTTGAAGTAAAGAATATTGAGAATATATATTGTAGGTCATCGACAGTCCCTTAAGTCTTTTCGCAGAACCTTCACTTATTCGCTTTAAACCACCTGACTTCGACGACCACAAAACATTTTCTTGAAAGAAAATAAGTAAATAAATTGATCCCAGGTCAATGATTCCCTCCCCCCCCCCCCCCTCTCTCTCTCTCTCTTTGGTTGTCTTTAACTGGTGACACAAATACAAAAAAGAGCAGTTTCCTTTAATACCTCTTAATTCAAAAAATAAGATCGCAAACAAACATAGCATTGACTGCATGTTTTCTTCTGTATACATTTTAGGTGAGATAGTACCTTTTCACAGAAGCCTGAAAACTCTGAGATTTCTACATACTTTTACTATACATCAACATCTGTGCACAATGCGTTCTCACCTAAGTGAGCCATATTTCCTACTGATTAGACCCAATACCCCTACTAGATTTTTTTTTTTCTTTTTCTGCCTCTTCCCCAAACAAAGGAGAAAAGGAAGTGATGAATTCGCCAGAAAAATTCTACAGGTGATTCACATTCATTGTCATGTCATGGTTAAGTGTCTAATCATTCCTGTCTACAGTGACACTCTCCTTAAAAAGCAAAATGACAGGATATGTACATCTAAAGATTACCACTATCATGCATGATAATATGGGGAAACTACATCACTGTGATGTTACCTCTCCAATTATGAAGAGTTTTTTCTTTTCTCTCTCTCCCTCTCTCTTTCTTTCTCTTTTTTCCTCACATTAGATCTCAACAGTAATCCGAGATGTCAGTTACTATGTTGTTGTTTTTTTTTTCTTCTCACTCTCTCTCTCTTCCTTTCCAATCAACAATGCACCCAAAAATCAAGTATAACCTAATTCTGGAAGAACTAAAATTCTTACAGATGATGACAGTGTTTCTTTTCCTCTTTCTTCTCTCTTTCTCCTCTTTCTCTTTTACCAAAAATCAACTGAGCCTCATAATGAACCTTTAAGCTCCAATCATGGTATCTTTACTGTTAAAGTAAGGAATCTGAAAAATTGCATCTTCAACCCACCCATACATAAAAAAAAGAAAAAAGAAAAAAATATGTAAGAATGTGATTTTCTTATAATATTATCATTTATCCACCATGCAATACTGCTGTTTCACTGGGCTCTAAATAATAAGCTGTTCGTGCTCCTTGATTTTGCAGTTTAAGTTCTCCGCAGTGTCTGGTACATGCAAATGCACATCGAGATAAGCACTTAGAGATTCCAAAACATAAAAGTCACAGCAATTCCAAATCATACAGCACGTCATCCTTCCAAGGCACATCATGCTATATTATGTTGGGATATCCATAGAACGATTTACATCATAGCACAAACACGATTCAGAACTCAATCTTTTTTTACATTTTATCTGGTACATTCACAATTACTTTCCTTGTTTTAATTGGCTTACATTTTATTTGTTGGCGTGCCGTTTTCATTCTTGGAGTTCATTCCATCTTGTTGTTCCCTTTTCCTTCCACTCTAGCACCACTTTCACTCCCTTTAGAGAGATCCTTGTAGAAACCCCACGTTCCTTTCTCAGATGGTAGGCTTTGGAAGCGAGTGTCCCGCGTCTCACTTTTAGGACTGGCGGCAAATCGCTCCGAACTGTCATCCTAGTCAAGGGCTGGCCGGCTTGCTGGTTTGGGTTCTTCCCGCGATCGCGTTGCTGCTTCTCAAACGCTGACATGATTCGCTCTCGATCCATCATGGTCACGAATTTCGCTATTATTGGTGCCGGTGCTGGAGCCGTCGAGGGTACGGTACTCTGTGAGCGTCTGGGCAGCCTGTGGGCATTGACAAAGCCAATTCTTGAAGCATCTTGTTCGCTCAGTCCCAGAGATACAAATGCTTTCCTCAGTGCGTCAAATACATTTTCTCCATTGCTTTCCTGTATTCCATAGAACAATAAATTTAACTTGCGGTTGTAGATTTCCATTAGCAAAAGTTTTTCCTCTAATTTACCCAATTCTGATGCTATGTCGCTCCTGAGTTTTGGCAATTTATCTTTCTCCATGTCTCTTATCTTTTCTGAGTTAAAATGAACACTTCCCTCCAGATCATCAATTTTCCCCTTGATCAAACCTACTTCTTCTGTTAGAGCGCTTAATTTCCCGCAGATTTTGTCCGAAAATTCAGACATGCAACTGTGTAAGTCCGCCAAAGTGAGTTGCCGGGATTGGTCAGGGCTATCCGATTCACCTTCACTATCCCTCGAACTTGGCCTTTCACTCACCTCTTCCGACGCCACGTGTTTCGCCTGTTTGTTCTTTGCGGTGGCTCGTGTCACATGACCTGACGACGCCATGGTGTTTCACTAAAGGTGTGAACTAAAATCTGGTTTTTCCTGGGCTCTGATTAATAAAATAAACTTGAAATAACGCTCAAATTGTCGTTGAATCACTTACTAAATGTTCATGATGAAGATGAAGGTGGGATATCTGGTAAAATCCTGAATAAAAACCATAGAAAGTGGCTCAGAGCCGGAGCTCAGCTTTTACACGTCCTTCTTCATTCGCATCCGCGCGCACACATGGGATTGCACACACACACACACACACACACGCACACACACACATGTGGCATGCATGTTTGGCCCGAACACTTCAGCTACTTCTCGTCATATTTCGAATATGATGGTATTTGAGGAGCAATTTTTTTTTAGGGGACATTTCTTCTATAATGTTTGTCCAAACTGACATACAAGGAATGAGAACTCATTATCATATCTTAAATATTAAGTTGAGTTCTGGTCATGTGATTACATTTTGAAAGAAATTGTCTCAAAGCAATTGGGAAAGGGTGATCATGTCTACATATAAGAATTGGTTTATACTATGAGGGTTTGGAATTATCAAAATGATAAGAAATTGACTCAGTCTCGCTGAAAAGCACATGCACTGCACAAAGAAACTCAACCTTCTCTTTAAACCCGTTAAATACTATTAGCCTGAGATAACTCGGGCAGCAATCTGTGGAAAATATGTATTCAATCAAAATCGAATTGTATCCAACAGGTTAAGCCTGGACAAAATGTCTGCAGTATATCCAATCCCTGCCACATTCTCTGTCTGTATACTGTACACATGCATGCTAAACTGACAAAAGTTATTCACACGATTTTTCACATCCTACCAGCTTCCTATTCTTCTCCTGGGAAGTTAATGACAATGTAGATAAAAAATCTTACACAAGGACAGATGTATCATGAAGACTGGGATCTGAACCTGGAGATACCTGTATTCATTAGACCACAACACCCCTACTATAGTTTCATAGCCCCTCCAGAATTAGTATTTGTTGTTACCTTTTAAAGCTCATGTACAGTATTGGTAGCAAAAAGGAAATTGGAAAGAAACATGTTAAATACAGTCTCATGTTGTTCTCCTTGTATCAAAAGATGTTTGTAAGAGATCAGTTGGTATTCCATCTATGATTTCCTGTGAATTTCAGTGTAAATATCTGCAAGGACAGTCAGTCGGCAGGTCTGTATGCTAATGAGCAAACAAGCAGGATTCATCCAGATCCTCTCGTGGCCAAATCTTTCATTCTGTAAAATCTCATGAATCGTGAGATTTTCTTTCAGGACCAAATTAACCACTTTATAATTAAGTGAAGTTCTTGATTATTATACATTTGAAAAGAGCAAATGTCAAACTTTTATATTTGTTCATTCTTTTTTATAACAGATTGGGAAAAATAAGTGAAAATTAGGGATAAAAAGTCGCTTCAAAACACATTTTTTGTTCTCTCACTTCATTTGATGATTGTGAAAAACTTTTTATTTTGAGCCCAAATAAAATTTATATCACAGTAAAGCTGAAAGTCTATATTTTCTCAAAATGCCATTCTTAATATGGGGCACCCTTTAATCAGGTCAAGAACACACTTTTAAGCACCAAGGTACAGGACGAGATTTCTTGATTTTCTGAAAGCTCCAAATCCAGTCTTCTGATTGGCTGAATAAGGCCAAAAACAAGCCAGCGCGGGTGTTTTGAACAGAATACGACATGGGGAGAGTGACCTTCGAGTGACCCAGGGGGCAAACAGCTGTGGAATGTTGAGATTCCTTGGTGGGTGGGAAGTCTATCTGGCCAATCACAGTGCAGTATTCTTGGTTTTAGGCAGATATTTTGCACTTGGCTTAGGAAAAGTGTGTTCTTGACCCGATTAAAATGTGTCCTTCATTATAAATGATATTTTCATGAAGCATAGATCTTCAGCTTTGATATGATGTAAAAATCATTTGGGCTCAAAATGAAAAGACTTACAAAATAACCATTTTTTCAAAGGTGAAAATTTCATTTTTTAATCATATTTGAAACCCGAAATTTCACCACCTTTACACATTTTTTCATTAAAATTAAATACAGAACATAAAAGTTTGGTTCTTCTCCTTTATTTTGATACTAAAAACGTCTGATATGATGCAGATTTAGAGCAGCTAGAGCCTGAACAAAAGAGGTGTTTTGAACTGATCTCCCTCATTATGTATTCAGACACCGCTAAGGTCATGCATATGACTTGGATGAAAGGAGCCACTTTTTGTGGACCTGCCGATTGACTGAGGAATGCTACATCACTGGCATACATGTATGCCAGGACCTGTCCACCCCAACGGCTCCCTGTACAGCAATCTTGGGGCTTCGCATAGTGACAGCATGTGTATCACTGTGTCTCTATGTCTCTATGCGAAGCCCCAAGATTGTTGTGCGGGGAGCCGTCGGGTGGGAAGGTCCTAGCATATGGCAGTGATCTAGTGTTCCTTACAGATATTTACACTGAAATTCACCAGAAATTCTAGATGGCATATTGAAATGATCTCTTACAAATATCTTTTGATACAAGGAGAACAACATGAGACTACATTGTATATTGAACACGTTTCTTTCCAATTTCCCTTTTGCTACCAATACTGTACATGAGCTTTAACTGCAACACTGTTGCAATAAACAAAACAATGATTCACACACATAAGGATTATTCTTTATTGTTTACTACAAAATGAACAATTTGATGACATATGCAGATATTTCTCTCAAAACATACAAGAACTAAAGAAGGTCTATAAAATTGAAATTACATGTGTACAAGGTGTCACTACTTACATCATGTTCTTTGCTCTCACAAAGGCTTTCAGTAATTTCAATAAATCTCATTTCACTGTGGATAAGATAGAAAAAGAAAGTGAAGAACAAAATTAATTAATGCATGATATAAATTACTGGAAGTTGACTTCACATTTCCTAAGTAACAAAACAGAATTTGGTCATTTTATATCTAAAGGGATAGTACCTACTACATGTAGGTAACATAATAACTAAACTGGCTGCTCATATAATACAGTTTTTGATGATTTAGTACATAGTATAAAAAATTTCCAGCTTCATAGCAATACATATTGTTGTCTCATGAGCAAATTGTAATTGATTTTATACAATGTGTTCTTCCTCTATGGTAATTTGGTAATGACTGTATTATTCTATTTAGGATTTGTACTCAGAGGTGTGATTATCCAACTTCTGTTGTCTCATGAGCAAACTCCTGGGCCCCGTTGCATAAAACTTACCATTAACGGTAACTTTGCCATCAATGGTAACTCCCATGGAAACCTTGATTTTGATTGGCTGTTGAGTGATGTTACCATGGTAGTTACCATTGATAGCAGAGTTACCATTAATGGTAAGTTTTATGCAACGGGGCCCTGGCTTGCACATGAAGCTGTGCAATAATGGAGTTACTGAGGCGTGACTAATTGTAAGAGGCTATTCTGAAAGGGGGATGCCTTTTTTAACAGAGTCTACAACAATGAATACCCTTATTGATTTTAAAGCAGGACTGGGTGGTATAATGCTTTCAGGATTATTCCAGGACTCCAAGTCAAATTGAACAGCTGCTACATAATAAATGAACAAACAAAATCTATAGATAATGTACCATCTGCCCCTTAAACTCACTGTCTCTCTTGATCTCTATTTCTTCTCTAGCTTTTTTTTTTTTCTCTCTCTCTCCTCATTTTCTCCATCTTTTCCAGTCACACTATTTCTCCATATATTTCTCTTACTCTCTCTTTTCTTCCTCTTACTTTCTTTCTTTCTCTCTTTAATACTTTCTTTCTTTCTCTCTCTCTTTCTCTTTCTTTCTTCCTCTCTTTAATACTTTCTCTCTCTCCCTTTCTTTCTCTGTCTCTCTCAATCTAACCTTTATATGTCTTTTCCCCTTCTCATCAATGCATGTATTTTTTTAATGTTTTTCGTATCTTTCCTCTCTGTACTCTAAATCTTCTGATTTATGCCCACTCTTCATATTCTAGCAATATATGAGAGGGCAAGTTCAAGAAATTTGGTCATTTGGGGTCTAGTAAAGCTCTAGGATGTTAATAACTTAATTCAATGATACTAAAATCTCAGATGTGGATGGTAACATACAGGGGCGGCGCTACAGGGGGGGCAGAGGGGGCGACCCCCCCCCCCTATGATTTTTCAAGTAGTGAAAAAAAAAAAAAAAAGAAGAAAAAAGAAGAAAAGGAGGAAGAAAAGGGAAGAAAAGGGAAGAAAGAAGAAAGAGGAGTATTAAAAAGAGAGGTCTTAAACATGTAACTCTATATTACCCCTGTTATTTAATGGAGAAAAAATATGACGTCATCTTTAGGTCGTCTTGCCCCTCCTATCAAAATACCCTGGCGCCGCCCCTGGTAACATATGGGACAAAATAGCTTGGACTTGCCCATCCAATATTAGACAACAAACCTGGTAGCATAACTGCCCAGCTTCTTCTCCTCCCAGTCTGCATCTCCACCATCATACATGGACCGAGCTGTGCGTTCCATACCCTACAAATAAAGAGGAGTAATGTTGAAATGAAGATGATAAGCTATTTCAGGATTGACAATTACTCAAAGCTGGCTTGTATTATTTTATCAGTACTGCAAGGGTTGGTTCTGCACATAAAGGCATTACTACAAGTCAAGATCATTGTTGTTGTTGTTGTTGATTTACTTGTTTGTTGTTGTTATTTGATGATAGAAATGAAATGAAATTTATAATATCTAATCAAAGTACCTTTTTGAATGGCAAAAAAACAGTACTTTGGGTAGTATTTCTTTCATCTAAATAAGGTTATAAAACAGTTTAGGTAAATACTGTATATCCATAGTACATCATAGTTGTACTGACTCTAGCAGACTCACAAAATGGCAATGAATCAATTTAGTATAGCAATGCTGTCACATAGAATAACACTTTCTTTAAAAAAAAAAGGAAAAGAAACTTTTGGCAATATGTCACAAAAATATCACTGCAATTATATTTTTGTTGAGTATACATTTATCTTTGTATCCGAATGTTGCATCACAAAATTAATGATACAAAATTAATGATGCCACATTGCTACTTACAACACAAACAGACATCTAAACAATGAAATGTATTATGAATTGTAGGTTTAGTTTTTTCAGGGTTACACCATGTAATTCTTTCAAGGAATAAGAGCCCTGAAAAGGGCTGGTGAGCTCCGCTAAGAGCTCTGTGGTTCCTTTTCAGGGCTCTTACTCCTTGAAAGAATTACATGGTGTAACCCTGAAAAAACTAAACCTACAATTCAGTTTCTCCACCATGAAAGTGTCGCTGATACTTCACTAAAAGAAATGTATTATGTTGTGATAATAAAAAAAATGTGGAATCTACTCCAGTGTAGTGTACATGTTTCCATATTTAAAGATAAAGTTGAGTACTGGTCATGAGATTGAATTGTGAAAGAAACTGTCTCAAAGCAATTGGGAAAGGTTGATTATATAGCACATAAGAATTGGTGTATGCTGTAAGGTTTTGGAATCACCAAAATGATAAGAAATTGACTTAATCCTGCTGAGAGTCACATGCACTGCACACAGAAATGTGTATCTGGGACTACATTCAAATGTTTGGCCCGAACATTTCAGCTGTTTCTTGTCATATTTTGAATGTGAGGGCATTTGAAGAGCTGTCATTTTCAGGGGTTATATCTTCTATGATAAATAATCTTCCAAACTAACATAATAAGAATGAGAAAGCTCACAAATTATTTTTACCTTTCCCATAACTCAAGTTTCCCTAAAATTACAGAAAATTTATTGTATCAACCAGTGAATACATGTACCTCTCTAAAGCCTTTGACCAATTCCCTGCAGGTATCACATTTCTTCTTGATGGCTTCATTCTCCTTCTTGCCTCCATTACACAATGACAGGAACAGCATGACTTCAAGGAGGACATAGAGAATGAGTCTCCACCTTAGCTCCAGCCTCACCTCCATTTTGTATTGGAAAACAGTCTTGGGAGTTGATTTGTCAAGGGTATTCTTTAACTCCAGGATCGGGATAAACTTGAATACTTCTGAAAGTACAGTAAGAAAAAAAAAAGGGGGGGGGGGGTTCAGAGTCTTCAGACACATAACAGTTATTCATAAGTCTAAAATAGATCTTAATGGTCATGTAAAGTTTTGGTAAGCCCTCAAAAACTGTTGGTTAGATTTCTTCAATTTTTGTTGATAAATAGCAAGATACTAGCAACACTAAGACACTGTGAAGATTTCGCCTCCTAAAGTTTAATATTAAACAAAAAAGAGGCAAAATCTAATTTATGTGCCGGGACAGGCACGTAAAATCCCAACAAAGGCAGCATGTGCTATACAATGTACACACACGTGTAAAACCAATGATGAGTAGCTACACACAGTGCACACACGCTGTCTCTTTGCGAAGCCCCAAGATTGCTGTGCAGGGAGCCGTCGGGATGGAATGGTCCTAGCATAATAGCAGTGATCAAGCATTTCTTACAGATATTTACACTGATATTCACCAGAAATCATAGATGGAATACCAAATGATCTCTTGCAGACATCTTTTGATACAAGAAGAACAGCATGAGACTATATTTAACATGTTTCTTTCCAATTTCCTTTTTGCTACCAATACTCTACATGAGCTTTAAATCAGGGTCTACTTCAGAGCATACAATGACACATGCTTTCTGTTTCATTACAAAGGGATTGCCATGATTGCTCATGAATGCTAGTGTCTTATTATCATCCTCATGAAGTTTGCCTTCTTTCTATTTATAAAAAAAAAAAAAAGTAATTTACATGCTACCTGTGATTCAGAGGAAAAGTGTAATTCTGGACCCCACACAGACTATGACAAATTCTAGAAAAATGTCATCATCAGCATCAGCCAACAGCCATGACAGTGAAAATGGCAAATTGTTTTAAAAACACCTTGACCAGATACATCAATGATTGTCTGCAAATGCAACATATGACTTTGTCATAGCTCATTGTCTATGACAAGTAGACCCCTATGGCCCTATCTAGAACTATGTTACTGTTAGATATTTTGCACAACCCCACTATACAAGATTTATGTAGATAACCTTGCACTCTATACCTTGGTAATGCGAAGAATCGCCTCCCATGGCAAGTGTGTGTTCTCTAGCACATATGTGTGCTGGAAAGGAGCAATATCGCTGGCTCAAAATAGCCTGAAAATTTCACTTGATCAAGATGCCATCGTTACGAGATTTGTTGCTATTTATAATGCGCAGAAGGCTCACTGCGCATTGTGTTGAGTATACTGTGGATGGGCGCCCATATATAGACTACATCCTACATTGTAAATCTGTTTACACACAGATTTTTTGCCTCTGCTTTAATTTATGACGTATCGTATGGATGCGATGACGCATCTATATGATGTTCAGATGGAGAAAATTTGTCGCATATACGACGTATAAACTGTACATCATATTCATATGATGAATTTTACCCCCATGTGAAAGCGGGGTAGATCTAGTCTAGGTGGCATTGTTTCTTCACAACGAACATGACGAAGTAGATGGACTAAAGTTAACCCTCTCAAACCCCTAGGTGCAAAAATGTGTATTAACTCAATAGGGTTTTTATGGCTTGGGATTGAGAGGGTCAAAGCCACAAGGCAGCATACACAATTCAACCTTCCTGCCATTCCTGATCTTGCTTTGCTTTGGCTGCAACTTCCTGCAAGGCATTGTTTTGTTTTTCTAAAATAAATTCTTAAGTAAAATCCAGTGTATTGCCATATATTTGGAATGATTCTAACTTTGTTAACCTTAATATAATAAGGCTTAACTTAATAATTGAATTGAATTGAATTTGTATTTGGAATTGGAATATTTGATGGCAGGAATTCTTTGCAAACATCTAAATTTTTCAGTTAATGTAACTGCCACTTAGAACATAGTTTGGCCATCTCATGAAATAAGCCACCGGTCATCGAGTGTGTACACACACTGCCGTGTAAAGACTAAAGTCAACATGGTCAATGGAGGATATGAACCCTCATAGGCATTTACACGCAATAAACTGCATGTACAAAGTGAATGCGGGTGGCTTATTTCACGAGAATGCCCATAGTTTAACAAATACCAGTAATTAAATCACAGGTCTGGATCATTCACAAACGAGTTGGCCATCTCGTGAAATAAGCCACCGGTCATCAAGTGTGTACACACCCACTGCTGTGTAAAGTCAATGGAGGATGTGAACCCTCATAGGCATTTACACGCAATAAACTGCATGTACAAAGTGAATACGGGGTGGCTTATTTCACGAGAATGCCAACGAGTTCAGCAATCATGCATCCTCTATCCTATTTGATGACCGAGTACACTCCTTACAATTTCTTACATAGACGCGTGCACTAAACTGAGTTTTCTTTGTTGGTTCCGACATGAAGTCATGATGAACCGAAAATTTGTCATTCTACACGTTATTTAAAATAAAAACTCAGCAAATTGGTTTTAATAATAATATTCTCCACTAATAAATACACCACGAATATAAAAACACCACAATACACCAGGAAAAAGTGTGATCTTACCCACTGTAACGTTAAACTCGATCCACTAATAGTGACTGGTCACTGGATGGACACCGGCATGGGCGCAGCCATTTTAGAAGTGGATTGGCCAATGAGAAAAGGCCACATTGCGAAATATCATAATGCCACATCTAGTACCTCAAGATTAATATAATCAGAATATTATGAGAAAAGTTTCGGGGAAAAACTAACAACAGGCGAGAGCCGACTTGGATGACTATTGAGAATTGAATGGTTTATTGAGTCGTTTAATATACTCGTCGGAACTTAAATTGTTCAACATACCAGGCTCATGCTGTCCTTGTTCATCCAAGGTCAAGAACAGCACTCGATCCTTGCCATATTCCTTCATAAGAAAAGTCATTCGTGCAGCGCGCAGGGTAGGGGAAGAAGAAGAAGAAGAAGAAGAAGAAGAAGAAGAAGAAGAAGAAGAAGAAGAAGAAGAAGAAGAAGAAGAAGAAGAAGAAGAAGAAGAAGAAGAAGAAGAAGAAGAAGAAGAAGAAGAAGAAGAAGAAGAAGAAGAAGAAGAAGAAGAAGAAGAAGAAGAAGAAGAAGAAGAAGAAGAAGAAGAAGAAGAAGAAGAAGAAGAAGAAGAAGAAGAAGAAGAAGAAGAAGAAGAAGAAGAAGAAGAAGAAGAAGAAGAAGAAGAAGAAGAAGAAGAAGAAGAAGAAGAAGAAGAAGAAGAAGAAGAAGAAGAAGAAGAAGAAGAAGAAGAAGAAGAAGAAGAAGAAGAAGAAGAAGAAGAAGAAGAAGAAGAAGAAGAAGAAGAAGAAGAAGAAGCAAAAGATGAGGAGGGGTGGGGTTGGGCAAGTCACATAATTATGAACTTTTTAATGAACATATAACAAGCCGATATAACTATAACAGACCTCAAATACATCTACAAAAAACGGCCTTATATATTAATTAGCCCTATCTATAACATAAAATTCTCTTTAATTGGGGAACCTAGTTTTAACAAGCTGCATGTTCTTTTCCTTAGGTTCTCCTATGATACTGCCTTTTCTCTTGACTATTGTAATTTTCACTCTTGATTACATTGAAATTGTTATTGATTATGATATCTGTCGATATTTGAACTATATATGCATGTATATTTTAAGTTTAAATTGTAATCATTAATTCGGGCAGATTTCTGCAGTATTATGAAATAAATTCATTCATTCATTCAAAAGAATCTCCCCAAATAATTACAAGATTTGGAGCCCGGATTTGAAGCAAAATTTCATATCTGTGGATATAGCCTTATGGTCTCTTCTAATAAATGACACCTAAAGATCTGGCGATATTTTACGCTCGAGTGAGCAAAGGCCACTTTTGTGAAAAGGTGCAAAATCCAGAGTTGACAAGAATTGATATTTATTCTGGCTGGTAGTCAGTAAAGTTGAGAATTCGGAAAGGCTAAATTTTTAATGAAAATACCGGTACTGAGGTTTTGATCTCTGTAGGCCTATATGTACTTAGGCATCTCAGTCAACATTGTTATGCTTCGATCAGTGAGCAATTGACTATTTTATTCAGTGTTTTGAAATAGGCCTATATTAGTTTAGGCCTATATTTAGGGGGGAGGGGCAATCCCGGCCCGTACCCCCCCCCCCTTTTGAAAGCAAACAATGCATTGTGCCCCCCCCCCCTCCTTAGAACGGGAAACCTTTTTTTTTTTGCTTGTCAGAGAATTATGGAAAGAAACTTGACCCCATAACCCTCCTATTTTATTCAGTGTTTTGAAATAGGCCTATATTAGTTTTGGCAGGTTTTTCATTCACTTAAACCTGTTGACTACTGAATTTTCTATTCTCATATTTAGCCTCAATACAGGGACCTCCCGGTTCCCCTAGGCAATGGGTTAAGCTGGCTTTCTCTCTCAACCATAACATTCTATGTCAGGACATATAGAAAACCGTAAGCCTATATTATTTCATAAATTGCCTTTTAATGATCAGAATATGAAGTTTCTAAATCTTTTCAAGACTCAACTTTGCTGATACCAGCCAGAACCAATACAAATATTGTCAAAGGCATGGATTTTGCACCATGTCACAACAATGCATAATGGCTCTCGCTCACTTGATATATATACATTGGCGGATTTAGGGGGGAGGGGCAATCCCGGCCCGTGCCCCCCCCCCTTTTGAAAGCAAACAATGCATTGTGCCCCCCCCCCCCTTAGAACAGGAAACCCTTTTTTTTTTTTTGCTTATCAGAGAATTATGGAAAGAAACTTGACCCAACCCCCCACTGAGCAACTTTTGGAGGGCTGGCAAAAAGATCTTTGTCGCTGTCACCACTATGCGCTTCCCAAGGGCCGTTTGGATATTGGCTACCCTGGCTTTAGCTCCGCGGCGGCTGTAATCAGCGCATTTCAAGACCCTCCCTGGGTGGAGAGTGGCAAACGTGGATTAATGTCTTGCCAGGCTGAGATTCGAACCCTCAACCCTTGGATTGAGAGTCAATTAGCGAATGAACCACTATACCACGACACCTCCCTTTCTCTCTTTGAATTATCAAAGTATTAGAACAGGATTTAGCCTAAGAAGTCAACTACATGTATTTCTTTTTAAACATACATGTATTTCCTGCAAGTAAAATAAACTTCCCTCATGCACACACATACATCCCCCAAAACAAAAACAAAACAAACAAACCAACAAACAAATAAAAACAAAATAAAAACAAAATAAAAACAAAGTCACAATATTTAAAGTATAATATTGACTACAAATGAAAAGGCCTCTTCATTTATTTTCAGCAAATAGTCAAGGTGACAAAAGTGAAAGAAATGGCAGTTTAATAAGCTACTGTCACATAAACATGCTACAAACTTGTGTTTAGGGATTCTTCTTCAGGTTTTAAAAAGATAATAGAATGATCAAAAGAGTACTAAAGAGTAAAGATACTGCAAAATAGAATGAAATAGCATCACAAAATAAAATATTGCTTGTGTACCGAGTAAAAGGATATTCAGGAAAATAGAGTGAATAATTCAGTTAGCTACCACAGCAAACATTTTAGAGTAGAAGTGAAATATCCATCAATATTTTACATTAAAGGAAACCAAAACCCAAGGAGAGAATCAATGTTATTGGAAAGTGAAAATTCAGAGAAGCACTTTACAAAAAGTTTCATGAAAATTGGTTAAAAAATGAGAGAGTTATGAAGTTTGAAAAGTATCGTTTTACTTTCTATGGGGATCCTCAAATTGGCAAAATTGCTTCAAAATGGCTGATTTTGTGAACAACTCTCCATTTGTTTTGCACACAGATTTTCAGATTTTCCCCATTATCTCTCAGGGTGCTCCTTGTCTCCTCCTGAACTCGACATATGTGGTGTAAAATACATTTTCCCATTATATATGTTGAGCTCAGAAGGAGATTAACTGCACCTTGAAAGACAATGGGGAAAATCTGAAAATCTGTGTACAAAACAAATGGAGAGTTGTTCACAAAATCAGCCATTTTGAAGCAATTTTGCCAATTTGAGGATCCCCATAGAAAGTAAAACGAGACTTTTCAAACTTCCATAACTCTCTCATTTTTTAACCAATTTTAATGAAACTTTTTGTAAAGTGCTTCTCTGAATTCTCACTTTCCAATAACATTGATTCTCTCCTTGGGTTTTGGTTTCCTTTAATTCTACTTAAAACTCTACACAATCTTGTACAAGTATCTCATTAACTCTGATTATTTCCTGTTCTTTTAAATCATTTACAGTTATCTGATGTCTGTCTTTTTTTTCAGTAATCCTATATCTAAAGTCTAGAATTACAATTATACAACTACAGATATATCATCTGTACTTTATCACATTTTTATACAAAATAAAGAATTGCACAATGGAAGTTGTGAAAGTTAATTGTGACAATACTTAATTCGGTGGATCAAAAAGATTGCAACTCTTTAAACTTTTATATGCACCATTTCGACAAAATAATGAAAACTGATATTCTTTAGATATACATCATCACTTTGAACATAAAATAAAATGGTGCCAGTATGGGATTTCTTGAAATGAAGCTAGTGATTTCATTACAATCTGTGTCTTCAGTGATATCAGGCTGAGGATATATCTGTACATGTATAATGCATGTAAAGCAAAAAAGGTATCTTCCTTCCAAACATACAGCATTATAGAGATAGCTCTTCAGAAGTCCCATGCAGGCTTTTGACCACAATTTCTAAATTAAAAAAAAAAAAAAGGATGTCCAAAAGTTTTTAAAAGAGATTCCATTAAATAATGAGGATTTGTAAAAATTATAGGGCATCTTGAACAAGAAATGGGCTTTTCTTTTTTTATGCCTAGACACCCTCCTAGCCAGATCCAATGTCCTTACCATTTACTTGTGCTTCATTCCACTCCATTAATAACTTGTGATTTGGGTTGGTTTTATTTTGAGTGTTGAATAAAATAGAAATACAATCTCAGTTTTGCTGATCTACAAGAATAATATTACATTTTTAATACAATTGCAGATAATTTCTGGATATCCAGACTAATATTCCTCGGTACTGAACATTAGATTTATTTGGTGTAATAAGAATTCCTGTGATATATTTAATCTCAGCTTTATTCTCTCTACCTTTAATCAATTATCAAAAATTGTAGTGAAAGTGGTATAGAGTACCGCAGCGCTGACGTCATATTCGCTCGTCGTCCGGGATAATGGTTCCAAACAACAGAGCCTGTGCATGAGGTTCACGGTGAAACCATTCAAGCAACGGGGTGGAGCAGGGCAAATTCAGTGTTTGGCCCTGTTGTGATCACCATGCCATTGTTTAGCTCAAAATTGTTTGGAAACAGCAACCTTGGCAACTTGGCAGGTATGAGTCATATGACATCACACTTCGGTACTCTATGCCCGATTATTTATCATGATCACCAGATTTGATATACACTGAAAGCTTGAACAGGCCTCTGCTTGACAATTTCCACATTATAAACGAAAATCTACAATGACCTACAGTAGTCTACTAATGGTTTCATACCTCATGTAAGCTATGGAAATATACCAGTAGGTATGCAACTAATTAAAAATTTAGCACATTTACCACTTATATGTAGCTATATTTCATTTAGCTATCACACATTTTACACAAATGATATTTTACGCAATGTCATCATGAAAGAGACTTGATAGAAATATTGAGAAATAGTCACTGAAAAATCTCTTTTTGCATACTGCACAGTATGCCACAAACAAAATCCTCAAGTTGGTATTAGAAGTATTGACAGAAAAGTTAGAAAACCATATACATGTACTGTATCACAAATACAACAGACATTCATATCTTTATATGAAATATGTACTAGTTTTAAAAATTTTTTATATTGCAACACATTTTTCAATCATTCATACTTGGCACTCATGAGCATTTCTGGAAACTTCATGATTGTAGTTCTTTTGTCAAAGGTATTGTTGCTACTAAATAGAAACATATATTAGTTCATGATAAATAAAATTGTCCATTTATATAGCGCAGCTTCTATTCAAATAAACTCTACTGCACCTTAAAAAGTATTACATTATTACCCCGGCTTTAGCCAAGCTGTCTTGATAAGGCGCTAAAGCATTCAAGGAATTTCTTCCTACCGGGTACCCATTTACTTCACCTGGGTGGAGAGTGGCAAATGTAGATTAATGTCTTGCCAAAGGACATCAGTGCTGCGGTGGGATTCGAACAATGAACCATGTGACGCACAGTCCAGTGACATATCCACTAGACCATGACACCTCTACAGACCATGATGAACAAAAAAAAGTTGGTAATGAATGGTGAAAATCAGTATACAGAATTTCAAAGTAAAAGTAAAATATATTGACATATACATGCAGAATTGCAAATGCAAACTGAATTATAAGTTACACTAAATGTATACCTGTGAAACTGTACAAGACTAATTAAAGTTTGATCTTTGAAAATATTACATCATGGCAGCCTTAGCAGCATCAAGAATATATAAAATGATTACATGAAAATGCTAGTATCATGCACAAAAGATTGTAGGCAGTGAGTTTACGTGTATACTTTTCTATAAAATAATAAGAATCACTCTGCAAAATATTTTCACCTGAATTTTTAATACTGCATACATTAAGTAGTATTTGTTCTCTTGCTGATGGAAAAATGGAAGGACTTATCAGACAAAACTAAAATTGACTTATGCATTTCTCCCAGTGGCAACTTTGGGTTCAACACATGACCACCAATATGAAAACTTACAGTTAAATTCCATACCACTATTCTAGAACTAATTGAATACCTAGCTGCAAACATTATTTTCAGACAATACAAAAGTGAGCCAAGTAGAGAAAAACTTTGCTATTATGTTCTGTGTCATGCAAGCAAGAGGAGTGACATTAAGAATGAAGTGGGGAGTGTGGTTAAACAAAAAATAAACCCTTAAATAAATATGCCTTCACACTCCTTCCTACATAAATAAGGGCGCATTATTAAAAACTTACATTTTGGTCTCGACATGAATAGTTTTACCAACACAGTTTTATGGAATTAATCCATACACACTTACTAACTTGCAAATCATAGAATGGAGAAATAAACATCTTACAATAAACGAGGTTTAGTACTTTAACTGTTATATAAGTTAATCCTAAAAGTCTTACGCAACATGATTTCAAAGCAGCAGACGCATTTATTCAGCCAGATTGTCTAATATCCATCAAATTAATTTCTCAATCTCCATCAGTGGAGCTGAAATCACCACCCCTCATTTTCATCAAATCATATGCAGTCCCCTGGAGGGTTGGCTCTGGTCCAATATTCCCAAGTCTCAGGGTTCCGCAGCCACTGTTGAGTGATTCAGAGCTACCAATATTGTGAGAAGGACTCACACCGCCCTTCTTCAGCAAATCCTTTCCCCCACTGCTGCTTCGCCTAAGCACCCTATGGATAAACTTTGACACAGGACTTGACCCACTGTGAGGCGACGGTGGCACGTTGCAGGTGGTCATACCCTTACTCTTTCCAGTCAACTCGTTACTGATCTGACTCGAAGCAGTTCTGATGGCTCCCTTCAAGTCTTTTGATGACGGCGACAACGAGTCGGCTTTGATGTTATTCTCGCGGTCATAATGCGTGTAGGGACTGCTCAGGATGTTCATGCGAGGTGTGAATCCATCAGGGATCTGTCTACGTTGTGACCCTTGCCTGTTTGGGGAAGGGCTGAGCCTGCGATTGGTCTCCTGCTTCTGTTCAAACAAATCCTTCACATGCTTTCTCTGCTTCTTCTCCACTCCATCGTTCTCAAAGTCCATATCAATGTTGATCAGCTTGGCTTCCTTCATCGCGCCCTTGACGCTGCCTTTGGCCAGATTCAATCGAATAGTGCCCTGATCAAACTTGGAACGTCGCCTTGGACTATTTGCCTCTGAACCCTCGTTTGCATCTTCTGGATCCATTCCTCTAGCATTTTGTGGTGATGCATCCTCCAGGGTCCTCCCTGACAGGTTGGAGAGGTTGAGATGGAGAGGAGGAGGTTCTTCCGCACCACCTGTCTGTTCTCGCATCCTCTGGAGAATAGTATCTTCATCAGTGGCAGCACCATTGTACATCTCTCTCAGGTACTGATTCCTATTCTTGATCAGCCTTGGGTCGTCATCAGGTGGGAGGGGTGTGGAAGTAGAAACAGGTGGGGTCGACTGCATCTCCTACGATCAAACAGACATTTACATGAAGTTATTCCCTTACACTATTTTTTAAGGAAACAATACATCAATTTCTGTGTTAGTTTTGTATATGAAATTAAAACAAAAGAATGATAAGTGAAATTGGTTATTACTTCACAATCTCATACCAATCATACAAAAAATAGCAAATACTTTTGCAAATCAAATAGATATCCATCTAAAAAATAAAACATATCCTCTGCTGAGAGTCAGAAGGGCATTGAGACATGTTTATGAAGAGTTAAGAAAAACAAACTTACAGTGGATGAGACGCTGAAATGCAAAGCTACTACTGGATATACTTCATGATCCAATTACTACCATGCATGTATTACCAATTCATATGAAGATGTGCCATTCTCAGTCACGTGTGTGACAAAAATCTTTAAAAATAGTTCATTTGAACCTAATTTTCCAGTATTTGTCTTATAGTAGAAGTCTCTCATTTTGGATATCTGAATAACAATCTTACCCCCAACAGATGGAGGGTAATTATTTTAAATTATTTTCTTTCAGAGGTCAACATTAGGTCGGCCACGTGTGTAACCTCACATGAAAAAGGGTCTTACTTGTTGGTATTCAAACCTACTTTTCTTGTATTTCCCTTGGAGTGCAAGTTTTAAGCCTGGGGCCCGGTAGAAAATTACCCGGAACGGCCCGGACCGGTAAAGATGTCAAAATTTTTACCGGGTCCCGGCACGGCCCGAAACCCGGTAAATTTTATGTTTGTTTATATTTTCCTTATGTTTTTATTTTAGTACGTTATTGCGCAAATATGGTGTTTCCTATTTAGCTTCCTGAGCGAGGGAGACGCAAGTTGAGGATCATTTACTCCTGATAACAAATTTTGGATTTATATCGAGTCCGCGTTAGTGTTTTCCTAATCATCTACCTGAGCGAGAATTTCGAGAAAGAATGAAGTTGAAGCTGATTTAGTCATGATTACAACTTATGTTTATCTTCTTGCTAAGTCACAATCACGATAGTTTATTGATAAATAATTATTAAACATTGAAGATACTGACTTCTAAAAGCTATGAAAGAGTTACGAAGGTGTGAGACCTAAATAACAGACATTCCGCTACTCGGCTCCGCAAAACAAAGCCAGTGTGTATGTCGGACTGCCTGTGTGTGTACAACGCTGTTAGTAGCGCACACCTCGTTGTGATCAGCGAGGATCAACGGGAGAGCTTGGAAGAGAAAGAGCGAAAGAGAGATGGCAAGCCGCGAGAGGAATATTCAGAGGGTAGGGACAGAAAATATATACAATTATGTTATTGCTGGTTACTGCATATTTAAATCCAGTGTAATGATATAAAAATAATTGAAACAAATCAATGAAATTTACTCCAGAATGAAAACTCAGTATTTGAAGAATTAACAAAAAATAAAATCAAGTGACGATAAAGGAAGTAAGTCTAAGAAAAAAAAAAATTAAATGAAAAGAGAGCTTACATGTCTTTAAAATTTTTTTTTTAAATTGTGAAAGTACTTCAGAATTAAGAAATACATGTCGAGTCTTTTAAGAGAAGGAATAATAATGCTAACAATTTTTTAAAAGATTACCGTAAGAGGGAAGAATGAAGAAAAATGTTGGTCACATATCAAAAGTAATGGTCAACCAGTTAAAAATCATCTCACTGAAAAAATATATAATATGGAAGAAACTGAAGTAAAAACCCCTCCAAAATTTGAGGAAACATATATTATTAACGCCACAGTGACACCACAAAATAATAATTTGAGCTAAGCTACCCATTATCAATCGGAAAAATGCGTTTCGTTCGTTTGGAACCACAGAAAAAACATGGCGCCTACAGGCCATGTGAAAAATACAAAAAAAGGAACATGACGTATAGCGCCACCTCCTGGTTATACCATGCACAGTCATCCAGCAGCCAGCTCGCGAAAACTTGAAAAAGATGAACGGTTTTCATCATTACAGCGTGAATTCAATATGGTTTTCGTCATTACAGTTATGAAATTGAAGCTTGGACTATGATTACCCTAGCCATGTACGTAGAATTTTGATAGTTATTTCATAAAGTGGAGTTTTATATGAAAATCGGACATTTGTGAAAGCTGCACTATACACAATAGACTCTACAGTGCAGTGACATGCGTGCGATGCGGCCTCGAAGTCGACTCCCTTTGGAACCGAGACCTTGCATCGGAATTGGAATCAGTTCTCTCTAAAAGCAGAACCGCCCAAGCCTATTATTTACCACTATCAAGTTTTTATTAAAAAGTCATAATTAATACTCATAACGGCTTTACAGCACCAATTATTTACCGGGTTATTTTTACTGGGTTCAGACATTTCACTCAGCAACCCGGACCCGGCCCGATCCCGGCAAAAACCCCCAAACCGCCGGGTTCCGTACGGGTTGACCGGCCCGACACCCAGGCTTAGCAAGTTTCCACTTTTCATTGATGTATGGTGGGATTGCTCTGAACAGTTTGAAAGCAATTTTCCATAAATTAGTGAGCATTCTTTTCTTTTAGAGGTGAATATTGGGTCGGTCATGTGTGTGACCACTCAAAAAAGGGCGTTTATAAATGTCTCTGTAAAAACATTATGGTTGGGAAATGACTTCTTCTTGTCAAAGAAAAGGAAATACTTTTCATGTATGAAACTGGTAATATAAAAAAAAAATCAATAAAAAGTCATCTGATTTTCTGGCAATGAGGCAAAAGTAGATGGTCACATGCATGGTAGTAATTGGATCATGAAGTACTTTACAAAGAATGGCCCAGATAAACAATGTATAATCTCTGCTCTACTCACAGCCACAAACTGAGCAATTTCCTGGGCAGTCTCTGGTATGGGTGACCTCAGACCTCGTCGAACACTAGATTGAGGAAGGCATTCGTCAAATTCATTTCCAGAGGCAACTGAAATAAACACAGAACAGTAAACAAATTTTATGATTTCTAGGAGTGAAAAATTGATTTCGACAAAAACACATCTGCATTACTTAACACTAAATACACATGAAAGCAGACTTAAAGGAAAACACGATCTTTTCTTTTTTTCAATACCCTTTGGAATAATTCAGTCTTTGTACATATGTCATAGGATTGAACCTGGAGATATAAAGTGGGACAGAGAGAGAGAAAGAGAGAAAGAGAGAGAAAGAGAGAGAAAGAGAGAGAAAGAGAGAGAAAGAGAGAGAAAGAGAGAGAAAGAGAGACAGAGACTGGGAGTGAGAGATACACTGTGAGACAGACAGAAAGATGGACAGAGACTGAGAGACAGAGAAACAAAATTACTGTACATAAAAATATTGAGTTATCATTATTATATATTATTATTCTTGTCATCAGTGTCAGCATCATAATAATGGCTACTTATATAGCGCTCATATCCGTCACGCAGTGACGCTCATGGCGCTTAGACATTATTACCCTGGTTATAGCCGAGCTGCCAAAGTAACTAGCGCTCAAGCATATCAGGTACCCATTTACACCTGGGTGGAGAGTGGCAAATGTAGATTAGAGTCTTGCCAAAGGACTTAGTGCCGTGGTGGGATTCGAACCCCGTACCTTGTGATCTGCAGTCCGGTGACTTATCCACTAGACCACAACATCATCATCATTATTATTATTACTACTAATACTACTACTACGACGACTACTAATACTATTACTTACTTTCTTGTTTAGCTCCTTTGCTGGCAGTAGATGAGCTGGATGACACATGGCGACCCCTCATCTTGGATGATACCGCACTGCTTTGAGATGCTCGCCTTTGTGCTGTTTATGGTAAAGACACAAATCAAATTCTCTCATAATATAATAAAGGTCTATTATGGCCAAGGAATAATTGAACATATTATTCATGGGAAGACAGCAAGAACAGGCATGACCAAAATATTACACAGGATACAAAAAAGAAGAAGAAGAATATTAGAACAAGACATCAACATCACACGACTAGCATGAAAATGTGAGATTTCTATATCAAATTAATGTACATGAAGCTGTAATGTTTGTCCAACTAAAATTCACTTAATACATACGTTGTGTTCCTTTATTGTTCCAGAGGGCCAATGTAGGCAGCCAGAAGTTGGAAATATATATATGTAAATACAGAAATGCCTCTATCATATGTCTAAACTGCCAACTGTTTCTCCAATCTATCAAAAAAAGACTTTGAAGGCAACCCTTGAGCACACCATACAGGTTACACATGAGAAACAGATGTCATACATGAATTTCATGAGAGGTTTTCAGAAACAAACACAGCAAGCATGAAAAAAAAATGAACATGCACTAAAGATTATTCTACTCACCGGGTTTGACAATGAGAACAACAATACTGGCAGAGAGAACCAAGTTGACTATTTCCATGTGTTCTAATCCTTGTACAGATCTTCCATTCACCTGTCAAGGAATTGAAACATTTGTGCATTAGCCTTTCATTCTGAGTATTATATAATGACTAAATTACAATATCACTTTCAGTTCAATTGATACATGATCAGTGAGAAGAGTGACAAATACAGAGGTATTTTTCAAGCAACAGAGTAATCAAAATAAGTATTATAAGAAATAGATTCCAATACTACTGTATAATTATTATTTTCAATTGTCTGTACTCATGGCAACAACTTTCTCATTCCTCCCAATCCTTAAAAATCCTGTCAGGCATCTGAGAGGTGACTGAACCTAACACAGGGAGAGGAAGAGGAAAATTGAGAGAGAGGAGGAGGGGAAGTGGGTAAATCTTAAATTTGTAAAAAAAAAATTAAAAAATATTGCTTCTTCTTTCCTATTCTCTCGAGAAACATTGTTCTAAAAAAGAAATATAATGACATCTTTTATCCTTAATTCTATTCTGGAGAAAAAAAAATCAAGAATCAGTTACTCTCTAGCAATGACTTAAATTCAAGGGCTAAATCAGATACTAACCTTCAAAATGCGTTCTCCCTTTTTCAGGCCTGCTCTGTCTGCTGGTGATGAAAGATCCACATTGGCAACTGTTATGTCCATATTCTGATCTGTTCCACTGTTTAAGATTGAAAAGTGACAGTAAATATTAAATTGTCTGTTCGTAAATTTACTCATAATTCACTCACAACCAAATAGGGGGTAGAAGTACTGTATATTCTTCAAGAAAACTTTCTGACTTCGATATATGTATTACTTTGTAATGTATTTCATGCAAAACACTGCAATAACTGTATACCCCAATTGTACATAACATTATCCACTCGTGGACATATAGTCAAGTGTAGACATGGAAAAAATACTTTGTAACACACATGATAGGGCAACATTATAGTCCCTGCAAGATGAATATCATGAATATTATGCCAATCCTTCCTGCGAACACAACTAAAGAAGGAACACAAATAAAAAGTAGCAAATGACAGGAATACTATTCAACTTTGGGGTACTTTTAGCCTGCTACCTTCAGGGGGAGTCACTGAAGTATTATCATTCCTCAGAAATGTGTTCTGTCACTATTTTCATATCAAGATATACAGTGGAAACTTGTCATAACAAACTCCTTGGGACCAAGGAAATTACCTTGTTATATCAAAACCATGTTATATCAGGGCTCAAAAACAATAAAATACAAAGGAGTGGGACCAGCAAAATTACCTTGTTATAACGAGAGTTCGTTATAATAACAGTGTTCTTTGTAAAGAGGTTCCACTGTACAAACATCTGACTGACTTGAAGTATTTCTGCTTAAGTGGCTTACCAAAGTACAATACTCTGTATAACTTTTTGGTAGGGGCACAGGTCTGGATTTAACAATGGATGCGATATGTATATGAATTAAATCATCTCATGTTGACTTAAATCATCTCATGCTAACTTAAAGGAAACCAAAACCCAAGGAGAGAATCAATGTTATTGGAAAGTGAAAATTCAGAGAAGCACTTTACAAAAAGTTTCATTAAAATTGGTTAAAAAATGAGAGAGTTATGGAAGTTTGAAAAGTCTCGTTTTACTTTCTATGGGGATCCTCAAATTGGCAAAATTGCTTCAAAATGGCTGATTTTGTGAACAACTCTCCATTTGTTTTATACACAGATTTTCAGATTTTCCCCATTATCTTTCAAGGCGCAGTTAATCTCCTTCTGAGCTCAACATATATAATGGGAAAATGTATTTTACACCACATATGTCGAGTTCAGGAGGAGACAAGGAACACCCTGAGAGATAATGGGGAAAATCTGAAAATCTGTGTACAAAACAAATGGAGAGTTGTTCACAAAATCAGCCATTTTGAAGCAATTTTGCCAATTTGAGGATCCCCATAGAAAGTAAAACGAGAATTTTCAAACTTCCATAACTCTCTCATTTTTTAACCAATTTTAATGAAACTTTTTGTAAAGTGCTTCTCTGAATTTTCACTTTCCAATAACATTGATTCTCTCCTTGGGTTTTGGTTTCCTTTAATCAAGTATTGAATTGAATAGAGGCCCTGGAACTGGTATCAAATTGAGAAGTGGTCTTACCCTAATTCTGCAGGCACAGAACCCATATTTATACCTCAACACAATTTATACAGCCTAAAGCCTAGCCGACTGTCTCTGGCCGTGTCAGGGGCAACTACAAAACAAGGTCTATGGACAGTCTCCAAATTCTTAATACATTTCAGACCCTTTGTTTCACATTACAACTGACAAAGGTTTGTGCCTTGGCTTCATTTAAAAAGACAGTTATAAGTCCAAATTCGCAGACATCTAATTGAAACGTGTGTTAATGCAATCACATCCGTTTTGATGAGATGTCCGGATCTTGTACTTATGACGGTTTTGTGAAACAAAAGGTATTTTACTACTGGAAACTAATCTTACCCTCTAATGCTGAATCCCAGCCAGCCATCTTCCTCAGCCAGGATGGTAACCTTTCGACCCTTGGATTTAGTAGCTTCTGTGTTGATTGTATCACTGCTTGGCAATCTCAACTGACTGCCAAGGTTACCACTCATCTGATCATCAATCCTGAGAGAGATTAAAAGATAAGGCTCATATCAAAGGCATTCTTCAATGTGTTTACACTTTGATTGCAGGAGTACGAATAAAAACTACAGGCTCGTCACTAGGAAAAAAAGAAATTTTCTTGGGGGGAGGGGGTGCGAATTCATAAGTTAGTGGACCCTGGGAATACACTCACTGGTGAGGGAGTGAAGTGGCATAGCAGGGGAGGGAACCCCCCTCCCAGGTTTTGGCATTTGACATTTTAAACCGCGAAATCAATATTCTGACACATTTTTGTACGATAATTGAGATACATTATTTCACTGAAAACTGAAAATAACTGAAAATACATATACTATGGATCACTTTCAGAATACTCCCCAGGGAGCGGAGGGTGTGCACTATCATGTGCGAAATAGCAATCAAATTATTGAAATCAATGACAGGGTAATAATTACAATGTAAAGTATTCAGAAATGTAGTATTGGGCACTATATAAATGTGACTGTTATTCGAGGCACAGTCGAATAATTTGGTAGTGATCTTACCCATTCCAAAGTCAAAATCCAATTCCTAGAATTTTAGATTCTATGCTGGCTCCCCCATATTCTCTTTATCCTTTTGTACATTTATACATGTATTTGAATTTTTCTTTGTGTTTTTCCCCTCCTTTTTTTTATAATGATGTGCTATATTTGATATGTACATGTTTTTAAAGGAGAATTGGAAATAAATGAAATGAAATGAAATGAAAGACTCCAACCCTGGACCACACATTTTTTCTAACTGTTACCCTAAAACCCAATTGCAACCCTAAGGTTAACTCTATATCTTCTGACAAAATAAAGCCATGAGCAATTGCTGCCGTAGCAAATGTCAGAGCATAAAAACCCCCAGCTTTCCCTGCTGCACTTCTATCCTGCTTACCTTGGTGTTGTACCAGTAGAACCAGGCATTTGACCAAGAGGGGCTAAGTAGACATGGATACGAGGAGCAGATTTGATAGCTACCACAGCCTGGGAATGGCTGATGTTCTTGAAGACAACGTTGTTCACCTTGAGGATCCTTTCTCCTACTTTCATTCCCTACAAGAGAAGCACAATTTTGTAAACCCTAAGGCTAGAGCTCAGCGCTAACCATTTTCGTTTGCAGAAAGTCCAGACTGACATATTTAGGGTCCACATGTATAAATGCACAAGCAATTTTTACAATTAACCCGTTGACTACTGAATTCTCATATTCCCATAAGGTTAATACAAAGATGACCCGGTTCCCGTAAGCAATGGGTTAAGGATGTCTGGAGTTAGCATTTGTGGAGCCCATGTATATCAGGCACCTGTTTCGTGTTGAGCCCTGCCTTAAGTGTCTTTTGTTGTTGCAATACTGGTTTGGAGGAGGGTGAGACATCTGTTTTATATTAAGTAAATAAATTTCAGATTTACCGTAACATATGCATGAATCAAATTAAAGAACTTAATTAAACTCATTTCAAGTTGTAACTCTTGCATTTTCATGATCTATGATTGCAGAAGATGCATGAATTTAAAATAACAGTGCTTTAGTAACTACTTGTTTTACTTTACTTGCCCAACAACACATCTTAGCTACCCAAGGCATTGATGATGATAGCATCAATGTTGTGATTTCTGAATGGATGCACAATTAAGTACACAGGCAAAACATTGAACAGTGAGTCAACATGTCAGTACCTTTCGTTCTGCTTGGCCCCCAGAATCCACCTCTGAGACAAATATGCCAGTGTTGAGATCAATACCTCCTCGAATGCAGAAACCAAAGGACTGCCCCTCTCGTCTCTCGAGGGTTACTCGCCGCACCTGCCAAAGAGCCAATTCATACAGAAATTGTACATGATGGATTTACGAAGCAATATATGCAAACACACTGCCATGATTGTACAGGTTTTTCATAATGAATAATAAAAATTTATACAAAGTGTAACTGGAAGGGCTTTAAGTACATGTATGCATTTCATTCACAAAATGTATGAATTAGTTACCAAGGAAATAGTTATAAATTAGATTTTCTCTAAGTTTTAAACATCTAAGTAAACTGTGAACACTTCAGAACAGATTTGAAAGAGAGAGAGAGAGAAAAAAAACTTACAGCAAACACATAAAAAAAAAAAAATCTACAGGATCTACTGCTTACAATGTTAAGTGATATCAATGAGACAAAGGATTGCGATTGTTAATTAAAAGATGGCAAATGTTTTAATCTTCAGTGTACAAAATTTAGGTCAAAATCTTTTACCATTATCACAGAAAATCTCAAGAAAAGGACATGTCGCACATTTCATCTCAGCCTAATGTATATTAGAATCTCAGCGCTGCACTTGCACACCTGCCTTTATTTGCTCCCACTACATGTATTGACAGAAAACCTGTATTTGCATGAAATCTTTCCTTAACAATTGAATTTGTGGTAGATCTCAAAGTCTCATTAAAGGTAATAAACAGTAGTGGTAGCAAAATGAAAGTTGGCATGAAACTGCTCAAATATAACAGTCTCATATTGTTCGGCTTCAATAAAAAGATACATGAGTGAGATAATCCGGTATTCTATTCATGATTTCCGGTGATTTTCAGTAAAATAATTCAAATGATCGAATATCAACGGTTACCTTATACCCTCGCTAAGGACCACCTACCCCGACGCTCCCAGCTCAACGGCGCATAGCGGTTCGCACACACTTGTTACACACACTGTTTTCACATCAAATTACAAGCGCGGTACTGCGCTTGTAATTCGATGTTTATTTTTTTTGGACATTTTAGCCATTTCTAAACCATTTTTCTTCAAAAAAACGTCACCTATGTTCGAAATTAATCATTTCACAACAGTATATGTAATAATTTCCATTCCAGCTGACAAAGTAGTTAAATATCCAAAGCGCCACCTTTCCCACTACTGTACGATACCTTTAAATTTCCTAAATGTGTATGTAGATGTGTATGTGTATAACAATATTTGGGTAAAATTCCACGCTTCCAGTCTGTGGTACATGCATTTTACATAGGTACTCCCAAAACATTAAATCCCATGTAATGTTTACATTGCAAATACCACTGGATCATGTAGGTATTGTTATAGAAACCACAAAATTGATCATTCTACTTGACTGTTTAACTTGGCCATGCACAAACAATGAAAGCATACAAAGAGGAAAATTCAATAACATGCAAGTTTCTATGTACTTGTGATGGTACATTGTAGGCTACACATTGGGTATGGATGTACATGTACCATATAGAATACATGTACATGGATGTAAAAATGAATTAATTCGCAAATCTAATATGTCCATAAGTTATTATCTAGCTAAGTACCGTACATGGGCACACAAGCATTCATTTTCATTAAAATATATTGATAGTACAGTTAAAGGGAAATCCAACCTTAATAGCAAATTGCTTTGAAAGAAATAGGAAAATTCAGAGAAGCAGATTGGCAAAAGTTTGAACGAAATCGGATGAGCAATAAGAAAGTTATGAATTTTTGAAAGTTGTAATCACTATACATATGGGAATTTCAAATTGGCTGAGTAGGTAATGTCACTGGGATGTAGCTGTGGACAACTCCCCCATTTGCTCCAACACACAAAATGACTAAAATGTCACTTTTTTCAAAATGTATTGACTCAGTAGGATCTTTTTCTTTCATGAGGACCTATAACAATATGCTATCTCCAATATATTTTGAGTACTGCCCCGAGGGTAAAAGCGCCTCGAAGAAAACCGCAAATTATATTTTTGTGTACGACAAATGGGAGAGTTGTCCACAAAAATGTCACAGTCGACTCACCAAATTGCCAATTTGAGATTCGCATAGATGTAGTGATTTCATTTTTCAAAGATCCATAACTTTCTTAGTCCTTGTCCGATTTCTTTCAAACTTTCACCATCCTGTTTTTCTTATTTTTCTGCTTTCACACAAATCATCTTATTACCAAGGTTGGATTGCCCTTTAAGGTACAAACTTCTTTTTGAAAGTTGGTTTGTGGGAAGTAATGGAACAAATACCTGGAGTGATTTTGGTGTAGACTCTTGCCTGAGCTCCCCTAATCTAACTCTTGGTGTGGAATCACTACTTGTTTGGCTGGTATTAAGTACTGGAGGCTGTGGTTCACGGAACATGGATCGAGGAGCCTCATCCCCACTGACGGGCTGCTCGGGAGCATGATATGTTTTGCTACGCTTATGTTCCTTTGACACTCTCTTCAGCTCCACAGCCTGCTGGCTTCCATTACGATGCATCTCAATGCGTCTGCCTTTAAATGTTTCCATCGTGTGTTCTCGTGCCTCTGCAATGTTGTGCAGTTGCTCTACAGGCAACAGGACGCGAGAGGAAGACTTGCGACTCAGTCCTTTGTTTGGACTCGGTTTCTTCGCTCCATCTAGTTTGTACTTCTCTACAAGCTTTGGTCTCACCAGGGTGCTATAGTGCTCGAACTGGAGCCGAGACAGATTGTCAAAGTCAACCAGCAGGTCCTTTGGAATCATTGGAAAGATGAGAGTCATCAAGTGCACTTTGTTAGGGGTATCCAGGAATTTCTGCAGAGATGTGCAGAGTCCCAGCACGGACTGGGTCTCTCTGAATCTTCGGATACATATCTTGAGTGTGGTGCACTCGGTGTCCGTCAAGTGTTTGTGGGCTGCTGTGCGCAGCTTGTATCCTGCTGAGTTGGCCATTTTGAGAATCAGTTATCAGTCTAGTATGTGCCCATCTTCAGCTGACAATCAACATGCTGAATACTTCCTGGAAGATAGCAAAACAAAGTTAAAATGTCATTTGAAGAAAAGTTAATGCAGAATTGATGATCCATTAATTCCACCTTCTGCATTGGTTTAGCTCCAAGGAGTTAGAAAACAAGGCTAATAAAATAAATTCATACATTCTCATCCCCTCCTCATTTACTTTATTTTCTGCCAGCCTCCTGTTTTTATATCATTTGATATTTTTGTTTTGAAATCAAATATATAAGAATCTGAGAACATCTCAGCAAGGAGGTAACAAAAATCATGAATATGATGCAATTTCACCTGTTTTGAGCCTGTGTAGGTTATTTACAATAACCTTGTATAACCTTGCATAAGTATGAGTGGTGCGGACCTATTGCATGTAGATAAGTGAAATGAAATGAAGAAACTTTGTGGTGAAATGGACCCAATAGCATTTACCCATACAGAAATATATCAAATACTAAGTAATGCCCTCCTCCTGATTTTCAAAAAATCTGGATGAGAAACTAGGAATCAATTTAACGTGCCCCAGATCTTATTTGTTATATGGACTAGTATAGTCTAGATCATCTAATGTTAGATCTAAATTCAAACTTAATACTGATAAATATTTTGGTTAAAATCTGTGAAGCTGCAAAAAGAACACATTAATATGTTTGCAGAAACTATGCGCTACTGAGCAGGGTAAATGAGTGGTTTCTCATTTCACAACATGATTAAAAAGACCTACCCTAATATTTTCCTTAAAAATTTTAAAGGAGAATTAACCCAAGAATATAAATGTACTTATGTTCAAAGGTGTAATATATTCTTAATCATTGGCCTGTATCACTTTAGCAATAAAATATCAGAAAAGGGTTTAAATCAAGACATTCTAGCTCACGGTATCATCTGCGAACACTTAACATGTACATGGGGGATGCCATTTTCTTGATGATATGGAGTTGTACATGAACCACTGGAAACTGTTCTGGTCAGGAAGATATTTTTAATCCTAGAGCTAAATTGCTTCTTTCACTATAAAAAAATCCCCATTATGATGGAAGATAACAGGTGTATACATATGTTCTAAAATTTGAAATTTATAGATTTCTTTTTAAATTCTCTGGTTTTGCTAAACAGAAATCGATTTCTTAGGCTTGCCTGGCAGAGCAGAACATAATTTATACAACGCGCATTCTGACTATATTGAAGTCCATTATCTCAAAGCAGGTGAATGCATAGTTTGTCACTATTGATGCTCGGGAAAATTGTCATCCATGAATTTGATTTAATTTGCTCCGTCGCGTACATGTATGTCATAGTACAAAGAAAATAGATTTCTATTTTGTAAAATAGTAATTTTCAAAGGAATATAAAACACATTTTGGTTTTTAGAATACATGTATATAGTCTATCTGTTAAATATTTTAAATCTCAAATGGGATTTTGTATCAGGAAGAATGATAATTTTGCATTCGGATTAAAAATATCTTTATGTAGAAAATGGCAGCCCCAAGGCCAGGTATCGCTAGCAGACGATAAATTTTGCTGAGAAAATCTCGATTTATACCCATCTCGTATATCTTATTGCTAAACTACGTAGGACTACAAAAAGGAGTAGATTACATCTTTGAATATAACTTTCATAAGCACATTTATATTTTGAGGTTAATTTCCCTTTACGAACTTGTCTTGGTCATCCAAATTCCATTTAGGCCCCTAAATTTTAATTTGCCGGCTAGCACATGGAAAAACGTGAAACAATTACCATAGACTGCCCTGTTTCCGCTCACCTGCGCGACAGGGCTTCACAGACACAACGGCCGTCTTCCACCGCTCGAGTTTCTTTGGTGCGCGATGAAGGCGTGCAACTTACTAGCCTATGGCAGCATACACACTGCAAGGAACATGTACACCAAAAATGGTTCACTTTCAATCGCATAAAACGGAGATGGGCGAATGACGTCACTATGCAGAAGTGAGCAATCCGCTTATTTATGTATGAACAAATTATTTTAAAAAACATAAACCTACTCGTTAGAACGGTCAGAAAAAAATTGTAGTAAAATATGAATGTTTATTTACAAAGATAGTTACGCTACAATTCCTGAGGTTTGACCTGACCAAATTTCTAGTGGGAACTCATATTTAAAAAGAAATTATCCATGATTAAACTCGACCGTGCAGCCTCATGAAACCCCTGCCCTATTTTCGCTCACCCTGCATTATACAGCCTTTTACTTATCGGGACGCCGCGGCCCGTGCAAGCAGAGCTGCTAATGAGCGCAAAACTTGCAAAGTTTTTGCAGCACGTACCAGTAAAGGCAGTAATATGACTGTACACGCACGATAAAGGCGGAATGCCAATGATTTGAAAAGAAAAGACTATTAAATATGGCTTATCAAAATATGGCGAGGAAATAATCATTAATTAGCTTGCATTTAAACCGATGTAATCGTTTTATTGCATGTGCGCCCACTAGCGAGCGGAATTAGGACGGGTCATCGCGGAAAAGGGACCGGAAAATGCTTCGCGCAGTCGGCGCACTACAGACGGCCGCTTAGGAATTCAGGAGTACGAGTGTCATGGTACGATTCGCTAGAATTTTCGCGTCAAAGTGATGTACATTAGCGCCTGTATAATTCTTTAAAAGTAAAATTATCAGTGAGAAACTGCAAAAGTGAGCGGAAACCGGGCAGTCTACGATACTACTAGATCTAGTAATGGCAAAAACATACCGGTATATATCAAAAGAGAACCTTATAAGTTACAGATTCTATATCTATCTAGACTATAACTTCAGCAATCTATATTATAAGGCAAATTTAGTTTTGTAAATACGTGAGTCATGACCCAGTTGGCTCATTTTCCTCCCCGGCCCAGAGGCAGAGCGCGGAGCCCGGCCGAGGCCCTCGCAAAATATCTACCCAGCGCCAGCCGACGAAACTGGCCTTTCGCCTGCATGAATAGCTAGCCCAATGGACGAGTCACACGTACATGTACCGTACGTTTCTAAGCACGCCCAATAACACCAACGTAGCAACACGTTGTAATACTTTGATACTTCGAGAAAAATAATTTTAAATCGTTAGTTAATACACGCATTCCTTATATTATATGAAACATACTAGTATACAAGAGATTGAAGGAAAAATTGTCGATTTATGGAAATGCTTACCGTACCTCTCTTCGTTAGCTCTCGATCGGTGATATTATGCACATACGGGATCTTTAATTAGTAAGCTGCCATTCCACGTCGATGATTGGCTAATTCGTGTGACGCGCACACACTCAATCAATATTTGAGCCAATCGCTTTCAAGGAACGATAGGTATTTTGCCCTTGTACCACCTAGCTCGGAGATCGAGAGCTAGCCCGGTTCTTGACTTCTACAAATTATTTCTCTTTATAATATACGAGCTAAATGCATAGAGATCCTATATTGACTAAATGCAATGCCCCCCCCCCCCCCCATACAAGTTCATTCAAGGGCAGCGGAAAGTTTTTGGAAGTGGAATCATCGCCAAAAATGGCACATATACAAAAACTTTTAAAAAAAAGATTGATATACCATGTGTTATACATCTACTCCCTTTTTATGACTGTGGCGGATTTCGGGGAGGGGGGGGCACACCCGGCCCGTGCCCCCTTTTGAGACCCAAGTGGTATACCTCCAAGTTTGTGCCCCCCCCCCCTCTTTGAGCTGAAAAATCTGACGATCTTTTACTGTTATTTCATTTTTGTAAATCATGTCAGGAATTTTCTGACTAGTATTGGCCCCCTTTTTTACCGCGCCTGATTGAAATGTTGTTATCTTCAGAAACAAGAGGAGTTGTAACACACTGATTAGCTATTTGAGAGTTTAAAAAAAAATCTGATGAGAGAGACCTTACCATATAGCCCTACTGACTTCTTTATCAATTTACAATGTGTTTATATATATAAATATATATATATATATATATATATATATATATATATATATATATTATATATATATTATATATATATATATATATATATATATATATATATATATATATATATATATATTTATTCATTTATATATATATAGGCTTGAAGAGATTAAGAATGCATCAGGATTATGAAGTAGGAGATTATTATCAAACTGATTAAATGCACCAAATGCCTATTTCCCTTATTGATTTTGTTCTTGTCATGGTTATTCATAAATTTTAAGCCCAATGCTTGGTGTGATGAGATAGTAATGCGATGTCGGATTATCAGTATTAGCAGTTCCGGAGATGAAGAAATTGCCAGTAAAGAGCTGAAATATATATGCTTTTTGTATCATATTTCTTCCCACTATAAGTTTTTTTTTCAGGCTGATCGATCGAGGAGCATATATATATAGGGACACATGAAGTTCGGGCGACAGCATGATACATTCCTTCAGCCTTTTTTAAACGAATCTTTGGCAGACAATCATGTGGAAGATGGAAGACATTGATTTTTGAGGAAAGACGTCTATCGTACAGAGATAAACCGTCATGGAGGGAGAGGGGGGGGGGCAGTTTGCCCCTTGACAGAATTTCAACCAATGAAAAAAAAAACCCAAACCCTGGAATCTTTTAATCATCATGAATCATTTATTTAAAAGGAAATTGTTTTTAAGGGGGGGGGGGGGAACAAACAAACAAAAAATAACTTTCTCGCTCACCCGGTAACAATGCGACCTCGCAGAACAGTATAGGCCTAAATTCAGTACACGTTTTTAAGCCAACCGTCGAAAAGGCAAGCAATGCTAATATTGGACACTTGTAAAGTCAAACGGAGTAAATTTAAACACCTTTTTCATATTAATCATTGAAATAAAATTTGAATTACCTTGAAACATATAAATCAAATGAATAGTTTATGCATGGATTATAAGGAATAAACCTGTCCAAACACTTTAAATGGAAACACAATGATGCAAAAATTTGCTAGCTCGCTTTGCTGGCTCGCAAATCGCTATGATTCATTGTGCTGTTGCTAATGACAATATACAAGGGATAAAAAAATGAATAGATGGGTGAAGTAACATCGGACGACCTAATAAACCACACCCTTACCCTTCCGACTCATTTTTTTTTTAAAACTGCATGCTGGATCACCATTAGCTCAGATGTTTTTGCCAACGCACCCCCCCCCCCGAAACCGAAGTCCAGCTACACCACTGGAAGCCTTATTTTTCTTGATTATGCATTATGGGAGCTACAGTAATATAGAGCAAGGCTAAAAAAAAAAAGTAGATAAATAAAAAATAGCAGATGTATAGTGTACAGGAGGACTTTTGATTATATTTTGGGCTCGCGGGCGGGCATGCATGCACACACCAGATAAAGAAGGGTCAATTTTATCTTATATAGTGATTAGCAGGAGCCGTGGAGCGTTTTTGAAAGTGGGGGGGGGGGGGCTGATCTGATGTCACTCATTAATGACAATTTTCGAGCCTTTTTCTTAGATTTTTTTAACGTGTCTATTCAAAAAAGTGGGGGGGGGGGGGGCTGCAGCCCGCAGCCCCCCCCCCGGTTCTGCGACCCATGATTAGTGGGAACATAATTTTATCACGGGAAGTGCATTGCTTACTGGGAAGGGGCAATTTTTTGATGCACACATGCACACATGCACACGCTGGTATCAATATGCCTATAGCATTTCATTTATTTGATGTACGATAAAAGAGCAATGTAGATAAAATGCCTTGCTCAAGGGCATAAGTGCCGTGCCGGGGATCGAACGCCCGATCTTCGCATCTCCAGTC
The DNA here is from genome assembly GCA_025618425.1 of Heliocidaris tuberculata. Classification (NCBI taxonomy): domain Eukaryota; kingdom Metazoa; phylum Echinodermata; class Echinoidea; order Camarodonta; family Echinometridae; genus Heliocidaris; species Heliocidaris tuberculata. The sequence continues at coordinate 50,112,714 of CM046832.1, read as the reverse complement.
AAGCGCCTTAAACCACTGGACCACGGCACCTCCACTCCCCCCCTCCGACCACACACACACACACGCACGCACGCACACACTGAGCGACTTTTTGCAGGGCTGGCGTAAACAAAACAAAAAAACAAAAAAAAAATAAATACGGATTTAGTCCCTCTAAGCAGTTTCCCAAAAGTTGACAATCCTGCATTTATTTGTGTGCCCCCTACAAAATCCTGGATCCGCCCCTGACCTAGGGGCAATTCACCTCTGGAGAACACTTATTTTTTTGCCGGAAAGGGCAATCTGTTCACTTGAAAGGGATTTTTTTGTTGTTGTCGTAGGCGGCAGGAGGGGCAGTCATTTAACATTATCTATAACTTCGGGAAACACAGCAGTGACTGAATAACTGAAGACCACACAAAAAGGCATCTGTTTTTGTGTGGGTGTGGCCTTGTATGATCAAGAGGTAGGCACTTGGTATGATGGGCCTGAGCCTGAGGGAAAATATCACATTAGGAACAGGGGCGTCGCTAGATCGTCGGACCAATTTTGCCGACAAGGAGCTGATGAAAAATTTCCACTCTAGGAAAGAAAATACAAAACAACACAAAATAAAACAAAACAATTAACACAAAAGAAATCAAAGGTCACCAATCATGGCAATCTTCAAGATTTGCCAACAGCCTGAAAGGTTGAATTTACCGACCCCCCCCCTCCCCAAGAAAAAAAATAAGGGGGTGTAGCGACACTCCTGGAAAGGAAAACACTTATTCTATCGCAGGAGGGGATTTATTTATTTGAAAAGGGCATTTTTTTGTCGATGGTGGAGCAGTTTCGTCGCAAGCCTAGGGACACCTTTAATGGTTTTGAAAACTAGTGGGGGCACCAACCCCCCTCCCCCTTGACCCCCGGTTTCGCCGTCGATGGTCAAGACGGCCTAACCTTCTGCCTGGCATGGGCATCTCTAGTATAGGTCCATATGGTATGTGTAGTTCTTTAATGTTATTTTATTAAAGAATTCCCCATAGCAGACGGTTCTGTGTAGATCTAGTAGGGTCAGGGTTATATAAAATAATACGAGCTACAAATAGGTCTATATTCTAACGTTTTATAGTAATATATAGATCAGTGGTGGATCCAGGATTTTGTGAGGGAGGCCCGGGGGACCAATATTCACAAAATTTTCTGACAAGCAAAAAAATGAAAAAATAAAAAGGGTCATCATCGGGGTCATCAGCGTTTTGGGGTCTCTTTCTAACTCAAAAAATCTCTGGCAACAACAACCTCAACAACAAAAAAGTCATCAGCATTTTTGGGGCGTCCTTTTTTTTCCAGGGGAGGGGGCCCTGGCCCCCCGCCCACCTGATATAGATCTAGTAGTAGTAATCAACTTTTATCCCATTGTGGAGAGCAATTAATTATCTAATTGATTGCAGTTAGACCAATCACAAGCACACAAATTTACAGGTCCCTATAATCGACCAATGGCCAACGAGGATTTCGGATATTTGCATACATAGTAAACAAGAGCTCAGTGGCCATTCATGATAATGGCGTCCCTTCCAGTGCCGAGTCAACTGAGATAACAGGAGAGAAAAACAACCTATGTTTGACCTGTATGAAGACAGATATTGCATCGATAAGCTGAATTGCAAGGACATCGAGGTAAAATATTTAAAAGTTGATATTTTGGTAGCTAAAAACACCTGAGAATATATATAAATTGGATGTTTTTGAGCCGACGGAATTGTTGTTATTGTCGAGGCCATTCATTCAGTCAGCTGGGCGGAAATCATGTTCATTTACTACACGGCAATACACGGCAATGTACACACACAGCTACACGTAAATTGTGTATCTTTTCCCCGGGTATCGTGGCGTACGTGCATGAAGTGAATGGGGAATAACACACACCAGGGAAATGTAACATTTCCCTGCACATGCATGCACACACCTGAGTCAAGAGAACTACTGAGAAGGTCAGGCTAGAAGATTAAAATGTGTGCAAACAACTTACTTAAACATAAAGGGAAATCCAACCTTAATAGCAAGTTGCTCTGAAAGAAAAAAGAAAAATCAGAGAAGCAGACTGGTGAAAGTTTGAACGAAATCGGACAATCAAAAAGAAAGTTATGAATTTTTGAAAGTTGTAATCACTAGATCTATGCATATGGGAATTTCAAATTGGCCGAATTGGTAATATCACTGTGATGTGGCCCCATTCGCTCTAACACACAAAATGACCTTTTTTATATGCTATATCTCCAATTTTGAGTACTGCCCCGAGGGTAAAAGCACCTTGAAAAAAACCACAAATTAATGATATTTTTGTGTCCGACAAATGGGAGAGTTGTCCACAAAAATGTCACAATTGACTCACCAAATTGCCAATTTGAGATTCGCATAGATGTAGTGATCTCATTTTGCAAACATCCATAACTTTCTTATAGTCCTTGGCCGATTTCTTTCAAACTTTCATCATCCTGTTTTTCTTATTTTTCTGCTTTCACACAAATCATCTTATTACCAAGGTTTGATTGCCCTTTAAAAAGACATTCACTTTGCCATGGGATCTAAAGTTAGATGATCATGTTTGATTTAACAAATTCTAACAGTTAAGTTACTCTTGTTAGAGAAGGCTTTACCGGTACAGTAGCTACTAGTACTAGCTAGTACTGAGTAGCAGACCGAAAATTCTGTCTCTCGTTCGTTAGCCTCTTATTTTGGTAGGGTCGGCTCTTAGGGGCTAACGAACGAGAGACATAATTTTCGGTCTAAGACTAAGTAGCTAGTAGTTGATTCTTTGAAAAGTTCTAAAATCTAACAGTTAAAGGGATACTTTGGTAGGCCTGCATGGGCGATTTCCGACGAGAGAGGAAAATATACTCGGAGCTTCGTGTCACTTCGATACAAGGACTCCATCGCACGTGCTAAAACATGTGATTCATATTGGACCACCTCTGAGATAAGACTGGCTTGTGTTTTAAATTTCGCGCGGTGGGAAAGTAATCAAACATATGGAAAAGTAATTACAGAGCCAGCTCTCTGGTAGAGCCTGGGATTAGTTACGTAATCGTGGCGACAACGAGTCGCGGCAGGGCAGTGCAGAAGCGATGGCTAGACTAATCAACCAGAAGTTAACCGTGTTTTGTATTTGGAAATATTTCAGCATTACACTAAACTTGTTTGGGGGAACGAGGTTACAACCAGTTACAAGACTAAGAGCCCGGGACTTGTTAAACCCGAAGTATTCGCCGAGCTCCAGTTCGGTCAACTTCGTGCCGTCCGATCATTTATGACCTTAGTCCGACGGCCTCGCACAACGGGCGTGCTATGTGTACAAGTAAACGAGCCTTTTGCAAATTCCGCACGATTTCATTTCCCCATGAGTTCTCATTAGACTGCCCCTTTAAGAAAAGTAAGATCATTCAAGAGTTTAAATAGTCACTTAGGTAGAAAACTAAGAAAAACAGGATGGTGAAGGTTTGAAAGAAATCAGGCAAAGAATAAAGTTATGAATGTTTGAAGAATCAGATTGCTACATATATGTGAATCTCAAATTGACCATTTGGTGAATCGATTGTGACCTATATATATTCAAGTTTCTCATTTGTCGTACACTTAAATATTATTAATGATTAAATTCTGTTTTTCTCCTAAGCACCATTTCCCTTGGGGCAGTACTCAAAATATTTCGTAGATACAATAACTGTAGGATATTGTTGCAGGCCCGGTTGCAGGTCCTCCAAAAAGAAGGAGTCTACGGAGTTATCCAATTTGAAATGTTGACTTTTTAGTCATTTTGTGTATTGGAGCAAACGGGAGAGTTGTCCACAGCTACATCACAGTGACCGCACTGATTCGGCCATGAAATTCCCAGTGTTTTATACGTATATAGTGATAACAACTTTTTAAAAAAATCATATAACTTTCTTAATTGTCCGATTTCGTTCATACATTCACACATCTGCTTTTCTGATTTTTCTTCTTTTTGTTTGCAGAACAACTTGCCATGAAGGTTTAATTTCTCTTTAAGTTGAACAAAATTTCCAAAATCATTTTGAATGAAATGATTAAAAAAAAAAATGGTACTCACTGTGTTTGCATTGTTCTTTTCTTTTTTTAGTCCAGGAAGAAGTCATGACGGACAATCAAAAGTTTCTAGCAGATGGTCATCCTCAACTTGACTGCAATGCTAATGGTGAGTTCTAGAAAAGATTGGCTTATCAATGTAACTGACAGTTCATATCCTCTTATGCCTCTCTGAGATGGTGGTTATTAGTTGTACACATAATCATAAGTAATTACAATTTTAGGTAAACATTTTTGTTTTGAATTGAAATGATATTTAGGTAGATCTGAGTTTTATATTTTATTCAAAGACAAAGAGTATGATTTGTTTATCTTCAAGATTGTATTTGTTAATTCTAGAAACGTTCGCCAATATACGTCTATATTTTTCATCGTAAAATAATTCAATATTGATAATCTTCACAGGTTATTTAAATTACCCTTTAGTTTGTTGAAATGTATTGTTTATTTAGTGCTGAAAGTAAATGGTATCGGGATCTTGTAGATTTATATTTGTTCTTGAAGAAATTACATACCTGCAGTCTTCAAAGTACTTTGGACATGTACATCAGACCACGCTACAGGTTTTCCCATTTAATGTTATTTCTGACATTCTTTTTTTCTCGTACACAGTTCCCAAGCCTTGCCAAGTTCTCCATATTGAGACTGGTGTGAAACCCATCATGAATCAAAATACCTCTGTCAGTCACATGCACCCGGTGGAGGGTCTTGACAGTGATGGGGATCACTACTCCACACAGAACTGGCTGACTGAGTTGGCTATCATTGCTACCAGTCCACAGAGCCCACTCATGGAGTCAAAAAGGAAGGGCGGGGTCTCGGCAGGGAAGCAGAGACAGAGGCATCACTCAGAGGGAAGTGTGCTTCACAAACCTACCAGGTAGAAAGACTTTAAAGCTCATGTAGAGTATTGGTAGCAAAAAGGAAATTGGAAAGAAACATGTTAAATATAGTCTCATGTTGTTCTCCTTGTATCAAAAGATATTTGTAAGAGATCATTTGGTATTCCATCTATGATTTCTGGTGAATTTCAGTGTAAATATCTTTAAGGAATGCTTGATCACTGCCATTATGCTAGGACCCTTCCACCCCGACGGCTCCCCGCACAGCAATCTTGGGGCTTCACAAAGAGACAGCGTGTGTGTGCACTGTGTGTAGCTACTCATAATTGGTTTTACACGTGTGTGTACAGTGTATAGCACATGCTGCCTTTGTTGGGATTTTACGTGCCTGTCCCGGCACATAAATTAGTTTTTGCCTCTTATTTGTTTAATATTAAACTTCAGGAGGCGAAATCTTCACAGTGTCTTAGTATTGCTAGTATCTTGCTATTTATCAACAAAAATTGAAGAAATCTGACGAACAGTTTTGAGGGCTTACCAAAACTTTACATGACCTTTAACTTATAGTTTTTAACATAATGTTTGAGTGCTATCATTGAAATTGCATTTTGTATCAAGTTTCTTTCAATGTGATTACATGGAATGATTATGATATTAATCAAATTTCAGGGGAAAAGTTACAAAATGAAAATACTCTCCCTTTGGTGTCTATTATATAGCTTTTCTCTTTCAAATAGTGCCTCCAATGAAGATTGAACTAGCTGCTCTTTTCAATGAATATATGTTTCAATTTCATTAGAATTGCTTTATTACACAAGTAAGATACCTTCTTACGTGCTATTAGTGGTATGTTTATTATTACTTATATGAAAGGTTGTAACTTTAAATTTTGCCTGTAACCTTCAATGCAGATTATCAACTGCAGTCAACTCCCTCAACCGTGCCATCCATACCTACGCCAAACCTCCTCACAAGACCCCACCTCCCTCATCACTCATCTCATCCTCATCATCATCCCACATCAACAATCATTATGACGATGAGGATGATGACTTCATTGATCCAGTTGGTACGTGGGCCCCTGAGAGCGATGCTAGGATTACATCTTCTTCACCCTTCCCAGCCTCGCCCAAAGACACAGAATCAGCAGGGGGTACGTGGTCACACCCCTGGCCGACAGCTGTCTGGAAGTGCTTCCTAAAAGGTATTTAATTCTACACTCTATGAAATCATTTCAAACTTGTTCATAAATCAATATCCTGACTTTTGAGGCAATGTAGGCATATTGGTGCCTTATGGAGGCTTGATAATTGTAAGTAAATGTATGCAAGCCTGAGTGTGAAAAAAAAAACATTGGTTTTCAACATTCCCATAATTGACCAAATTGGTGACACCCAAAGTTTGAATAATCCTTACAATGGAGTACAGAGTCCAAATGAGACTTTGACAGGTTCTATATTTTTTGTATAATTAGATAATTTCAGATGATTTTGAATTTTCTGCAATATAGAAATGTTGGACAAATGCTAAAAACAATGATCAGATAATAATGGAATTGGTGCCACTTGTATCCCTACCTGTGATTTTGGCTCCTGGAGTTCTATGGTAGTCCTTTTTTTCAACCAACTGAGTCTATCAATCTCTTTTTGTTCAACAGTATATCTAAACCCCTCAAAAAAGTTCTGCAATTTAGGTTTGAGCATTGATATCTCTCTTGTTACTGTATCATCGTACCTGAATTTAGTCTCATTGATATGCCTGCTTATTCCCCTTTACAATGATGCCCCATTTGTATTGATTATGTAATTATGGAATGTGAACTACCCCTGAAAGAGGGGCCAAGTCAAAAGTGAAATGTTGCAAAATGCATTGTTATTGTCTACAGTGTTTTGAGTGATGTTGAGGTGGTTAATTCATGATGTTTTCTTCTTTTGTTTGGAAAATGAAATGTGCTTTGAGTCTGTATGAAACTCAAACACAGTGATAATCCCATATTCAAAACAAAAACCATCCTCCAAACTAATGAATTATTCACTGTTGACAATAACAATGCACTTTGCAACATTTCACTTTGGTCTTGTTATTAATCAGTGGATTAAAGCATCACTGCATTCATGAATGTCCACCTCAACATCACTCAAAAACAAATTCATCCTCCAAACATTACAAAAGAAAGGAGAATTCACCATGTTCACTCTTGACAATAACAATGCATTTTGCACCATTTCACTTTTGACATTCCATGATTAGATGATTAGTAGAAATTTGGCATCATTGTAAAGGGGAATAAACATGCTTTTTAATGATACCAAATTAAAATATCATTTATAGTAAAAAGAGAGATATGAGTGCTCAAACTTAACTTGCAGAACTTTTTTTGAGGGGTTTATATTTATACAACACTTCAAATTTCCACTTTGAATCATACCTTTTTTTGGGGCATCTCCAAAAATTGTGAATTTTAAGGAAAAAAAAAAGAATGTCTTATTTAATCAAATACCCTATCCCTGAATGCATTTTCAGGTAACAGGATACGATTCACCTCGGGTCCTCGCACTGAATGGCGACTTGCCGAGAAGATCGGAAACAACGAATACCTTGCCACCCAAGCCTGTCTCATCCAGGATGAAAGCGGGAGGGGACAGTCCCCTACCTCCGGTTACGCACCTCTGGGATTACGTCTGGTCAAGATAGAGGATCTGAAGCCCAGTGATCCTAAGCTACCCCACACTGAAGCTTATGATCAAATGAAACTGACGTTCAACCCTGATGTCAAAGGTCAGCCATGCATGGAGACCATCTGCTCAACGGACCATCCTTTCTTTGTGCAAAATAAAGGTAAGCATTCATCAGGATGATGAACATATGGTTGAAAATAGATTGCGAAGATATTTATGTATGAACTTCTTTTTCCACGTTCAAATTAACAAAAAACTGCAATTCTGATTGGTTATACACTTGCTTATTATAACAATAATTGTTTTGAAAGCGGATTGCTGCTATTTTTATTTTGATTGTGACATCTTGATTGAGAATCTGTATGATCAATGTTTAATTCTATTTATATTTTTATTGATTTTATTATTACATGCAACAGTAACTGAAATGTATGGAAGTAGAGAATGCAACTTGCAACTCCTTGATTGGTTTGCTATCTCTGTGCTCTTGATAACAGAACCTGACAGGTACCAATTTCAATATGGCTTTTGTGTTGTAGAACTAATTGGTAAACCTTTGTGTGTCTCTCCCTTCTTTTCCCTTCTTCTGCAGGCTGGTCATCGTACATACCTTGCCAGACAGTAGTAAGATATGGTATTCCCTGTTCAGAGCTAGAGAGTGGAGATGTGTGCTTACCCCCTTCTCATCCTGATGCAGCCAGCTTTAAAGAGTCACATGTTCTAGAGAGTTTTAAAAGGTTAATTGATGAGTGATTTCTGCAAGAATGTGTATGGTCATTGTTCTTGAATATTTGAATGCTTGGTAAATTACATTTTGTCCCCAGTATTGTAACTGGTATTGCTTTTTGAAGGTTATGTTCTCATCTTTGTGTATTTCAAATGTCAATTTATATAGTGTTATAGTAAAAATATATATTTAGTCAACCATTCTCATTCCTTTTGTGTGAAATCAAACCTATGATTTTAATATATGAATGAATAGTAAGAATGGTGGAGACTGAAGTAGAATACAAAATTTCATTTTCTTTTGCTTCAAGGTTTATTTATCTCTGAGGGAATAAGTAAGACCACTTTGACAATTTCAGCTTCTATTCTGTCAAACCTGAAAAAGTTCATGATAGATTTATGATATGGTCTGTTTTTTCTCTTATATGCTCTTTCTAGAAATGAGAACTTTGTTGTTAGTTTAAAGTGGCAAATCTATACTTCATCTACAGCTAACTCACCATTCCTACATTAAATTTGTGAAATTACCTTTGGAAGTGAAAGAAAACATATGAACAGTAAAAGTGATTTGACATTGTACATTGCCTCTTATTTGTTATTGGCATCAGCTACGACCTGACTCCTCTGGATTCGTCGGCAGTTCTTGCACTTAGCAGCATGGCACGGCACCGTAAGGATCTGGAAAACAGCCCGACACGCCAGGTCCAATCCTCATCACCAGTCTCCTGCTCCTCCTTCCATCACTTCTCCCCTGGAGGTAGTGCCAGTGCCCCATCTTCTCCTTCCAAGGGCATGAAGAAACTGCAGCTGGTGGACCAGAAAGGAAAGAGACCCATGAATGCTTTCATGCTCTTCGCCAAGAAATTCAGGTTGGAGTACACCCAGCTCCATCCTGATAAGGACAACAGGTAAGAGATGTTTTTGTCTATCATGGTATCTTATCGTGGATTGTACGATACCTGCTCAAGCAAAATTGGCTCCATGGTCAATATTAATGAATTTCCAACTTCCAGACTCCAGAGTCTTGACTTCAAACATAGACCAAGTGCTACACCTTACCCTAAACCTAAACCTACCCTAAAACACAATAGTAACCCAATCACTAACTCTTATGTCTTGGACAAAATAAAGTGCAGAGCAACTTTCGCTAGAGCAAATGTCACAGCATTGGTGGGGTGAGGGGGGGGGGGGCGGGTTGTAAGGGGAAAGTTGTCTTAGAGAGTAGTAGTCTAGTGTTAGTTGTCTGGATGCAAATTGATACCTTTCCTAGCATGTATGTAGCTTTCATGAGTTGAAATATGAAAATACAATACCTATAATCCCTATTTTGATATTTGATAATGCTCTTCCATCTTAGAGCCATCAGTGTCATCCTTGGTAACAAGTGGAAGAAGATGAAGCTGGAGGAGAGGAAGGTGTTCTCCCAGGAGGCCAAGCATCTCGCTGATGAACACAAGAAGATTCATCCTGACTGCTGGAAAAGAAAAAGAGCTCACTCTACAAGCTCAATGGTAAGAAATGACAAGCTTCAAACTTCTATATGATGTCCAAGATAGTAGTTATCTAAAGTGAATGTATAGTTGTCTCGTTTTGCTTTGCTTTTGTTTGTTTTCACCTTAATATTTGAAAACATGCTTCCATTTTAATCAGGTGATGAAATTTTCCAGAAACACAAAATACAATTTATGTTATGACACGACTGCTTCACTGTGCCATTTATTTATGTTTTTTTTGAAGAAAAAGATATTGTTCTTAAAGGTAGTGTTCAGTAGTGGGAAAGAGGGTGCTTTGGAGATTTAACTACTTTGGCAGCTGGAATGAAAATTACTACATGTACTGATGTAAAATTATTAATTCAAACATAGGTGACGTTTGTTTGAGAAAAATTATTTCAGAAATGGTTAAAGTACTAAAGAAATAACACATGGGCATTGTACTTTATTCACACATGTGTAAAACCGATGAGGTTTCTGTTTACGCGACATGTGTACGAGATGCTGTGCACCGCTGTGTGGGTAACGGTCGGTGTGAGTGGCCCTAGCGTAGCGCAAAAGGTAATGGTTGATATGTGATCATTTCACGTATTTTACTGAAAGTCACCGGAAATCATTAGTGGAATACCAGATGATCTCACGCCTGTATCTTTTTCATGCAAGCCGGACAATATGAGACTATTTTTAATCAGTTTCATGCCAATTTTCTTTTTGCTGCCACTACTGCACAATACCTTTAAATGGTAGTCTGTTACCATAATTACAGTTTCAATAAAGTTCACGTGGGTAAACTAATTGGTCAGGATTTCGACCAAATTAACAGTCGTTGTGTCATTTGACCTTCTAGTTTAGCCTGCAAAAAAAAAAAAAAAAGTGGTTCTAATCCATAATTTCGATTTTAGATTACTATTTTTCTTGTCAGCTTGAGATCTTAGAACACTTTATCTTTCTTCATCTTTCCATCAGCATTCTTGACAAAGCTCCTGTGCCGCAGCACAGCCAATGGTGCCTCCTACAGCAGCTGATTGATGGTATACTATTTCAGCAATCTCTCAGGATGTTTGTATTATGACCTTTATTACAGAGTGAAACTCATAGTAATATTTATTGATGGACATTTATACATCCTGTGAATTTATGGGGCTTCATGCTCTGTTGTTGCTTTTTCATCTTTGAGCATAATATGAGTGCCGGTCCCTGAATTTTAGTCTATTTCATGTGATGGTGTTTAAGAAATGTCTCCTCCGTGGTGCAGTCTTTCTAACTTCTATTTAGGTACACATTTATTTAGGGGTGTCTCTAGTCCATTCAAACCAAATTTGCTGGCAAGTTAGCATAACAACTTTTTCCAACAAAAGAAAAATGCAAAAGAACAAAAAACAAAAACAAGAATCCTCAGATTTTCTGACAGAACTTTCTTTTCCAACAAGCCGAAAAAATTAATAGGCTGATCTTTTTTTCAATTTCCAGATAGTATATGAAAATAACAAATTTACCAAAGAAAATCTGAAAAAGGGGAGGGGAGAAGAAGGGTTGTCACACCCCCCACCCTCTCTAGTGATCATGCCCTGTCCATGTATGCTTGCAGAATGCACTAGCAGAATCTGTAAAAATTGTTTCTACATAGTGGTGCATGTATAGAGCGTTTATGGTATGTGTTGTGAGTTCCAAAGAAGTTCTTGGATGAAAGGCTGAATATATATACATGTATCAGGAATTTATTCATAATACTAGGACTTGAGAGTTGGCTATTCTAAAAGAATTATATTCTTGAAGGTTGTGTTGCCGGTTTATGTGTTCAGACTCTTGTATGACAATTGTACAAGGCTGTATTTTGGACATTTTAGCTGTATATGGCCATGAAAATAATATCAAGGTTATAAAATAAATGAAGTGAAATATTTGGAAGAAAGAGATTTCCCGCACCACAAAAAACAGTAAAAAGAATAGGATAAGATAGTACTTCATGTATTTTGCGAAAGGGATATTTGTAGTCCTGTGACCGAGATTGGCCTTTGAAGTATGTACATGTACCTCAAGTAAATATATTTTCTTTCTGACTTAAAAGGTATTTACTTCCAAAACTGCACTCGCCTTGCAAAATCTCATATGATGGGACTATACTACAGAAGTTCAGTAATGAATGTAATAATGTAAGTACATCTACTAGACTTCATCTCTGATCTGTTGCCATTAGCATTGATTATGTGATAAATATATTTCCTTGTAATTATATAGAAAGATTTGATGGTTCCTTTCCAATATGGTGCAGTCTTGCTACCTTCTATTTAGGTACACATGTAACTCCTATATGTGCTTTATATTTGCAAGTGAACCCATAACTGCACATCATTTCAGAATTACACTGGTAATTGGTGGCATTTTAAATTCACTTTTATTATCAGATTGGAAGAAAACATGTTTTTTGTTTGTTTGTTTGTGTGTTTGTTTGTTTGTTTGTTGTTGTTTTTTTTTTTTGGGGGGGGGGGCGGTGTCACTGAAGAAGCTGGTTTTGAAGAAGACATTCTTGCCAATACTAGTGCCACTTTTTATTGAAATTTCTATTAATGCATTTTGTATTTTGAATAGGTTTGAGCTTTAATTTTGATTTCTTAATAATGATAATAATAATAATAATAGCTGTTTCTTATATAGCGCCTTGCCAGTTATGATGTAACCGACCAAAGCGCTTACAAGCATTTTTACCTTCAGTAATTGAATGAAAGTGTCAATGTTGACTATGGATGAAATCAAGTGAATTAAGATTTTAAAAAAAAACATAATTATAGGGCTCTTTCTAATTGATAAGAAAGAACTGTGCAGTGTTTTAGTAAACATAAAATTATAAGTGTAGATAGATTCATTGATATGTTTGATTATTAGAATATATTTATCTAGTGTTGTATATTGTGTGTGATACCCATGAAAAGATAACTACACAGTCGCTTTTTAATCAAATTTCAGATTTAATGTACTGATATCGTTGGACGTGCTTCACGATCCTTATGTCTTAACAGCCAAAGAACAGAGTTGAATGTAAGATCTCCTGCTTTATGTGTAGTTCGTCACTGGTAGATCTAAATGGCTTGTGGAAAGTATCACAAGTTTCATCTATTTAAGACCAGCTGAAATTTATTCCATTCCTGAATCTATGAATAATTATGAATGATAGTTTGTTTTGATAGGTAATCAGTTCTATTGCTTGCGTTTCACCCCCCCCCCCCTCAATAAAAATGCAAAACCCTCTATAAAGACAACAGCAACACAAATTTCTAGTTTATGACGTCACAACACAAAGTATTCTTGAATTCAGAAGCAAGGAAAGTGAAGTTTATTTTCAAACATTTGTTAGAATTTTAGAATAATCGGTATGTCTTTAAAACCCTTCAATAGCAAATTTCGGGGGCAGCATTGAAAAAAAAAGAAGTCACTGAACAGATGTTTATGTTCTTGTGGCAGTCGGCGTAACATGAGATAATGTTGTTACTTTTGTGCATTTGTGTGGGTTTATTAAATGTTATAGGGCTTGATTACAGACACACAGATTGAAATTTATAATAAATACAATTTTTCGAATAGATGTAATCACCCATTTAGCAGAATTACAGTGTAATCATAGACCAACACAGTACATGCATTTATGTCTAAGATGGATATAATCTTTAGATATTTGATCTGGATTTATTTTCCATTTTAATGAATGTTTATTTTGTATTTGTTTCTTGTAAAATCATTTTCAAATCACTATCGGTGTAATACTGTGGATAAATTTATTTGAATATTTTATCTTTTAAATATATATTTCATGCAATATCAGATGTAGAAACAATATACTCTATTCAGTATTTCCCCAGTATGTGGATTTAATTTTTATTGAAAAAACAAAACAACAAACATACAACTTAAAACTCCCTTCCGAGAATGATTTAAGCTCTAGTCATAAAAAATATAACAAAAATGGATAGGTAATAGATATGACATGATTATTATTTTTTTTTTAATTGTGTGTTATAGATATGACATGATTAAACATTAGGGTGATGTATTCCATTTTGATATCTCTGCTGTCAATGTATGTATTGCCTTTTTGAGTGTAACAGATTTTGTGCCCTCTTTTTCTTGTTTGATTTTGTTTTTCAAAGAAATGTTTTCACTATATTGCTCTGTTGATGGAAATTTTTATAAAGAGTTTTTTTTATATGTACATTTGTGGTGAGTTTGTTATGAAGCATGGAAAAATAAATTCTTATTGCATGGCATTAAGAACAGTGAAAACATGATAACGCATGTCATCTTCATTTTTATGTCTTTGATGTGAAGTTTAGATGTCATTTTGCTTTTCTGAATGTTAGCTTCAAGATTTCCATATTACGATTGTTATAATATAGCAGGGTCACACGGTGAGTATTGGGAAATGGGGGGGGGGGGGGGGGGGGCAGGGGAGCACTCAGAAAATTCTGAAGCTTTTGAAAGTCTGCATCAACAGCTGTAGCCGTATTAATCATCTCTAAATCCCATGAGCGACACAATCTCCAGTTACGTAGAACAACAAAAATACATGTACATGTAGTAATTAAAAAAAAAAAAAGAATTCAACTAATTAGAGCATCAATCACACGACGATGATGTATGATATACGATTAGCAACCTGATGACGTCACTGGAAGATTTGATTAGGAAGGGGGGGGGGGGGGGCTCGTCGGATTTTTAATGATTTTTCAAGATTAGCCGATCTTTATTGTAAAATTTATCTACGACGGTCGAAGAAACAAACTCCAAGCAAGGAAATATACCAACCCAGGTAAAATTCTTATGTATATAATAATTATATAAAAACATTACATTAAAAATGTCAAATGAAACTGGAATGCGGGGGGGGGGGGGGGATACCCTATATGATGGATATCTGCAGAATACGTTTGATTAGTTTGAGCCTATTATCACCTTTCAATTTTTCGGCACATTCACTTGTGCTGCCCAAATATAGACATCGAAATCCATCTCGGAGAGGTTTTATAACTTATTTTGACTTTTGAGGCTGGATTCGGCAGACCTTGACTTACTATTAACAAAGCATATCCCGGAACAAAACAGACTAATTTGCGGTTCAGCCCCAACAGAGCTCACCACTGCATGCTAAACTCTCTAAAGTGAGGATATTTCAACACCCTCCGCCCCTCCCTCTCCGGCTACGCCCCTGCCCAGGATTGTCCTCTTTGCAACCAACACTAATCGATGTGGAGCGCCTGCCCTCAACCTATCGTCGTCGACGTTGCTTCCGTTGCCTAGTATACTCCAGCTTCGTCTGGGAACCTCGACACCTGCTTCATCCAAGCGTCCCCATGGCAACTAGTCACAAACTGCTCTCGGTGCAAAGAAGTTAAATTGGTAGACTCGGAGTGGGCGCTTCATCACTTCTTGTCGCTTAAAACACTGGAGTGAGTCGCTATTGACATGGCAACGTGGATGTATTATGACCTTGCAATTCATGCTTACATAAACTACTATTATTCATGTTCAAAATGTTTGAAATGAATGTTGTCATAAATTGACAGAAACCTATGCAGGTGTATTTATTTTACAACAGAGATAATGCTCTGATGCTATAAATTATTTTAGGTAATGCATTTCACTTAAAAGTTTTGTTTTGACCTATACATAGAAAGAAAGAAAGAAAAAGAGAAAGTGAGAGAGAAAGGAAAGAGAGGGGGGAAAGGACAAGAAAAGAAGAAGACAGGACCCCTCCTAGACTTCCCCTAATCGATGGCCTTGTTAATTCGCATTTCATTTACCGAGTAAGATCGATGCTCCCCTGTGAATGAGGCTAGTACCCCCTCAATGGCTGGATTCACGCCATGCCACCGAATTCATTCTCAGTATCATTTTGGCGAATGGTTGAAGTCTAATGTCATCTTGAATCATCTTTCTATAAAATAGGTATCTCCTTCAAGAGCTATAGAGAAATTTTACCCTTGCAATTGGTAGTTCCCTGGTTTAGATATAATCACACTAGACACAGAAAAAGTGCTGTCTTACTACCTCCAGCTAAAGTTATTACGATTGAAATTATGAATTATTAATTTCGTAGATTAGAAAATAAAGGAATGACTTCTGCATTCCTTATACAGAAATACGATTTTCTTTACAAAATATGGTGCAATTATATCGTGCAATGATATATATATATATATATATATATATATATATATATATATATATATATGTATGTATATATCTTAGGACTGTGATTATTCGATTGAAATGGACAATATAACGCATCATATTCAATAAACAAATAAAGAATTATATATATATATATATATATATATATATATATATATATATAAACACGAAAAGAAAAGACATGGTATTGATAGAAATGAGGCATAACAGAAAATTAATAGAGACTTTGAAAATATGAAACAATCGAATTGAGATTGTGAAATAATATGATTGAATAAGCTATTGATTGCCTATATCACATTACTGATAATGAGATATCTTGTTTAGTTTGGTATGCCTGCAGACTCGGGGTAATATCTCGATAACATCGTGAAATATAGGCCTAGGCTCTTCACCAATAGCAGAGTCATGAAAATGATGTCTGAACAGGCTTTAAAAAATGGAGAAGGGGGTGTAGTTTGCATTATATGCTTAGAATATACGGGTGTTAAAAATACAACGAGATATATACAATATTTTAAAAGGAAACGTCGTGGGTGATATTGCAGTATGAACGCTGAACAGGCTTGAATTTGGGATCTATCAATATTTGTATTATGCATTGAATAGACCAATCCTATAAAATCCCATCTTAACATGCATGACATCAGATACCAAACTCTCAACCCATCCCATTTCGCATTAAGTTTATTAGATCTTATACTATTGCCGCGTACAGTTTGGGACATCACGAAACATATGGCGCCTTCTCACCAATGTCATACAGACATGCCCCTTTTGCGCAAGCTTTCCCCCTAGGCGAATAAAAAATCGTTAAACTCAACAAATTCATGTTGACTCATTGACAAAGTGCCCTACATAAGTGGAGAATAAAGTGCACTTTCACCGATAATAATATTGTAAATGAACGCCAATCAAGAACTCGTACGCGTACGTTCGATGTCAAACCCGCAGGTGGTTGAGGTGATAATAGCCTTTCACTGTGCAACGGATTTGTGTCTGAAACACTGCAATGCTCAGTAGGCCTACCTTCGTCGCTTGTTTATGAGTATCCGTTTCTACGGAGATATTGGATTTTTTGCTAGCTTTTTCATCATGACAGGCACCCAATCCCGCCGAGACCAAACTATATGTTAAATTCGTATTTACTTGTCGGTACACCACTTTTCGCATTAAGGGCGAATTAGTAGTACACATTAGGCAGGAGTTGTTTTAATGAAGCTTCAGCAAAATAAGTGATTGTTACTTTTGCCGTGTTCTTAATTCCACCAAGGCTTTAAATGGAATATACAAGTGTTCACTGAATAATCTACTAGGAAACGTTTGATAACAGTTTTGAAAGACATTGCTACGACCTTACATCAAATAAAAATGTGAAAGACTTTCATTTTCATTCGACAACGACCAATAAAATGGCTGAGACAGAGCCAAATACAGACAATGAAAACGCAACATTTTTGAAGAACACGACTCTAGTCGATATCAAGGTGAGTACTTTATGTTGTTCATTTTTTTAGTTTTTATTATATCTATAAACAAGCCTTGATACAGTGTAGATGAACGTTCACTATATTTCACTTTAACCCTTTCGAGACAACTGACCACATTTTGTGGTTTGGCTCAATAACTTTTTATTCAAAGCCCTAAAAAATATACCAGATACATGAGTAGAAAGAGGAAAAATTTCTGCACACACTGTGTCCATTTTTGTTACATGACCATATTGCGTTTGATCCCAGGAATTTTTAAAAGGAGAATAAGCTTTAAAATCCTTAAATTGGCAACACATTGAGAGGTTCAAAATCATTGTTTTTTATCGAAATTGGCAACTTTTTCAACTTTTGAACAATTCTTTTAACCATGTATATTGTTTTCAAAGACATTACCCCTTATTACAGTCTTGTAGCACTAAAAGAAAAATATTGTTGCCAATTTGAAGAACAAAATATGATCAATTTAGCCCTTAAATAATTCCTGTCCTGAAAGGGTTAAATTCCGATATCATGATTACATAATCTTACCGGCTAATAAATTATGTTCTGTAACTATTTGTTATTCCTCAATGCTACTACTGATGCGAATTTTGATTTTTCACACTCAAACAAATCAAAATTTCAACCAAAGCAAAAAGTGAAATAATTAAACATTTGTTGGCTTGTTTGTTCTGCTGTTGACAATTTTTAGTTGATTGTCTCACGTTCACAAATTTACCTATATAAGTCATTTCAAATGAAACGTTGATTTCCATGCACAACAAACGTTTTGCAAGATTGATATTAGGAAGTGCTAATTTGTTATTTTCTCAGATCCATGTTTCTAGAGACGTCTCATTAACCCTTCTGAGACAATAGACCGGTTCTGTAATGAATGTAGCCTATACAAATTTATGCACATTTCTTCTCTGAGCACCTAGTGACGAGCTATTCTATTAACCTGCTTTTTATAAATGAGCCTCTATGCTAGGAATCTAGTTACTTGTTGCTATGTCCGGCAAGCTCGAGCAAGCTTTCGGGTTGTCAAGAACAAACTTTGTTTGAAAGGTATGTATAAAATTTGAATACATTACCGAACCGGTCTATTGACCACATTTTGTGGTTTGGCTCAATAACTTTTGATTAAAAACCATAAAAATATATGACAGATGCATGAGTAGAAAGAGCAAAACAAATTCTGCACACACTGTGTCCATTTTTGTTGCATGACCATATTGCGTTTGATGCCAGGAATTTTAAAAAGGAGAATAAGCTTTAAAATCCTTAAATTGGCAACACATTGAGAAGTTCAAAATGATTGTTTATTTATCAAATTGACAATTTTTCAACATTTCAACAAAATCATATTGTCTTCCTAGACATATTTCAAAGACATATACACCTTAACCATGTTGCACTGAAAGAAAAATATCATTGTTCCCAGTTTCACAAGCAAAATGTGATCACTTTAGCCTTTAAATAATTCCTGTCCTGAAAGGGTTAAGACGAGCGAAAGGCAGATAAACAGAATAAACTAAATGCTTGAAGTGTAAATCATAAATGCAAAGGAAAACAAGACCATAATATAAATTCGCAATTTGTATATCCAATGTAATATTCTCCGTAACATGTGCACCCTCGTCTTTGACATAAAACTGAACTAATTACGCTGTCTTAATCTTTAAGCAAATGATTACAAGGTTGTCATGAATGTATGGAAAACCACATAGGAGCAATAGTCCCTGCCACTTAATGCCGCCCCGGTATTTTTAATTTTTTTTTTTATTAAACCAATGGAGAAGACTTTCAATAAAATTCAGAATTTGCATGTCTATATACGGGCATGCGCCTGCAATACCTCAAAACGTTCACATTTCACTCTTGTAACAGTCACGTTACTTCTTTCATATTGCACACATGCACAATGTGCCATTTACAAAAAAAATAAAGAAATGAAATTAAACAGAAAGATGAACTATAAAATACAAATTTTTGTTCGATACCAGAACCTAGCATTACCTTCATTGTCATATACTGGGTTGAATTGTAGTTTCTGATATTTAGGATAGGCCTATAATAAAGACAGATTCCATATTGCTGTCTCCTTGAAATCTGTGAATAAAAACTTCGACAAGGAATACGAATAACAGAGGGAAAAAAAAAAATCTAAATCATGACCAAGGACTTCAATATTTTTCAGCTCTCACCATCATACTACTATGATTTTATTTATAAGCGGGACTTAGCAAATATATAGGCCTTGATACACATTAGTGCAAATCATGGAAACGATTACGACAAAGGAAATGTACAGAGTCGGTAAGGCTAGCCCATAAATAAAAACACCTGCTCTAGGAAATAGATTTTTAATTCATTCTGGAGCTCAATTTTATATCGTAAGCATTGATATCAATATACATTCAATCATTTAGACATGACTGGTACTGCAGAGGAGAGGAGATGAGGGGCGATAAAGAGAGAGAGACAGAGGAGGAGAAGGAGTGAGTGAGTTAGTGAGTGAGTGAGAGAGAGAGAGAGGGAGAATACGCCATAGCTAAAGATGTATTTGTGATATTCTGCTACTCATACTACTATACTACTACTACTACTACTACTACTACTACTACTACTACTACTACTACTACTACTACAACTACTGCTATATTAGTAGTACTACTAGTACTAGTACTACTACTGGTGGGTACTCGTTTTTCCGAAGGTTCATATTTCCGAAACACAAATTTCCCATAGCAGGGGGTTCATAATTCTGAAAATGAAATAGGGTTCATAATTCCGAACATTTGATTCATTACTCCGAAGGTTCATTATTCCGAAGGTTCGTAATTCCGAAAATGAAATAGGGTTCGTAAATCCGAAAATGAAATAGGGTTCGTAACTCCAAAAATGAAAAAGGGTTCATAATTCCGAAGGTTCGTAATTCCAAAAATACAATAGAGCCCTACATAACTTTTCGGAATTACGAACCTTCGGAAATATGAACCCTATATTTCATTTTCGGAACTAAGAACCGTCGGAGTAACGAACCTTCGGAAAAACGACATGTAACCCTACTACTGCTGCTGTATCTACTGCTTCATCGACTACTACTGCTACTACTACTACTACCACTACTAATACTACTACTACTACTTCTTCTTCTTCTCCTACTACTACTACTAATACTACTACATCTACTACTACTACTACTACTACTACTACTACTACTACTACTACTACTTCTTCTTCTTCTTCTTCTACTACTACTACTACACTACTACTTCTACTACTACACTACTACTTCTACTACTAAGATAAGGAACTGCTACTACTACCTTTGGCTACTATATGCTCTTAGTACTTCTACCATACTATAACTGCTTCTACGCCTTCTACGACTCTTTTCCTTATACTACTATACCAGGGGCGGCGCTACAGGGGGGGGGGGCAGAGGGGGCGACCGCCCTCCCTATGATTTTTCAAGTAGTGAAAAAAGAAGAAAAAAGAAGAAAAAAGAAGTAAAAATTAGGAAGAAAAGGGAAGAAAAGGGAAGAAAGAGGAGTATTAAAAAGAGAGGTCTTAAACATATAACTCTATATTACCCCTGTTATTTAATGGAGAAAAAAATGACGTCATCTTTAGGTCGTCTTGCCCCTCCTATCAAAATACCCTGGCGCCGCCCCTGTACTATACTGTTAATACTTCTACAGTGTTTCCCCCAAAAGTTAACAGTTGAAAAAAGTCTCCCAAAATAAATATTTCAGAATACTTTCCATAAATTTTCATTCATGTTCATAGCTTAGGGACTCTCCTATGCAATAACATCAACGAATTCTGACTATTTATCACGCTTGAGTGATCAAAAACCACTTTTGTGAAAGGGTGCAAAATTCAGACTTGACAAGAATTGGTATATGTTCTGGCTGGTATCAACGAAGTTGAGAACCGTTTAAAATTAACAGTTGATAAAAGGCTCCCCAATTAAATGCTTCAAAATATTTCAGGAAATTGTCATACCTGTGGAAAGCTTATAGGGTCTCTTCTATCAAATAACACCAAAATATCTCACAATATTTTACGCTTGAGTGAGCAAAAACCCTTTTGTGAAGGGTGCAAAATCCATACTTGACAAATGTTTGTTTATGATCTGGGGAGCGTTTCATCAAGCGTTTTGTCAGTGATTTTTACCGACAAATTTGCTCTCAGCCAATCAGATGCAAGAATTTCAGTAGCTTATAACAGTTGTCGGTAAAAATCACTGACAAAACGCTTGATGAAACGCTCCCCTGGCTGGTATCAGCAAAGATGAGAGTCATGAAAGGGCTTAGAAATTTTATATTCTGATCATTAAAAGACAATTTATGAAAGAACAGAATTTGTTCACTGTATGTCCTGATATATCCCATCAAAATTTATGGTTGAGTGAGCAAGCCAGGTGAAATTAAACGACTCACTAAAAGTAAAATTTTGAACATTCAACAAAGTAGTTAATTGCTCACTCAAGCATAAGAAGTTGATGGGATGTGTAAGGATATATATACAGAAACAAAGCCTGCTATTTCATAAATCGCATTTTATTGACCAGAATATGGGAATTTCTAAGCCTTTTCATGACTCGCAGCTTTGCTGATACCAGACAGAACCAATATCAAATCTTGTCACGTCTGGAATTTGCACCCTTTCACAAAATTAGCTTTTGA